>CM044547.2:9352008-10044508 GCA_024416835.2 Perccottus glenii | reverse complement strand
AAGTACAGATAGTGATAGGAAGCTGGAGAGCTGGGCTGAGAGTTGGAGTGAGCCGTGGAGCTGCGCCGAAGCCTGGAGCCGAGTCGGTGACTGGAACCAAGCTGGGAAGCTGGGCTGAGAGTGAAGTCCAAACCTGAGACTTGGAGCGAAGGCTGGAGTGAGGGCTGAAATAAGAGCTGGAACAAACGCTGGAAACATTCACACAAAGTATGCTGAACGATCTGGCAGGGAAGAGGTGGACAGGAGAGGTTTAAATACCTCACTGATGGTAATAGGTTACAGGTGCTTGGGACAGGTGGCAGTGATGAGATGAAGGAGAGAGAAGGAAAGTGGAGCGGATCCCTGAGAGACACGGAGTGGATCTGACAAAATCAATACAGACCAAACTCATAAAGATATCTTAATTTGTGGGGATTTTAACATAGATCTTTTAAAAATAAAAAACACATAAATCTACAGAGAAATTAGTAGACATTTTATACAGTATAGTCTTTCCCTATATCCCATAATCACACGCCCCACCAGAATCACCTCACATTGCTTTACCTTAATTGATAATATTTACAAATGTACTGGATCGGAACATGATGGGTGGCATACTGGTAAATTACATTAGTGAACCAGTTTTCTCTTTAGTAGAAGTTAAACAAATTTATAATAATCACAATAACAAAAAAAAATAATACAACAATACTTAAAACTGCAGGCAGTGGTAAAGGGCCCTTGCATCTCTTTCCGACCACGAAAGAACACGCATCAGTGTCCTGTGCATCACCAAGCATGGCTCTAACTCACTTCTGTATTTCTCGATCTAAGAAATAAATCTACCAAGTTGTAAAAATGTCTGACTGAAAACTTTGATTCAAAATGGCCTCCCTTCTGTTGGTGACAGAGTGAAGTCTCCTGGACATTTTTGCTCATA
This sequence comes from Perccottus glenii, assembly GCA_024416835.2. Classification (NCBI taxonomy): domain Eukaryota; kingdom Metazoa; phylum Chordata; class Actinopteri; order Gobiiformes; family Odontobutidae; genus Perccottus; species Perccottus glenii. The sequence continues at coordinate 10,043,586 of CM044547.2, read as the reverse complement.
ATCCCATCCTGAATGTGTGTAGCAAATAAATTTGGATTCATTTTTGTTTTGGAAAGTCACAGAAGTTTTAATGCTCACCAAAATGGTCGTCTCTTTACTGGTTTACTCGTAATGGCCACACCCTAAATCTGTTAAAAAGTATTTTTCTAACTTTTAATGGCACGTGTCTAGATGATGTGGCCTAAGATTTGCACCTGTGATGAAAACCAGATGAAAACCCTTAAAGGAGTTTATCAAAATACATGGTTCATTTTTGAGTCCATTTTTTAAAGATAGAGGTTTCATTTATATATTTCTGTGTTTGTTGCGTAAAGACGCAGAAAAAATGTTAAATGGGGCCAATCAGATCTGACTATGTATTTGAATGTTACAGGACTTGTCACACTCCCCAAAATGTCCGTCTCTTTGCGGGCTTACCATGGCCACACCCTAAAACTAATAACAATTTTTATAATTACTTTTGATACCAGATATTTATAGATGAATTTGACAGCCCTAGGACGGGTTCAATAAAATACGTAAGCAAATTTTGGGAAGCTCACACTTTCAAACCAAAATGGCTGTTGTTTTGTTTGAGATGGGGCCTTGTCTCTGTATAAACTGTGTTTACTCTTTTTAAATCATAATGACAACAGAAACTACCCAAATGACCCTGAAAAAAAGTTTACATACCCCAGTTCTTAACACTGTGTATTGCCACCTTTAACATCAATGACAGCTTGAAGTATTTTGTAGTAGCTGCACATTCTTCTTAACAAAAAGCCTCCAGTTCCTGTAAATTCTTGAGTCTGCACATTTGAGATCTCCTCAGAGTGGCTCAATAATATTAAGGTCAGGAGACTGAGATGATCAGTCCAGAATCTTCACTTTATGCTGCTGTAGCCAATGACAGGTCGACTTAGCCTTGTGCTTTGGATCTTACGTCCCATGCGCAGTTTCCGGGCTGATGAGTGCAAATTTTCCTCCACTATTTAACATGTAACATGCTGCATTCATCTTTTCCTGTGCTACAAAGCTCACACATCCCCAAAACATCAGACCCACCTCCATGTTTTACAGTAGGAATGGTGTACCTTTCATCCTCGCCAAATGTAACGTTTATGGTTGTGGTCAAAAAGTTAGATTTTGGTCTCATCACTCCAAATGACTTTGTTCCAGAGGTTTGGATTATTTTCTCTGTGCTGTTTGTCGTATTGTAAGCGGGATGCTTTGTGGCCTTTCTGTAGTAATGGCTTTCTTCTGGCAACTCAACCATTTTTCTTCAAGTACCTCCTTATTGTGCATTTTGAAACAGCCACACCACCTTTTTTCAAAGAGTCCTGTATTTCAGCTGAAGTTATTTGTGGGTTTTTCTTTGCATCCCAAACTATTTACCTGGCAGTTGTGGCTGAAATTTTTGTTGGTCTACCTCATGGGCGAAGATGGCACAGATTCTGACCAATAACAAATAAATTAATCAGGGTTTCATTCCACTATACATTAGCCCGCTGCAGCCGCTCCTTTAATATTGCCGAACTTCGCGAGCACAATAATAATCTACCAGTCACCATTATTTTGTACCACGCTCTCACTACACGCTGTTCTGTTGTCAATGAACACACACAGCGACGCTTCTGTCATCGCCGTTTGACGTCCTCTCTGTGTGATCCCAGGGTCCTACGAGGACCTGGTAGCTGCCTCAATTGTGCCTCTACCGGTAACGGTAACCATAGTGACCTTATAGTATAAGGACGATAGTAAAAGGCTTATACTTTCGTCTATGACTAAGCAGGTGGTTTTCCAAACTTTTACTAACTGTAAAAACTGTCAAACAATCACCTCATTTAAAAAAAAAAAACGAACAATGTAAGTATCCTATGTTTGCTGATTTTCCCAAATGTGGCAGAATATTTTGTTATGAGGAATATCTAATGTGACAAGCTAATGACAATAAGCTTTTGCATCAAACACAGTGAATAAACACAAAGAATGGTTGGATATAAAAAATTATTGTCAAGAAATAGTAGTTTTATCTGGACTTTCAAAACTAAATTAGGATCCTGGTATAATATTATAATCTACTGTACTGTACTGTATAGGTTAACTGAGGTGTATTGTATTGTGTGGTACTAAGTTTGTCCAAACAACAAATAAAGGCCTACATAGGCTTTTTTACATCCTCTTATAGCTGGAAACTATGTTTATGGCTCGGAGGATATAGATCATGTTTACAAAATCATGTTTATGCTTGTTTATGCTTTTAAATTATGGGAAATGGAAAAAATATATAGTTCTTAATGAGTCACAGATTACTTGAAAGAGCTATTTCTAATAAATAAATTAAAACAAATAGTTTGAATTATTCTTAGACATTTGAAACAATGAACAAAGGCCTTTTTTTTAACCTTTGTTCATTGTTTTTTTTATCTATAATGTCAAATAGAAATCCCACAATCGCTTTTTAGAGCCGTCTTGATCACCGCCAGGCCTGCGCCACCGCACGATATGGCACATCTAATTGAGTTAAAGTCATTTGCTGACTGCTTGGTCCGTCCCCCCCAGTTAAAAAATCCCATCTGCGCCCCTGGTCTACCTGACCTTGGTTTGGTTTCCACAGAATTCCTCATTTTCCCCTTTTTTTTATTATAGTTTGAACTTTGCTGATTGGCATTCTCAATTCCTTGGATATCTTTTCATATCCCTCTCCTGTTTTGTAGTTTAATTAACTTTTCCCGCAGATCCTTTGACAATTGTTTTGCTTTCCCCATGACTCAGAATATAGAAAAGTCAGTGCAGCACTGGATGAGAGATGCAAGTCCAGAAACTCACTGACCTTTTATACACACACTGATTACAAACAGATCACAGGTGAAGATGGTTGCCTTTAGTAGCCATTCAAACCTGTTTGTGTCACTTGTGGATGTTATCAGGTCAAAATCACCAGGGTATTTAAACTTTTGATCAGAGTCATTTGGATTGTTTCTGTTGTCATTATGAATTTAAAAAGAATAAACACAGTTGTTTGACAATAAATGGCTTCACCCAACCACTAACTATGAGTGAAAAAGATTTTTTTTTGTTATCATTCATACTCTCTGCAAAATGGCCAAACAATCACAAATTCTGCAAGGGTATGTAAAATTATGAGCTGTATGTTCTCCAGAGCCACATCAGGCTGCCGCTTTGTGCACAAGTTAAATTCACTCTTATCATATGTTGACCGAAATCAGGCCCAACCCCGAGGAGCTGCAGATAAAGGACATACTGTATTTAGAAGTCGGGGCCCAATACCTCTGCATTTCTTCAGCTGTCAATACATTTAAAGTGGGAACGGCACAGAGACATCTAAGTTCCCATTGTTTTATCTCATTAATAAAGCATTTGATGACCTAATTTCCTCTTGACACACAGCATTAATTGCCCCAGCGGGATCATATCTGATTCACGTTATCACTTTATGGTTCAACACTTGCTAATGTCTCCTGATAAAAGCCCTATAAACGAAAATGTCTAACTCTGGGTCATGTTTATCTGGGTTTATTGTGAAATATTACAGTGTTTTGTACAAATGGTTCTGTCAGATTCTGTCAAAAACAGTTCATTCTCTGCAGTAGATAGTTGTAGATCAATGAAGATGTCTGCTCACTCCCAGGTACAGGAACAAAGTTGATGTTGGAAAGAGACTGAGGGATGGATTGAACCAGGTTTTAGTTGAATTTGAACATGTTTTACCTGGTCTTAAACAGGTTTTACTTGAATTTAAACAGGTCTTAGTTGGATTTGAACAGGTTATACTTGGATTTGAACAGGTTTTACTTGGATTTGAACAGGTCTTAGTTGGATTTGAACAGGTGTAGATGGATTCAAACTGGTTTTAGATGGATTAGAACAGGTTTTAGTTGATTTTGAACAGGTCTCAGTTGAACTTGAACCAGTTTTACTTGGATTTGAAAAGGTTTTAGTTGGATTTGAACAGGTTTTAGTTGAATTTGAACAGGTTTTAGTTGGATTTGAACAGGTTTTAGTTGGATTTGAACAGGTCTTAGTTGAATTTGAACAGGTCTTGGTTGGATTTGAACAGGTCTTAGTTGGATTTGAACAGGTTTTAGTTGGATTTGAACAGGTCTTAGTTGGATTTGAACTAGCTCTAGTTGGATTTGAACAGGTTTTAGTTGAATTTGAACAGGTTTTAGTTGAATTTGAACAGGTTTTAGTTGGATTTGAACAGGTCTTGGTTGGATTTGAACAGGTTTTAGTTTGATTTGAACAGGTCTTAGTTGAATTTGAACAGGTCTTAGTTGAATTTGAACAGGTCTTGGTTGGATTTGAACAGGTCTTAGTTGGATTTGAACAGGTCTTAGTTGAATTTGAACAGGTCTTGGTTGGATTTGAACAGGTCTTAGTTGGATTTGAACAGGTTTTATTAACTTTTCTTACACAGCACACTCTTTTATCACTTTATTACTGAGCCTCTCATTAATCAGTTTATAATTGAAACATATTTTACGGCTCGTCCTCGTACAGGACAACTCCTCGAGACGTTAGTCACAGGTGTACACTCTCACAAACAGGACAGGCTGTATCTGACAAGGCCTGAAGAAAACAAACTGTGCCCCACTGAGTCCTCCACTCATCTGTCTCTGATAAAACTGTTGAGACACAAGCGGCCGAGTCAGGAGCAGCATTTACAGAAGAGGTTATGTTCAGGGATCTGTCTCCAGCCGTAAGTCACACATTCATTACTGTTTCCACTGTGTCAAACTCAAATCTTTCTTCTTAGATGGGACATTATTGATTTAATCACAGTAACCTGTCCTTGACTTCACATTGATTTTTGAAAACAACATTGACTTGATGCTTAACTTTCCAACTTGTTCAAATTTTTTATATTATTTTGCCTGTTACACATCAACTTATAATTTATAAGAAGGTTTAGTTGGATTTGAACAGGTTTCTAATTGAATTTGAGAAGGTAAAACTTGTATTTGAACAGGTTTTACTTGGATTTGAAGAGGTTTAATACAGCAGATATTGAAGTAAATACAACAGGTCAATGTGCTGCTGGTTAATCTGGGATGTGCTCTTTGTGAACAGCTCAGATGTGAGATAACTGCAGGCCTCTCTTCTTCTGTGGCACTATCTCTGCAGCTGTCATTATTTATTGTCGAGATGGGTTTAAAGTCTGGGCTGTAAAAAAATCACCTCTTATGTTCTGACACTTTCCATATTAGTAACAAGTACATCTAATAAAACCATCCACTGACAACAAACCTAACTTACTGAGCTAACAGGCATCCTCAGCCTTATTTTGTGCATTCAGAGTTCACCTAAAGTAGTAGGGAATGACAAACCCCATAGGATCTTTTAAATTAAGAAGCTAGCTGTTAAATGGATTTAAACAGGTTTTATTTGAACTTGAACAGGTTATAGTTGGATTCTAGCAGGTTTTAGTTGGATTGGAACCGGTTTTAGTTGAATTTGAAAAGGTTCTAATTGGACTTGAACAGGTTATTGTTTTACAGTTGAGGCTGTTCCAGATTTTTGCTGCATGAAACTTAAACGCTGCCTTCACCTTGTTTAGTTCTAACTCTGGGCACGAGCAGAAGGCCTGTCCCAGATGTTCTCAGAGTCCGAGGAGGTTCATAAGTAACTAGCATGTCACAGATATATTCTGGTGCTAAACCATTTAGAGACTTGTAAACCAGAAGTGCTGTTTTAAAGTCTATTCTCTGAGCAACAGGAAGCCAGTGCAGTGATTTTAAAACTGGCGTGATGTGGTTTCCTGGTTTTGGTGAGAACCCGAGCAGCCGCGTTCTGAATGAGCTGCAGATGTTTTAACCCTCGTTTTGAGAGACCAATGAGCAGGCCGTTACAGTAATCTAACCTGCTGGAGACAAAAGCATGGATAAGTTTCTCTAAGTCTGGTTGAGACATCATCCCTTTGACTCTGGAAATGTTTTAAGGTGATAAAATGCAGATGAAGTAATTGACTTAATGTGACTGTGGAAATTCAAGTCTGAGTCCATGATGACCCCTAGATTGTATTTTGATTGTATATCGTTGTATATCGTTGTATATCGTTGTATAGTGCCGCCCTTACTCGAGGCCCTTTGAAGAGGTTCCATGAGAGAGGCTTGGTTCAGTCTTGTTTCTGTTCAGTTGGAGGAAATTATTTTGCATCCACACATCCATCTGTTTGATGCAGTGACACAGTGAATGGATTGGTCCATTTTCACCTGCTGTGAGTGAAATGTAAATCTGAGTGTCATCTGCATAATTATGGTAGGATACGTCAAGTACACGTGCGTATTAACTGGCCTAAAGGAAGTTTGATTCTTGCAGGTTTTAGTTGGACTTGAACAGGTTTTAGTTGGAGTTGAATAGGGTTTTAGTTGGATTTCAACAGGTTATAAATATTATGGTAAATGGCATAGCGCTTTATTGCACCCTTCTCGGGCCCCCATAGCGTTTTACGGAGCCGTCCACACGGAGACGTGAGTCACTGTATACGTATACATTTTGTATCGTATTGGCGTTTCGTCCACACGGATCCGGCGTTTTGGGAGACTGAATCCGCTATTTTTTGAAACCTGGTTCTAAAGTGGATAAATCTGAAAATGACACCCTTGCGGTTTCGTGTGTACAGCCAATCCATCTATTTTGTGAAACGATAATGTCATCGCATCACGTGTCGGCCTCGTCACACGTAACAGCAACAACAATAATGGCGGACTACATGATTGAGTTCGTGCTGCAGAAGCTACTAAGCCTACTAGCTTTATTACAGCAAAATCTATTGCTTCTATGCAGTTGTGGTGAGCAACAAGCGATAATGGACAACACTATACGCCACATGCTCTTAGATCCACCGCGAAAGAGAACCAGGAGAGCATGTCCAAAGCATCTCTCGTCGCCCTGAGCGAGGAACTCAGTCCGTATATTGAAGAGCAAACAACAAACATGAGGGCACCAATTACTACACTCAAAATAAATGACTGCAACAATTTGAGAACTTGTTTTTATTAGAAAATAAATATTTATGCTATACACACACTGCTCACAGCCTTCTCCAACCTCCACCAAACACACCTCTACAGTCACACACATTCATACACCAGTGCTACAGACACTGGAGGAAAGGTGGGTTAAGTGTCTTGCCCAAGGACACAACGACAGTATGAACAGGGAAAAGCGGGAATCGAACCGCCAACCTTCTGGTTATAGGACGATTGCTCTACCACTGAGCCACTGCGTCCCTAGTTGGATTAAAACACATTTTAGTTAGATTTTAACAGGTTTTAATCAGACTTGAATAGGTTTAAGTTGGATTTAAACAGGTTTTGCTTAAATTTGAACAGGATTTAAATAGGTTTTATTTGGATCTGAACAGGTTTTAATTGGACTTGAACAGGTTTTAGTTAAATTTGAACAGGTTTTAATTGGATGTAAACAGGTTTTATTTGGATCTGAACAGGTTTTAATTGGACTTGAACAGGTTTTATTTGGATCTGAACAGGTTTTAATTGGACTTGAACAGGTTTTAGTTGGATTGGAACCGTTTTTAGTTGGATTTTAACAGGTTTGAGACTGATTTGAAAATATTTTAGATTTATATAAATAATAGTCAAAAGTATACAATACAAATAATAATTGAAAGGACACTAAAAATAATCTATACCTTGTAATAAATGGCTTTAAATTAAATTATTTGAACTTAAAAATCTAAGATTATTATGGAAAAATATCAAAAACTCAGACTTCCAAAATGATGCTAAAACAAACCAAAGGTTATTGGGTCATGAATCATTTGCTTTATGAAATATGGGTCTCCTGAAACACTGCTCCATAACAGTAATGTCTTCCTAAATATAAAACCATTTAACCCTTATTTTTTCACAAATATTTTCTCTTTCATTTTATCACCGCACCTTAAATTGTTACCTTCGCTCCACATTGTAACAACTGAATAATACCTATGGCTGAAAAAATTACACAACATTACATTTTATTAGACCATTGTGCTTAATGAATCACAATCTTTGGTCTGTTTCCTGGTATTATCTCTGAATGCTCATGTTATCTTCACTGTTCATTGATTAGGCCTTCAGTGTCTTCAAAGCTCCAGTGGCATGTCCCTCTGCAATCTGTCCACAGCCGCACAAACCAGGACAGTCTGTGAGCTCCGGTTGCGGAATGTTCTTGTTCTTCAGGCGTTACTGTATTTCATGGAAAGACTGCACCACATTTGTTCTAGTAATAGTCATAAATCTGCTGATGAGGCCACAGAGCTGTTATTGTTTATGACACCAAAGATAATGTATTTTTTTTTGAGCAATGTTGGCGTTATCTCTACATCACACATTTTTTCCTGAGTCCTGGTGATTCATGTTTGTCCTCTTTAGGGAGCAGGTTTTTTTGCTCATATCTCTTCTCTGCTGTGACTCTTAGTGTCTTATAGTGAGCAGATTTGATCCAGTGGTGTAGAAGTTCCCAAACTGAGCAAAGGTACTGCAGGGGGTTAGCGTGACACTAATGAAAGCTGTCTTGTTTTATTGTCGATAGAGTTGAATGGGCAGAGTGAGGCTGGTGGAGAAGTTGTCCGTTATTAAAAAAACTCCTCTCTGAACATCGGAGGGAGACTGAGACACAATCTTCCCTCAATTTACATCATCTTAAAACCTTTATCCAAATGCTTTTGTTTAAACCTTTCCTCCATTTTCAACAGTTTGTTAAAACCAAAGCCTAAACAGTTTCTGTCCAAAAGGGCATAACACCTGAAGGCAGTAGTTCTGCTAATGGCCCACTGTCTGTGCTACTCTGTACCAGACTGAAACCAGATTCAGCTTTCATAAGCCTTGTTCAATCACAGTAGACTCTTGTTAAGCCCCTCCCTCTGAGGGATATAAAACTCTGCTTTTATCAGTTGAACTCAGAATTGACAAAGTCTCTTGGATGAGGGAAAAAACATCACCTTGAAACCTACGCCCATATGTTTTTTGTTGTTTAGGCGGTGACTAGATATGCCAAGGTCAAGTTTATTTATATATCTGTGAATGCTCAGGTTTAATTTTTGCAAGAATTAAGCAAATTACTCACATGTAACAATGTGTGTAATGGTACAGGGTGGTTTTGCTTGCAAAAGTAAACAAAACATGAGATTATATCTATATATATTATATATACATGATTTATATCATGCCATACATACGTAGGAGGCGTATCCACAATGACAAGTTCCCAGGTGCAGGATGTAGGTGGTGATGATGTCTATGTCCGTGTCTATGTTTGGATTAGCCTAAGAGACATGTCATGAGCAGAACAAAGAGAAAACAGTACTTAATAACAATAAGAAATAAATAATTCCCATGACATTCTCCCCTTTTTATGCTGAAGAAACATAAACCTAAAACATAGCCAAGATGTCAATTGTATATTTATAGCAGGAGCAAAAACCCAGCAGGACAGCTGAAATAGCTTTAAGCAGTGACCATTCGGTGAATAAGATAATCGCTGGGATAAAATTCACCTGCCCGTTCCTCCCGCAGAGGCAGCGTCAATATATGTACAGAGCAACAATTATAAAATCAAAAACATCAAATGAACATAATGTTACATACAAAGGCAATCAAATTCCCACTAATTATTCCCTTGGTACTTTCACATTAAATCAGGGACACAGTATCATTCCAAAACAACAAATAAAATTCAGAAATGCACAAGATAAACTGGTCGACCCATCCAACTCAAGAGCTCAGGCCTGATCCTACCCATCAGGCCCCGGAAGTGCAACATCAAGTATATGTATATCAATACAGATTATAAAATTCCAGCCAATTTCCCAAACATTTTGTCAAACCAGGTTGAAATTAAGTCCTCTATTCCAGAATACTCTGCCAATTCATCTGCTCGAGTGTGAAGTCCTTTTTAATTTCAGTTTTCTTGATGACTTGATATATTTCCCAAACAATATTTAACCCCATTCAGTTCATTGTATAGTTTACCAAACCTTTATTTTCCATAGAATTAGTAAAACCCAATATTGGTATCAACAGAATTGACAGAATTTCAAATTGTTTTCCTAATTAAGTATCAGAAACCGTTTAAAATATCAGTTCAGTGCAATCTTTTTTTGTCGCTGCCATTTCTAACAAAGCATTTACTGAAACAATAAAGGTTTATTTAATGTAAAGGGTCCACCAATGACAGAGGAACAAAAAGTCCAGCTCCTAAAAAGAAACATTTCCCGCTCCAGAGAGTGACCAAAGAAAAGGAGGGTGATATAAAACCTCTGTTATCTTGTGTTGCTGTGGGAACATTGTCGATTAACCCAAACAGTGGTTGTGTTGTATCCACTGTCTACAGACATTTGTCAGAACTTTTCTTTTCCCAGGTTCTGGTAATATTTTAAGTTTGAGATTCAAATATTTAACTTGTGGTTTGCAAAGTTGTAGTTTATTTAACTTTATTAACTTGCTCAGTGGAATTTAGGTAAAGACTATATCAATAGTTCTAGTTTTTACCCATTACAAAAGTGATCATTCTCCCCCAATAATTGTGTCCCAGTTATTCCCATCGCCTTCATACTGTGTGGGCTTGGAACCACACTGATATTGAGGGCCTCTAATAGGTCTCGTCCTAATATAATAGTTTTGCGAGATATCAAACGTGGAGATAAAATTTCCTCCTCTTCTAAACTGTACCCTGCCTTTTCCCTAGTACTAATGTTCTTTACGACAGTATGGACAGATCTTAACTGGGGCACAGTGGCTCAGTGGTAGAGCGATCGTCCTTCAACCAGAAGGTAGGAGGTTCGATTCCTGCTCTCCCCACAGTTCATACTGTCGTTGTGTCCTTGGGCAAGATACTTAACCTACCTCGCCTCCAGTGGTGTTCCAGCTGTAACACTGGAAATTACAATGTAAGTTACTTTGGATAAAAGTGTCAGCTAAATGAAAAATGTAAAACACATACTAATTTATTTTTGTCCCAGGACGGTATCTTATTGTTTAATCTCACTGCAGTACCCCCGTTTTTAAGCTACACAGAAATACATAAACATATGTATATACAATGCAAAACTCAACAAATATTTTAAGCAGTTCTTAACTAAACTAATACTATAGTAGTATTTTTAGCTAAAAAATACTATTACTAGAATTGAAAGCCAATGGTCCTTTCCACAGTCAGGCTAGTCTCCTCTCTGTCCTGATCCCGTCATCGCTCTTCTCTGTGTCACAGAGTGGAAGGTCTGGCCCGTTCTGCTTTTAACAGTGCAGCTTTGGGTCTTATAGGAAAGGCTTTCTTTGTGCTTTTCCCCGTCCACGTCAGGTCTACTCTCTGATGGAGAGACAGCGGGTATTGGGATCCAGGTCATTGCAGCAAATGTTAAAATTATTTTCAATTCTGATCAATTAGAGAGACGATGGAGACTTACAATTCAGAATGAATGGTCAGGTTTTAATTCTTGCAAGAATAAAGCAAATCACACACATGATGTAGACAATGGTACAGGATATGGTATGTTCAGGTCCCCCCCATGACAAGTTCCCAGGTGCAGGTTGTAGGTTGTTATGTCTATGTCCATGTCTATGTTTGGATTAGCCTTAGAGACATGACTTGAGCAGAACAATGATCAACCAGTACTTCATAACATTAAAACAAATATTGCTCACCAAAGTGCTGGACATACTATAGTGTACTTAAAAATAAGGCAAGGCAAGGCAATTTTATTTATATAGCACAATTCATACACTGGGACGGAGTGGCTCAGTGGTAGAGCAGTCGTCCTACAACCAGAAGGTTGGCGGTTCGATTCCCACTCTGCCCTGTTCATACTGTTGTTGTGTCCAACCCACCTTGCCTCCAGTGTCCGTAGCACTGGTGTATGAATGTGTGTGACTGTAGAGGTGTGTTTGGTGGTGGTCGGAGAAGTGGCAGCCCCCTCTCTGTCTGCCCCAGGTGTGAATGTGTGTGAGTGGAAGCACAATGTAAAGTGCTTTGGGTGTCTGAGGCTATGTCCACACGAAGCCAGTGCATCCCCTATCCGATCTTGAGACGGCGTCCTCTCAAGAAAATATCTGCGTACACACGGCCGGCTGAAAACGATGTAGTATATATGCCCGACCAGTATGGGGCGCTGTAATTCTGCCACAGATATACACTATACACGGAGAAGAAGACTTTGAGCATGCGCATAACCTTGCGCGCTGCAGAAGAAGACGAAGACCTAAATATTTATTTTCTAATAAAAACAAGTTCTCAAATTGTTGGTTGCTCTCCTGGTTCTCTTTCGCGGTGGATCTAAGAGCATGTGGCGTATGGTGTTGTCCATTATCGCTTGTTGCTCACCACAACTGCATAGAAGCAATAGATTTTGCTGTAATAAAGCTAGTAAGGCTTAGTAGCTTCTGCAGCACGAACTCAATCATGTAGTCCGCCATTATTGGTTGCTGTTACGTCAGACGAGGCCGACACGTGATGCGATGACATCATCGTTTCACAAAATATACGGATTGGCTGTACACACCACCGCAAGTGTCACCTAGGTGTTGTCGAAAGATTTATCCACTTTAGAACCCTGTTTCAAAAAATAGCGGATACAGTCTCCCAAAACACGGATCCGTGTGGCAGCCCGAAAGGCCAATACGATACAAAATGTATATGGATACAGTGATTTGTAAAGTGCTTTGTAGACAGCCCCTGAGAAGGGTGCAAAAATGCGCTATATAAATGCATACCATTTACTGGGTAACTCAAAGTGCTTTACAGGAATAAAAGACAATTTACAAGATTTATATTAAGAAACATAAGAAAAAATTAAAAACATTTTAAAAGAAGAGTGCAGATAAAAGAAAAAACTAACACTTTAGGTTGTAATGTAGGCGGAGCTAAAGAGGAAGGTTTTTAACCTCCCCTTGAACATTGTTAAAGTTGAGGCTGTTCCAGATTTTTGCTGCTGAAACTTAAACACTGCTTCACCCTGTTTAGTTCTAACTCTGGGCACGAGCAGAAGGTCTGTCCCAGATGTTCTCAGAGTCCGAGGAGGTTCATAAGCAACAAGCATGTCAGAAATATATTCTGGTGCTAAACCATTTAGAGACTTGTAAACCAGCAGTGCTGTTTTAAAGTCTATTCTCTGAGCAACAGGAAGCCAGTGCAGAGATTTTAAAACTGGGGTAATGTGGTTGTACTTCCTGGTTTTGGTGAGAACCCGAGCAGCCGCGTTCTGAATGAGCTGCAGCTGTCTTAAAATAACAACCTGTTCAAATCCAACAAAAATCTGTTCAAATCCAACTAAAACCTGTTTAAATCCAACTGAAACCTTTTCAAATCCTTCTAAAACCTGTGCTTGTAGAGACTGGCAGCCCTTGGAAATGTTCTCATCACATGTGGCCCTCTCCTTTAGTCTCAGTCTGAACCAAAACATTGCATTTTGTTTTAGTAAATTGTGTTTGTATGTTGGAGTGGGCTGCACTGACCTGGGTGTGTGTGAATAGCTCAGAGGAAAAGAGATAAACTCTCACTGTAGAGATCTACACTCACTCTTCGTCTTTTAAGGTTTTAATTATTCTGTATTTTGCTTATGTTTCTTATTCTAACTTGTCTGTTTTTAAATTTGTTTATTATTTCTATAAAGCACTTTGAGTTACCCAATGTATAAAGTGTGCTATATAAATAAAATTCTGGTCCAGCTGTGGGTGAGACTGAGCAGTCCAGTACAACTAAAGTTATCCTTCCACAAGTTCTTTCCAGAATGAAGCAGCACTGTGGAGTCAGACCTGCAGCAGCTACTCCTTGTTCACAGAGTCAAGAGCTCCAGCTTACTGTTTATGGCCATACCCCAAACCCAATACAATCCATACCTTAAAGGATATGCCTGGTCCACCTAAAAAAGAAGGAAACATGAGTCATGAGTAATCCTCGAGTGCCACAGACCTCAGGTTTAAGTGCATCCTCTTCAGCTCAAACAGACCAAAGCTTGTCTTCTACTCCTCTGCAGCTCTGTGACAAGCCAGCAGTGGGCACAAGCAGAAAGACTGAAGGAATAGCAGTGCTTTAGCAAAGTGAACTTTTCATTTCAGGAGCCCACAGTTTTCTCTGATGCAGATAAAGGTTGTTTATGAGCAGACAACGAGCCGTTTCTGTAGTGATACAATAAAGCACAGCAACACTAAATCAACTGAAATGACTTCAGTTAAATACATGTCCTTTGTGATGTAGACATTTTTAAAGTCACATTTTAAACTTAATGCTGCACTGGGAACTTCCCACCACACCTCTTCAAAAAGCTTGAGCAGAAGCCTCTTGAACACCGACAAGGACAGAAGTGGAGCTGTTAGTGAGGCATGCCCTGGTATCAGTGATTAATAGTTTTACAAACACTTTTCTCAGTTCCACTTCACTGTGAGACTGTGATAAGGTCATTCACACAGTTCACTTCTGACGCTCTTAAAACAAGTCGAACAGCTCCTGTCCTGTAGATGTTTTAATGTCTTGTTAAACATTTACTTGATAGATTCACATAAAATAAATATTTTTATGTTATTATATCTTGTGGAAGATTCTAGAACATAGTGTTTATAGTTTTGATTGCACTAAAATATCTAAATTTTAAGCCCCTTCTTAATTTTTTTATAGTCCAATCATCTTCCTCATTTTGTGATTGACAGGTGTGAAGGCCCGCCCCTTGAATTCCCGGCTGCTGGGGATAAATGTTTTCAGCCCTATCTAGAGACTTACAAAGTAACAGTGAACTGTACTGTACTTCTGAGAGAGAGAAGAAGAAGTGACAGAAGAGCAGAAGATATACATAAATACATTAGCTTTAGCAATATCTGTTCTAGTTAGGATAATTTGACACATTTAGCATTTGCATTATTTGTTACTTACTGTAACATAAATATTCTGTTTCCAGTCCTTCTCGTAATGAACAATATTTTTGCCTCAGTCTTTAGTTAAGCGATAAACATTGCAGTATTTTGTTGAAGCTGTAAAGATATCACATAGATATTACTGAAAGACTTCAAGCTGTCATTGATGTTAAAGGTAACAATACACGGTATTAAGAACTGGGGTATGTAAACTTTGGATCAGGGTCATTTGGGTAGTTTCTGTTCTCATTATAATTTAAAAAGAGTAAACACGATTGTTTGACAATAAATGGCTTCGCCCAACCACTAACTATGAGTGAAAATTTTTTTGTGTGTTATTATTCATATTCTCGTAAAAATGGCCATAAAAATCACAAATTCTGCCAGAGTAGGTAAGGTATTCTGATTTAAAAGAACCTTCCATTGGCAGTTGTTCCACATGGAAAACATGGTTGTCAAAAAATCTTCTTAATTTACCCTCTACACATACATTCTGGTCAAGTCGCCTTAAGGGTGAATCCTTCCTAATTTACCCTATTTAAGGCAACACACTGTAATATCCATCTGAAGGGTGGGGGGCTCTGTTGACGTACAGGCTATCGGTCCGAACAATGGTCAAGGATAAAGCAACCAAGTCTGCTAAACAAAAGAGGGTCATTGTTACAACCGCTGTTAATAATTACAGCTGTGATAAGAGACAGAGGTGGCATTTATTGAAAGGAAAACTCTATGTGGAAGCATTTAAGACCTGTCAAAACAAGGTGGAGGAGGAAGAAAGCAGCTTGAGAACTATTACAAAGTAGCAGGTATGTGCGATAACAGAGAGAAATCACAGGAAAAGTTTTGGCTTCACATTGACTTGGATATTTCAAGGAAGAGAGCATAAATGTGAGAAGTGTGAGTGATAATTGTCCAGTCCTGGTCCAGCGCTTGTTCTTGGTTCTGCTTGAATGGCTGTTGTTTGTCCTGTTTCTAATGTTCTTTGATAAGGCGTCTTCAAAGGGTTCTGGTGTTGATATAATGTGATTAATGGATGGCAGGGCCGCATAGACAGGATCAGGAGTCCGCAGCAGCAGCAGCAGCAGCAGCAGCAGCAGAGGAGTTGGGAAGATGATGCGACCGGGAGCAAAGCAGTACGTTGTGACCAGGACGGTTTATTCCGAGGAGACATTTGACGAGGAGCACGAAAGGGTCTACAGGCGACACAAGAGCATCCTAGACCACTTCACTGAGTATTTCACGTAAGGACACCACTTGACAAAATGATTCGCACTTAATTTTTCTCATAAAATTTTCATTTGGGACAAAAGTAAAAGAAAACCACGTCTGATGCATTAGACATTTAAAAGGGTGCAGTTAACGTAAAGGCAGAGGAATATTTGACCAATCACGTGTTGAATCAGACTCGCTCATATTAAATGAAGGGATGCACTCATTGACACTGAATAAATGGATGAATAAGTGCAACAGTCTTCTTTTAGTCGCAAACATATTTTTTAACTGGGTTATTTTGTGGATCATTTTTGCACTAACTCCGCCTCCTTCACCAAACACTGGACCTTTCTTATTGTATTAACCCAGTTTGAGTCAATTTGACTGACCTCACTGTATTTTATTAAAACTATAGGACTCAGCGTTCACTGTGAACACTGCATGAGAGTGATGTCAACAGATTGTCATGTGACGTGTGGTGTCATTTCTTATCGAATAGACCATAAATAAATCGGCATCATAGACATTATCGTTTGTTGATACCAAAGAAGAATATCTGTAAAGACGTCAGTAAATAGTGTGGGCAGTGTGTATAACTTTTACAGATAAGATATCGTTATGATAAAACCATTTTTATTAAACTGTATTATTGATGCATGTATAGGTCAATTGGCAAATCTAAAGAGTTCCTAGTGAATGAATGTGAGAGTGAATGATGTCTGTCTCTAAATGTCAACTGGCCACTGTCCAGGATGTACCCCGCCTATGGCCCAACACTGCTGGGATAGGCTCCAGTCACCTGGGACCCCTAACAGGAACAAGCGTTAGAAAAAACATTTTATGTATTATGCATGCAATAAGATATTTCTTTATATTATACAGACATCATTTGCAGGACAATTATTGTGAACAGCAAGTAATTAGATCAGACAATCAGAATCTTTTGGGTTTTTATTTTTGTTTCTGAAGTACAAAACAGTAATAACTACATTTTTTCAATAGTATATATAGTAATCACATCATAATAGCACTCTTAGCCTTTCAAAAGGTGAAAAGTAGAAATCATCTGGACATAGTATTATTCTCTATGTCTAGTAGTCTAGTGTCACTCAGGATCGTTCACAGTTGGATGGTCTCTGCTGGAATGGCCAGAAGAGTTGTTACCCACCAATGATCCATTAACATGACCTGCACTCTGTTGTAAATGGTCTTTTTAGTTTCAGGATACTGTTTTATCTGGTGTTGGTACGACCTCCAGTAAAGAGGTCGTACCAACACCAAAGGTCCAACCCTGGTGGACCTGAGTCTGCAAGCCTCCAAAGAGAAAGGGCATTCCTTGGAGGAATCTTAGCCAGGTGGTTTGAGAGAAGGGTGAAGGAGACAGAATCTTTCATTATACAACAGTGTCCTGAAACCAAAGAATAAAGAGTGTCACTCAAGATCATTCACACCAGAGGGCAGGTCATGCGAATAGCCCATTGGTGGGTAACAACTCTTTTGCCATCTCCAGCAGGACTGCATTATGATCTGGATAACTAAGAATCTTTACAGACACTCTTAGCCTTTGTTTATAATGAAAACATGAGCTTTTAAAGCTTCATAGAACCAACTGGAGAAGTTGTATTACTTTTTTTCTACAAGTGCCCAGAGTGGACAAACTGAGTAATGTTGGAAGAAAAGTTCACTTTTTTGTTTCTGTTTTTAGACTCACAATGTTGCATGAATCACCATCAGATCTATTCCCACTAGGTTTATTAATATAAAACAGCATGTCCCTACAAGGCTACCATAGCTGCTCACAAGTTGCAGAAAAGAGGAGTGTGACATAGTCAGACATGCATCAATCCTGCTGTAGTCTGTATCAGAAATCAGTTTACTTCTATATTGTACAGCTCATTACATTCTCACATTATCTAACAGACGTAAATATTTTTGCAGGTGCGATGCCAGACGAGTGAAGAACGCGGCAGTGTCTCTGTTGCCGGTGATCAGTTGGATGAAGATCTACAGAGTGAAGGAGTGGCTGTTCAGCGACATTGTGTCTGGGCTCAGCACTGGGCTCGTGGCTGTGCTGCAAGGTCATTACTGGCTTAAGGCCCAATCCCAGTTCTCTTATTTACCCTACCCCTTCCCCTCAGTCCTACCCCTTTGGCCCTCCAAATGAACGGGTAAGGGGTAGGGCTAGATTATAGGTTACCCATAAGAATTGGGACACCACACCTGTAGGGGCATAGATGTATAATAAGATTTATAGTAATATGAGGTTTTTGTTATATGTCATAAAACATAAATAACACAGTACAAGTATTCTTAAAATGGGCTTTATATAATTTCATATAGTTTGTAATGCAGTCAATATTCTTATACACAACATAAAATTATAATAAGGTCTAATAATACATCCGCCATCATCATACAGTGTATGAACAGTCTTGCTCTCAGTATTAGCTGCTGTTTCCACAATTTCTGTCACAGACACTGAAGGACCATAAAAAAGAAAAAGGGCTGTTTGTTTACAACAAATCAATTCATATCGGCAAAAAAACAGACAGTTAAAATGTTATACATAAGCAAATAAAAAGTTTTTAAACTCTGGTAAATACGAGACTGTGACCTGTCGATGTGAGGCCAACTTGAGCAATTTTTTACAAAACTTTCCGAGAAGAAAACGGATCAGTGCGTTAACAATCAAATTATCTAACCCCTTCGTTTCAAGTGTAGTTCTCCAAAAAAGCCCTTCCCCTTGATCCAGATGAGTATTGGGACACCACTTGGGACACATCTTGGTCTCTCGTGAACGTGCAAAACAAGGGCAAGGGTCTAAAGGGAAGGGGTAAGTTAGAGAATTGGGATTGGGACTCTGGTGTTTCCATCTGTGTAAATTCAGATAAGAAACATCAAACAGCTGTAACAGAGCCAGGTCCCAGAGACAGACTGTGTACGATGTGTTTTCTGCAGAAGATACTGTAGCAAAGGTCAGGACTTAGACAGTATCCGCCTCAGTCTGAGTCAAAAACCAGGCTTTGTTGTTGTTGTTGGATTTGGAGTCAGGTTTATTTGTGTATTTATTTTGGTTTCAATTGTCGGGCAATTGTGAAATATTTCAGTAAGTCTTGTACTTTAGAAAATATCTCATTAGAAATCCAGTCTGACCTATTTGAACTTTTATCTAAAATATACTGCAGTTAAAACAGGGGTCAGTTTTATTGTTATATGCTTTTATTATTGACTTTTATCCACCATAAAAAATACCGAAAGAAACAATAAGACTCAACCCAAACCAAAGGCAATGAACTACATTTTCATTTACATTTATTCATTTAGCTGATGCTTTTATCCAAAGCGACTTACATTGTTCTAATATAATTACCAGTGTTACAGCCACTGGAGGCAAGGTGGGTTAAGTGTCTTGCCCAAGGACACAACGACAGTATGAACTGTGGGGAGAGCGGGAATCGAACCGCCTACCTTCCGGTTGATGGGCAACCGCTCTACCCACTGAGCTACTGCCGCCCCCTTCGAGAGAACTAACATTTAAGATAATAGTCCGACCACAAAGAAACAAAAGTGGACTCTTGCCAATAATTTAATGTTTTCACAAAAACCTAATATGGGCTCTTTAAACAATAACAACCTTTTATTTTTTATTTTATTTTTTATATTTTTGTAACCAAAGAAATGGTAATACACTTTTTTCTCCAATACTTCTGATAATTTCTCCCAAACCATTGAACAAATTTCCATGATCAGAAATGATTTTATTCAAATTTCCAAATTTTAAAAACTCTGAACTCTTTAATTAAGAGTATCATATCCAACATTTTGGACAAATCCAAAAACTCCAAGACATTTTTTATAGACTAAGAGTGGCTTAAAGAAACAGATATTCTGGTTAAAGGCTCTAAACAAGCTCATTAATACATTCAGATTTTGTTTTTGTCAAAGCCTCAGTCGCTCTGATCAACTTTTCTGAACCTCAGTATTTGAAAAGTCTGTAAAGGATCATAACTAATGCATACTTAGTTGATTTCTTTTTTTTCATATTTATTGTACGTATGTGTTCAGGTCTGGCCTACTGTCTGCTGGCCTCACTGCCGCCCTGGTACGGCCTCTTCTCTGCCTTTTTCCCGGTCATCATCTACTTCTTTCTGGGCACGTCCCGACACATTTCTGTTGGTGGGTCCTGTCTTTAAACCTGTATATTTTACTTAATTTGTTGTGAATCACTCCTGACTTCTGTTTTTTGTCCAGGTCCCTTCCCAGTCATGTGCCTCATGATTGGCTCGGTAGTAACCAGGATTGTTCCGGACGAGGGACCCCCCTTGAACATCACCGGGTTTGAGGGGCTGACACGGGATGAGCAGAGAGTGATAGTGGCGTCCTCCCTCGGCTTCCTGGTTGGGATTATGCAGGTTAGATACACCCACCAACCCTACAAGAACACAAGTTGTGATTTGCCAATAGGAAGTTTGGCATTTGAAACATGTCTTAAAAAGAGAGACTCCCAATCTGATGTTTGTTGTGCGAAGAGGGGGCTGATGTAAAATAATGCTAATCCTAAGTCCTCATGTCATTATTAGAAAGAATGGGCTGCCATTTATAAAGGTCTTTTACCCGGTCTCAGCTCCAACCAGGGTCGATCCTGTATCATGTCTTAGTGTTGCTCATTTTTCAGTCAGACATGGAAATAGTATATGTGCTTGCACCCGCTGTTATTGATGACATTGTCTTCACTCAAGCCATTGTGATTGCCACAATTAAAGACACACTATTTAGTATTTGAGCAATACATCCCGTCATATTAGAAGAATCTGTAATGACCAGATATCTGTGCGTTCACTTCTGACACAAGCAGATCACATCTGTCAGTCAACAGATTAGCTCTGTCTTTTTGCGTCACATTCATCCTCTTTATCTTTATCGCCACTCTTTAGACACGGTCTATATTTGGGTTTGTGCCAGTTTTCCTTTATATTTTGGAGAGCGCCTCTGCCATTACTTCTTCTTGTGAGTTCTTCCTGTGATGCTCAAGTCTAGCACACTTCCTGAAGTTTGACACAGATGAAAGAAGTGGTCCCAGGCCTGGCATTATAGCTTAATTAATTACATTTCATAGTAATAGTTGATGGGCTGTACCCTGACTTGCCAGACAGTCTGTTACACAGAACCATCTGGGAGAATTTTTAGAGAAAGCGTTTGTAACTGCAGTTTTATCCAATCAGAGCAATGCCATGCCCCCATGCTGTAAAGGTAAAACGGTGGCTTTGTCGTCAAACGTAAAACACGCCTCTAACTTTCACTACTGCCTCACCATTAGTCATAACCGTCTGCTGGTCATGAGCTCTTACTCTACACCTGGTTGTACTTCAGTTTTCCACTGTTTGGTAAAGTTGCACATGTTTGAGTAAATGTATTCACAATATTTGTGTAATAATTACCGTCACTGCAAAAGAGTCGGCTCATTTGTCCTGTTAGCTTTGTGTTAGCTCAGTCCATCCCCTGCTCTTTCTTCCCCCGCTTTTTATGAAATATAAAATATTAATATAAAACATGTCAGAGGAGAGTCCGGGTAAAATAACCACAATTCCATCCGGGTAGATAGGCTGTCCCTCTGAACAAAAATGTCTGAATGATGCTCTGTTGTAGAAACATGTAATTAACATGTCCTGTGTGTTGTGCTGCAGTTGGTTATGGGGATATTCCAGGTGGGCTTCGTGGTCATGTATCTTTCTGATACTTTGGTGTCCGGCTTCACCACAGCAGCTGCCATCCACATCCTCGTCTCTCAACTGAAGTTCATCCTAGGGTTGCAGGTCCCGGGCCTCAGCGGGCCCCTCTCCATCATCTACGTCAGTACAGTGTTTATCTCTGTTTGTGTGGGTCAGGTTTGTGGCTAAAGGTTAACTGTGCCACTGTTTTGCTTTGTTGTTGTTTTTTTCTACAGACACTCGAGATCATATTCAGGAAGATCACATCGACAAATGTGTGCGACGTGGTGATCGCTCTTGTGATTATGGTGGTGGTGTTTATTGTGAAGGAGCTGAACGACAGATACAAGTCCAAACTACCAGTGCCGATCCCCATAGAGATCATTATGGTAAGAGTTTATCACACACAAACAGATGCAGACTCTTTGTGTGAATCTGTTTTACTGGATTAACTTGAGTCAAGTTTGGACTGGAGTTGGATCAGTGTTTTTTGCACAAAATATGTTTAAAAAACAAAACCACAGATGTATAAAAAAGATCTTGATGGGTTACTGACTATTCCTCTAGTGGACACTCAAGGTACTGCAATCCCCACAAAAGGATTGTCTCCAGTGACCACATGTAAACACAAACACCTGGTATTCAGGAAAAAACATTAACAAATAAAAAAAAAAAAAATTCAGAAAACAAATTAACAAAACTGAAAACACAACAACAATTGAGACAAACAGACAGTTGCGGCAGTAGATTTGTGTGTGTATATGAAACTGCAAACATGTACTGTCCTTATTGTGGATATTGTTTAGAGATGGCAGACTAATCTTTCTGCCATGATATTCTCTCTGCATTTTCAAAATCACGGCGCTAAAAATCATTTAACGCTACTTAAAGTAGCGTTAAATGATTTTCTCTTTGCTTGCTAATGAAAATTGTCTTTTTTTTTTTTTTTGATTGAATATGGATAGATACCTACTTCCTGTATTTCTTGAGTGACAAATGCCTTGTCCAATCAGCAGCTAGATACCCTGGCAGAATTTGTGGCATTTTTCAGAGAATATGAATGACAAAAACAAAACATAGTAATCGTAGTTAGTGGTTGGGTGAAGCCATTTATTCTCAAAGAACTGTGTTTACTCTTTTTAAATTCATAATGACAACAGAAACTACCCACCATACCCTGATCAAAAGTTTACATACCCTGGTGATTTCGGCCTGATAACATGAACACAAGTGACACAAACAGGTTTGAATGTCTACTAAAGGTAACTATCCTCACCTGTGATCTGTTTGCTTGTAATCAGTGTGTGTGTAGAAAAGGTCAGTGAGTTTCTGGGCTCCTGACAGACCCAGTGCTGCCCTGACGTTTCTGTTTTCTGTGTCATGGGGAAAGTAAAAGAATTGTCTGGATCTGCGAGAAAAGGTAATTGAGCTGTATAAAACAGGAAAGGGATATAAAAAGATATCCAAAGAATTGAGAATCAGCAGTGTTCAAACTCTAATCAAGAAGTGGAAAATTAAAAGGTCAGGTAGACAAACAGAAATTTCAGCCACAACTGCCAGGAAAATTGTCCGGGATGCAGGGAAAAACCCACAAATAACTTCAGCTGAAATACAGGACTCTCTGAAAAACGTGGTGTGGTTGTTTGACCAGATATCTGTTGCAGTCTAAACCTTACTCTCCACAGAGCTGGAATGGATAAAGATAAAGAGTGCTTGTAAAAAATGATTGGAGAAAACCATAAGAAAGCAATATAGCCATAAATAAAAAATGCATAACAAAGCATCACCTGACGTTGCCCCCTCTCTAAAGGGAAGCAGGGTGGGGACAGGCTGTGGGGGGGTTTGTCATTGTTAGAGACTGGGAAACTGGTCAGATGTGAGGGAAACAGGGAGGGGCTAAATACAGGGAAATTATTTAAGAAAGTAACTCAAACAGTGGTGTACAATGCAAAACAGTGATGGAGCTTGAGGTGTTTTTAGATGTAGAATAAACATAAATCCTACTGATTTCATGTAGAAGCTCATCAACAGAAATCTACAAAGCACTGACTTTAAATTCTTTTCACACTTACGTTTTCTGTTTTGTTAATGTATTTCTTATTTGTTTCACAATAATAACTATTTTACATCTTCATAGCTGTTGGCATGTGATGTAGACTGACTGATATAAACCTCCTTAAATCCTTTCAATTCTGGGCTGTAAGGCAACAATAAAGGAAAGACTTTAATTAATAGATTCACATATAGTTCATCTTCTATCATCTAAAAATAGATCTTTTAAATGTGAACAGGAAGGGAACAGTTCAATCCCTCAGAGTGAAAGGAGCTGGGGTCTAAGGTCCAAGCAGTCCTTTTCCCAGTGGGAGAGTGGGACAGCTTGTGAATTGCAGAGAACTAAGAAGACCATATTGTCTTTCCAGATGGACAAAACGATAACATTGATTTTAGCAATGGCCTTTTATGACTGGTGACAGATTTACAAGACTACTTTTACAATATGACAGTAAAAACAAAGCACTGTGTCATTAAAATTTATTTTCCCCCTCTTTTCTGTTCTCAGACGGTCATCGCATGTGTTCTTTCCTACTGCTTCGACTTCAAGACAAAGTACGGCATTGATGTGGTCGGTGTTATTCCTAGAGGGTGAGCTCTTTTGGTTTAAAGGCAGATCCCACATCCCAAGATAACACCTCTGTATATGTTTATGTGTATCTCTTTTATACAAACTCTCTGTAACACCTAAAGATAACAATGTCAAAGGTGTCATTGGTCATAAAGATAATAACAAAATAGGTTGATGTTTTGTTTATCTTATGTTTCCAGGTACGAGGCGCCAATGCCCCCGAACCTGCACGTCTTTCAGGAGACGATGGTGGAGGCCTTTCCAATGGCCATCGTGGGGTTCGCTGTGGCTTTCTCTGTGGCCAAAGTCTACTCAGTAAAACACGACTACATTATTGATGGAAACCAGGTACAAGACAAAATACTATATAACAACAAGGGGCTCATTATTGACAGGTTTATCACTGGGTTACACAAAACTGGTACATATCCAAAGCAATAATAGGAAATGTGCTGCACCAATTGTACTTTGTTTTCCTTAACACAGTCTTAATACCATGTGCTGTTTGAACAGTTGAACACCTGGGTCCTGCACATGGTTATGTTCACCCCTGTTTAACATATTACATGGGTCCTATTGGGTCCTATTACTGTAAAGTAGCGCCTGATGCACCACTGACCATTGAATATAGACAGGTTTAATAATAATGTTGATTATTCGGGGCTGACATGTTTTTCTGTTGTGTTTCCAGGAGCTGATAGCTTTTGGAGTGAGCAACATCTTTGGGGCTTCTTTCAAATCTTTTGCAGCGAGTACAGCTCTGTCCAGGAGTGCAGTTCAGGAGAGCACAGGCGGCAAGACACAGGTCCAAACACACTATATTATTTTTTTATTTGAACATATCCAACATCACTAAAAACAATGTAAGCAGGTGAAAAGAAACAACTTCCTGACATCTATGTGTTCGATGGAATAGGATCAGCACTTACTTTCTTCTCTCGTCTCCTCAGATCGCTGGTTTACTGTCAGCTTTGGTTGTGATGGTGGTGACTCTGGCCATAGGTTTCCTCCTGGAGCCTCTTCCAAAGGTAACGTTTGTGTGACAGGGGTTTTCAGGTGATCATGTCATGTGACCAATGCCTTAAAGGTCAGAGGTACACAGGCTTACTTCCTCTTACAGTGAGCAGGCCTAACAGTCCAGAGTATTGTCCGTGGTCCAGAAACAGTGTTTGGTGCCGTTTGTTTTTATAGAATCTTATCTTTTTATACAGTATAATATACAGTAAGTTGGTGGTGGTGGTGGAGGTCCACTTAAGGTGGTGACATTATTAGAGTTTGTGGTCGTGGTGGCACTTGTATGGGGGTTTTCTGTTTTGGGAAATGTTTTTTGTTGTGTTTTAACTTTGTTTCCTTCTGCACTATTAGTTTGCCTCCATCATCCCAACTGTAGGCAAAGCCTCACCACTGCAGATACTCTTTAATAACATTTAGTTTGAATTATTGTACATATAATCTGTCCTGCAGCTGTTGGACCCACACTGACTGACTGGCTTTGTTATTAAAGCTCACCTGCAGTTTCTAAACACCCTAAGCCAGTGCTACAGTTTCAGCGGTCTTTTACAGAATAAACATGCTCCTGACGCTCACTGCCTATTTGTCAAACATGCAACAGCTCCTTATAATAATGTAATTATAATATTTGTAATAATACTGAGATGATGTTGTGTTTCTACCATTATTACAATTACCATTATGCACATTCTCCAAACTTTCACCTTTCACTTAAACACACACTAAATACTAATTTATACATGAATATTACTAATATTCCATTATTACATTATTTAGCACCTGCTAATGGAAATATAAGGTCAAAAGTCTAGAGAAAGTCATTCCCCATTCCTTTTCAGTTGTTTATATTTCTAATAACAAAAGCTTAATTATTTCTTGCCATTGGAGCACCTGTGTAGATAAATAATGTAAGCTTTTTTAAATATGGCTCTGTTCAGGGTGAAATGCAACTGCTGGACACTTTAAAGTCCAGTCATTGTTGTAATGTGATGTATATTAAGCCTGAATTAAACACTAACCCTCTCCTTACTGTTCCAGTCTGTGCTCGGTGCAGTGGTCATCGTGAATCTCAAAGGGATGTTGATGCAGGTCAGAGAAGTGCCGTATCTGTGGAGGAGGGACAAACCCGACTGTGTAAGACCTCACTCCTCATCACACACACAACACACACATGCTTCCTTAGGTGAGGTAACATTCTAAAACCTGCTGTGGTCCGTGCGCAGGTGGTGTGGATAGGCACATGTCTGGCGTCCATCTTGCTCGGTTTGGACCTGGGTCTGGCTGCAGGTCTCGGTGTGGAGCTCCTCAGTGTCGTCCTCAGAGCTCAGTTGTGAGTATCTGCTAAAACCCAAACTACAGCCCCATTTTCATCAACAGTGAGAGCCTGTTTTTTTCCCCACTCACTGTAGCGATCTCAGCAATGCTATGCTTTGCTGAGTTTGTATGATTGCTTATTACAAAAGACAAAAGAATGTGGTTAGAAGCATTTTGCATTTTTTCATCTTGGCTTATGACTATTTTTCACAACAAGGAAAGATTTGGTAGTGTTCATTTTTGTTTTGTGCTTTCTCCTTTGATATTATTTTAACTGCTTCACTGTTTACTCAAAGTGGTACTATATAAGGACTTTATTTGGTAACATTTAAACATCTTTTTTAACATTGAAAGCACTAATAAAAAACACATCCAATTCAAACGCACTTGATTATTTGTTGGAAATGGAGTTACAAAGAAGAGATTACCTGACACTTTATTGATCCAACTGTTTGACAAGCCTTTAAACCCGGTCTTTTCCAGCCCCCGCTGCTGTGTGCTGGCAAACATCAAAGGCACTGACATTTACAGAGACAGAAAGGACTACATCGACGTGAGTCACTGACACTTTTGACCCTCCTACACTCCTACGACCTGTGTCACACCTGTGGCCCTACTGCACAACAAAACGCTCCAATAAAGACGGCCGTAGAAATGTTATCCAATAATGAATGATTCCATTTTTTAAATAGATTCTATTATTAACTTTAGTCCTCACCATATATAACAAATATTCATTGTGTTTCTAAAATTCAACCCTTTAATTTCCAGTTTTTGTGATTAGAACTTGATTTTAAAATAAGACAAAAACACAAAAAGTGAATCATTTTCCATCCAATAAATGCATATTAGAAAGGACAATGGGTGTTACTAATTCTTATTACACTGTCTATTTAGATGTTTAAATTTTTTTTTTCATTTTAAAATTTAGCCCAAAATTTACATATGCATTAACACAGTCAACGTTATTCATTAAAAACCTTGTAACACATAAAAAAATGCACTAAGGGTGTAGAAGGGTTAATCATGCTCTGCCTGTGTCAGACCCACTGGAGATTCTAAATAAGTCCTTTTGGGTGTAAATGTGTCATGTTTTTGTTCAGATCTTTGAGCCTGATGGAGTGAAGATCTTTCGGATTCCTTCTCCCATCTTTTTTGCCAACATTGATTTCTTTCGTAACAAACTGGTGGAAGCTGTGAGTGTCATAAAAACAGGCGGCTAACACTGAAGATAACAGTAAAAATATGTCATCCACAGTAAACCTTTGATTGTAATCTCTTCCTGTTTTTTCTCTCAGCTGGGGTTTAATCCACTGCGAGTGCTGAGGAAGAGGAACAAAGCCCTGAGGACGATCCGTAGACTCCTGAAGAGAGGGGAGCTGCAGTGCACACCTGTGAGTATCAATCAATTTGATTAATTCAGAAGCTTTACAAAGTCTCAAAGTTGATGTTGGTTCTGCAAAAGATAGAAAGAAAAACAGTTAATCCAGAATCTTATTTACATTTACATTTATTCATTTAGCTGACGCTTTTATCCAAAGCGACTTACATTGTTCTAATGTAATTACCAGTGTTACAGCCACTGGAGGCAAGGTGGGTTAAGTGTCTTGCCCAAGGACACAACGACAGTATGAATTGTGGGGAGAGCGGGAATCAAACCACCTACCTTCTG
The DNA here is from genome assembly GCA_024416835.2 of Perccottus glenii. Classification (NCBI taxonomy): domain Eukaryota; kingdom Metazoa; phylum Chordata; class Actinopteri; order Gobiiformes; family Odontobutidae; genus Perccottus; species Perccottus glenii. The sequence goes on along the minus strand of CM044547.2, from coordinate 10,015,197 downwards.
GTTGAAAGACGACCACTCTACCCACTGAGCTACTGCCGCCCCGGCAGTATATACCCCAGTAGGAAGTAAAAACATCAGTTTTCAAGGTGAAGACGTTTTGTCTCTAATTCCAAGAGACTTTGTCAATTCTGAGATCAACTGGTAAGAGAGCTGAGCTTATATCTCTAGATATAACAAACACAGCACCTGAATAGAACAGTGATACTTATGACCTTGCACCTGAATGGAGCAGTGTCACTAACGACTCTACTGAGCCTTAACGACTCTCACATCAGGAGTCACACTTCCCTTTCAGAGCCAACGACCATGAGACCAGATCAGCCTGGTCCATCAGGTTTATTTTCAGGTCAAACTCCTCCCTCTAGAGATATAAGCTCAGCTCTCTGACCAGTTGAACTCAGAATTGATAAAGTCTCTTGGAATTAGAGACAAAACGTCTTCACCTTGAAAACTGAGTCCAGATGCTTTTACTTCCTGGATGACTGAGAACCTTCACAGACACCCCAGTAGGAAATTTGTTGAATGCATTTAACTCTATCAGAACCCCCCTGAAGGATTAGGCTATAGTGTCCATGTTTTTTTAAGTTGGTAGGGGAAACCTTAGCACCTGGAGAAGTTGTTTAGTTGGATATGAACATGTTTTAGTTGGATTTGAACAGATTTAAGCTGGATTTGAACAGGTTTCACTGGAATTTAGACAGCCTTAAAGGGCAGAAAGAGCCGAAAAACATGCAGAACGGGCAGAGAGACAAGTTTGCAGCATATTGGGAAACGTGTGTGTGTGTGTGTGTGTGTGTGTGTGTGTGTGTGTGTGTGTGTGTGTGTGTGTGTGTGTGTGTGTGTGTGTGTGTGTGTGTGTGTGTGTGTGTGTGTGTGCTTTACAGGAATAAAAGACAATTTACAAGATTTAGATTAAGAAACATAAGAAAAATTAAAAACATTTAAAAAGAAGAGTGCAGATAAAAAACACTACATGTTGTAATGTAGGCGGAGCTAAAGAGGAAGGTTTTTAACCTCCCCTTGAACATTGTTAAAGTTGAGGCTGTTCCAGGTTTTTGCTGCATGAAACTTAAACGCTGCTTCACCCTGTTTAGTTCTAACTCTGGGCACGAGCAGAAGGCCTGTCCCAGATGTTCTCAGAGTCCGAGGAGGTTCATAAGTAACTAGCATGTCAGAAATATATTCTGGTGCTAAACCATTTAGAGACTTGTAAACCAGCAGTGCTGTTTTAAAGTCTATTCTCTGAGCAACAGGAAGCCAGTGCAGAGATTTTAAAATGTGGTGGTTGTACTTCCTGGTTTTGGTGAGAACCCGAGCAGCAGCGTTCTGAATAAGCTGCAGCTGTCTTAATCCTCGTTTTGAGAGACCAGTGAGCAGGCCGTTACAGTAATCTAACCTGCTGGAGATAAAAGCATGGATAAGTTTCTCTAAGTCTGGTTGAGACATCATCCCTTTGACTCTGGAAATGTTTTTATGATCCACTGTATCAAACGCAGCACTCAAGTCCAACAGAACTAAGACTTTGCCTGCGTCAGTGTTCATACGGATGTCATTTGTGACTTTGATAAGTGCAGTCTCAGTGCTGTGATGGGGCCTGAATCCTGACTGAAAAGGATCAAAGCAGTTGTTAAGTAATAGAAAGTCATTAAGTTGTTGATATACAACTTTTTCGATGACCTTCCCTAAAAATGGCAGGTTTGATATGGGCCGATAGTTGTTGAGCACTGTAGCATCAAGACTGCTCTTCTTTAGGAGAGGCTTAATGACAGCAGTTTTTAAGGCCCTTGGAAATGTTCCAGACTGTAAGGAATTATTGACTATATCAGTGAGTTGTAGTAACAAACTGCTTAGTACTGATTTTAGAAATCTAGTGGGTAAAACATCGAGGCAGCAGGTGGATGAACTCAGGCTGGAGACAGTTTTTTTAATTGTTCTGTCATTAATGGGAGTAAAATGTGTTAAACCAACCAAGTGTCTCCTAGGTGGCTGCAGTGTTGTTTTATGTCCTGTGGACTGTAGCATGTTTAATGCCTTGAACCTTGTCGTTGAAAAACAATGCAAACTCATTGCATTTAGTGGTGGAAACTAATTCGGGAGGAAATGGAGCTGGAGGGTTTGTTAATCTGTTCACTGTAGCAAACAGGACACGCAGGTTGTTACTATTGTTGTTGATGATCTCTGAGAAGAATATTTCTCTTGCTTTTTGCAAAGTTTGATATAAAACATGCAAATTTTCTTTGTATACCTCATAATGAATTAAGAGTTTCAATTTAAGACATTTTCTTTTGGCTTTTCGGCATTCCCTTTTCTGTGCCCTGACAGAGTGAGCATTGCTGCATGAAGCCTTCTGCCTCGTCCTGATCACTTTAACCCTAACAGGAGCAATGGTGTCCATAACATTTAAAACACCTGAAGTATAACAACTCAACAAATCATCAACCTGGCATAATGAGGCATTGAGAGGAGCCAGCTGAGGTGGCTCAGACATCTGTTCTGGATAAGTCCCACCAGAAGGAGACTATGTCTCTCGGCTGGCCTGCCTTGGTTTTCCCCTGAAGATCTGGAAAAAGTGTCAAGTGAGTGGGAAGTCTGGGCATCTCTGCTTAGACTGCTGCCCCGCGACCCAGCCCAGGATAAATAGAAGATGGATGAATGTATGGATGGATGGATGGATAGATGAAAAAAAACTACATTTGATCTGACACAAATGTTGGCTCTTTTTTCCACAGAAAGGCTTCCTGAACACGTCGTGCGGCTCAATCAAAGAGCAGCCGGATGATGAGAACGACCTGGAGGAGTTGGACCTGCCGATGGACTTCAAAGACCTGCCGATCCAGATCGACTGGAACGCCGAGCTCCCTGCCAACATCAGCATCCCCAGAATGGACATCCACAGTGTGGTGCTGGACTTCGCCGCCGTGTCCTTTCTGGATATTTCGGCTCTGAAGGGACTCAAAACGGTGATTGGAGTATTAAAGGTGCTCTGTGATGTGGGTCTGTTGACCTGTGTGTAATCAGGTGTCTCTTCACAGGCGCTGAAGGAGCTGATCCGGATTGAAGTCCAGGTTTATGTTGTGGCATGTGATCGTAAGTATGAGCCGGCAGAGTTAGTTTAGAAGAGTTTGCATTGTACCTGTGTTTTACTCTGGTCCCATACTGGTCTCCACTCACACTGCCCTAAGCCTGAACTGGATAAAGACAGGATCACATCACTGGGATGTGTTTTTACAGGCCTTAAATGGGACGTATGTGATTTTTGTTATGCATGTGAGAAAAAGAACCATTTAATCAGCTAACTGGATGTTATAGTAAATCGTCTGTGCTCCCATTGGTTGAAACTGATGTCAATAAGGAAGTAAAGGCTGCCAATAAAACAGAGAAAGTATATATTCAGCGCTGGATCTTTTTTACAGAGAAACAGCAAAAATAAATAAATTAGAAAGGAGAGACAACATGAAACATTGGCTTTAATTATGTAATGTTTAACAAAGAGAAGATAATTGTTCTGACGCTGAAGTCGGAGCTAAAACTTTACGGTCAGCTCTAAACTTTACTTTGGTCTAATATATTAGTGTTTTTGGGAGGAAATAATGGTCCAGTAAATTTTTTTACAAGAGAGAAGCAGGAGAGGTTCCTTTGCTGCTGTTGGGAGAGACTAGAGTCTGAGACAAATCCTGTACGTATGCACTGTTGGTGTGTCTCAGTTGAACTTTTAGCTACTCACCCTCTCCACAGCGTCAGTGGGGGATGCTGTGGAATCAGCTCTTTTACCCTACACCAGTGCTTTTCAAACGTTTTATGTCTTGTCCCTCTCGTCTATTACAGATGACACATATCTATGGCTGTGGAGAGCTCTTCAGCGATCATATGTGTTTTTGGCAGAAAGCAATTCATTATGTCAATTTATAGGACGCTAACTGTGCCATATTGTCAAAGGTAGCCATCTTTGTAAAAGTACTTTGCCGCTTGTTATATTGTTCTCATTTCCTTTGAAAAAACTCAAGTGGTTTGGTGACTTGTGCTCTGTCCGAATCAGATAAACTATAAAATTAATTAACTGAAAAGTATGTGACTTGTTTTGTTGTACACGAGGAAGCCATACAGTAAAATTATTTATATAACCTGTTCTCTTAAGGTTTGAAACAGACCTAAACTGATACCTGCTCTAATATTCTACAAACTGCATATTAAAAAAATCCATCACATTCCTTTTTTCTACATCTTGTTTGCAGCTTACATCTTGGACAAACTTCAGGACTGCTGCTTCTTTGACGACGAAGTGAGGCCATCCATCTTCTTCCTGACGCTGCACGACGCCCTGTTGGACATTTTAGAAAAACACCCCGAGGCGGCGCAGAGCAAAGCCCAATTTGAGAAGGTGACCTCTAAAACTGTAACAGAGAGTTTTTAGGGAAAAGGAAAATGCTCTGTATACTGACCTATGTTTTTGTTTTGCAGGTTGTAACCACAGTCACTATTCACCATCACAACAACAGCCTCAGAAGCAGAGACAGTAATGTGAGTAACAGGGTCACTGCACTGAAGGTTCAGGGATCAGGGTTTGGGTTTTTCACAGATGAAAAAACCCACAAATAACTTCAGCTGAAATAAAGGACTCTCTGGAAAAAAGTGGTGTGGCTGTTTTAAGATGCACAATAAATGGGCTGCATGGTTGAGAAAGCAATTACAATGCAAATCCATCCCACTTACAATAGGCCAAACAGCACAGAGACAAGCGTCAAAACTTCTGGTCATTAGGAGTGATGAGACCAAAATTGAACTTGGCACTACACGGTATTAAGGAATATGTAAACTTTTGATCAGGGTTTTTTGGGTAGTTTCTGTTGTTGATGATTTAAAACGAGTAAACACAATTGTTTGACAATTAATGGCTTCACCCAACCACTAACTATGAGTAAAAGAAAGGTTTTTGTGTTATTATTCATATTCAAAAATGGCCAAACAAAAAAATCACAAATTCTGCCAACTTATGAGCAGAACTGTTAAAATTAAACTGTTGATGCACTGCCAATTTATTTCCATTAGGTGCGTTTTTTCGCTGAAAGACACAGGCAGTTTTTTTTTCTACAACTGTCTGTGTCCCTTTGAGTGACAGACAGATTTAATCAATCACAGTAAAGAGTGGGAGGAGCTCTGGGTTGACAGTGGAGTCACTATTGGATAAGGCACCACCCCCTTTTCCCCTGCCACTAATGTTTAGTGTCCGCTCAAGGTATTGCAACAAAATAGTCCCAAAAATCAAGTCAAGTCAAACTTTATTTCTATAGCACATTTAAAACAACATTGGGTGACAAAAATGCTGTACCTGCCACACAGGTAAACATCCAACAGTAAATGGACCACATAAAGACACAAAAGATTGCAAAATTGAAAAAAGGACAGATATAGTTTAGGAAACTTAAATTTGAAAGACACATGTGAAATGGCTCTGAGGACCTGCTCCAAAAGACAAAAATCTTTTTTATTGTGTTGTGCCAATGACCCTAATCTAATAATACATTCATGCACTTACTGCTCTCACTGCCTTTAGATTTGGTTCATGCCGAGTGGAAACAAGGAAAGGAAACAATTTAAACAACAACAACATGTTAATGAGAGAGTCACAACCTGTTGCTAAATTAAAACTACACTGAACTTTACGACGTATCACAGTGGATCTAATGTAACCTGTTCTCTCTGTCTCTGCAGGGCCTGGAGCCTGAAACCAGGTTTTAACGACAGCGCCTCCTGAAAAACATGTACATATTCTCTGACTATTATTATTATTATTATTATGAACAATTGAACACACATTGGGTTTATACAGTCTGTTAACAAAATAGAATTTACAATAATGACATGTCATTTTTATATTTCTTTTTTATATAAATTTGTAGAAAATGAAGTGCAATATATTTTAATGTTTATATATTCATGTTAATAAAAATAAATTAACTTTTGGCACATTGTAAAAGTTGTCTCTTTCTTCTTTAAAGGTACATTAGAAAGTTTCAATAGTTCAAATAAAAAATGTTCTAACCCATACATGCATCATCAACAGACTGATGTGCAGAATGAGTCGCGGTTGTCTCTGAAAGCCTGTACAGTCAATTAAATGAGAAGGTTTTGGGATGTTTCAGGGGACGTGACCAATGCACATGCTCGTTTACCTGGTTGCTGATTTGCCGCCATAACACAGGGATGACACAGGCCTCCAGCGCATTCAAAACCAGCAGATTGTTCTTTGGTTGTTGTTTGTCCGTGCTTGTACAAGCGTGCACACAGTGAACATGCACAACACTGGATGCAGTACCGCTAATGCCAGAGGTGGCTCACTAGTACAAAAACTCTGGATCTTCTGTAATGCACCTTTAATTTATTAGTAAATGTTTTAAAGCCTAGAAGTCAAAGAAATGTTTTCCTTTAAATAAAGGACATCATGTGACATGCATCAGTCACAAAACAACAGGCACATTTATGAGTAAGTTGTTTATATTATCAGTCCAATCTCAGTAGTTTCAGGTGAAACCCCTCCCTCTGAGGGACATAAAACTCAGGTCAAGGTCAATCTATAGAGATAAGCAAGATTCTACTGATCTTAGAATCATCAAAATGATTTTAAGAATGTGTTTTGGGGATAAAGGTTAAAGCAAAGGCATCTGGACTTAGTTTTCAAGGTCTCTCTGAGTTTATTGTTCAGGGCAAAAACTTAGGCAGGGCTGCTTTAATCACTGTTAGATCTTTTTTTTTTTATTTCACGTTCATGTATTATCTTAAAGACGTCAAAGGCAGTAAAATGCTTCAGTAACTTCAGGGCCTCCTGAAGATATGACAGTAAGGAAAACAAAGGGAGGGTTCCAAACCAGTCCATGTACCAAGAGTAAAAAAAACAAAAGTTGTCAAATTGTGTCGTCTGCTGTTTTTCCTGCATGTTAGAGGAGTTCAAATGGAATCTTACTTTTAAATTAATAATGTAGGATTTCTGGAAGATTTTGTGATAAAATTAACAAAATGTTGGTTCAGGCCATATGCATTCAATTATATCTCTACATCTGTCAACGTCTTGATATGAACCTGTTCATCCTGTGTTGGACAGGATGGCTACCACTGCTGTAGCATACATTTATAATCTTTTTCATGACAGGAAGAGCATTCCAGCTTTATCTCAAAAAATATTCCTATTGTTGCATTTAGATGAAACAGATCATAAATATAACATGTTAATGATTGAACAATGTCAAGACAAAAGTGACCATGTCGTGAGATTGATTTCAGATTAGATACAGGAGAATACTAAAGTGAAAGGCATTGGCCAAAGGTTTTTCCTGGAGGAGACTCTTTCGGCTTTAGTTTGAAAATAATGGCGTCTTTGAGGAAACAGTACGTGGTGTCCAGACCCGTGTACTCCGAGGACAGCTTCGATGAAAACTATGAGAAAATCCACAGAATCCGGAAAACTACAACAGATCATGTCAAACAATACCTGACGTAAGTGGAATACGGGTCTGTTTATATCCAGGGCTGTATGCAGGACTTTGGAAATACTCTGGTCTGAAAAACAGCTTGGGGAGGATTTTGAGGCTGTAAATATTCATATTCTGAAAGAAAATGATAAATGTTTAACCAAGATATTTGTCTGTTTTAAGAAAAGGCTTTGGTAAAACTTTAGAGTAGGGGGCACATTTTATCTACTTATTGTTGCAGGACTCATATGGATATGTTTAAATCAAATCTGGTATATGTGTATGAAACAGTTATGATTTGGAGCGGGTGAAGAAAATGGCCCTGTCCTTGTTTCCTGTCATCGGATGGATGAATGTCAGCATGAGGTTTGTTTACTCAGTTGTATTTACTCACTTTTTAAATTCCACATTACTCTGGGGCGGCAGTAGCTCAGTGGGTAGAGCGGTCGTCCTTCAACCGGAAAGTAGGCGGTTCGATTCCCGCTCTCCCCACAATTCATACTGTCGTTGTGTCCTTGGGCAAGACACTTAACCCACCTTGCCTCCAGTGTCTGTAACACTGGTAATTACATTAGAACAATGTAAGTCGCTTTGGATAAAAGCGTCAGCTAAATGAATAAATGTAAATGTAATGTACTCTTTACAGTGTAACAAAAAGAATGTCTGTTTTGTCAGCCCGTGTTTCTAGAGCTGACAGGCTCTGGTCGAGTAAGACAATGTTTCACAAACCTTTTTTCAGGAGACCCATAGTTCAAAAGTTGGAATGATTCGTGACCTTGTTCCCTTTGGTTTGTTTTAGGTTTCTCAAAGCAACACTATGTAACGTTTACCCTAAAATATACAGCCTGAAAATCATTACAATAATAGCTTTAAATAGATTATAATAGTTTTCTTGAAAACAAGGAATCCTTTTTCAAAGTAAGGGCAGCTGGTTCTACAGATACTCCACCATGCATGCTACCTTATTTAAGAACATGTATCCAATCAGAAATAAAATCACATCAACTTACATTAAAACTCAGATATTTGTACAATATGTATGAAAGATTAACAGTACAATGTTAGTCTTTCTCCTTTAGTCTTTTAGTGGATCTAAAATAAAATAAAACATTGCACAGTGTTGCTTTCATTATATAAAAGGAAAAGTGCATTTAAAACTTCAGACTTCAGGCATTGTCAGACAGGTGTACGTGGAAAAGAAGAACCAACAAGAATCTGTTGAGGTGCAGCTCAGGGGTACGTGAGTAACCTCTCAGCAAGGAGAGACAAAACTCTCAACAAAAATGAAGAGTGTTTTAAAGCTTAAAAGCTCTGTGTCACGTTCAATGCGTATCTGCAGTTTTTGTGTGCGAGCGTTTGAAGAAAAAGTAGGATTTGGAGATAAATGTAATAATTGAGGACAAAGCTTGGGAAGAACTGTGTGATGACTAAAAGTTCAAGATGGGAAGAATCTAATTGGAAGCTGAACTCTACTCTAGTGAAGGAGAGATTTTAGTTGAATACAGTGTTCTCGGATGACTCCTGTCCTAAATGTCTGCTACCTTTCATACTGTCCAGGTCTGGCGTTCTCACTGCTGGCCTCTCTTCCTCCGAGCTACGGCCTCTACACTGCCTTCTTCCCCATGTTGACCTACTTCTTCCTGGGGACCTCACGACACATCTCAGTCGGTATGTCACACAAACTGGCTCAAGTATTTATTTTTTTTGTACGTTTTTAAAACAAAGCACAGAACAAACACCACAGTAGTCCCATTCAACCACTTCAGATATCTGAGATCTCCACAGTTGGACATTATGGCTTTTTTTGGCCAGCATCAGGAAAAATGTAACAGTTTTCAAAGTTTCAGGTATACGTCCTAACAGACAATGGACTGGGGAGGAGTGTCTGCCCTATCACCAGACTAATCTCTGTCAGAACACTTCAATATCCTTACACTCCCAGAGACACTGATATCTTGTCCCACATGTTTACATTTAGGACAGTTGGGGGATGTTCCTTGAGTGAAATTACTGTTTGTGTAGGAAAGATTAAAGATAGATTTTGCACTTATCTTTTACAGATTGTGCCTCGTGTTTTTATCAACAACTAAAGGCATTTAATCCTGTGTGGGTGACAGTAAAAACTTATTACATGAAGGAAATGTTTTTACAGTGTTATTGCATTATTTTATGACAATGTTGGCAGACACCTTTGGGTTTATCATTAAAAGAGCAAGATGTCAACATAACAACCTGAAAATCCTTTAACCTTGGACATTTAAAGCTCCATGAAGCCTTATCAAAGGGATGCAATGATAATGTCCAGACACAATAAACCAAGCCTCTTGTTCTTCTCCAGGCCCGTTTCCGGTGCTAAGCCTCATGGTCGGGGCAGTGGTGACCCGTCTTGTTCCTGAAGAAGGACCTCCAGCAGACATCCCAGGGTTTGAGAATCTGACCCTGGATCAGCAGCGGGTCTTGGTGGCCTCTTCCGTCACCTTTCTCATGGGCTTGTTCCAGGTCCTGCAGACTTTAATACGGTCTGTGTATGGATCAGAGTGGATTTAAACGAGACTCTCTCTGTCTCTGTGCAGTTGGCGATGGGTCTCCTCCAGTTCGGCTTCATTGTGGTCTACCTCTCTGATACTCTGGTGTCCGGCTTCACCACTGCAGCTGCGGTCCACATCCTGGTCTCACAGCTGAAGTTTGTTCTGGGGCTGCAGGTCCCAGGCATCAACGGCCCCCTGTCCATCATTTATGTGAGTGGAGTTACTGAGTTGTCTTGTGCTTTTAGAAGTTAAGCACATGGGCTTGTCTTAAGTCATGTTGGTCTGTATCAGTCTAGAGAGGTTGGTGCTTTACTAAGAAAGGTAAAAAAAGGTTTCAAAGAAGGCATCTGGATGTAGGTTTATAAGTATAGAGGTATAAGATATTACGTTCTCAGCTCCACCAAGTTTGGCCCTTCTGTGTTGATGACCAATGACAGTATATACTATGAACAACTTCCGCCCATTGGTCCCCTTTTCACCAATATTGTCATTACGACAGGGCAATAAAATGGCCGTTACATCCGGGCTTTTCGGCTTTTACTGCATAGTAAAACAATAGTTTTAAGATAGCATAAACGAACATATTAATCAAACCCCCCCCCCTTTTGTACCAGGCTGTAAACATGAGTTTTACACTTGTAAAGTCGCCATTGGGTTTCTCTTTATATTTCCGCTTTTGGAGCCTGCCCTCTGGTGGACGGCAGTATTTCGCTGTAAAATCGCCGTAGGGCGGCGTTCCATGAGGTGTTCCATGAGAGAGGCTTGGTTGATACATCCTTTTGTGAAGGGCCTGCTTGGTCTCCCTGATGTATCACTGCACTCTTCACTGCACTGGACAACATAGACCACACTGCATTGTTTGTGCACTATGCACCATTTAGGACATTGTGAAATGAAATTCACAAAGGGTTGAGTAGTACTATATGTTGTCCCAATCCTCTAAAGACTATTCTTTGTCCAGACTCTCGAGAAAGTCTTCGTCCAGATCACCTCGACCAACATCTGTGACCTGGTGATGTCTATAATCATTATGGTTGTGGTGTTTATTGTCAAAGAGCTCAATGACAAATACAGAGCCAAGCTGCTGGTGCCTGTCCCCATCGAGGTCATTATGGTGAGGACAGATTCACTCATTTAGGCCTACAACCTCTCATAAGCCACTAATTTGTTAACATTTTTATTCTGATTCTAAATATTTATTTTTTGTTTTTTATCTCCACAGACGGTTATAGCTTGTGGAGTTTCCTACGGCTTTAATTTTGAAAAGATATTCAACGTAGAAGTAGTTGGTAAAATGGTCAGTGGGTAAGTGTCATGAATAAACTCATATACATTTTAATATCAGATGTGACTGCTGTTTGTCTGCTCACCTTTCCAGATACGAGACTCCTGTTGCTCCAAACACAGTCGTCCTGAGGAGAGTGCTGTGGAGGCCTTCCCTATTGCTATTGTTGGGTTTGCGGTCGCTTTCTCTGTAGCCAAAGTCTACTCCATTAAACACGATTATACTATTGATGGAAATCAGGTCAGTTACACCCAACAGACTTGTGTATGGCTCTGACTAAGGGAAAAAATTGGTTACTACTTAGAAGTAAATTAAACTTGCAATAGCCAATGCTGGGTAATGTTTTGTAAAAAAAAACATTGACAGTGTTAACACAAAAAAATTAACAATATTGTCCAATATTGAACAAAATGAGGTGAAAGAAGGTTAAAAATGTCTTATTAGCATTTGGGCTCACAGCGCCCTCTAGCGTGGTTCTTAAAAAATCCTTGTTTTTTGTGTTTGGTCACAGTTTAAAATGCCTGTCGTGAATTCTTGGTGGATTCTCGTGCCCAAACTAAATTTGTGAACACAGTCTAAAGCCCTGTTGCTTGTTAAACTATGGCTTATCTTAAATTCACATTGCACCAAGATTTGAACAGTTTCCTTTTGAACTGCAATTAAATTGAATCCTGTTTCAACACTTTAAATCTAGGTTTAACTTTAAAGTGACTGGAGCCTTTTGTAGATGAATTCAGCAATATAGTATGTTTTTATTGTAGTTTGATGTAGTGCAATTGAATGACTCACACCTTTAACCGAATAATTACATCAGGAGCCAAACAAGAGACAGAGGAATGCAGCTGTGTCTGTGACTGAAGACACTGTGCTGAGTGTGCTGCACCTCTACCTTGGCTAACTAGTCACATCTTAGCAAGCTCTGCCGTTAACAGTTTGGTACTGTACTGTCGAGCAGTAAGTCAGAAGAACAGTTAAAGTTGGAGTGGGAGGGATGACTTAAATGAAAGGAAAAGCAGATTAATGCAGAATTACAACCATCTTACTCATACACTATCACCCTACCATGTTCTGTAGTCTCACTGTGATCATTTGTGATTCTTTTGTCCCAGGAGCTGATTGCATTCGGTGTGAGTAACATGTTCGGAGCGACCTTCAGGTCATTTGCAGCGAGCACCGCCTTGTCCCGGACAGCGGTTCAGGAGAGCTCTGGAGGAAAGACACAGGTCTTTTTATATTTTTCTATTCTATTTTTCTATAGCAAGATGCTTTTAACAGGATTATATCACAGTGTCTTCCTCATATTAAAATAAATCATTAACCCTTTAAACGCAGATTGCAGGTCTGCTCTCGGCCATAATGGCGATGATTGTGACTTTGGCTCTGGGATTTCTCCTTGAGCCTCTTCCCAGGGTAAGACTCATGCATCTCACAATTTATGTCAAATACGTCATGCTAGAAAATACCAGAAAATGCATTATGTATGGCTCACCACTCTAAACCAACCTTTAGAGTTGGTTTGAATTTGTTTTATGAGACAGTAGGGCCTAAAATTCAGAGGGAACACACAAAATAGAAATAAGAAGAATAGGTTATCTTCAAACAGACGTCATTTCTTACTGTAAAAGCTCTCTCTGTGTTTCCAGTCTGTCCTGGGAGCCCTTGTGATTGTGAATCTCAAAGGGATGCTGATGCAGTTCAGAGAAGTGCCGTATCTGTGGAGACGGGACAAACCTGAATGTGTAAGTTTCCTCTTTAAACACAGATGCTGTTCTCATGTTGTCCCTGTTTTTTCATCTTGATGATGTGTCCTGCAGCTGGTATGGATGGGGACCTGTGTGGGGGCCGTCTTTCTGGGACTGGACCTGGGTTTGGCTGTGGGCCTTGGGGTGGAGCTGCTCACGGTGGTCTTCAGGACACAGTTGTGAGTGGCAGTTGGTTTAGATCTGTTTGAGCAGGAACCAGGTTGATAAAGAGGTTTCAGACTTCATCTAGTGGAAGTGAATTGTAATAAACTTTTATATTCCTGATTCCACTGGAGCAGTACAATACGGCTCAGTTTGTTTCTCCTGAAGAGGCTTGTGTTTCCACTGAGCTGTGTCCAGAAAGAGACGTCTGCTGCAGAAACAGAGACGTCACAAGAAACACAAAAGTCTGTTCCAATATGAGATAAAGTGGACTTTCAAAAACTGAAAACTGTTTCTGTTTATTACTTTCTGAACATTACATTCATAGAGCTGGAGCACTTTCCTATAATTTAGGGACTTTATTTTTGCTTGTGTTTAATGCAGTGTAGACGATAAATACAAAGTTTAAATTCATGAAGCCAGAGCTGTACCACACTGACTCTGTTGAGAAAGTACAATATTTACCATGTTTTCTCTTGAAATATATTTTTTTGCACAAGGACATACTTTATCTGAAAAGAAAGAAAGTTTTCTCGAGTGAGGATTATCTATCGTCCACTTAACAGACTGCAGTGTTTCTAGCTTCATCTTTTGGACCACACGCTTGGGACCAGAGGCCAAAGTGTCCACAAAGTAAAGTAGTTGACTTTTTGGAGACACTTCAGATCCTTTGATTAAAGGAAACTAGGCTGAAGCGAGGTCAAGAATAATTATGTGTTCACTCAATTCTATGAAAATCTGTATTTAAAGTTTTAAGATGAAAGCCTTGCTTAGTCTTTTAATAGTATTGCTTTAATTTTTACTACAGATCAGTCTATCCTCATATTTACTGTTTTCTATAACTTTTCTAGTCCTCGTTGCTGTGTCCTGGTGAACATCCCCGGGACCGACCTGTACAGAGACAGAAAAGATTACCAACATGTAAGTTTATATCTTAACAGTCTGCTTTTACCTCTATCATTTATTAACCTTTCTTTCCTCTTCAGATTTATGAGCCGTCAGGAGTGAAGATCTTCAGAATACCCTCCCCTTTATTCTTCGCTAATGTTGAGTTCTTCAGAGACAAACTGGTGGAGGCTGTGAGTAACAACACAACTGCTTTAATCCAAACTAGTTGTGTTGTTCAGAGATGTTTGTGTGTGTTATATTACACCACGGTCCTGCTGCTGTTGTGCTCACCAAACTTTACCCAAAATTCAAACATGTTCAAATGTATTTTTAGTGAAGAACATAAAAAATAACAGCTCAGTGGCGACCCCTAGCCTGGCCAGCCGCGACTCTTTTTCCATTCTATACAAAACAGTTACTCTGGTATTCTGTTGCTTGCATTTAATTTCAAGGGCAGAGTTTATGGGTGTAATATTGGTTGGTTTAACCAACCAATCAACCAATGAAGCTAGTTAACAACACCATCCACAATATCACAGAGAGAAGGGATTTACTTTGAGAAAGGGACCAGACCATCCTGCTTTTAAAAAAAAGTAGGCGGGATTGGTATACTTGGCTAGGCGGCCCCTGAAAAATAAAAATACATTATGCTAAAGGAGCTAATCTCAAGAAAACTACACACATCTCTAATGTGCTGAACAAAAAAATCCTATGAGGACCACCCCCGTCTATAACCACGTTGACATGGTAATGCCTTAAATGTGTGATACATTTTGTTGTAGACAAATTTTGGAACACACATCCAGCATTACAGCATGAGTAAAAGACTCTATGGGGGTGACTCTTTATCACAAACAGGATTATATTGTATTATATTTTTAGCTGAACATTGGAACCCCTGATTTATAGCCCCTATAATTTTTAATCTATGGAACTTCAAACTCCATCAACATCATCTAGACACATGTCCCAACAAAAACTTATTGCTTAGTTTATGGGTGTGGCTGTAACAAGTCCAGCATTTTGGGGTGTCGCTATATTGGCCGAGAGAGAGATAAATCTACAGTACATTTCAGCCAGTGTTTTAAATGTGTTTTAAGATTGATGTGAGGGCAATAAAACTACATCCCAAATAAACGTTTATGGCATATGTTGACTTAATTAATCACTTAAACTTGGCTACATTTCCCTAAAAAGTAAACACAGTGTCCTTTTTTGTTGCAGGTCGGGTTTAATCCTCTGAGAGTTTTAAAGAAGAGGAACAAAGCTCTGACGAAACTCAAGAAACAGTTAGAGCAAAGAGGTCACCAAATCTCAGAGGTAACAAAAGTCCACTCAACCTACCTCTACACTAACCATAACCAAACTAACACATTGATCTTTTCCACAGAAAGGTTTGATGGATCTGTGTCGAACAGCAGCAGATGACCGGAAGATGGATGAAGTGTGGCAGCCGACAAACGTCAAAGACCTACCGTTCAGGGTCGACTGGAGCTCGGACCTTGCTGCAGACATGAAAGTCCCCAGAGTTGAGCTCCACAGCCTCGTACTGGACTTCTCTGCTGTATCCTTCATAGATCTCTCTGCTTTGAAAGGACTAAAAACGGTACCAACACTTTAAGATAATGAGAGTCTAATGTGACGATTTGAAAAAGCTATGTCCAACTTTAATAACTCCAATAAACCTCTACTAGAGAATTAAGTTGAGAAGCATTAGAGACTGAAGGCAACAATCGGAGTATGGATCAGCCTGAGAAATTTGATGTGACATTATTTTTAATGTCATTTTCAAAAGGGGCAGCACTCCATCCATCCATCCATCCATCTTCTACCGCTTATCCGGGGCCAGGTCGCGGTGGCGGCAGTCTAAGTAGAGGGCGCCCAGACTTCCCTCTCCCCAGACACTTCCTCCAGCTCTTCTGGGGGGATACCGAGGCGTTTCCAGGCCAACTAAGAGACATAGTCCCTCCAGCGTGTCCTAGGTCTTCCCCGAGGTCTCCTCCCGGTGGGACATGTTCAGAACACCTCCCTAGGGAGGCGTCCAAAAGGCATCCGAAACAGATGCCCGAGCCACCTCAGCTGGTTCCTCTCAATGTGGAGGAGCAGTGGCTCTACTTTGAGCTCCTCCCGAGTGACCGAGCTACTCACCTTATCTCTAAGGGAGCGCCCCGCCACCCTGCGGAGAAAGCTCATTTCGGCCGCTTGTATCCGGGATCTTGTTCTTTCGGTCATGACCCAAAGCTTATGACCATAGGTGAGAGTAGGAACGTAGATTGACCGGTAAATCGAGAGCTTTGCCTTACAGCTCAGCTCCTTCTTCACCACGACAGACCAGTACATCGACCGCATCACTGCAGAAGCTGCACCGATCCGTCTGTCAATCCCACGTTCCCTCTTTCCCTCACTCATGAACAAGACCCCAAGATACTTGAACTCCTCCACTTGAGGCAGGAGCTCTCCACCAACCTGAAGGGGACAAGCCACCCTTTTCCAACTGAGAACCATGGTCTCAGACTTGTAGGTGCTGATCCTCATCCCAGCCGCTTCACACTCGACTGCAAACCGTCCCAGTGCACACTATATTAGAGAAATAAATAAATAAAAGGCTATGGACTAACTTCCACTTCTCAAAACAGGACCTAAATCAATATTAATGACTAGACCAGGACTAAATCAAGACTAAACACGTCTAGACCAGGACTAAATTAAGACTAAACACATCTAGACCAGGACTAAATTGAGACTAAACACATCTAGACCAGGACAAAATCAATACTAACACATCTAGACCAGGACAAAATCAATACTAACACATCTAGACCAGGACTAAATCAATACTAACACATCTAGACCAGGACTAAATCAAGACTAAACACGTCTAGACCAGGACTAAATCAATACTAACACATCTAGACCAGGACTAAATCAATACTAACACATCTAGACCAGGACTAAATCAATACTAACACATCTAGACCAGGACTAAATTGAGACTAAACACAACTAGACGTCTAGACCAGGACTAAATCGAGACTAAACATGTCTAGACCAGGACTAAATAGAGACTAAGCAAGTCTAGACCAGGACTAAATAGAGACTAAACACGTCTAGACCAGGACTAAATAGAGACTAAACACGTCTAGACCAGGACTAAATCGAGACTAAGCAAGTCTAGACCAGGACTAAATTGAGACTAAGCAAGTCTAGACCAGGACTAAATCGGGACTAAACACGTCTAGACCAGGACTAAATAGAGACTAAACACTTCTAGACCAGGACTAAATCGAGACTAAGCAAGTCTAGACCAGGACTAAATTGAGACTAAGCAAGTCTAGACCAGGACTAAATCGAGACTAAACATGTCTAGACCAGGACTAAATAGAGACTAAGCAAGTCTAGACCAGGACTAAATCGAGACTAAACACGTCTAGACCAGAACTAAATAGAGACTAAACACGTCTAGACCAGAACTAAATAGAGACTAAGCAAGTCTAGACCAGGACTAAATCGAGACTAAACACGTCTAGACCAGAACTAAATAGAGACTAAGCAAGTCTAGACCAGGACTAAATCGAGACTAAACACGTCTAGACCAGAACTAAATAGAGACTAAACACGTCTAGACCAGGACTAAATCGAGACTAAACACGTCTAGACCAGGACTAAATCGAGACTAAACACGTCTAGACCAGGACTAAATCGAGACTAAACACGTCTAGACCAGGACTAAATCGAGACTAAACACGTCTAGACCAGGACTAAATAGAGACTAAGCAAGTCTAGACCAGGACTAAATCGAGACTAAGCAAGTCTAGACCAGGACTAAATCGAGACTAAACACGTCTAGAACAGGACTAAATAGAGACTAAGCAAGTCTAGACCAGGACTAAATAGAGACTAAGCAAGTCTAGACCAGGACTAAATCGAGACTAAACACGTCTAGACCAGGACTAAATAGAGACTAAGCAAGTCTAGACCAGGACTAAATCGAGACTAAACACGTCTAGACCAGAACTAAATAGAGACTAAACACGTCTAGACCAGGACTAAATCGAGACTAAACACGTCTAGACCAGGACTAAATTTAAGACTAAACAAGTCCAGACCAGAACTAAATCGAGACTAAACACGTCTAGACCAGGACTAAATTGAGACTAAACACGTCTAGACCAGGACAAAATAGAGACTAAACACGTCTAGACTAGGACTAAATTAAGACTAAGCAAGTCTAGACCAGGACTAAATCGAGACTAAACACATCTAGACCAGGACTAAATCGAGACTAAACACGTCTAGACCAGGACTAAATCGAGACTAAACACGTCTAGACCAGGACTAAATTTAAGACTAAACAAGTCCAGACCAGAACTAAATCGAGACTAAACACGTCTAGACCAGGACTAAATTGAGACTAAACACGTCTAGACCAGGACAAAATAGAGACTAAACACATCTAGACCAGGACTAAATCGAGACTAAACACGTCTAGACCAGGACTAAATCGAGACTAAACACGTCTAGACCAGGACTAAATTTAAGACTAAACAAGTCCAGACCAGAACTAAATCGAGACTAAACACGTCTAGACTAGGACTAAATTAAGACTAAGCAAGTCTAGACCAGGACTAAATCGTGACTAAACACGTCTAGACCAGGACTAAATCAAGACTAAACACGTCTAGACCAGGACTAAATCAAGACTAAACACGCCTAGACCAGGACTAAATCGAGACTAAACACATCTAGACCAGGACTAAATCGAGACTAAACAAGTCTAGACCAGGACTAAATCAAGACTAAACACGTCTAGACCAGGACTAAATCAAGACTAAACACGTCTAGACCAGGACTAAATCGAGACTAAACAAGTCTAGACCAGGACTAAATCGAGACTAAACACGTCTAGACCAGGACTAAAACGAGACTAAACACGTCTAGACCAGGACTAAATCGAGACTAAACAAGTCTACACCAGGACTAAATCGAGACAAAACACGTCTAGACCAGGACTAAATCAAGTCTAAACACGTCTAGACCAGAACTAAATTGAGACTAAACACATCTAGACCAGGACTAAATCGAGACTAAACACGTCTAGACCAGGACTAAATCGAGACTAAACACGTCTAGACCAGGACTAAATTGAGACTAAACACGTCTAGACCAGGACTAACTCAAGACTAAACACGTCTAGACCAGGACTAAATCGAGACTAAACACGTCTAGACCAGGACTAAATCGAGACTAAACACATCTAGACCAGGTCTAAATTGAGACTAAACATGTCTAGACCAGGAATAAATCGAGACTAAACACGTCTAGACCAGGTCTAAATTGAGACTAAACATGTCTAGACCAGGAATAAATCGAGACTAAACACGTCTAGACCAGGACTAAATTTAAGACTAAACAAGTCCAGACCAGAACTAAATCGAGACTAAACACGTCTAGACCAGGACTATATCGAGACTAAACATGTCTAGACCAGAACTAAATTGAGACTAAACACATCTTGATCAGAACTAAATCAAGACTAAACACGTCTAGACCAGGACTATATCGAGACTAAACACGTCTGGACCAGGACTAAATCGAGAATAAACACGTCTAGACCAGGACTAAATCAAGACTAAACACGTCTAGACCAGGACTAAATCGAGACTAAACACGTCTAGACCAGGACTAAATCAAGACTAAACACATCTAGACCAGGACTAAATCGAGACTAAACACGTCTAGACCAGGACTAAATCGAGACTAAACACGTCTAGACCAGGACTAAATTGAGACTAAACACGTCTAGACCAGAACTTAATCGAGACTAAGCAAGTTTAGACCAGGACTAAATCGAGACTAAACAGGTCTAGACCAGGACTAAATCGAGACTAAACACGTCTAGACCAGGACTAAATTGAGACTAAACACGTCTAGACCAGAACTTAATCGAGACTAAGCAAGTTTAGACCAGGACTAAATCGAGACTAAACAGGTCTAGACCAGGACTAAATCGAGACTAAACACTTGTAATTAGGTCTAAACTATGACTTTGACGCACCACAGCTTGATTTAAAGTTCTGTTTGGATAATGATTTTTAAAGGTAAACAGTTGTCCAATCACCTTAATGTTATTGTGACAACAATGTTTATGGATAGTGTAAAATATGATATTGTCTTAATGTCTGTTGAGGTCTGGTAAAGAAACCATTTCTTGAATGCGCAGTGGCTCAGAGGTAGAGCAGTCGTCCTATAACCAGAAGGTTGGGGATTCGATTCCCCACTTTCCCCTGTTCATACGGTCGTTGTGTCCTTGGGCAAGACACTTAACCCACCTTGCCTCAAGTGTCCGTAGCACTGGTGTATGAATGTGTGACTGTAGTGGTGTGTTTGGTGGTAGTCGGAGAAGGCTGTGAGCACCTTGTGTATGGAAGCCCCCCTCTCTGTCTCTGTGAATGTGTGGGAATGGGGTGGGTGAAAACACAATGTAAAGCGCTTTGGGGGCCTGAGAAGGGAGCAAAAAAGCGCTATAAAAATGCATGCCATTTACCATTTGAATATGTCCTGGAGACTTTGAACCTCAACAGACACATCCTTACTGTTTGGATTTTGTTTTTAAAACACTGTTGTAAATAAAGGGAAGATTGTGTCTCAGTCCACCTCCTCTGTTCAGAGAGTGCTTTTACTTTTAACAAAGATGCTTTCCTTTACTCCTCTTTAAACAACCTGGTCCAACTGCACAATATTTGGACCAATTTATTACCAATTTTCAATTTAATCCAATTCTTTCAATGCACATCAATTCCACTTAAAATGCAACCACATTGGTCTACAGCTCCTCGAAGAACTCATACGTGCATTGTCAGCTTTTCTGAACACAAATAATGCAATATGTTTTCTTCACAGGCTCTCAGAGAGTTTATTCACATTGAAGTGGACGTCTATGTTGTTTCTTGTGATGGTGCGTGAGATAAACATTAAAGAAATTGACTTTTCAATAGTTTATTTATTCCCTGGTAACTTTAATGATATTGTGTTTTTAGTATACGTCCTGGAGAAACTACACAGCCTCATGTTCTTTGACGACGAAATAAAAAGCTCCATGTTTTATCCGACACTTCATGACGCCATGTTGCACGTGATGGAAACTCACACGGACAGTTTGAAGAAAGGCTCAGTGGTGAGGAAAACTATTTGTAGACTTACTTTAAAACCATTATGTTTAACTTCTTCTAACACTTCTTTTTTATTTTTCAGTTCAGAGCCACACAACTTTAGCATCAACTATTTCCAAGGACATACAATTGATCACAATAAAATTATATTTAACACAACTCCTATTTAACTACAGTCTGTATCTTTCGTGCAGTAATTCATTAAATCATTAATTTAAAACCATTGACAGAGCAATCAAATGTAGAAAAGACTTTGGTGAATGACATTAAATCAACCACTACGTCATTCATTTAATCTTTAAAGCAACTCTGCATAGACATGATTCTACTGATCTCATGTCCAAGAACCATCAACATGAGAGAATACAGTGGTGGACACATTTATTATTAACACATGGCTTATTTAAGAGGTCTCAGTTGTTTTATTTGATTTGGTCATTTTAAATAATCACCTACAAATACCTACAAAGTCTTCATTATGAAAATACAGAATAGTGCCGTCAGAAGAAGATTTAGCAGGGCTTATATAAATTCTATTCTGGAGGCAAAAATAGTTATACAATTGGTCACCACTGAATGAATTTTGGGCTAAAAGTTACACAGGGCTGCTTTAATTAGTCATTCATCTTGTTTTGCTTAAGGCAAGTTTGGAGAATCTGCAAAAGAATACTCCACAGTCAAGTGTTTTCTACTTTATTTTTTTATATTTCCCATGCATAAACCCCAATGTAAATACCTTTAAAACCAATATGGATAACTAAATATAAATTTGACAGTATGGTAAGTTATGGTTAATAGCCTCAACTTTTTTCAAGAAAAAACTTTCTCTTTTCTGAATCTTCCAAGTGACAATTACATAATTTACAGAGACCCAGTATGACTTTTTTTTTATAAGCAGGGTGTAGCTATTCACTTTAAACTCCACAGCACAAACTACGGGAACCTCAGACGTAGTTTATCGAAAGAAAGTAGAGTTTCAAACAAATTAATTAATTCAAGGACCTTTGAATATTTTAATCTATCAAGTCTTTTAACCTATTGTTGCACCAGTCACATGTAAATCCTCCAAAGTAAAACAGAGATGGCCGTTAAAAACTTATTGACAGTCTTTTAATGTACAGTACATGAAGTCAGTTATTTACAGTTATTCACCAGAAACTATTAAAAGGATGTTCTGTTGCGTTTCTACATTAAGATTTTAAATGTCTAAATGTGCACCAAACACACATTTATGTCCGAACTGCTGTGACCTGAGCTTTTATACATCACATTGTTCAGACAGTGATATGAACCGGCTGCTCCGTTTACACCAAGCTTCAAGAAACGATTCGGTTTGTCACGGCAGCCATATTTCGGCCTAAAATTTATAAAAAGCCAACTACTGCGTTAAGCACTGGGTATAAGCTTAATGTACTGCTGGAATTAATCAGAAGACAGTTTCAGTTTGTTTCAATGGTTTATAAACTCAAAAACAAAAAATAAAATCTACAGAGTTGTGTGGGTTTAATGCAGTTTAATCAATTTTTTATGTCACAGTTTTGGTCTTAAATGCAACATAAATAAAGAATAAAGGAGCTATTAAGACACCAAAATTGTCTAAAAGAGGTAACGGATGTTCATGAGACATGAGCTATGTTGAAATTGTAGCAGTGTATTAGCATGTGGCTATTTAACAAAACAATACAAGCCTTGTTTCATTTTTCCCTTTAATTCTCAGGCCAGTTAAGCAATCGTAATTATTTTTATTTTATACAAATGATTAGTCTGGTGTCTGTGGATTCAATGTGGATTTCTTTGAGTCACAACTAATGTGTTGAGATTAAACTGGGTTTGAACACAGTTGTGGAAACATAAAAATCTGAAAAATAGATAGCAGTGCTAACATACGCAGAATAAATAGCCTCTGGCCTGAGAAAAAAGCCCGGAGCCTATTTAGATAAACAGGTACGATTGGTCAGGTGGGATTGAAATGAGATGGAAATGACTCAGTTGAAACAAATATGATTTCAGCTAATGAAGTGAGTAGGTGAGGCCGGTAACAAGCACCCAATAAACAGACTGCAGTGAGTTTCATCTAGACTTGAGCCTAGTTTCCAGTCAGTATAGCACAGTTTGAAAAGGGTAATATCTAAAGAGGCTTGTGTTTCCACTGAGCTGTGTCCAGAAAGAGACATCTGCGACAGAGACGTCACACAAGTGGAATAAAAGTGAAATAGTATTTTCAGTGCAAATTAAATGTGTTGCCAATAAATAATACAAATCCAGATGTGTAGTGATTTTACTGCTGCATGAAAATTTCACAGCTTTATGGACATTACATTTAGAGAGCAGCACCAATATCCTACAATTTAGAGACCCATTGAACATCACAAGTTTATTGCAACGCCGACAATAAATGCAATGTAAAAAAAAAAAAATATATATATATATATATATATATATATATATACACATATATATATATATATACGTTTTCTATTGAAATATGAGTTACACAAGAAAAGCTTTGTTTGAGATCCCCCCCCTTTTTTTGTGAGGATTATTGGTGGTTGGATTATATTGTCTAACCACCAGACCTTTTGGAAAGCAGACCACACTGAAGGAACAAAATGGTGTTCATAACTAGTGCAATACACTTTTGTGAGAACACCTCGAGTCACTTTTGACGATGTAAACCGAACTGTACTGACACTCCTCGAGTGGAAACAGCCTTTTTGAAAATTCAAAACCAAGAGAAATATCATCAAAAACAAAGCCCTATCAAACCGTGCTTTACTGCTTGGTGGAAACGGAGCTAACATCACGGGACCCTCTCTTATTGATAATACGGCCTGTAGCGGCCCTGGTCGGGATGGTGTGGCCCGGGCATTTGGCCTTGTGGGGGAGGAGGCCCCTGCATCCTTGGGGGTGGTGGTGGTCCCCTTGGAGCGGGCCACATTCCAGGGCTGAGCCCTCCGGGCTGGTTAAACGGCGGGCTGAGCGTCCCTTGGTCTTCGGGGAACTGCTGCATGGAGTTCGGGTTGTAGTGGTGCGGCGGGGGCGCATTAACTGGGGGCCCGCTGTGCTGTGGGGGCGGCCCGGGGGGAGGGTGGTTCATGTAGGGAGGCATTTGACCCATGATGTGTCCCGGCGGAGGGGTGATAGGCGGCGGGGCGTTGGACATCGGCGGAGGGGGGGCTTGATTGTACACCATATGAGGCGTCCCGGAGCCTTGAGGAGGATGCTGCATGGGGTGGGTAATCGGAGGGGGGGGCGGAGGAGGAGGACCAAAGTGCTGCTGAGGTGGCGCCATCATGTGGTGGGGGTGAGACACTACGGGTGGCTGCGAAGGGTAGTCCCCTGGATGGTGATGGGGCGGCTGAGAGGGTCCGGCGGAGTGCTCCCGGGACGAGGCAGAGTCGTCCTGAATTGGCACCGTGATCAGATTGCTGTGCTTTCGAGTTGTGACGGTGGCAATTCGGAAAGTCTCGGGACCCAGAGCAGAGGTCGGGGGCGGGCCATCGTGAGTGTTCGGAGGCGGCTGGCTATAAGGGTCGTGTGGCCCGTGCTGGAGAGGGTTTGGGAGGTGGACATGGTTCTTGGGGAGGTGAGGGGGAGGGACACGGTAACGCTCAGGGATGTCAGAGGAAGAAGACGGCGGGAGGTGAAGGGGCTCCGGGCGGCTGGAGGAGGATTTGGTGGACCTCATGTGGCGGTGGTTGACGTGAGCCTGGAGGTCCCGCTCAGATAAGTATGTCCGTTTGCAGCCGGGGACCACGCTGCACATCCAGAGAGCGCCCCGCTGGCACTGCTCGATGCGCTGCACAGGGTCAGTGCAGCTGAACATGCTCAGACTGAGAAAACAGACAGGGGTTTAGTTTAAAAAAAGAAACAATTCAGCAGCAATACTCACCACAAAAATAGATGAAACAATTGAGGAAAAGTATTGCTAAGGGCATTTATACAGTAGGGTCACAAAAGTAAGTAACTAAGGCAGCACCAATTTGTCTTCTGTCTGCTTTATTTCCATCATAAAGAAAGAAAAGGTGAGCATTCCAGAACATTAGGGTTTAGTTCAGGCTCACGTGGAGTTTAAAGATCTTACAGAAAGCAGACAAGAGGCCAAACATGGAGCAATGGGGAAGTAAAATGCACCAGTGCTCCCACTCTGAACAGTCTCTTATCTATAATCCATCACTGGCTGCGGCTGTTTGTCTGAGGCGTAAATAAAATCGATGATCCAAAAGGACACTAATACACAATAATGTGAAGGGAACAGAGCATGAAAGCTTAAAACTTGTACATATCCGGTATACATAGGTGTTGTTAGGAGCTCTGAAGGGAGCATTGCCACACATAACCACACTTGATTATTCATACGTTAGACAACACATTTATTAATCCTTAAATACGCCGCTCAGGAATGTTTTAATAAATTAATGGCAGACAAAATCATGAACTACAAAATGAAAACCATTTTAAAAGGACAGCTGTTGTCCTTTATGTTGACTACATTTAGTCATTCAGCTGACGCTTTAATCCAAAGCGACTTATATTAAGGTTCCATTCACCAGTTTTACAGCTGGAACACCACTGGAGGCAAGGTGGGTCAAGTGTCTTACCCAAGGACACAACGTCAGTATGAACTGTGTGGAGAGCGGGAATCGAACTGCCTACCTTCCGGTTGAAGGACGACCGCTCTACCACTGAGCCACGGCGCCCCCTTTGCGACTACGACCCTCCGCGAATGCTAAGCAGGCCGAGCCCACCAAGTTCGTTTTAAAAATGAGTAACATTATTGCCACAAAACGGTAGAAGAAGGATTATTGCCACAACCCTAATATTTAAAGCATATCTAGGTTTTCCAAACCAAAAAATTGTATACATTTGTAAAAAGCCTTACCCTGGACACATCTTCTCTCCTTTCTTCTCGTGAAGTAAAGCACATTCGTAACAGAAAACATGCTTACAGGGGATCTACGGGATTAACACATAGGTTAGATACAAGTTAAAAGAACCGCTTTATTTTGCAATAGATAAGAAATAAAGACTTACCATTCGTCCGTAGAGCTGAATAGGAAGCCCACATTTGTCACAGAAGTGGATCGGAAATTTATCCTTTTCTCCAATCAAGTTCAACTGGAGAGACAAAATGGAAAAAAATGTATGTGCAGTGGCTGTTCACTTTTTTTATTTTAGTTTTTTATTTTGAAATGTACCTTATAATCCCAAAACAGCGGCTGTGGGAATCTCCTCTGATTTCCATAAACATCACCAGCTTTAGTCCCACAGTCGAACCTCTCCTCCTGTTTGAAGCCAAAGTTACCTGAAAAATGCAAGGTGACTAGTTACTCAGATTTTCTCTTGCAAATGGTTAATGTAGCATACTATAGGGTCATGATACTTTGGTGCCTCCTGTTGGACTAACAGTAAACTGCATATTACATCTGACACTTGTTACAGTTCATTGTTCAGTGGTTTGGATTGTCTGTCCAGATCCTGTTCTAACAACAGATTCAAGCACACAACTGCCAAGAACAGACAACAGAAAAATGAAATGATACTAAAGGGTTAAATTGTTTTTTTGAAATGTTTATGCCACAGTTTACTAGTAATCCATTAAATAAATCACAAATACATGTTCATTTTGATGTCTGTTTTTCTAATTATCAAAGCAAGAATGAATACAGTATACTTTTATGTAAACTAAAAAGGTATGAATTATTTTTGGTGCAAACGTCAACTTTCCTGAGAGTTGTTTGTTCACTCGTTAATGATGTTGTTAAATACGCCAGTCTACTCGACTCCAAGCGTCACTAAATAAAACTAAACTGAGCTCTAAGATGTTTAACTCTCATCTGAGAAAGTTATTTTTGAAACCCTGTAAACCAGATCTAAACTGGTGCGAAACATCTTTAATGTCATCACGAGATTAGACTCACAGATTTATGCCTAGACACTAAATTGCATAGGATTAGGATTTACATAGAGGGACAATCTTTTGATAAATGCCTGATGTGTTTGTTAGTAAAAATGGCACTTAGATACTGTTCATATACTAAAATGTAATTTATATAAAAAGATATGCAATTTACTGTTATTGCCAGTAACTTGCATAAAAGCTGTATGTGTTTAACTGTAGTAGTACATAGTAGCAATAGTACAAAATAAACAAATTGTGATAAAAATTGAAATTGTGAGCTTGGAATAAGAAAATTGTGATTTGTGCTTTTTGCCAGATCGCCCACCCCTAGTTACAACTATAACATGATCACTAATACAATTCCACAACATATATAAACAGCATCTGTATTAAACAAATTACAGACATGGTACAAATATTGAACAAAAATAACGTCAACACTGACTTGACTCAGGAAGATTACAGATTTCTAGGTAAACAGTTATTTAATAAAATGTCATGGCATAAACACACTGACATCGTTTGTACTGTTCTTTTAAAATGAGCTGCTGAGATCACACCAGAAAACACTGACAAGTCTGCCAAAGCCACTTTTAGGGTTCCCACTCTTTCATGAACATCAGATTTAAGGACTTTCCAGGACTTTTAAATGCACCATTTATTTTATATAAGCACCTATTCAAACCCCAGCATATGTAGCGTAACTGAAAGACCTCTTACAGTACAGCACATTTCACTTTCATAAAGCATTTACATTAAAGGTTTCAGAGTAATAATGATGTTCTGAATGTGTAGGTTTCATAAACTTTTTAGAGCTGTTTAGAGCATTTAACTTCAAAGAAATTGAATTAAATCCAATTAATGGAGTTCCTACTGGTAATATTCAAATACAATTTCTTAAATATTGTTAAAAAATAAATGTTCAAGCATTAAACAGTTGTTCTTTTTAAAGATTTAAGTTGGAAAGAATGTATACATTTTTAATTCATAAAAAGTGGTTAAATGTTTTACAGTAAATCATATTAAAATTAATAATATGCACATAAGCTCATTAGAGATGTTACTTTAATAAATAAATTTAAGTTAAAATTATTTTGTAAATCACTTTTTATTGTAAATCCCACTTTTGCATTTTTAGGCAGCTCATGTATGAACATTTTTAGAAATAGCACATTTAAACTAAACTAAATTTAAGATTTTATTCAAGCACTTTTAAGGACCCATTTTAGTTTTTAATTATTTTTCAGTCTTTGAATGTGTGTCTGAAATTCAAGTACTTTCAAGAAGTGTGGGAAATATTTAAGTGCAGGAAAAGCTACAGCTGTTCAGCTGTTCTGTGTCAGTCAAAGTCCCTTCTTTAAAATCTTGTGTTTATGTGTCTAAATGTGTAGATCAGTTATGATGTGAGTATATTGATATACTACATGATAATGCAAGTGTTCATCACTGTGAAATTGTTACTGTAAAAGGCTGGTGTTTTTATTACAACAGCATCAACTAGGGATGTAACAATTAGCAGTGAGCCAAAAAAAAAAACAATTCACATACAACGTTTCCAGTCGGTTCAGATGTTAATTCAACCGTGATTCATGTTTTGAACAACGGGGCTGCACTGTTTACTGTAGTGTTGTCAAAAATATTGATATTCCGATATATCGATACTGAAATATCTCAAACGATACGATACTCATTTCCCGAAGTTTTGATACCGAGTATCGATATTGAGTTGTTGTTTTTTTTTTTTACTTGCACTATTGGTTTCTGAAAGTATGACAATCTGAGAGGCCTTTGAACAAGTGCACTACATCAAGGGTCTTCAAAAGGTGGACCGCAAGACAGTATTCATAATTACAAGCGCATTGTGTAAAACATATTTTTGCACCTGCACTTCTAAGACAGCTATGTCAACAGCGCGGGTCCTCAGGTTACTACGGTTACGGACAGAGCAGCGGGAAATTTCAACATGTTTAGCGTAGCCTGATAATGAGTTAGAAACAACTAAAATTTGAAAGCCTTGGCAAAACATAATAAAGATTCACTGACAGTATGGACAGGAGGGAACGTTTATTTTAATCAGAAAATAATTTGGCTTGAATTGATGATTTTGTATTTAAAATGTTCTCACACATGTTTTAAAGGAGTACTAGGCATTATATGCAGGATTCCAGGCTGTTGTCAATAAACCACCAGGTCCTGAGCTTTAGCTTTAGCTTCTTTTGATTTTGTAGTATTTTCCTTTTGTCTGTGAGCTGTGTTTTGGTGAAAGCTAAACACTCAAACCTCCTCATGTAACCAAAGAATAAAATACAGAAAACAGTGGATTATCAACATTCATCTCCATATTGTTTAAGAGGCTGTAGGTGTGGAATAAATGAGACTCTACTTTAAAGAATTATATTCAAACACATATCCTTTTATTAAAAATTTCCGGACCCCTCACAGTGAGGAAAGTTAACTAAGGTCTAAGCGGACCTTGGCTGATTTTATATTTATCTTTAAATAAAAAAAATTTAAATAATAATATTGTGACAGTTGTTTTCCCTTTGGTATCGAAAATGGTATCGAATATCGATATTTTTGAAGGTATCGTATCGAAGTTAGAAATTCCAGTATCGTGACAACACTAGTTTACTGCAAACTCGTTTTTAAGTAGTTTGCCATCAGTTTCTAGAACGGTGACGAGAGTGTGGCTGTTGATATTGAGGAAGTCTCACCCTTGTTCAAACCAAGATGTGTGACAGCATAAATATCTAAATATAAATATAGCTAAAGATAATAAGTAGTAATTATTGAACAAAGTAATAAAACCAGGTCTAAATCCATCAAACGCAGATTTATTGGGATTTTAAGTTAAATTTCAAATTAAATTGCATGTAAATAAAGTAGAATGTAGAATTAGATTTTATTTAAAAACTTACAAATGGACAAACATTAGCCTTTATTTTAAATAAATATGGAAACATTTGACATTTACATAGGGACTGTTGGAATATTTGGGACGGTACTGGGACGGTGATAAAAAAAGTCAGTCTGGAGCCCTGATTTGTGAAATAATAAAAAGGGCACTTGTTCACTCCTAATTTGTTTTAACGCTATAAAAAAAAATTGTAACAAAATAAAATTGTGAGATCAAAATTGTGAATCGAATCATTACATCCCTAGCATCTACACAACGCTGTTATTTATGTCTCCATCTCTGGATGAAGGGCGGCAGTAGCTCAGTGGGTAGAGCGGCCGTCCTTCGACCGGCGGGCGAGTGGTTCGAGCCCAGCTCGAAACATCCCAAAAACATCATAACATCCTGCTCTCCCCCACATACTGTCGTTGTGTCCTTGGGCAAGACACTTAACCTCCAGTGCCTCCAGTGATGTTCTGTAACACTGGTAAATAGCTTAATGTATGTAAAGCGCTTTGAGTGCCTACTACAGTAGATGGAAAAGCGCTATATAAAAAATACAGATTATTATTATTAAGTTAAGACTAATATATGCTTGTATTTTCTACAAAAGCATAGGTAAAAACTTGTTTACCTCCAGATTAGTTATCTCTGATTTTTTTAGATATTTTGTTTGCCGTTTAATCAAGGGAAACAGGTGCTATTTTAAAACCTACCATCCTCTACAGTCTCACTTTTGATGGGTCTGCCTCCAGGCCTCTGGGCACGCGGCTGAGGCTTGCTCCTTAAAGGTTGCTTGGAGATGAGTTTAATTGGGATTCGTCTGCGAACATCTGGGCCTCCCAAACTCCCAGAGCCATCACTTCCTTGAAGATCATTATCTGTGGGTAAAGATAGTGACACATTAGCAACAATTATATGGCTTTTGTTAAATTTGGACCAGATATTTAGAACTAAAATGTACTACAATTGTACAGTAGATGCCCTAAATACATGGGGACCTAATATTTTATTTGCATATATAAACTCTAAATCGATTACTATGCTAAGAGCTGTTATTTGGACGTAACTTTAAAATAATGTTGTGACTTTTGTGAAGTAGAAAAAAACTATACTTTACTATTTTACGTCTCAGTTTAGATAAATACATGTTCCAGAAAGCATTGAATATGTTACTTATGACTTAACAACATCAACCATCTTCTATGCACTATGCTAACGCGGTTATATTCGCGCTTCAAATGCCCAGTTATGGCTTAAGCTTGTTGATATGGGTTTGTTAAAAGACTTTATTGCAATTACAGATTACCAGAGTATTGTTTTACACGGAGTAATAGCCCATAATAACCGTAATGACCTATTGAATACTGTGCCGCTCCTTGTCAACTTGTGGTTAATTCAAAGTGCTCGAAGCTAACGCTGCGTGAAGCTAATTTGAAGCACGCTAACGAGCTTTAAAGCTTCTCCCGGAAGAAAACAAAAACACATAGCGATGTATGAAGAAGCGGAAATGACATGTGGTTATTAATCTTAACCACGGCACCAGGTATTGTGTTAAAATTGCAGTAAATTAGAAGTTAGCAAAGAGCGGCCCTGTGAGCGTTTCTTACCGCTTTGGTCCATGATCCAACCGTTTACCCGAGTGAGCGGCGCGGTGCATTCTGGGATACATCAGACCACAACGGGCGCAGGAGATTTTACTTATTGACAATTGATCAAATAACTTTTTTATTTCACTGAGAGGCTAATTATTTGAAATTACAGGACGTTAGCCGAAGTTAGACAAACTACACAATCATCCAAATTGAGTACCTTGCTTATGCCATTGTCATTTCCCAACAATGGTATTATATGTATATTTATTTAAAGATGTAATGGGTACCTTTTAAGCTGTCCTGACAAGTAATAAATTCTTAGCTAATAACTGAAGAGCAAAGTCATTAATGCATTTAGCAACTATCACTAAGGAATAATTCCCTAATCAATTATCCTTCCCCATAACTAAACAATCTGAACTATATGTAGTCAATATTTAACTCACAAAGGTGTTCTATTATAAATGATTTGTATAGACATGTTACTATCACTGGGACAAGTGTCTAGAAACTGTTAGAGACAAGAATTTCGGGAAAAATCAATACTTTTAATAGTTACGTTTTTTCAGCAGGAACCAGTATCTCAGAAGGCAAATATAGGCAATATATGGTCATTAACCAACAATATATATGTATTTAAACATAAATTTGGCAATTCTTTTAGACTTTTCCTGATAATTAATAAGCTGAAGGTCAACCAGATATTTGTATATATTAATGAAGACATGCTAAGCAATTATACTATATTCAATATAATGTTTAAAAAATATATTTTTACATGACCATATTTACCATTCAAAAACTGGATTACTGTTGAAAAACAAACATTTTTGGTATGTATTCATGTTTTATTAACCCATTCAATCTTATTGGTCACATTTGTAGTAATTGTAGTTCAGAGAATAGGCGGCATACTGAAAACTGAGTTTACTGCACAGACCGGTATAGCACTAACA
This sequence comes from Perccottus glenii, assembly GCA_024416835.2. NCBI lineage: Eukaryota > Metazoa > Chordata > Actinopteri > Gobiiformes > Odontobutidae > Perccottus > Perccottus glenii. The sequence goes on along the minus strand of CM044547.2, from coordinate 9,982,611 downwards.
AAGGCACCAATTAAACAGGAGACTGATGGGCCCCTGCCTGCCTGGGTCGTGAGAAATCGCATTGCTCGGAGCAGGATTGATTTTATTCTTATGTCAAACGTTTTGGCACTTATAAAATGAATATTTGGATTTTATTTTTTATGTATATTCATAAGATAATAAAGCTTCCTATTTGTTACAGTTCATTGTTCAGTGGTTGGGATTGTCTGTCCAGATCCTCTTCAACAACAGATTCAAGCACACAACTGCCAAGAACAGAAAACAGACAAAATCAACACAGGTATTCCTGCACCTCCTCAGATCAGGGGGATTTCAGGTTTATTGCCTGGCAGGCTTGTGCCCTGCAGAGCTAACAGTTATTCCCACGCTGAACCCTTTGCAATGCATTGTTCCTTATGCAGTCACCATAAATCTTCACCTGGGAAAAAGAGAAATTAAGAAATCCCTTTTTTCACTCATAACTAATATTTAACACAAAACTTAAAATTGTCTTTATAGTTATAATGTGTAAAAATATCACCAAAAATAAACAATCTCACAAAGCAGCAAACTTTATGACAGTATTATTCACATTCAAAAGTGTATAACGTGTTCAACATGCTTTTCTGCTGAACTCTGCTGTTTTATCTTGTTCCATTGCAGAGTGCACTCTTGAACCAGGCTTGTGCAAAACCTGAAGCCCATGCGCGCCCCTGAGCAGTGCAGTGCGCGTTCTCGTCACCATAGATATGCTCGTACCATGTCGCCATTTTGATTCAAAAAATATGACTGAGTTTTGCTGCTTTGCATGCTAAACTTAACCTCGCGTTTTCATTAGTTTGTGCGTGAGTACGAATTATACATTATACATCACAAATAACTCGCGTTGCTGTTATTGTCAGGTAGCTGTTCGTAAAGGGAACTGTTTATAGGGTTGACTTCCGAGCTTCACTTGAGTAACGTTAGCTAAGTTTAGCTAGTTAGCTAACAGCAGCAGGAGCCCTTCTTCAAAACAAATCACTCCGAGGCTAATGTTAGCTCGCACACCGAGCTAGGAGTTAGCCCGAGCTAGTGACTTATTAGCTGACTGTCTGACGGAAAACTCCAGCAACAACGGCGTATAAAGTACAAAAGGATTAACAGTGGACTTAAAAACAAAGGTAAGTTTTGAAAATAACCCCCACGATTACTTTAAAATCGCGGTTATTTCGCGTTAAGTCATAAGCCGTATCGACAAAGTTGAGGACAAGTTAAGAGAGCTGTTTAAGTTGGCTAAACCACGTCGGTACATGTTCACTGTGGGCTAATTAGCACTGAGCTAATGAGAGGGAAAGGGGAACCAGTTTTAACACTCATCTACCACTTTATTAAGCAATTAATTTCATAGTTTCAATTTACGCTAAAACGGCTACCTACTTATCCGAGTTAAGTTACACAAAAAATAATAATAGCTGTTAACGAAAGTGTTACTAATACTCCTAAAACATTGATGTTATTATGGTTAAGAAACATACTCCCTTTATTCTTTCTGGCTTATATTTCATTCATGTATTATGTTTATCTGTATTCTTTTCTTTTTAATATGTAACATGTAAAGGACGACCATGTTTACCGTATTTTAAATCATACAAACATGGACACCTTTTTATGTACTTTTTTATTTTATATTATTTAAATTTGTTTGTGTTCTATAGTTGTGTATTTCGAGTTTTAAAATTTACATCAGTCCTCTCCAGAATGGCTTGTAATGATAAAGACCCACAAAGTGTAAATCGTTTGGTTTAAGTGGTTTAAAGTAGAAGTAGTAATACAGGATTGATTTACTGTGCACTGCCCTTGCAAGTCATTTGTCTGTATCTGTTTATTTAACAATGGTAGTGGCAAAATATCAGTCATGCTCCTCAAGTCTATAATTCAACACTTGTTGGTTTATTAATATTGCTAGTCCGTTGCTAAGCCAGTTTCTGAAGCTTTGACCACTTTACCTGTCATAACTTTTTTAAAGGGAGTTATTTGCTAAAGGGGTACGGCAACAATACAGCTTCCACAGAAAAGCAATGCTGTGTCTGACATATTCTATGTATGTATTTTAAATTTGTAGTTATAAATCCATGATGGCCAGACAATATATGGAAAAAGTAAAATGCAGTTCTTTGTGATAAAGATATTGTATCGCAATAATCTTATGACCTTCCATGTGATAGTGGTTCTGCTCTGGCTTTTTTTACAGTGACATTTCAAAATATAATCAGTCTCTGGCTTTAGTACTGGTCTAACCCATGGCCTAATCCCCTTTTTAAATGCAGTACAGTTGGTAAAAGGTAGGCCTAGTCTATTGATGGTTGTCCATTTTGTCCAGTCAATTCATACACATAAATGATAACGTATATATTTATCAAATTGATCTCCTTTTAAACTTTTTTGTATTTAAATGGGACTACACTTCTCTATTATACTATGCGCATCAATATATAACAAAACAGTGGTACTGTTCTGTGAAAAAGTGTGAAAAGAAGAAGAGACATTTGTTAAAACAATTGAGCTTTAAATCACATTGTGGCCTGACTACATTAGTGTAAAGCAGTTCGACCAGTGTAAAAGGAAGCCAGTGTAGAATCTATTTCTTTATGCAAACCAATTCAACTTTCACTATGGTAAGATGTAGCCAAGTCTTATCATTATTCCAATACTCAACATATTACCTTAAAACCAATCCTGTATTATCACTTTTACCATTAACAGAAAACATAAACCAAAAGACACTTTATGGGCCTTTCTGATCCTGATGCAGAATTTGATTTGAATTGCCTTTTTGTGGCAACTAGAGTTAATTTTCAAAAGTCAATCTATAAATAGTAGGACTGTACAACATTAGAAAAACAACAATAATAATTTTCATTTTTTAAGATAAGTAATATTTATTTATTTATTTATTTTTTTTAAATATTGCAGTAACAATATGAGTAGGGCTGCATAATACATCACAATTAAATTGTTATTGCAAAAAAATGATCACAATAATATGTGACATTTACCTTTTTGCCTCAAAATCCTTCCAAGTCAAACTGTGGTGCATCTAAATGTAAAAAGACCTGGTTTAGTCACGGTTCAGTCTTTAATTTTGGTTTAGTGCCTGTTTTTAAGAAGTGAAGTTAATTAAACATTTCAATATGTGGAAGAACATCTAAATATCATAGTTCATATTATAGCAATATTCATAATAGATGTTGGCCTGCATATTGCATAATTTAATAATTTTTTAAATATTGTGCAACCCTAATTTGAATGCTCTTTGACCTCTTTGAAAATAAAAAAGTCCTTCCACTCGTCAAAGCAGGAGCTAAATCAATATTAAAGACTGAACCAGGACTAAATCGACAAGACTGAACTTTTTTTTATTTAGATGCCCCACAGGCTTTGTAAGTAACTATTGTGATATAGATATTACGATAACAATACATTTGCAGTATATTGCGTAGCCCTAATAAACAGCCTAAATATAAAGTTAAGAAATGCTCCTTTATTAAAAAAGTTGGCACACAAAGTTTATTCTTCCGAGTCAATGTTAACACAGTTTTTGCATTGTTTGACTTTAGAACAAGTAAAGCACAACACAATTAGTTGGATCACAGTTACAGTGTAATAATGAGTGACAGTGCTGTAATTACTGTAGTTTTAACCCCTACAGTGTCTCTGGTCCTGCGTTGGCTGCTGTGGCCCCGGTGCAGTTGAAGTAAACAGAAATCTGAGCCCCCAGCGTCAGTCAGTCAGTTGATGTGCAGCTTTGTGCCAAGGTTACGACAGATCGGTTGACATTCTCCAGCCGCACACCATCCTCCCGCTTATTGTTACAGAGATTTTATGGCAACCCAAAAAATGGAAAGTTTATAATAAAATACTGTTTGATACTATGAGAAAAAACACGGCCTTTACGGTTTAACTGGCTTCCCACTGATTTTAAATGACTGTCAATTTTATGTATGGAATAATTGTACGACTTTGCCAGTATTAAAACATAAATGGAAGGGCAAACTGATATTTAGGCTGGTTTGTACTAGCTTAAGAGCGTATTCCAAAGTAAAGCTATATTTAAGAATTTATCAGCATTCATCCTTTTTAATTCAAAAAGAAGAGTTAGGTTAAATCTGGTTTGAAATTAACAGAATTGAGTCAGTATGTGAACAGAAACCTTACTTTTCAGATTTTCCTGCGTGGAAAGAGCACAAAGTGTTTATCAGAATCCCGCATAAGCATAAGGCTTTTGTAAGTTTGTCTAACACAGGGGTCTCAAACTCAAATTACTTGGGGGCCGCAGGAGACAGAGGGCCTACTCACACTAGCCAGTTTGAACCGTGCCCGAGCGCGTTTGACCACCAAAGCGCGGTTCGTTTGACTAGTGTGAGTGCTCCGAACCGTGGCTGGGCGCGGCTCAATTAGCAGGCCCTGGCCCGCTTGGAAGAGGTGGGCCAGAGCACGGTTAGTTGGGCTCGGGCGCGGTTCGCATGTAGTGTGAGCGCCAACCGTGCTGGAGCATGGAACAGGACGCATGACGTCACGGTCTTGCGACGCTCCAAAACCAACATTGCGGGGAAAGGGTAGCTTTGGTCTACGGCAGAGGTGCAATGCTTGCTGGAAATTTGGGCAGATGAGAGCATACAGGAGCAGCTGGACAAAACTCATAAAAACTCTGATATATTTAGAAAAATCCGTGACTATCTTCTTGGTCATGGATATCAAAGAACTGCCGAGCAATGTAGAGAGAAGGTAAAAAAACTGCGGGCACAGTATTTAGTGCCGTTTAATATAGTTTAATATACCGTAGCATATATTTACTATGCACTTTAACCTAACACTACCTCAAACCTCTACACTTTATAATTCGACCTCGAACCTCTACAATATATACCACACACTTCCATAAATTATACACCACACACACAAGGTAGCCTATTTTGTTTCACCACTGCACATGGTTGTGTTCTGTGAAGTAGTTTTTTTTTTTTCATGTGAGAAGTGCTCCTGAGTTTATGATTAAAACTTTTTTCGGCATCATCTTATGTTTTGTGTGTTATTCGCAAATAACTCCTGCACTGTTCTTGAAATGAACAATATGAATTTATTGACAACAGCACAAAAATAAGTCATAGTAAACTAATAAGTACAATAATTATACATGCACTGAATGTAGTAGCGGTATGACAGAAGTATGTAATGAAAACTTTCCTCCTGAAATATACACCATCTCAAACAAGGATGAATTGGAAAAAACTCTCGGGAACTGTAGTCCGTAATCAAAGCTGCAAAGTCCTTGCTGCACTTCAGCTGGTACCTTGCAAACCTCCTCATACGAGCAGAACGATTACGTGAAAATTCGCGCCACTAAGCGACAAATCTGTTTAACAACAGGCTGTGAGAGGGCTGTGGACCACCGTGGACCAAACAACACAAAATTATCCACAAATAAAACAGAGCGATGGACTCCATTGTGTTCAGAGAGCGCCGCTCTTCCTGTTTATCCCGAAACCGTCGCACCATAATGACGTAAGCGTGCTCCGGCACGAATGCTGAAACCCTATGTGAGTGCAGGCCAGAGGGGGAGGGGGGACAATCGTACTCGGGCAACTGTGCCTAGTGTGAGTACGCCCAGAGTCTGGGTGAGGCTGGGCCGGATCAGGTATTCCACAAAAAAAGCTTTGTTAAATCCTCTCAAACGTCATTAATAACGGTTCTTTAACTTCAATTGGTTCTTCTAAACCTGAGCTATCCTGAACTTAAATGGAATATTTAAGAACATGAATGAGCTGGCTGAGTGGCCCCATTGGATGTCCACTCCCCTCGGTGATATTGTCAACATAACATCGGCGTTAATTTGCAGATTCGTCATAATAACAAATCCGCATGGATAGTGGCGATCAAATTGCCATCAACTTTCAAACAAATCAGGCCATTTCAAACGATCCAATGCCAGTAACATTGAATTTGTCCAGCTCAAGGTCAAACATGCTCATTTCAAACACAGTAAGAAGCAGTAATTTTATGACGGCTATGTGATGTTACACGGCTCCTCCATAGTTATGAAATGTTTCTCTGCCTGCATCAAGCCTAGTCGATGGCCCGCCCCCAGGAGCCATATACTCCACTGTGATGGTAGGTTGGTTCAGTTCCAGCTTGCACACTTGCCGGGGCGGCAGTAGCTCAGTGGGTAGAGCGGTCGTCTTTCAACCGGAAGGTAGGCGGTTAGATTCCCACTCTCCCCACAGTTCATACTGTCGTTGTGTCCTTGGGCAAGACACTTAACCCACCTTGCCTCCAGTTACTGTAACACTGGTAATGTAATGTAAGTCGCTTTGGATAAAAGCGTCTGCTAAATGAATAAATGTAAATGTAAAAAGGAACCTGCCACACACAACGTGGTAACGTGCCATTAATATAAAACTTGCAGGATGCACTGACATTAAACTTTCATACCGTCTTGCGGGCCACAAAATATTGTCTTGCAGGCCGCAAGTTTGAGACCCCTGGTCTAACATGTAAATCTTAACTAAAATAATGGGTGCTTTTTCATAAACTGATTAAGACTTTGCCAGACATTACTCCTTCATAGAACATAGTCTTTCCAAAGAACCATCTGGAGGGCTTCCGTTTTTTAAAAAGGTTACTGTAAATGAATACCTGGAGGTAATTGGATAAACTGTGATGGTTAAATCCAATTAGAGCAGTGCAATGTTGTTTAGGGTCGAATTGGTAAAACGGTCACTATATTTCTAAACCTGAAAGTCACCCACACCTGTCAGAGATGCCACATCATTGGACACAACAAGCTGGTAAGGCCAGTGTTCAGGCGTGAATACTTTGTTTGGAGCATTTAAAGATGGATTTTTGTAAACTCCCAGATCTAGCGAGAATCCTGCTGCAGCGCAAGGTGATGACTAATTATTAGCAAATGAATTTATTGTGATGTCACAGACTTGAGTTGGATTTGCAGAAGCTTGACAAAAAAGAGATACAACTTTTAATGAGTTGGGTTTTTTTTGGATTTCTCGTCTGTGGCACTGCAGCAATACCTTTTTTTTTAGATTTAGTTAATTCACAAAAGTTGGATAACTCGAGAGTATATACCAAATAACTTTTCAATAATGTAAGTGAGGTTGGGGGTTCCAGTGGAAGAAAATGTCAATCCAAAGAATATTTGGATATATGGAATAATAAATATTCCATATTTATATTTAGTTTATTTTTTGTTTTTTTTATATATACATATAATATAGATTCTTAGAGGAAGTTAGTTGAGCCCTGCCATTTAGACAACACAAAATAAGAAACCCCTATAGTCCCTTTGTTTAAATTCCATGCGTTCAGCGGCATCTCTTTATCATACAGCAGACATTTTATAAACAATTAATTACTCAAGTATTTAAGTTTTTAAAAGAGCGATACTGCTTAAATTTAAGTGTGACCCTTGTGATTTAGAAAAAACAAACTTGAATTCAGTGTAAGTGCAGTAAGTGCCCATTTTATTCTAGATTTAAGTGCATCAGGGTAACGCATATTTTTTTAAAATGTATTTTTTATTAATTGCCATTGTATTTATCCAAGAAATGTAATTAAACTTTATTTTTTTTCCATTTGAACTATTTAGAACATGCCCCAGACCCAACATTTTTGAAGTGTCAGTGTAAAAATGTAGTGAAAACCTGCCTAACCTGACAAACTACAGCTGACTCGCATAAACGCGTTTGCCCTTTAGAGTCTGGAATTGTTCCTCTTCTGTGCGACTCGTGTAGCTGTGTGTTGGGTGTGTGTTCACTGCCAGTATAAAGTTAAATTTTTTTTGCCTCTGGTGGCTTCTATTTTAGACGCTGAAGTCCGAGAGCTGGCTTTCCTACCCCGGTGTCCACAGGGAACGTTTGGAGGGTTATTATTGCGCTTGTGTACTCTGTAAATGTGTGCCAGATGGACGCTGCCACTCCTGCTGCTGCTGTTGTGTGCTCAGGAAAGGTTCACAGCAGGGGGAAAAAAAGGAGGAAGCTGTTTTAGTTTCCTTCTCCAGTTGTTCTACTATGATGACTACGTCCAGCTTTGAACTCGGACTGTTTTAAGGCTTTATGCATTGGAGGGGATACAAGAAATTGGATAAAAAAAAATATATATATATATAATCCAATTACCAATTTTCCAACTAATGCAGACACACACACACACACATGGCTATTGGAAAATTGGAAATGGAAAAAACCCTCAGAATTATTCAAGAATATTTCAAGACGAGTTGCGATAACATGATAAATGACTCAAAAAAATGCAGATCGACAATGAAATCGATGTTAGATTTTTTTTTTGTTTCAGCATCTTTTTGTGCATTTATTACAAACAAAACTAATGTCACTTTTCTTTTAAAAGTGTGTAACAAACAACAACAAGAGCATTATAACATCTGATACGGTGACAGAGACTGACTTTTTCTCTGCAGGGTCAAAGTGACCGCAGAAAAAATGTTTTCCGGACATTTTGATGATATGCCGGTCAAATATCGCCTCTTAATTAGTCAAGTTGAGGAAAACTGAAAGCAGTTTATGTAACTTAAAAAATTACATAATCAGGCCGTATATGTACGCCCTACACTTCGGCTTTTTCTCCGGTGGTGGCGGAGCTGTCTGGCTCTGGACATCTGAGGCTTCAGGCGTTCCTGATTCAGTATCCTCCTTCGCGTCTGGCCTCTGAAAAAAACTTTTAAGGCTAGTCTGCCTGGGCCTGGCCATATTTGAAACATCTCTCAATAGTTCGTGGTCTAGGTCTATGTAGTATTTTCTGTTTATGTTCATTTACCATGTGCGTGGTGGTGAGAGGAAGAATGACTTGAAGTTAATCCGTTAACTCTTTTTAATAACCGTCAAGCACTTCAACAGCCTCCTTAACACATTACAACAAACTCGGATCACTCCGCCTCTAAGCGGGCACTATTTAACATTAGTATATATGCGGCACCATATACTACAGTCTATATTATAGCCGTTAGGCGTGCGCTTTATTTGAAATGCAACATGCGATGTTGTTTAAAAACTTTCAAACGGTCGATTCAGATTGTGTTGGGGGGCGGGGCCGGGATTATTAGGCAGTTTTAATCTGACAATTTGACCGGAGAGATTTAATTTTGTCGGACATTTGATTTTTTTCCCCGCCAATGGCCGGTAATTACCGGACAACGGAACCCCTGCTCTGCAGCCAGGTTTAGTTTTCTTAAGACTTTTAGTCTTCTCAGTATTATGTGGTGAAATAATAAATCGTCAATCAGACAGGGAGGTTGCCTGGCCAGCTGTAACTCTTTTCCTATTCTATTCAAAGAAGTTGCCCTGTTGCTGTCATTCAGTTTCAAGGGTGCAGTTTACAGGCGTAATGTTAACCAATTGGAGAAACGCTTTGGATAAAAGCGTCAGCTAAGACTATGTCCACACAAAGCCGGTGCATTCCCTATCCGTTTTTTTTTTCCTTGTTCTAAAAAAAAAAATTCTGTAAACACGGCGTCGTCTCAAGAAATATCTGTGTACACACGAAACCACTGAAAACGGTGTAGTATATATGAAGACCAGTATGGGGCGCTGTAATTCTGCCACAGATATACACTATACACAAAGAAGACTTTGAGCATGCGCATAACCTTGCGCGCTGCAGCCGACACGTGATGTGGTGACATCATCGTTTCCCAAAATATATGGATTGGCTGTACACACAAAACCGCAAGGCTGTTGTTTTCAGATTTATCTACTTTAGAAGCCGGTTTCAAAAAATAGCGGATTCAGTCCCCCAAAAAGTAAAATACAGACAATCTAAAATGTGTTGAAAGACATTTTGTGATGTTTTTACTTCATTAATTTGCAGTGTCTTATCAAGCCGCTCGCTATCAACGTCGCTTTGGGGTTTGTGATTTGGATGGGCAATATATCGGTGCTAAAATTGTTATTGGCGTTGATGTGCGTTATTTTTTTACTCAGCATGATGAGCAAAAAATGCCAGATATGTAGAGCCGATATTATATTCTGTCGACTTGTTTGTTTGTGTGCCAGTGATACAAAGAACACTTGAAAGCAGCAGCAGAGGCGCTCTATTTTGGGCATGCGCAGTTCTAAGTTTAATGCTGGAGTCGTCTGCCGTCTAGATGTAGGGGTGTGCGGGGCAGCAGTAGCTCAGTGGGTAGAGTGGTCGTCTTTCAACCGGAAGGTAGGCGGTTCGATTCCCAGTTCATACTGTCGTTGTGTCCTTGGGCAAGATACTTAACCCACCTTGCCTCCAGTGACTGTAACACTGGTAATTACATTAGAACAATGTAAGTCGCTTTGGATAAAAGCATCAGCTAAATAAATGTAAATGTGTGCAATATGACGATTAGGGATGCTCATTTTGATTACTTTTAAAAGTAATCAAAATGAGCCAATTCAATATTATAATCTTAACGGCGTAGTGTACAACGTCCCGGTCCCGGGACGTAAACACACTACAAAAGAAAGCCTGCGTTGTGCTTGCATCTCGTCATGCAAACCCCAACAATATATATACCAAATTAAAGCTTTCAGATGATATAAACCATTTTAACACGTTACAACCACAGCGCCGACACTAAAGCCTTTTTTACAGACAAGCACAAAGATTTAGTTTGGACTTGTCTTACCTTTTGACGGGTCTCTTGGACTGAAACAGCAACAAATCCACATAAGCTTGGTGTCTTTCTGTCCGTAAAGGTCCAGGGAATAATATCCAGTAAAATAATTAGGTCCACAAGACATGTTATATCCTCCAAGGCTCAAAAACTGCAGAGAAGTATTTCCAACTTGAAATCTGCTGCGACATTTTTTGTAATTTCTATTGACAATAAAAGCCATAAGTCCTTTCGAGACCGCGAAAAAAGCTACTAAAATGCTAACAGGAAGTGTTAGCCTTCGATTGACACCCTTTTCAGCCAATTCTGACGGGTTTTGACCGGGCGGGACCTGGATATGCATCGTGCGGCCATCGGTGCATATCCAGGTTCCGCCCGGTCAAAACCCGCCAGGTGCTCGCTTCATTTTGCTTAACTTGCTCGAAAAAAAAAATTCTTCAGGCATGTGTCACGTGTGGTTGCGCGTGCCGACACGCTCCGTGAGTTAATAAATATAAGCTATATAGTAGGGCTGTTTCGAATGCCATTTTTTGAGCTTCGAAGCTTAGGTGGCAATCAATATCGAATATTCAAGTCGTGGGTGGGGCTAAATATATAATAATAGTGTCGGTTTGCATTTGTATCATCTTTCACGACTTCACGTTTCACTCTTCGGCATCGTAAATGTGTTTTTTTGCCGCGTGCTACAGAACTCAGGTGATTTTTCAAACTTGTGGTGCTGTTGTGGTAGGCCAGTTTCAAATCGCATATTTGACACACTGCCTTTGTCTTGTCATCCTCACTTAATTTAAAGTGCTCCCAAACAGCTGAGGTCTTGGGCATTTTGTACCTATTCAGTATGAGATGAAATAAATCACTACATTCGCCAACGGGCGGTTCAAGCATGAGTGAGAATCAGTCCATGACGAAGTCACGTGTTGGAAAAAAAAGAATGTAATTCCCCCAAGTACTTTAGACACAAGTGGTTACTCTACTGATGAATTTATTAGCATCCGTCTTTCAATAGCGCCATAAAAACACCGTGAAAACTGATGAAACACACAGATAAAACAACAGTTAGCTTAACGAAAATAAGTACAATTGATACATTAACTTCTAGAAAATAAAACAGACAAAACAACCCTCGTTGGCTGAGTACCATGAGAGGGATTAGCTTTGGAGATTTTCTGTCCTTTACCTTATAAATTTAAACTTTAACTTTTAGCGTAATTCTCTTATTCATGTATCCTTTCTTGTTTTCTGTGGAGATCGCTACTTCTGCTCTAATCAATCTACCACTGCGTATACAAAAGCCTAACTCTGCGCTCCAGCGCCCTCTGGTGACACTTCACAAAACACACCAAATAACAGTTTACACAGAAAATGAACAGAAATGAAAATGCGGCAGTTACAAAGAATATTCGAATCTCAAAACTGAAAATCGAATGCCACCCCACCGAACGAATATTCGAATATTCGATTATTCTAGTACAGCCCTACTATATAGTAGGCTATTTTATTTTTAAACCATGCAGCAAACAAAAAAAAAAGAACCTTTTAAAAAAAAAAACTTTTTAAACCGTTTAACTGAATTTTTACTTTAGGTTAACGGTTAAACGGTCAATATGAGCATCCCTGATGACGATATTATATTGTGTTACAATCTGCCAATTTGGAAAGATCGCTGTATTGTACAGCAGTACTTTTCTGAATGACAACTGTTGTGAAAAAGACTGCTTAAAATGAAACATTGTCATTTAAAAAAAAAAAGAATTGGAAATTCTTTTGAGAAGTGGTTTGGGGAATAAGACAGATTTGGCCCTGTACTTAGAATGTTTTTTTTTTTTTATACCCTATTTAGCTGACTGCAATAAAAAGATACAACATATTTATTAAATATTTTTAGGTAACTCTTAATATAAAAACTACACAAAACAAAGCAGTAAAGTACAAGTGTGGCCACAGAAATTTAGAGATGATAATAAACCTGACGTATCAAGAATAAATTTGTAGTCTAATTTGTATCCCTACCCTAACCTTGTAAGTCCCGTGTGTGTGTTTGTTAAAGTCGAGGGGTGCGAAGTCATAAAGTCTCCTGTTTCTCACAGTAGACTAACAGTATGTCTGTTTTTGGTGTTTGGTGCAGGTTATGGTGAGCCTCCCTGCGTCTCTTCTCCTAAAGAGGCCTGCGTTTTAAGAGGAGACCCATGCTGATAAATGCCAGGCCTCGCCACACTCTCTGTCATCTGCACAAACACAAATGCCTGCCTGCCCGAGGGGGAGGTCTGATTAAAGAAAGCCACGCATTATCCACTGGTGAGTGTTTGCTCTTAATGTAATCTGTCAAAAAATATGACTGTTTAGTGGGAGATGAGTATTTTAAAGTTTTATTTAATATGCTATGCTAATTTCCTCCCTGCAGTATGTAGTTGTCAGGACACTTTGAAGAAGCAGACAGGAGCAACAAACAGTGTTCTGCTGTAAATGAGGCTATTGAAATATAGATTGTAAAACACTGAAAGGCTTTAATGCATGGTTGAATAAATTAAATTGATTTAATTTTTAATTTTGGGTAATGTCAAAAATAGCCATATTCCTAAACAGAATGTATCTGGGGAGGACTGGGGACCTTTCCTCAATTACTGTGCTGCTCATTGTGTTCTGGATAATGCTGCTGTTTAGGGCTGAAACGATTCATCAAATAAATAAAAGTAATTTCATGAGAAAAACGCTTTGATTATTTTTATTTTGCCTTGATGAATCGGGCGGGCACGTCCATCCATGATTGCACATTTTGCACAGGAAACACGCAAGTGCACATTAATGACTGTAACTGGTTCCCAGGGCTGTGCCCCCCATCCCAGCGGCCATCATGTTTTGGAAGTTTGACCTGCACACCACGTCCCACATTGACCAGCTGCTGGACCGGGAGGACGTGACGCTGCGAGAGCTGATGGAGGAGGAGGACATCCTACAGGAATGCAAGGCTCAGAATCGCCGCCTGCTCCTGTTCCTGTCCCAGGACCACTGCATGCAGGAGCTGGTCGGCCTCATCACCACAGAGCCCCCCGCCGACATTGAGGAGAGGAGCCGCTTCAAGTGAGTCACACAAAACTGTAACGCCTCAATTCTCAACTGGTGGCTTTGTGTGGTAATATGGTTATACACACGTGGACAAAATTGTTGGTACTAGTGTTGTCACGATACTGGAATTTCTAACTTGGATACGATACCTTCAAAAATACCGATATTCGATACCATTTTCGATACCAAAGGGAAAACTGTCACAATATTATTATTTTAAATTTTTATTTAAAGATAAATATAAAATCAGCCAAGGTCCGCTTGGACCTTAGTTAACTTTTCTCACCGTGAGGGGTCCGGAAATTTTTAATAAAAGGATATGTGTTTGAATATAATTCTTTAAAGTAAAGTCTCATTTATTCCACACCTACAGCCTCTTAAACAATATGGAGATGAATGTTGATATTCCACTGTTTTCTGTATTTTATTCTTTGATTACATGAGGAGGATGTTTGAGTGTTTAGCTTTCGCAAAACACAGCTCACAGACAAAAGGAAAATACTACAAAATCAAAAGAAGCTAAAGCTCAGGACCTGGTGGTTTATTGACAACAGCCTGGAATCCTGCATATTATGCCTAGTACTCCTTCATGTGTGAGAACATTTTAAATACAAAATCATCAATTCAAGCCAAATTATTTTCTGATTAAAATAAACGTTCCCTCCCGTCCATAACGTCAGTGAATCTTTATGTTTTGCCAAGGCATTTAAATTTTAGTTGTTTCTAACTCATTATCAGGCTACGCTAAACATGTTGAAATTTCCCACTGCTCTGTCCGTAACCGTAGTAACCTGAGGACCCGCGCGTGTTGACGTAGCCGTCCTAGAAGTGCAGGTTCAAAAATATGTTTTACACAATGCGCTTGTAATTATGAATAGTGTCTTGCTGTCCAGATCGCGGTCCGCCTTTTGAAGACCCCTGATGTAGTGCACTTGTTCAAAGGCCTCTCAGATTGTCATACTTTCAGAAACCAATAGTGCAAGTAAAAAAATAAAAAATAAAAAAACTCTGTATCGAAACTTCGGGAAATGAGTATCGTATCGTTTGAGATATTTCAGTATCGATATTTATCGAAATATCGATATTTCTGACAACACTAGTTGGTACCCTTCGGTCAATGAAAGAAAAACTCACAATGGTCACAGAAAAAAACTTTATTCTGACAAAAGTAATAATAAATAAAAATTCTATGAATGTTAACCAATGAAAGTCAGACATTGCTTTTCAACCATGCTTCAACAGAATTATTTTAAAAAAATAAACTCATAGAACAGGCCTAAACAAAATTGATGGTACCCCTAACTTAATATTTTGTTGCACAACCTTTTGAGGCTATCACTGCAATCAGACGACTCCTGTAACTGTCAATGAGACTTGTGCACCTCTCAGCAGGTATTTTGGCCCACTCCTCATGAGCAAACTGCTCCAGTTGTTTCCGGTTTGAAGGGTGTCTTTTCCAGACGGCATGTTTCAGCTCCTTCCAAAGATGCTCAATAGGATTGAGGTCAGGGCTCATAGAAGGCCACTTTAGAATAGTCCAATGTTTTCCTCTTAACCATTCTTGGGTGTTTTTTGCTGTGTTTTGGGTCATTGTCCTGTTGCAAGACTCATGACCTGCGACTGAGACCAAGCTGTCTGACACTGGCCTGCACATTTCTCTCTAGAATCCCTTGATAGTCTTCAGATTTTATTGCACCCTGCACAGATTCAAGACACCCTGTGCCAGATGCAGCAAAGCAGCCCCAGAACATAACAGAGCCTCCTCCATGTTTGACAGTAGGGACAGTGTTCTTTTCTTGATATGCTTCATTTTTCCGTCTGTGAACATAGAGCTGATGTGCCTTGGCAAAAAGTTCCATTTTTGTCTCATCTGTCCATAGGACATTCTCCCAGAAGCTTTGTGGCTTGTCAACATGTAGTTTGGCATATTCCAGTCTAGGTTTTTTATGATTTCTTTTCAACAATGGGGTCCTCCTTCTCCCATGTAGTCCACTTTGGCTCAAACAATGACGGATGGTGCGATCTGACACTGATGTTCCTTGAGCATGGAGTTCACCTTGGATCTCTTTAGAAGTCTTTCTGGGCTCTTTGTTACCATTCGGATTATCCGTCTCTTTGATTTGTCATCAATTTTCCTCCTGCGGCCACGTCCAGGGAGGTTGGCTACAGTCCCATGGATCTTAAATTTCTGAATAATATGTGCAACTGTAGTCACAGGAACATCTAGCTGCTTGGAGATGGCCTTATAGCCTTTACCTTTTATCATGCTTGTCTATAATTTTCTTTCTATTCTCCTGCGACGACTCTTTCCTTCGCTTCCTCGGGTCCATGTTGAGTGTGGTACACACCATGTCACCAGACAACACAGTGACCACCTGAAGCCCTATAAATAGGCCCACTGACTGATTACAAGATTGTACACACCTGTGATTCTAATTAGTGCACACACCTTGAATTAACATGTCCATTTGGTCACTTTATTTACAGTCTTTTCTAGGGGTACCATCAATTTTGTCTAGGCCTGTTCCATGAGTTTATTTTTTTAATAATTCTGTTGAAGCATGGTTGAAAAGCAATGTCTGACTTTCATTGGTTAACATTCCATAGAGTTTTTATTTATTACTTTTGTCAGAATAATTTTTTCTGTGACCATTGTGATTTTTCTTTCATTGACCAAAGGGTACCAACAATTTTGTCCATGTGTGTAAATGCATGCCATTTACCATTACATGTTAACCTCTGGTATCACTATGGACATTTTTGTCCATTTGGGCAATTTTTTTCTTCATCTGTCAGTCATACTTTATTTCGCTTGTGTTTATTGAAGGTTTCCGAACATTGCGTGTGAGCTGCTGACTTCAGATGTGTCCCTCATAAACGACAAGCTCGGCGGGGACGAGTCTCTCCTGGAGACGCTGTACCACTTCCTGGAGCAGGACCCACCTCTAAACCCACTGTTGGCCAGCTTCTTCAGCAAAACCATCGGCAATCTCATCGCCAGGAAAACGGAACAGGTGTGGAGTTTTAAAACACAAATGAGAGGAGTTACAGACACACAGGCTGTTTCTTTTAACTATATTGGTTTTGTTTTAGGTGATCACATTTCTGAAGAAGAAGGAAGGTTTCATTGCCCTCGTGCTGAAACACATAGATGCCTCTGCAATGATGGACTTGCTGCTGCGTCTCATTAGCTGCGTAGAGCCAGCCCCCTTGAGGCAGGAGGTCCTACATGTAAGCTCATATTATCTACAGTCCAAAGATACTGACAAAGTTTGTTTGGATTTAACACTAGCAGCCACTCATTTTCCACCCAGACCTGGCTGGAGGTGGAATGCCTAAATGCTAGATGTAAATTAGAGATCAAATCTGTACAAACATTTAAAGGGGTCTTGTGTGGCCTGTATCTGGATGTATTCAGATCTGTGCAGCTGTGACTGGGTCTTGAGCTCACACTGAGAAACCTGCCGCTGTGTTCTTCAGACAAAACGTATCTCCTTAATCTTTTCTGTATTTATTATTAGGAGCATGTCGGTCAGGCAGCAGTAAAGAGACATAAACTTTCTGAATATAAAGGAAGAGGAAGTGAATTTCCGGAAAAGTTTTAATGAGACTTGGATGCAGTTTTTCCAACACATTACTATTTATGCCAAACCATAAAGAAGATGGAGTCACACTCAAACATCTTTCCCAAATACTGTCCGCTTCAGTCATATAAGCATTGTTTACACTGGGTCAGCACAGTTCCACCAAAAGGGTCCCCAAAACCTAACTAACAACTGTGTCTGTGGTCCTGCTTTGTGGTATGTTTTGGAAAAGGTGGAGCTAAACACTGCAGTCAGCTGATTGGACGAAAGATAATCCTAACTTGAGAAAATGATAATGGATGAAAAAAATTCAACTAAATAACGCCTTGTGCTTTTTTCCTGACACGGTCAATCAGTTTACTGACTCCTAGCTGATGCATGAGTTCATACCAGAGGCTACACTGACGGTTCTCATCTAGAGCTAATACACTTTACCAGAATAGAACCTTACTTGAAATAAATCCTGAACTAACATTATGTAAACCGCTTACAATCTTTTCTGTGTGTTCTTGTCCCAGTGGCTGAATGAGGAGAAGTTGGTGCAGAGACTCGCAGAGCTCATCCATACTGGGAATGATGAGGAGGTGAGTATTGTAGCCCTGTATTTGAGAAGTATTTGAGTAAGTACTCTCATTTACCAAATTAAATGTGATATATTTTTATCTTATTGTATTCCTTTTTAATTTGTTTATACTTTTTCAGAGACAATCAAACGCTTCCCAAACTCTTTGTGACATCATCCGCCTTAGTCGTGACCAGGCCAATCAGATGCAGGAGAACGTGGAGGCCGACCCGTTATTGGCTGTGCTAGAGTCGTAAGTAAAAGCCACAACTGACAAAGGATCTCAAGATTTTTTAGAGATAGAAAAGACCTGTTCAAATCCATCTATAACCTGTACAAAAAACAAATGAAACTTGTTTGAGTCCAACTGAAACCTGTTTCAAATGCAACATAAACAAGTATGTGCTTTAGAAGGGGGAAGACAAAGTTCTTGACGGCAAGCAAGTGACACTAGCTGTTATTTATTGGGAAAAGGGTAGATACCTAAAGAGTAAAATTTCTGATAACTACTACAACTTCCCCCCCAAAACAGCCTTTTTATTCCTCAGATGAATATAAATATATATTATATAAATATAATAGAAATATACTCAGATGAAGGTTGGGAGAACATTAGAAAAACACTTGTTAAATCTGATAAATCTGCAGGTAAAGCCCCTGTGTGATGCAAGGAGTCCTGTTGATATCTACCGTAATGTAACATGAAGTGCCAGCATCTAAAATATAGACCACAATTTGTTGGGGAAATGTCATTGTATGTTCACACACCTTATTCTTGCAGTTCTCACATAATTAGCCACTTCAACCCTTTGTGCCAAATCCTTTAGTTATAAAATAAACTTACTTTGAGAATGGGTCTGATCAGGGTATTTTATTTTATTTTTTATTTTAAATTTTTTTTTAAAATATGTATATTTAGAGCTTTTCCACCTAGTAGGCGCTCAAAGTGCTTTACCGGTGTTACAGCTGACACCACTGGAGGCAAGGTGGGTTAAGTGTCTTACCCAAGGACACAATAACAGTATAATCTCCGGTCGAAGAACGGCTGCTTTACCCACTGAGCTACTGCCGCTCAGGTCTAGACTCATGGCGGTCACCTTCCCCTTAGCCCTACCCATAGCACCTCAAAATTAATGTGTAAGGGGTAGGGTTAAGATAGAGGCTCCCCCAAAGAATTGGGACACCACACCTTTAGGGTCATAGATGTATAATAAGATTTATGAGGTTTATGTTATATAACATAAAACTACAAGTATTCATAATATCGGCTATATACAGTGGCATGAAAAGGTATCTAAAGCCGTTGGAATTTCTCACATTTCTGCATAAAACCATCAAATGTGATCTGATCTTTGTCAAAATGACACAAATGAAAAAAAGTGTCTGCTTTAACTAAAACCACCCAAACATTTATAGGTTTTCATATTTTTATAAGGATAACATGCAAACAATTACAGAAGGGGGAGGAATAAGTACCTTACAGAACCTTCTGCCTAAGGAGACTTTGAGAGCAATTAATACCAATTTTTACCAAACACTTTAAGTCAGGGATGTGTCCAATCACTGAGGAGTTTCTTAAAGCTGCCCTGCTCACTATAAAACACACACCTGCTAAGAATTGTGTCTTGATGAGAAGCATTGTCTGATGTGCACCATGTCTCACTCAAAAGAGCTCTCTAAAGACCTGCGATCAAGAATTGTTGATTTGTTACAAAACCATCTCTAAAAGTCTGGATGTTCATCAATCCACAGTTAGAGAAATTGTCTACAAATGGAGAGTTTGGCACTGTTGCTTCTCTCCCAAGGAGTGGCCGTCCACTAAAAATGCCAAGAGTTCAGCGCAGAATACTCAGAGAGGTAAAAAAGAACCCTAGAGTGTCTGTTAAAGACTAACAAAAATCACTGGCACAGTCCAATATCTCTGTGCATACATCAACTGGCCAAGAATGGTGTTCATGGGAGGACTCCACGGAGGAAGCCACTGCTGTCTAAAAAAAACATTGCAGCACGTTTAATGTTCGCAAAAAGGCACTTGGACAGTCCACAGAACGTCTGGCAAAATATTTTGTGGACTAATGAAAGTTGAACTGTTTGAGAGGAACACACAACATCATGTGTGGAGGAAAAATGGAAAAGCTCACAACATCAACACCTCATCCCCACCGTGAAGCCTGGTGGAGGGAGCATCATGATTTGGGGCTGACATTCCAGGAATCTGACTGAACTGCAGCAGTTTTGAAAAGAGTAATGGTCCAAGATTGATCCTGATCGATGTGCCAGGCTGATCTGCAACTACAGGAAACGTCTGGTCAAAGTTAGTGCTGCCAAAGGAGGGGGGTCAAAATCCTAGTCAAATAGGATCCTAGTCAAAATGTGTCATTTTGACTAGGATCAGATCACATTTGATGGTGATTTTATGCAGAAATGTGATAAATTCCAAAGGCAGATACTTTTTCATGCCACTGTATTATAATCTTCTATATTTTTATCCATCCATCCATTTTCTTCCACTTATCTGGGGCCTGGTCACAGGGGCAGCAGTCTAAGCAGAGATGCCTAGACTTCCTTCTCCTTAGACAATTCCTCCCAGGAAATACTGAGGCATTCCCAGGCCAGCCAAGAGACATAGTCCCTCCAGCATGTCCTTGGTCCCGGTGGGACGTGCCCGTGGGACGTGCCCGTGGGACATGCCCGAGCCACCTCAGCTGGCTCCTCTCGATGTGGAGAAGCAGCGGACTCTGAGCTCCCCCCGAGTGGCCGAGCTCCTCACCCTATCTCTAAGGGAGCGCCAGGCCACACTGCGGAGAAAGCTCATTTTGGCCACCTGTATCCGGGATCTTGTCCTTTCAGTCATGACCCACAGCTCATGACCATAGGGGAGAGTAGGAATGTAGATCTACTGGTAAATTGAGAGCTTCAAATACAGTGGGTAAGTACAGCTCAGCTCCTCCTTCACCACGACAGACGGGTACATCAACTGCATCACTGCAGAAGCTGTCCCGATCCGCTCCTTCCTCCCCTCACTTGTGAACAAGACCCCAAAATACTTGAACTCCTCCACTTAACGCAGGAGCCTCAAATGCACAACATACATAACATAATATTACGATAAGGTGTAATAATACATCCGCCATCATCATACAGTGTATGAACAGTTTATTTTGAGTATTTGAATTTGAGTCTTGTTCTGAACAGTATCAAATACAAATACAACAGTACAAATACAACGTTCATTTACGACATACCAATTTATATCGACAGAAAAACACATGGCAGTGTTATACATTAGCAGATAAAAAGTTCTGTAAATACGAGACTGTGACCTGTCGATGTGAGGCTAACTTTAGCAAACAGTAATTTTTTTTTACCAAACTTTCTGAAAAGAAAACGGATCCGTGCGTAAACAAGTTCAAGATTAAAGGAACTTAAAATATGACTGTTGTAATTTCTATATCTATTTTTGTCTAAATTAGTTACATTTTGCATCTCTCTTACAGCCGGGGTGCTGGTAAACACACTGTATTATGTTTTGAAGGGGTATATAGCCCTTCCCCTTGATTTAAATGAGTATTTGGACACATCTTGGTCTCGTAAATGCGCAAAACGAGGGCTATGGGGTAGGGGTAAGTTTCGGGATTAGGCCTTAGTCCAGTGTTAGACCAAGTCCAGACTCATGGAGGATAGTATTTGGTAATGGAGGCAGAGTTAGTCCAGTCTTTGACCAGACTCAAGTCCAGACTCATGGAGACATCTGTGTTACCGCCCCTCTCCTCCACTACCCTCCTGACCTTGCGTTTCTGTCTGTGTCCTTCAGACAGGAGAGTGTAACGGCGCTGCTCAAGAACATATTTGAGGGCGAGAGAAGCGAGGCCTCCGTCGTCAATGGAACTCAAGTGCTACTTACCTTACTGGAGACCAGGAGGTCAGGGTAAGTCCACGCTGTCAAACCAGCTCTAAACAACACACACTTAGAGCAGATGTAAGTGACTCTGGTGTCACTAATTTTGTGGCAAAAATGTGCTCAAGTTAAAGTAGTAAACATATTTTATTTTGAGTAACATAAGTATTTAGTGAAAAGCTTTTGAAAAGAAGACTTTTTTATTTTTTCAGTTTTAAGTAAATTTGTGCACTTTTTTTCCTCATTTATGCATCTTTACTTGTTTGTGAGCTGGCGGTGAATTTCAACGTTATGGGGTAATAAGTTTCATCCGGAGCTCTTTTGAACAGTTTAGAACAAACCAATTTGAGTTGTTTTAACAAACGGAGCTCGATCTACCCTCCATTACATTCTAGAAAACATATATGCAGTTATTTAAAGCCTACATTGTTATGTTATCAAAATAAATGTAAATAATTGTATTAATTGCAAGAAGTTACCAGTTAAGGTTTTAGCGGTTGGGTTTTTAGCGCTGCTGATGTCTTTCAGGGAGAAAGACAATTTAGTTTAAAATGCATTAAATTTGAAAACAGAATTGGCTTTGTATTCTGTCTTGCATTACCAGTAACTCTTAAGCAAAGCCCCAATTAAATAGATTAGGCTTTATTGATCCCACAATGTGAAAATTCACATGACAGCAGTTTGCATAAGTAGAGTGAGATAACGTCATCAAGGCATGGTTGGGTTTTATATTTTGCGCGTATTCCTCCCCCAGCAACTCTTTTTCAAGAAAGTGTGTTTTGCGTCTTTTTGTTCCCTCCCAGCTGCAGTCAGACCCCTCTGCGAGTCCAGAAACTGCAAATTAATCGCTCGCTGAAGTTTTTTCTATTGTCTTTATTTTTGGTCATTTAGATTGTTGATGTAAATTTTTAGTTGGTGCCATACATGAATGCAGATAATTGGGATATGGTGTGAGATACACCACAAGGGCAAGAAGCAACAGATGTCATGGTTGTTAAAAAAAAAATCTAAAAATTACAAAAAAACAGAGCAAATGAATGTAACTAGCAATTTATAAAAAGTGTTAAATTATTATGGTCGTCCTAATTTGGTGTTTTCTGTGTGCCTCAGATTGGAAGGGCTGATGGATCTGTATTCTCAGGGTTATGAAAGGTCTTACACTGTCAGCAGCAGTATTTTAAACGCCATTGAGCCCCATTTAAAGGACTTCCAGCAGCTTCTTCTGGATCCGCCTCAGGTAACAACCCCCCTATAAAACATTAGAATTAACCTGGCCTTTTTTTTAACTAAACCTAGATACGTGGGTTCATTTCTGCAGAAAAGTGCAATATTGACGACCGTTGGTGTCCTGGAGCAGCCCCTGGGGAACGCCCGCCTTCATGTGGCCCGACTGGTGGCTGCTCTGCTGCAAACCAGTTCTCCCAGTATCTGCCAGGAGCTCTGCAACCTCTCCACCATCAACCTACTACTGGTAAAGAACAAGTCTGGAACTTTTTTCAGAAACTAGACCGGTTTAAACAAGGCCTATGTAATGCTGACGCAGTGATAAGCTTCTTGTCAAAGGGCAAAAACACGTCATACATGCAAACATTACAATCCTTTGTCCCATTGATCGCTGATTGAAACATTAACACTTGCACAAAACTTGGCCCAGGTGGATTTTGGTCAGCTTCTTCAGATGTTTGGTGCTCTCCAACATTAGACGTTTACGGCAATGATAATGAACACAGTTTGTTCTAAATCAATTTAAAATTATAGTTTAACCTAAATTTCTATTTCACTGTGATTTATTGTATTTACTTTATTTTTTTTCCTCTTTCTCTGACCAAAACTGTAAGCTACATTTTAAATTCTGATTTAAGGTTTAACTTTAAAACAACTGTGTCGGAGTCAAACGGAGACACAGCTGTAGGTTTTGTGACTGTAAGGGTTTGTAGAGCTGCTCCAGACTGGAAGTTTATCAGATGATCACAGCAGCCATCAATCACTCAATGCTTTCCGTTGAAGCCTGTGTTTAGACCCGTTTGACCTTAAATGTACTTGTAAATGAAAGGAAACAAGTGATTTAGGCTTTTTAAGCCAACAAGCGTATGATTATAGTTCCCAAAGAAGAACAATTTCTGGTTTCAAAATTTAACTTTATTTAACTTTACCTTTATTATTTTTTTTTATCTTGTGTCTCAGGATCTGTTCTTCACCTACACCTGGAATAACTTTTTGCACTTCCAAGTGGAGCTGTGTGTGGCGGCCATTTTGAGCCAGCCGTCGTCCGAGGAGCGGCAGAGCGTGAGCCTCCAGAACCACGACGGGAGCAGAGCATCCGAGGCACCGTCGACAGCATCCGAGGCACCGTCGGCAGCATCCGAGGCACCGTCGGCAGCATCCGAGGCACCGTCGGCAGCATCCGAGGCACCGTCGGCAGCATCCGAGGCACCGTCGGCAGAAGCAATTGCAGAGGAGTCCAGCTTCGAGGCTACAGTGGAGACTGTGGAGACGGGCAGGACCAGCGACTCCTCGCTCTCCGTCCACAACGCCCTCGTGGCTCATGTGAGTGACACTACAACAAGATCCTCCAGATATTTTTTACAGACTTTAAACCAGGGGTCATGCATTTAAGGTTAGAAATTGTAAAGTCCAATAGTGTTGTCACAATACAAACATTTTGAGTTTGGTTTGATACCTGGCTTGAGTATCACGATACCGATACTGGAACAATACGTTCACATCAGCCTGAAACAACATCATGGGTGGGTAATTGAAAACAAGCTTATCATAACAAGGTAATGCTAGGTAACACACTAGGCTTTGGTGGTTTTATTAAAGTGTTCACTGTGTACAGATGACAAATACAGGGTATCAGCGGAGCCGTAAAAAGTCCTAAAAGGTATTAAATTACATAATGTAAAAATAAGGCCTTAATTAGCATTAAAATGTCTTAAATCTATGTTTCAAAAGTCTTAAAAATGAACTGACAACGTAAAGAACATTTTATTTTCATTTTTAAATAATGTAACGTTAAGTCTTGTGTGTCACACAGAACAAACTAGGCGGAACCAACTAACAACTTACACGTTTGCAGTGGGTTTAATAGGTGCGTGGACTGGACATTAGCAGATGGAGAAAAGTTTGTGTTTTTTTTTTTTTGCTGTTTGCAAAATTTGGCCAAGAAATGGGTTTTAAATTTAATTTTAGATGGTTTTTAAAAGGTCTTAAACAATAGTTTATTTCAGGTATGATTGTGTGTCTTGAGACAAGGTGGCAGTGACACAGGCTTCTTTTAGGCCTGTGTAAGTGCGCATATTGGTCCGTCTAATTTGCATAATTAACAAGCAACAGAAGTCACAAACTGACAAAGTTGTTAGACTTTAGATGCGTTATTAAAACATTCCTTTTAATGTAGTTTTTAATCTGAATGTCATTAGCTTTTGTCCCTCACTTATAGACAGTCACCAGAGCAGAGTGTGGAAAATATTAGTCACACATTCCCTTTGGGAAATGAAACATCTATTTTAATATTTTATCCATGATCGTTGATATCCCAGGTTGAATTAAAAAGCTGCCTATTCTATATTTATACAGTCGTAGCTCAAAAGCCTGGAAGGAGCAGGCTGATGTTAAAGTATCGTTCTAGTATCGGTATTGTGATACTCAACCCAGGTATCGAACCAAACTCAGAATTTTAGTATTGCGACAACACTAGCAGCTGTTTTGAGGTTTTTGATTTGTTTATGAAAGACATTTAGACCATGTTTGTCTGTGGTTTGCCCTGTCTCTGTTCATGGTGAGCTGGCTGCAGTGCAGCAGCAGAAGAGTGCCAGGTATTTAAATGAAGTATTGATGCGCAGTACAACTCGGTGTCCTGCTGTGTTTGTACTGAGAGTTGTATTTGTGCGTGGATTGCTCATTGAAGCCCTGATTGATGTTGCTTTTGTTCTCTTTTTGCAGCTCTTCCAGAAGTGTCGGCTTGTACAGAGGATCCTCGATGCCTGGGAGGAGAATGACAGAATACAGTAAGACTTATACTGCAACAGGAGTTATTTTGCCTTTTGTAAGATCTGTTTTCATAAAATATTAAAATTAAAGCAGAATTATAGAAATGAAAGAAGGAAAACTTTGTGTTTCAGTTACAAAGAATTGAAAGTCTTGTATAAGTAAATACATGCTTGTGGTGTTTTAAGTGCCTTTTTTTATCTTCATATAACATAGTACAAGTAATATCATTTAATAAAATGTTACTTTAATTAATCCCTAAGGGAAATTTGTGTTGGATCTCTTCAAATTATCATTCAAGTAATGTACTAGTAGTTCTGATAACTTCTTCACATGGCAGCTTCAACATTTGTAAGCAATACTTCTGCAAATGCTAGCTCTTCAGTTGGGGTGTACATTTCCTCCTGGGTATTTTTTTGTTATTGCAGGTATCGTTGGAGGCTACCATATCAATGAAAACCTATCACTTTGACTACCACTGAGAATATAGGCAATGTAACGTAACATGTAGTAGTCTATGTTGATTTTGGTTTGGTTTCTTCCACCAACATGAAAACATGCAATAATCTCCGGTGGTACCTGGGCGCCCCCTTTCGGTGACTGCCAACAATAAATTTCCCCACAAGCATAAGAATAAAAAAGAACTTAACTGAGGTGCTTTTGGAAGGCGTATGTAGGGTAACTAAAAAAACACGAACCGAAACAATATTGTCCATTGACTAAATAAAATGAGCAGAGGGCAAACGTGAAGCACTGAGGACATGTCTTTTTAGCATTTTTTTTTTTTTGTGGTTTAAAATGGCAGCTTTGAGCTCTCGCTAGTCCCATTTTTTTTGCCGATTGACTGAGCTAAATTGTGGTTTTCTCTCTCCTCTGTTTATACTCTGTCCAATCCTCACTTCTCACCATAGGTGGAAAAGCGTTATATAAAAATAAAAAATATTATATACCACGATATTGCGTTATTGTCGATACAGTGATATCGATATCAATTTTACAAACAAGGAGAAAATGTTCCTTCTCACTTTGTATAAATCTCTTTTAAAAATTTATATCTTTTAAAATAGATCTTTACAGAGGCTGAGGTCTGTTTTTGTAAATGAGACTTGATTAGCAGCCAGCCTTTATGTGTTGTTCCCAATAAATAGAGCCCATAATATTTGAATATTTTGACTGTAGGCAACTATATAATAATCAATGCTCATAATAGTTTTATTATTATTAGGCCTGAGCCGGTGATAACCGGGAGGGCCTATTATATCTGCTTGCGGCCGTTATTATTATTATTATTAATAATATTTTTTTAAATATGAAAATGACTCAGTGGCGACCTCTAGAAAAGTCTAAATACATTGGGCCTATGGAAAGTGAAAGTAAATTTTTTCCAATGTAGAAATCGCAAACTTGGTACATCCATAGGACACCTCAGGGCAAACAGAAAAGTCTATGACAACCACACCCTAAACTCAACAGAAAGTCCGCCATGTGGGGTGAAACACCAGGCCACCTAAATCGCACCCCTTGCGCAAAAAGATTCAACTCATTGTGTTTTAATCTAAATGGCCCCAAATTTGGTGAGTATCATCTAGACATGTGTGCCAACCAAAGTTGTGACTTTGTTTTTGATATCTTATTGGGTACGAGGTGGCCATTTTTGTGAAAAAAAAAATATCCCTTAACTCTCAAACGCCTTCTCGGATCAAGTTGGACCCAAAAAGGCGTTTGTGCACATTCATGACCTAAAAAGGGTTATCTTTAGAAATGGCCCTCCAGCGCCACCTACAAACTTATAATGGGACCCAAGAATTGAGTTTGTAGTAGGCAAATGAAACTTGGTACACACATCCAGTATGGGCTTATGAACAAAAAAGCCAAAGGGGACAACCCTATCAGACACGGGAAGGCGGACATTTTTAATTGAAGATGTGAACCGCCTTAGAATACTATGTGTCCCCGCGGTCTCAAGGGAGGCGAGGGCCTTTATCGCCGGTTGCGGCTTTAATTATTATTACAATTACTATGTTACATTAAAGACTTAATATGCAGGATTTCTAGAAAAAGAATATTCCTGAAACTTTGTAATTATTTTTAGTGTCCTTTGGTACAAAAGCAATAATCACTCGGCTCTTATAAAGTGATGAGCTTAAAGACAAAACAGGAGACTGTGCCAGGTTTGTTAACAAACATTCAAATTCAGGTAATAATACAGCAAATTCTCAGTTACAGAGCCCTAGACTTTTTCTCATTGAGTAGGTTGTTGTAGGTGAGGCCAAAATGATGCTCACTCATATATTCTTCATTCTACTCTGGTATCAGTATCGTATCATACTCTGGTGTATGATACCAGAGTGATACTCATCACTGGTTCTTCAAATCCACGCACTCTGTTCTCTACAATAAACAAACTCCTTAACCCAATGGATAACATCACTCATTCATTCACCACAGAGAAAAGCAATCACTTCCTGTTGTTCTTTCAGACTAAAATAGTCAACATTCACAAACAGCTTTCCACAAACTCACCCATCCCCCCCGATCTGAGGCCAGTTCCTCCTCCAAGATCTGACAACGGCTTCTTCTCCCTGTCACCCATAACCACCTACGACCTAAACAAACTACTCTCTGGTATTAAACTCTCCACCTGCCCCCTGGACCCCATCCCATCCTCACTGCTCACTGCATCCTCATGTCTCCCCTGTCTCACGCCACTTCTCCTGGACATTATAAACTGCTCTCTCACTTCTGGTACTGTTTACCTTTACTCTGAAACTTACCACACTCACACCAATCCTCAAAAAACCCAGCCTAGACCCTGATTACCCAGAATATCTCTGTCCCATATCAAATCTTCCTTTTCTCTCCAAAATCTTGGAACGATCTGTTGCCTCTCAACTCAAGCAATGTCTACACTCCAATCAGTTATATGAAATCTTTCAATCTGGCTTCCGCACTCACCACAGCACTAAAAATGGCCCTTCTCAAAGTCACAAACGACCTCCTCTTAGCTTCTGACTCCGGTTTTCTCTCCATACTCCTGCTCCTGGACCTTAGTGCTGCCTTTGACACCATAGTCCATTCCATCCTCCTCCATCGTCTACAGTCCGACATTGGCATAACTGGTTCAGCACTCTCCTGGTTCAAATCCTACCTCTCTGACAGATTCCACTACATCTCCATTAACAACTGCACATCTCGTACCGTCCCTGTAACTTCTTTTTATACTGTACATGTTACCCCTTGGTCCTATCATCCGTCATCCGTCATTTTCACTGCTACGCTGATGATACCCAAATATACCTCTCCACAAAAACCCTTACCCCATCCACTGTCTCCACTCTCACAAACTGCCTCAATGAAATAAAATCTTGGATGACAACAAATTTTCTCAAGCTAAACTGCAATAAATCTGAAATTATTATAACTGATCCTAAATCCCTCCTCTCCTCCTCCCAGGATTTTTCACCCTCCATCAATGAGCACACAGTCACCCCCTCCCCCCTGATCAAGAACCTCGGAATCACTTTGGACCCCACCCTATACTTCAAAACTCATCCGAAACATCACCAAAACATCATTTTTCCATCTCCGAAACATTGCTCGTCTCCGTCCTACCCTCTCCACCTCTGCTGCCGAAACAATCATCCACACCTTCATAAGCTCCAGACTGAACTATTGCAACAGCCTCCTCTACTGTCTCCCCTCCACTGACCTCCAGAAACTCCAGTACGTTCAGAACTCAGCTGCCCGGTTACTCACCCACACCCGCTCCAGAGAACACATCACCCCCGTCCTCCAGCAGCTCCACTGGCTTCCCATTTAGAATCCACTTCAAGGTGCTTCTCATCTCCTACGAAGCCCTCAATAACCTTGCCCCCCCATACCTCTCAGATCTCCTTCAACGACATTGCCCCTCCCGCCGTCTCCGATCCTCTGACTCAAATCTCCTCACCCCCATCACCAAATCCACGCACCGTACCGTGGGGGACAGAACCTTCGCCATAGCCGCCATAGCCCTTCCCTCTGGAACTCCCTCCCTCCACAAATCCGAACCTCTGACTCACTCGAAACTAGGGCTGGGCGATATGGCAAAAATGTGATCTCGAAATAAAATATCCATATTGAACGATAACGATTTTCGATATTCGATACAAGTTGTTAATGCTTCCAGCTTAAAAATAGTATGCCTGAATGACTGAAGCCACAAAAATGAGAGGGTTCATTAAATTACACTTTAAAAGTATAGTTTACTAAAAAAAAAATTACACATTTCCAAAATGTAAACATAATACTATTGTAAACATAATTTGTAAACATTACAGTTTTTTTCCAACCAGAAGACTAACTGTAAACAGTGTCTGGCGTTACGAGGTACATTAAATGTGCAAAATATAAACATAAAAATATACAACTTCTAGCAAGTGCACACAATTTGTAAAACTTTCAGTTGTATTTTTATTCTTTTGCCAGGAAGACTGGTCTGTAAAAAGTGTCTGGATTTAAGAGGTATTTTAAATGTGCAAAACGTAAACATAAAAAAAATATACAACAACTAGCTAGTGCACACAATTTGTAAAACTTTTACAGGTTTTTTGCCAGAAACACTAGTCTGTCCACAGTGTCTGGCTTTAAAGCTGCCCTGTGGCAGGACACTATATTACCACCTGTGCTAAAAGCACGCTCTGAGGGTGAGCTGGTGGCAGGAATACACAGGTAACGTTTTGCCAGGAGGCTCACTCTGGGGTATATTGCTGAATTGAACTTCCACCATTCCAGGGAGTTGGTCTCACTGTCTGCATCTCCTTTCTGTTTCCTGTATGAGATGTGGCGGAATGCGCATCTTGTGGTCTACACAAAAATGAACGACTCGCTCTCTGAGATGACTAGTTGTTCCCGAGTCATATTAAAGACTCGTTCAAAAAGAACGAATCGTTCATGAACGACTCATCACTAGGGGTGAACAACTCCTGCTCTGACTGCAGCTGGGAGGGCTGCTGCAGAGGACTGGGCCGACTATGAGTGCTTTGGGATGGGGGTGGGGCCCGCGGCAGCACCCGCTGCTCATTGATTAGAGTAAGAACGATGTGTGCTTTCACTTCAGAAAGTCTCCAAAAACTCCAGAAAAAGTCGCTAGATTTGTCGCTAGTCGCTTTTTTGAAAATTTGTCGCTAGAGGGGTCTGAAAACTCGCTAAATATAGCGACAAAGTCGCTAAGGTTGCAACACTGCTGACGTGCACGCTGCTGTCGCATATTTCTGCTGTGTGATTGTTTCTTGGATCTTTTTCTTCTTCTCTAGTATTATTGGCGGATCTCAACCAATTGTTTCCGGTGCATACCGCCACCTACTGTACCGGAGTGTGTAATTCATGTTCTAGTACTTCCGGTTAGAGATCGACCGATATATCTGTTTACCGATATTTTTTCCGATATTTAAGCATTTTTCCATAATCGGGTATCGGTTTTGTAATATCGGATTCACCGATATACGGCGCCATCTTGTGGCTGTTTTGAGAATTCCGCCATTACAGCCAGCACCGCGTGTGAGGAGAGACGAGACAACAGCTGCGTGCACAGGTAAAGTATATCTATCTATACTGGCTTTGCTTTACTTATTTAACTTTATTTAACATAACAGACATTAATGCACAAATGAGATTTGAGACATGAATGCCTGCCTGATATGTTGTTTGTTTATGAGGCTTGCCTAAAATTTTTTTATAACTCACGGAGTCACGTAGCCCAATCCGTCATGTACTGTCCCAATAAACACGCAACTTTACATAAATTAAAACAGACATGAATGAGTGCATGTTGGAAATAAAAGCGCAGCATTTAATTCTCTCTCTGTTGTATTTGCTCACGATTAGTCTCGTAAAAAAAGTTCGTTCATATTGCTGATCACTCACTGCGTTCATGATCAGGGAATGCTCAAGCACGACCACTGGGTGAAACTTAACAGATTCATTTGTTTAAAACATATTTATAAAACAAGTAAGTATATTAGCCTTTAATTAAATAACCGTTATTTCACTAATACACATCTAAATAAATACAGCTCTGTGGAAATGATTTATTATCTCCACGAGTGATCGTGCAGTTGAGCTGTGTAAATATGCAAACATTGCTTTGTCAAAAGGCATTTAATGACCTAGACGACAAAAACATTATTAATAATTCTGATAACATACTCTTTGAGAAATGTATAATAATATGCTGTTACTGTATGTTTGTTACTTTCCTGACAATGTTTTATTTTAACAAATATTATTCAGTGAATTAATATAGGCTATTACCCAGCGAGTTATTCCTCTCTAAGCCTGTTAAACGGCACATAAACCTACTAAAACGGTTTAAAATAAATAATTTCATTTCTGCAAAGTTGATATGACTCCCCTGTTAATTATTTTCTCTATTTGAAAACATTAGACTTTTGCACATTTATTTTGCCTATTGTTAACATTAATGTTGCTGCCTATAAATGATAGTATAAATTATATAAATAATGTAAATAATATAAATGTTTTTGTTTAGGGATGGGCGATATGGCCAAAAATCCATATTGTGATATACATTGCAGCCTCTTGCGATAACGATATATATTGCGATATATAAATTATAATAGAATCATTTCAGAACAGGTTACATAGATCCTAAGGAAAGCCAAACTGCTAAATGTATTTTTTAATGTTATTCCTGTATTCCTGAAAAGGAACTCACAATCTTCTTGCATAAAGCAACAGCACGGTCAATTCGGGGATCTTTCACACTTTTTTCTGTTGACAAACGTGTACGATTTTATATATTAATTTAATCTATAATCTCTCTCTTTCTCTCTTTCTCTCTCTTTGGCTGCATTGCCTGGCTATGCTAGCTCCGTGAAGTCTTCACGGAGAGGTAACACGACTAATCTGTTGTACTACCTCAAAACGAAACATGTTACTGAATACCAGCTTTGCCAGCTCCGTGATCGTTTTGAGGTAGTACAACAGCTGGCAAAGCTGGTATTCAGTAACATGTTTCGTACAACAGATTAGTCGTGTTACCTCTCTTAGCCGGAACTGTTGCCCCACACACTCTACCGAGTATAATTTGCTGCTGCACGTCAGACGGCTTAAATCCGAATTACGTCCAAATAATGGATGTTGCATGTATTATCGCGGTAGTGCAATAGAATTAAAATCTCTATCGTATGCCAATTTTTTATCATTTATATCGCATATCGTTCATATCGCCCATTACTATTTTTGTTGTAATTTGAAGATTTAATTTAACATGAAAGACTACTAACTTTCAAAACTTTTTTTGTTTTTTAAGATGACTGAAAGGAGGAAAAATCTTAGTGAAGTATGGACTTACTTCACTCAGTCAATGGCAGGGGTGGCAGTTTGCAAAGAATGCCAAATGAACGTGAGCATGGGATCAAAATCTACAGCAACAGAAAATACCTCCAACCTGTGGACCCACCTAAAGATACATCACTCAACTATCTTTGAAGAGGCAAAGAAAAAAAGAGATGCTGAAGAGGCAAAGACATCAAGCCACATTCAAGCTTCTATTCCCATGATGTTTGAAAAGCAGACAAAGTGGAAGACGTCCGATGTCCGCTCAAAAACAATGGACAGGATGATTACAGAGATGATAGCTACAGACAATCAGCCTTTCACCATGGTTCAAAATAAAGGTTTCCAGAGACTCATGGCAACTGCAGAACCAAGATATACTCTAAAGAGTTAGAAGTTCTACCGCACAGAGATGTTCCCCAGTATTCACAACAGTATTGTAGGTTAAAGCACTGCTAAAGCCTGATAAAGCAGGGTATAACTTGGCTTTTACCACAGACTGCTGGTCCGGTACAACTGAATCTCTAATGAGCCTTACATGCCATTTCATTGATGATCAGTGGATTCGCAGACAAGTCATCCTAAACACAAAAGCAATGATTGGTTCACACACTGGGGAGTACATTAGTGAGATGTTTTTGGGTATGCTGGATGAATGGGAAATTGACAAAGACAGAGTGGTTCTTGTTCTCAGGGACAGTGGTGTTAACATTGTTAAAGGTATGAGAATTGCTGAACTGCCTGACATGAGCTGCAGTGCCCACATATTACAGCTTGTTGTCAATGACGGCCTCAACTCACAAAGAGCTGTCCAAAATATTCTGTCAGTGCTGAGAAGCTGTGCTACCCATTTTAATCACTCATTGCTAGCTAAACAGCGTTTAGCAGTGATCCAGCAAGATCTTGGGCTACCTGCACATTCCATCATTCAGGCTGTGCCAACCAGATGGAATTCCACCCTGCACATGCTGGTCAGGATGCAAGAGCAAAGAAGGGCTCTGAACATATATGCCAGTGAGCATAGTGGGTTCACTAGCCTCAGTGCTGAGCAGTGGAATATTGCCAGCAATCTTATTGACACCCTTTCTCCAGTGGAGGAGTTCACTCTTGAGATGAGCCACTATGAGAGTTCAGCGTCATGCATCATCCCATCTGTCAAAGTTCTGAAGATGTTGCTTAGCAGTCAAGGTCCCTCCTCTCATGGGATAAAAACAATGAGACAGGAGATGCTGGAGAGTCTCACCCGACGGTTTGCAAAAGTAGAAGAGGTGAAATGTGCAGTCCTTGCCTGTCTTCTGGATCCAAGGTACAAAGCACATGCCTTTTCATCTGATGCCACACTGTCGAATGCAAAAGATTGGCTTAAGGAGGAGACAGAGAGCTTAGAGCAAGACAACACACAAGGTGAAGGAACACAGTCAGATGATTCCAGCACAGTTTCAAAAAGGCCCCGGACAGAAGAAACCCATAAGAAACTGATTGATGAGATGTATGACACTCTACTTGGTGCTAGTTCTGAAGTTGATGGGTCTACCCTTGATGGAGAGCTTCAGCAGTACCTTTCAGAACCAGTGATTGATAGAAGGATGGGAAAGCCACTTGAATGGTGGAAACAAAATGAGAAAAGGTTCCCATTCTTGCTCCTCTGTCAAGAAAATTCCTTTGCCCCCACCGTCTTCGTGCCCAGTGAGCGAGTCTTCAGTGAAGTGGGAGCCATTTATGAAAACAAAGCAGGCTTACAGGGCAGAATGCAGAAAGACTCTGTTTTCTACACTACAACCTAGTTCTGCTCAACTGGGACTATTAAGATGCACTAAAATAGCTATGCACATTTCTTTCAGGTAATTTAGATTTAGATTTTTTTTTCCCAATTGGTTAGAATAATTTTTGTGCTTTATTTTTGACCTGTTTGTTTACCTCATAAAAGCTTTTATTTTTAAACAAAGACACTTTAGTAACAATGCACTTTATTTTCATTTTTTTGCACTCAGACCCCTCTATTTATCGATGTATAAATAAGTTTTTTTTTTGTATGCAAGGAGGGAGTGATTGTTATAAATAAAAAGGTTTGTTCAGTTCAGTTGTGTCGTAATAATTGTGTCCAAAAACAGAAGTATAACAGTAAATAAATATCGGTTCTGCATATCGGTTATCGGGCACCTAAACATGCAAATAATCGGTATCGGTTATAAAAAAATCAATATCGGTCGATCTCTTCTTCCGGTTATGGTTCATGGATCAATCCATATCGAGTGAAAATGTCCGGAGCTTATCATCGTTATCGATTTAAATTTTATCGCGATTCGATGTGATATCGTTTATCGGCCCAGCCCTACTCGAAACATTTCAGAAACATTTAAAAACTCACCTTTTTAAGGAATGTTACAACTTGTCATAAACTCCTTTGCAATATGTTGTTTTGTTTATTGTTCTGTTGTATGTATTTTATGTATGTAAAGCTTCTTTGCGTCCCCTGAAAAGCGCTATATACATTTGATGTATTATTATTATATAAGTTATGAGTATGGATGTAATGATTGATTCCACTCACACACTCCGATTCACAATTTGATTTTGTCACAATTTTATTTTATGAAATGAGTTTAGACAAATTAGAAGTGAACAAGTGCCTTTTTATTATTTCACAAATCAGGGCTCCAGATTAACTTTTTTAATCAACGCCAGAGTACCATCCCCAAAGCCAGTTCCAACAGTCCCTAAGAGAATGTCAAATGTTCCCAAAGTAAAATTCCAATAAATCTTTTTAAATACTTTGTGTTCAATAATTAGTTCTCATTAACTTGAGCTGAGACCTAAAACCACTTTAGATCGAACTCAATAATAAACACTGGTCTCATGTGTTTCACTAAAACAGTAGACCTTTATCAAAACAACTCATTAGTTTAACTCTTACCTTTTATGCATTTCACCTGTTATTTATTAATAATGGCAAGTATATATTAACAGTAATAATTAATGTGAGGACCAGAAGTACTTCACAAAGGACCAGAGCAAGTGAACGCCTTTCGCTAAAGTGGATTTATTTATGCTGCCTCTGATTTGAACAAGGATGAGTCTTCTTCAATATCAACATCAGCACTCTCGTCACCGTGCTAGAGACTGTTGGGAACAAGTTGTTGAAAGTGTTTTTGACGTAAACAGAGCGGCCCTCGTTCTTCAAAACACAAATTGCGATTGAATTAGCATCTGAACCGACTGGAAACGTCACCTATGTGAATCAATTTTCAACCGGCTCACGGTTAATCGTTACATCCCTATTTATGCGTTAATCATATGTACAGTGCCTTGCGAAAGTATTCGGCCTCCTTGAACTTTGCGACCTTTTGCAACATTTCAGACTTCAAACTTAAAGATATGAAACTGTAATTTTTTGTGAAGAATCAACAACA
The DNA here is from genome assembly GCA_024416835.2 of Perccottus glenii. Lineage (NCBI taxonomy): Eukaryota > Metazoa > Chordata > Actinopteri > Gobiiformes > Odontobutidae > Perccottus > Perccottus glenii. Next base: position 9,946,136 of record CM044547.2, on the reverse strand, counting down.
AGTGGGACACAATCATGAAGTGGAATGAAATTTATTGGATATTTCAAACCTTTTTAACAAATAAAAAACTGAAAAATTGGGCGTGCAAAATTATTCAGCCCCCTTAACTTAATACTTTGTAGCGCCACCTTTTGCTGTGATTACAGGTGTAAGTCGCTTGGGGTATGTCTATCAGTTTTGCAAAACAGCTCGAGCTCAGTGAGGTTGGATGGAGAGCATTTGTGAACAGCAGTTTTCAGTTCTTTCCACAGATTCTCGATTGGATTCAGGTCTGGACTTTGACTTGGCCATTCTAACACCTGGATATGTTTATTTGTGAACCATTCCATTGTAGATTTTGCTTTATGTTTTGGATCATTGTCTTGTTGGAAGACAAATCTCCGTCTCATCTCTTGAAGACTCCATCTGGTTTTCTTGGTCCTGTATTTAGATTCATCCATCTTCCCATCAATTTTAACCATCTTCCCTGTCCCTGCTGAAGAAAACAGGCCCAAACCATGATGCTGCCACCACCATGTTTGACAGTGGGGATGGTGTGTTCAGGGTGATGAGCTGTGTTGCTTTTACGCCAAACATAACGTTTTGTATTGTTGCCAAAAAGTTTGATTTTGGTTTCATCCGACCACCTTCTTCCACATGTTTGGTGTGTCTTCCAGGTGGCTTGTGGCAAACTTTAAATTACACTTTTTATGGATATTTGGAGATCTCTGCAGTTAATCCAGAGTTATCATGGGCCTCTTGGCTGCATCTCTGATCAGTCTTCTCCTTGTATGAGCTGAAAGTTTAGAGGGACGGCCAGGTCTTGGTAGATTTGCAGTGGTCTGATACTCCTTCCATTTCAATATTATCGCTTGCACAGTGCTGCTTGGAATGTGTAAAGCTTGGGAAATCTTTTTGTATCCAAATCCGGCTTTAAACTTCTCCACAACAGTATCTCGGACCTGCCTGGTGTGTTCCTTGTTCTTCATGATGCTCTCTGCGCTTTAAACGAACCTCTGAGACTATCACAGTGCAGGTGCATTTATACGGAGACTTGATTACACACAGGTGGATTCCATTTATCATCATTAGTCATTTAGGTCAACATTGGAACATTCAGAGATCCTCACTGAACTTCTGGAGAGAGTTTGCTGCACTGAATGTAAAGGGGCTGAATAATTTTGCACACCCAATTTTTCAGTTTTTTATTTGTTTGAAATATCCAATAAATTTTGTTCCACTTCATGATTGTGTCCCACTTGTTGTTGATTCTTCACAAAAAATGACAGTTTCATATCTTTATGTTTGAAGCCTGAAATGTGGCAAAAGGTCGCAAAGTTCAAGGGGGCCGAATACTTTCGCAAGGCACTGTATATCATTAGGTGAAAATAAAATTCAGACTCCACACGAGATTTTATCCATAATTGAAACAAACCAGTATTTGCACCAAAATAATTTGAATTTAATTGTGAAGTATTAAAGTCTACTGAGGAATATAATTGTATGGGTTACGTCATAGTCAATATGTTTTTATTTCTATAACAAACATGATTGAGATAGGAAAGACCAAGGCCATTTGCAAAGCAAAAAAGGTGCCACCCCGATGTGGTATGTCAAAATATTTCCGAGTGTTGGCATGTCTGCAGTAGACCAATCTATAGGGACACAGGGTGGAGGTCCAGAAGTTGGCCACTTACTTAACTGCAGGAAAAAAACACTAATATAAGTGGATGTTAATGTTTTTATTAGTACCCCTTGTCCATGTGTAAATCAATATAGATATCTATAATATTGTTTGTTGTGAACCCCAGGACCGAAGGGGGCACCAGGAGAGGAAACATGGGCCACCTGACCAGAATCGCCAACATGGTCGTCCAAAACCTGGAGAAAGGACCAGTGCAGACCCAGATTTCAGACTTAATCAAAGGTAAAAGAGCATTTTAGTTATTTATAAATTAACTGTATTCCCTAACTCTGACGCCCTTTGTTTTTCCCTCAGAGTTGCCTGAAGACTGCAGAGGTCGCTGGGAGAGTTTTGTGGATGAGACCCTAAGGGAGACCAACAGGAGGAACACTGTTGAGCTGGTAGGAATCGGTCTCGCGTTTGTTTTTTTTTTTTTTAACGTCTAGTCTGTTACCAGGTCTCCCTTTGTGTTTATGCTCTCAGCTCGACCCTTGAGTCTACAAAGCCACACAGGCCCATGAGGCCTTTGTGTGGCTTTGTAGTCCACAATTTAAAAAAATTGCTCAGATGTGTCATATTATTGACAGAATTATTACTGAAAAGGAGGGCTGAGTGAGAGGAGGCAAATGTTTTAAGGAGGGATGGCGTGAGGTTAGGCTTGTTGTAACACAACTCCAGTTAAAGCAGAAAAACAGGGATTAAGTTTATTTGTCCACATTAATAACATTTACATAACTTCTGCTCAATGTGTGTAGTTGTAAACTGATAAAGCTCCTCTGTCTTTTAAGGTGAGCACTCACAACATGCACTCGTCCAGTGAAGACGACGACATGGAGAGCCCCTTCCCCAACGACCTGTCTCTACAACAGGTCAGAACTGCGTGACGCACACTTTTGAACCATTTAAGAGGCTCTGGACTAATTTTTGACAACTAAAACAGTTTCAACAAGTTTTTTGAGGGCTGGGCTCCTAAATGAGAACGATATAAAAAAGCCAGCCGCTACAGTGTTTTACAGGGGGTTTCCCTGAAAGTCTGCACAAAGGTTCGCACTAAGAATTCTTACGCAGCACCAGTTATGTGGATTGACAACTACAAACTCTACGTTGTCCATCGGTTTACCTACTTCGGGTCCATAATGCAACAACCTTTACCTAAATGTTGAACTAAACCACCGCATCAGCAGTAACTACCCTTGGCAGACTATCAACACGGTTCTGGAAAAATTCTAAACTGACAGTGACAACCAAAATGGCAGTGTACAATGGAGTCTGAAGCATAATCATAGGGAAAAAAATTGTAAAGTTCTCTTTGTCCTGCTCCTTCCAGGCTTTTGCGCTCTGACTGTACAATTCTGTAATATGCAGAATTATACAAAAATATTTACGTATTTCCCACACTCTGCTCTGGTGACGGTCTATAAGTGAGGGACAAAAGCTAATGACATTCAGATTAAAAACTACATTAAAATGCATATTATTTTATTTACCTTTTATTTAATCAGGAGGTCCCATTGAGATTCAGAATCTCTTTCACTAGAGAGACCTGGCCAAGGTAGCAGCCAAATCACAACAAATGCATAAATATATGTATATGTAAATATATATGTGTACTTACACAGGCCTAAATAAGCCTCCGTCACAGCACAGTGTCTCAGGAGCACAGCACACCTGAGATAAACTATTATTTATCCTCTGTACACTATCAACACTATAATAAAAAACAACAAAGCCTTGTGTCTTACGCATTACCTCGTTAAGAGAAGCATCACTCACCCATTCCTTGAACTCCATTTACATTTTAGTTTTTTCTGAACAAACCTCCTGTATTCCCTGTTAAGTTTATTTTGTCTGTAATGAGCCTCTTCTGAGGGTGAGCTGGGCTTCTGTCACAGTTCTGTCCAACACAAATACAGTCCTGGTTTGTTACTCTCCGGTGGTAGGCTACAGCCTGTCTGTGCGCTCCTCAGCTCATTAGCTGCTAACTGACCCGCTCTCACAATTGTTATTACAATAATACAGACCAAAATACAATTTTGTGTCAAATAAAGGCTTCCAATCAATCAATCAATACCTGGTTTGTGTTTTGCTGCTCTAAAGTCCAGTTTCCATGCGCTCACTCCTTTCCCTCAGCTCCACTGAGGCATGTGAAGGAACTTGGAATTGCAACTGTTTAAACATCCTTAAAATCAAAAATGGCACAGACATTTAGACCATAACTGTCTGTGGTTGGCCTTCTCTGTTCAAGGTGAGCTGGCTGCAGTCCAGCAGCAGAACACTCATTAACACGGCACTAATGTCAGATATTTAAATTAAGTATCAATGCCTAAAAGAAAACGTGATATTGTATCGATTTAAGCACCAAGGTATTGGGATACGTATAATAAGTATCAATATACTGTCCAACACTATGCAGCAATGGGCTGAAACAGAGTCACTCTCACATCGGCCACGGAAAACGCTGTACTAGTCAGGACTGTACTACAGCTCAGTCGCAGAAGTAAAAAAGTAAGGGCGCACACCCATGGTTGATATCGACTGAAGGAGGCCTACTACTAAATAGAATCCATAAATAAAGTGAGAGATTAACTTAATAAAGGTTTAAGATAATGGTCCAAGAAGAAATGAGTGGACTTTATAAAATTTCACCATCTTATGTACCCGAGTATAATTACATCAGTTTAACCATCAGCCTTTGTCCTTTAGTCTTTCTCCGACTATCAGATCCAACAGATGACAGCCAACTTCGTGGATCAGTTCGGGTTCAACGACGAGGAGTTCAACGAACACGACGAGAACATTAAGTACAGACCTCTGTTTTTCTCCTGCCACATTTTATATAGCTGTGTCGATCCTTTTATTAAGTACACTCTTTTGACTCTTCTTCTCATCAGCGCCACGTTTGACAGAATTGCTGAAATAAACTTCAGTCTTGATGCTGAAGATAATAGTGTAAGTCATTGTTATTCAAACTGTTCTCACCTTTTGAAAATTACCAAAAAATGTATCTTAAGTGATTTTAAAACGGTTGTACTTTGTATTTTAATAGGCTTTATGGTATTTTAGTTGGTCTTTAAAACGGTTTAAATTGTTTTAGTTGACCCGTAACTAGTTTTAATTGTTTTTTTATTCGGACATACATGGTTTAAAATAATTTTAGTTGGACTTTAACAGGTTCTATGTAGGTTAAGTCTGACATTAACAAACAAATTGTTTTTATTTGGACCAATGAAATGTATTATAAACACAGTGGACCCCCTCTTGGGGTTAAAAAAATAAAATAATATACCGTATTTTTCGCACCATAAGATGCACTTTTTCTTCACCAAATAGTGGGAGGAAAAGTGCCTGCGTCTTATGGTCAGAATACCATATATTACGGTATTCGGACCATATCTTATTCCCTCACCCGCTGCCGCTCTGAAACTCGTCTCATGGTCCGAGTTGCTGAGATGCAGTTTCCAGCGTGTCCCTGGAAACTGCATCATCCCTCCCCCGCCCCGTGTCCAGGCTTCTCAGTAGTCCACTGAGATACTGGCAGAGCGGCAGCGGGTCCTCCATCACCTTCCTTACGGAAGCCGATGTGTGCAGGAAGGCGCGATGCTGCTGTACTGTGTCACCGCCGTATGCTATTGGAGGATAGCATGTAGTAGGCGGTGTTACAGTACACAGCAGTGCGCATGCCTTTCACTCCAGTCATATAATTCAAATATTATTCTGTTATACTTTATTAAATATTTTATTACACTATTTGGTTCAGAATATTTTTTTCCTATTTTTCTCCTCTAAAAACCAGGTCGTCTTATGGTGCAAAAATACTATATATATATATATATATATATATATATATATATATATATATATATATATATATATATATATATATATATATATATATATATATATATATATATATATATATATATATAAAATATATTAGGGATGCTCATTTTGATTAATTTTCCCGACCGACAACCGCGCTCCTTAATCGATTATTAACCGTTAACTGATAAGATTATAATATTGAATTGGCATTAACGGCTTAGTGTACAACGTCCTGGTCCGTGGCGTAAACACGTTACGAAAGAAAGCCTGCGTTGTGCTTGCACGTCGTCATGCAAACCCCAACAATATATACCAAATTAAAGCTTAAAGTCTCATCTTTCAGACGATATAAACCATTTCAACACGTTACAACCACAGCGCGACACCAAAGCCTTTTTACAGACAAGCACAAAGATTTAGTTTGGACTTGTTTTACCTTTTGACGGTCTCTTGGACTGAAACAGCAACAAATGCATGTAAGCGTGTCTTTCTGTCCGTAAAAGGTCCAGTGAATAATATTCAGTAAAATAATTAGGTCCACAAGACATGTTATTATCCTCCAAGGCTCAAAAACTGCAGAGAAGTATTTCCAACTTGAAAACTGCTGCGACATTTTTGTCATTTCTATTAATAATAAAAGCCATAAGTCCATGAAAAGCTACTAAAATGCTAACAGGAAGTGTTAGCCTTCGATTGACACCTTTTTCAGCCAATTGTGACGAGTTTTGACATGGGCGGGACCTGGATATGCACCAACAAAGCTACGAGTACAAAGCTGCGAAGTATGGACTGAGAAAAGCCATCACAGCGGCCAAGAGGCAGTACAGAGAGAAGCTGGACAGCTTCTACTCTACTGCGGATTCAGGGCGGATGTGGCAAGGCCTGCAGCACATCACAGACTACAGGACCACCACCAACAACATCGCATCAACAGACAGCCTGCCGGATGACCTCAACAATTTCTACGCCCGCTTTGAGGCTCCCAGCAACACTGCAGAGAGGGAGCTCACACACACCTGGATCACCCAACCCCCTCCCTCCACCAACCATCTCAACAACACAGGTACACAGAGCTCTGAGGAAGATCAACCCCCGCAAAGCAGCAGGACCAGACAACATTCCTGGGCGGGCCCTCAGAGCATGTGCCAACGAGCTGGTTGATGTTTTCACCTCCATCTTCAACCTCTCCCTCAGCCAGCGCATTGTACCACCATGCTTCAAGACCACGACCATCGTCCCCCTGCCCAAGAAGAACCCACCCACCTGCCTGAATGACTACAGGCCAGTGGCACTCACTCCAATCATTATGAAGTGTTTCGAGAGAGTGGTGCTGGTCCACATTCAGAGCAGCATACCGACACCATTGACCCCTGCAGTATGCCTACCGGCCCAACAGGTCCACCTCGGATGCTATCGCTACTGCTGTCCACTACTCCCTCTCACACCTGGAGAACAAGGACTCATACATACGGATACTTTTTATAGATTACAGCTCCGCCTTCAACACGGTCATCCCACACAAACTCACCCACAAACTGTCCACACTTGGTTTGCACCCCACCCTCTGTGACTGGCTCCTAGATTTCCTGACTGGCAGGCCTCAGTCTGTCAGGATTGGTAATAGGACTTCAGCCAGCACCATCACAAACATTGGTACTCCACAGGGCTGTGTACTCAGCCCCATCCTCTACACCCTGTACACCTACAACTGTGTCGCCTCACAAGGACAACATTATCCTGAAGTTTGCTGACGACACCGCAGTGATAGGGACGCATCGCTGGCGGTGACGCAGGCAGCTTACAGGAGGGAGGTGGCCAGTCTGGTGTCATGGTGTGAAGACAACAACCTCACCCTCAACACGGACAAGACAAAGGAGATGATAGTGGACATGAGGAGAGAGGAGGAGAACGCCTCAGCCACTGTTCATCCGGGAACTTGAAGTGGAGAGGGTGAGCAGCTTCAAATACTTGGGTGTCCACATCAATGAGGACCTCACTTGGACACCTCACATCACGCAGCTGGTCAAGAAGGCTCAACAGCGGCTGTATTTTCTGAGGAGGCTGAGGAAGTTTGGCATGTCGCCCAAGATCCTCAGCAACTTCTACAGCTGCACCATTGAGAGTGTCCTGACCAGCTGCATCACTGTGTGGTACGGCAGCACTTCTGTCATGGACCGCAAACGCCTGCAGAGAGTGGTGAAGACTGCGCAGAAGATCACCAGGACTCCACTGCCCTCTCTGCAGAGCATCTACCACCGCAGAGTCCACAGAAGAGCTGCTTCCATCCTCAAAGACCCCTCCCACCCCCAACATGGTCTGTTCACACTTCTACCCTCAGGACGGAGGTACAGAAGTGTGAAATGCAGGACTTCAGAATGAAGAACTCATTCTTTCCCTCTGCCATAAGACTCCTAAACAGCAGATAGGAGTCTACAATCACAATCACAACATTACATGAACAATTGTTTACCTACTGCACTACCTCACTTTACTTTACACCGTCACTTTACTTTACACGTCACTTTACACCATCACAACTGCACTACCTCACTTTACTACTTTACTCCTTTTGCCCTCTTGTATTTTTTTTTTTTTGTATATTTGTATTTTTTGTACTGCATTATTATCACTTGTATATTTGTCTTATTTTTTATTTTTACTTACTTGTGTGACATTTTACTGTGGACGGCAAAGTAAGAATTTCATTGTACAGGGAAACATGCTTTCTGTCTGTACACATGACAATAAACACTTTGAATCTTGAATCTTGAATCTTGAATGGCCGCACAGACATCTTCATGCATGTGTCAGGTGTGTGGTTGCGCCTGCCGACGTGCTCCGTGAGTTAATAAATATAAGCTATATAGTAGGCTATTTTATTTTTAAACCATGCAGCAAACAAACAAAAAAAAAAAAACTTAAAAAAAAAAATTTTTTAAACCATTTAACTGATAGTATTAATCGGTCAAAATATTTACTATAGGTTAACGGTTAAACGGTCAATATGAGCATCCCTTATATATATATATATATATATATATATATAATATAAAATTACACTCAAGAAGCTAATGTACTACCAGTGGACCTCGTACTCATAACGATGTTGACTTTGTTCTGTACGGCTGTTCCTCCTCAGGCCAACGCTGCGGCCTTCGAAGCCTGCTGTAAAGAGAGGATCCGACAGTTCGACGACGCCGAGGAGGAAGAGGACATTTGGGAGGAGAAGGAGATAAACTATGCAACACAAGCTAAATCTAGAACAAGGCAAGTTCTGTTTTAAAGTCTTTCCTCAGGGATATCAGGTCAGTTTCTTCATTCAAATGCTGTGTTTTCTTCAGGTTTGGCGTGTCCCAGTCGTCAGAGGGCGACTCGAGGAGCAGCCTGGAGAACGGCCGAGAACAGGACACGGGGTCTGACTCGGACGAGGACGAAGAGCAGGACTCGGCAGGGACAAGTCTATGTGAGGACAGATTTCTCTTCCACATGTCATCCACATTCAGTGCATAGCTCTACACAAAGCTAGAATGTTTCAGTCAGGTCACTTTGAAAGTCCCATTCTAACTGTGTGTTTTTGAAGACGGGCAATTCTTATTCTCCTGTTACTGAGTTTTTATTGGTTTTACCGTCAGAATAATTCATAGCAACATGTGCTTTTGTTGTCACTCACCACAGCGCTATGACGTATTTGAATCAAAGTATGCTTTCAAACACGTGGGCGTGTCATAAGTTGATTGACAAGAAGCAGAGCAAGTGAATAAGTAAACTGGATCTGTAAAAGAAGCTAACAAAAGAAATACAGGAGCATTTGTGCTGTATGTTTGGAGAGTCAGTAATAATCTAAAGACGTATCTCTCTCTCAGGTCCAGGTTGGACGGCCAACTTCGGTGGCTCTGGAGGAACAGAACTGTCCCAAAGCTCGGGGGGATGGGACTCGTCTGTAGACACAGCACAGGCACGGCCAACAGGCTGGGCCACTTTTACAGAGTTCCAGCCTTTCTCTGGGTAAGGCACACTCACAGTTCCTGAAAGAGAATTCATTAAACCGTCTGATTATGAAGTTCTAAGAGTGTCCTGTCCTCTGTCCCTGTGTCCCGTTAGGACTGAGGGCGACCCCAGGTGCAGCTCTCCAGTCGGCGTAGAAGAAAAACAAGCCAAACCAAACCACGACCCGAGTGGTGCCTCACCTGGAGCTCAGCCTGAGGGAGAGGCGAGTAGGGTGGCACCGGCGGTGGCCTCAGACAGCAGCTCCTCGGGCGGATTAGACGCCCCCTCAGCTCAGACCCACACAGAGACTCTGCCCCACAACGAGACGGAGCAGAAAAGGTACGAGTGGCTCTTTTTGGCACAGACTGTGAGGGGTGTAAAGGCTGATGCGTGTTTCTGTCGCAGTGAGGAGATCTTGGTGTCGCTGGAGAAACTGTCTTTGTCCGATGCAACGCCTGTGAAGTCACCAGAGCAGCCCCCACAGACCGACAAGAAGTACGTATTAGACCAAATCCTCCCAAAGTGGATTTGTCTTGCACCGAAACAGTTGAAAAATTACAAAAAAAAGTCAGTGTCTGAGATCTTGAGAGAACTTCATCTCTTCAGCAGGAAATTGTCAGCTCAGTTGAGTTATGTCAGTTGTTAATGGGGTCAGTAAAAGGCTTTTAAAACTTAAAGAAGCACCATGTAACTTCTATCCAAAACAAATATGTTCTCTCTCACGTTGATGGTTCTTAGACATGAGCAGCAGGATCAGGTCTATATCTCAACAACACAGTGCCCTCTGCTGGACAGACACCTCCAGTGTAGAAGGTTAGCCAAGATGGTAAAAAAATATATTTTAAAACAGTCATTAATGTATTGTCTTTCTGGAGCTTGAGAGTACTGATAGGACAATAAAGTATTGTTTTTTTTTATTTTTTTTTACAATTACTTGTGAACATTGTCAGTAATATGTGATGCTCCGAGTGAGGCTCAGTTACTGTTTGGATAAGATGCTCCAAATTAATTGTTGTAATAAGTCACAGACTTGAATCCCCAGTGAGACTATGCTTTCATTAACTTAAACAATTTTCTTCTTGATAAAATAGCTTTTTTAAAATAATATATATATATATTATTATAAACTAAACTGAGACTGAGCTGACAATTGCCTGCTGTAGGAAATAAATAGGCTCCAAAAAGATCAAACAAAACCTCCTTTACCAAATATTTAACTGGTACATAGTGAATTAAAAGATCTTACTCGTTGTACTCATTTTGTTTTGGTCTCGTCAGAGAGGACCCAGCAGTGGAGGTGTCAGTGAACGGCCCGGTTTGAGAGTCCAGCTTCCTCCTCGACCATCGGCCTTCCTTTAGAGTGACTCCTCTTCTTCAAAAAACAAAAACATAAAAAACCTCAGCGCAACTTCTTTGTTTCCTTTTTTTTTTTTTAAACAAAATGACTCACTCTGCCGCAGTTTAATGGAAACCGGACACTGCCATCGACACCAGTCCCTGAAGGCAGCACAAAATCAGAGACGAAGGACGACAGGAGTTCTCTCTTTTTCAAAGCCTTCTTTTGAGATGTTGCACATCATTTCGTGCGGTTTTAATGTAGCAGTGAGAATCCGAAGGGGCACCGTCATCTGCGCTATTTTTTTAACTCCCCAAAAAACAAAACAAAGATCTCTCCTATTAAAAAAAAATAATAATAAATTTAAAAAAAAGTCAACCTCTTTAGCGATTTTACAGATAGCACAGACTGACTTTTAACTCCAACGCCTCGACACATTTTTAAAGCGGTTTTCTTAAAGGAATAAAAAGCACTTCTTTCCTCATAGCACAATGTAAGCCTCATTTCCGCCTTTTTCTTTTTTTTTTTTGTAATTTTGTTTAAAATAAACTCATCAAAGTGCTTTCTGGAGGTTGTGAGGGATGGAGAGAGGCGGGTCAATTTATTAAACAGAAATAGTATTACTGTCTTCTTGCTCATGTGCAATAATAACAATTAGCCATTTTATTTAAAAAAAAAATGAAATTCACTTTTTTTATGAATCAGTCCAGTTTCAAAAAAATATCTAAACTTAATTTTAAAATCAAAATATCCCTAATTATTTTTTGTGCATGTATAGACCTAGAGCTAGTGAGCTGAGACCTTCTGATTGTATTGTTTCTTACAACTATCCCCCTTTATTTTATTTTTTCAAACCAAACATTATCTACCTATATACAATTACTATCATATACGTTTTAATTTTTACACGTCAAAAATCTTGAGATTCCTTCTTTCTTCTCTTTTCTCCACCGAGCACTTACTCATCACAGGGCGAGAGTGACATGTGGTAAATGCTGTATTTCTGTCTCTTTTTATTTGTAAAGTTTATTTTTTTTCTTTAGGAGCTGCAGGATATTCTTTTTTTTTTTTTTTTCTTTTGGAAAGAAAAGGTTTTTGGGTTTTTTCCGAAAACCACAAGCGTTAATTGTACTTCAACAAATCATACGACGGCGATCGGGTTCCTATGATCATTGTTTAAAAAAAAATTAAAATTAAAAAGTGTCTGGTTGACCACATTAATACCAAATACATGACTTTGACTCCTTGACTTTTATTTTGTCTGTTTTTATGTTTCTGTATTTAATGGTGACTGTGAAGAGAGACGACGTGGGGCTAAAAGGCCTGAGTGAATCGGTTTATAGGATATTTGATTTTTCATGATTTTGAGCAACACAGCTATTGTTTCCAAATAGACGCTGCATACTGAATAATAAACTAATTGAGATAATTGTTTGAAAGAAAGAAACGGGTGCTCTCGTTGCAATCTCAATACAAGAAGCAAATTGTCTGCTTTGAGTAAAAATAAGATTAATTTAAATATTTAAGCAGAAGAATCCCCAAGGCACTCTGATAGATACAAAAATTTTAAAAAGCTTTTATTTTCATGATGACTATGAAAAGTTAAAATGTACAGTACCAACACATCTTATCCTTTATGTAATAACAAAAAGCTTATGTTAAGAAAATAATTGTGTAGCAGGCACTTAACAGTTTTTCTCATTTGCGTTGGCTCAGTTTTTGTCTTAAAACCTTTGGCACAAATATCAATACTCGGTGTGACATCCAACGTTATCATGAAATTTCTTACAAAATAAAATCAGTGCCAACCAAGAATTTTTAACTTTTTCTTTTTTAGAATAACCCTCTTGCACCCCTAGAGGGGTGTTTATGCGAATGACATTTCTTTCAGAGGGTGTGTATTTTTGGATGAATTTCATTTTTTCAATTTAATAAATCCTGTAAAATTAACAAATAGAAACACTTATGTTTTTTTTTTTTTTTTTATACACTGCCATTGCTGAAAGGTTTATATTTTTATATATTTTATACTATCATAGATTCATGATGGTGAGGGACTGAAATGTCAGTTTCTAGCGTTTCCACCAGATGGTGCTGTTTTCTCATTTGAGAAATGGCCCTGAGACTAACTGGCCACTGTCCAGGATGAACCCCGCCTCAGGCCCAAAACTGCTGGCTCCAGTCACCCGCGACCCCTAACGGGACAAAGCGGTAGAAAATGAAAGAATGAGTTCAAAATGGGTGATTACACCAGCACCAGGCTGCACAGTGGTAACAAGGCATGAAGGATCCATGTTCTCATTCAGTTTACGCCAAATTCTGACTCTACCATCTGAATGTCTCAACAGAAATCGAGACTCATCAGACCAGGCAACATTTTTCCAGTCTTCAACTGTCCAATTTTGGTGAGCTCGTGCAAATTGTAGCCTCTTTTTCCTATTTGTAGTGGAGATGAGTGGTACCCGGTGGGGTCTTCTGCTGTTGTAGTCCATCCGCCTCAAGGTTGTGCGTGTTGTGACTTCACAAATGCTTTGCCTCGGTTGTAACGAGTGGTTATTTCAGTCAAAGTTGCTCTTCTATCAGCTTGAATCAGTCGGCCCATTCTCCTCTGACCTCTAGCAACAAGGCATTTTCTCCCACAGGACTGCAGCATACTGGATGTTTTTCTCTTTTCACACCATTCTTTGTAAACCCTAGAAATGGTTGTGCGTGAAAATCCCAGTAACTGAGCAGATTGTGAAATACTCAGACCGGCCTGTCTGGCACCAACAACCATGCTACGCTCAAAATAGCTTAAATCTCCATTCATTCCCATTCTGACATTCAGTTTGTAGTTCAGGAGATTGTCTTGACCAGGACCACACCCCTAAATGCACTGAAGCAACTGCCATGTGATTGGTTAATTAGATTATTGAATTAATGAGAAATTGAACAGGCGTTCCTAATAATTCTTTAGGTGAGTGTATATTATCAAGTCAATAAATATAAAGAACTAAAAGGATTTGGGTATATTTTTGGGATTTGTGTGTGTGGCTTTATTTAGAAATGCATATCACTGTTTCCAAGAACTTTAATCAATAATGTGCACAAAGCTTCTGCACCCATCAAAGCCTCTCAAGACTTCCACAAAACTTCACAGACTTACTGACATAAGTTCTATAACAAAGGTCTGCTAGTATGGCTTTGTTTACACAGGTGTTATCCCAGGACAAGACATTGTGTCACTTACTTTTGACCAAAACTGCGAAGATGAAACACTTACACTATATATATATATATATATATATATGTATATATACAATAAAAATGAAACAAAATCAATCTTGATTCCTATTTTTTTTATTTTTTTTTATCCCGGGCTTTGATAATTCGACACAAAAACAAGCTGCACCAATCGGCACCAATATTTTACGTGTTTTTTGTTATATTTTTAAATCAGGTTTTAAAACTTGCATTTAATGGGTTAAATTTTAGAATATTTGCTATGTATGGTGAGGAGAGAAGCTAATAGTATCAGTGGGACATTTACTTCCTTGGATGGTGAGGACACCACCATCCAAGGAAGAATATTACAATCTGCACAAGTATTGAAAGTAGTCAAGAGATCTTTTTGTTTAAACCCATTGTTTTTATTTGGATTCTAAAAACTATACTGACATGATTGACAACAGAATCCCGGCTCAGAAAGTCATCTCTAAAATAAACAAAACAAAAAAATAAAATAAATAAAAGGATTGTGTTGTGGTTAATGTAACAACAGCAAAGAGACGAGTAACAAAAGTGGAGTAAAAAGAAAGAAACACTGGAGTAAACAAATGTAGACAGCAATCCAAATACAAGACCGTAACTAAAACTGGGATTTATGAGAGGACTCCAAGTCATAGTTGTGAATAGTTTATGAATTAAACCTAAATAAAAGCTCTTAGAACAGCTTTTTACATTACTTCTCATAGAAACGATAGACGAACAACGCGTATTCGTTAAAGTTAGAGCTGATAGCGACAGTAAGCTAAGATGACAAACACCTCTTGGCAATAATAATCTAAAAATATGTACTCGAAACATCTTATACATTTATATATTTAATATTTTATAGTCTGGCTGATGGTCACAATCAAGCAGGTCAATTTAATTATGTGTGCGGATTAATAGAACAACACGGAAGCAAAAAAAAAAAACCGTGACACGAAGGTTAATTAGCTTAGCTTTCAGAACTAGCAGCTATGTTTTTGTTGTAAAACAATAATGACACACAATAGAAATGCAAAGTTTGAGAGTATTTGGATGGCATAGGTTTATTTTGTGTCCCCTTTATTGATTTATTAGGATTGAGATAAATATTTGAGAGCCTGTTAAAACTTAGTGCTAATATGCTAACTATTCACAACTAGTTACTATTTTTAGCCCTGCTTCAAAATCCCGCTTGAAACCACTGTGGGTATCAAAGAAACGTATTAAAACTGTCCTAAAGTTTAAACTGAATATTTGCAAAAGCTGAATCTCAAGCTCAATTGTTGGACAGTAATGTACATAAAAAAAAAATTAAGAGCTAAAGACCCACCTCCAAAAAGTTTGATACTGAGTAAGGACCACTGTGTTTACAAAAAACAAAAAGGGTTTACAGTTTTAAAAAATGATAGAATTAGTCACATCAATACAGAAAATAAACAAATGGCACATTGAATGACTAGATTTCAAAATTAAAGTGGTGCTTAAGGGACTCTTTTTTTTTTTTCTTTTCTTAGGAGACAGTTAAATAAATTACTAACCATAAACGTTACATACAAATCTGGAAGGGTATATACAAAGGAGTTATTAGAAACAAAAAAAATCTACATAAAAAAAATTTAACAGACAGCAGTAAAACTATTTTACAACAGAGCAGGGGCTGTGTTAAATGGAGTTTGTGAGTGGTGTAATCAGAAACACTCAGTAATGAAGCATCAGCTGCTGAAAATTCACTGTTTGGACTCAACTCAAGAGAAAAACAACATGAGTGTATTGTCAATTTAAAACACCTTAAGAACAGATCTGAGCATTCAGTTTCTACGCCACCAAATGGAAAATATACAAAAAGGCTATGCAGAATGTATTGTTCAATGTAGGAGTGTATTCATTTTAAATAGTGTAAAACCAGGTTGGTATGAATTTTAGACATGGTATTGGTAGATTTAAGCATTTAGTTGCCAACCATTGTTCTATTTTTTTTAATATGTACCAATTCAAATACTTGGCATTTTAATAGTTGGTAACTACAGCAACCTAGTCGTTTGTAAAATGTGATTAGCTGAAGGTACAATTCCAAAAACCCGTGTCTCTCATTATTTGACGAAGCCATGTGTTAATTATGTGAAGATTTTTTTATTGGAAATTTTGGATATGATCAAAAATTTATGGTGGGTGAAAAGTTGCCTTAAAGCAGAACTAAGTAACATTTTTGTTGTTTTGAAGCGCGCACTAACCCCCCTCGGGTGCATCTGAACCAAAAACATGACCCGACGCAAGTCACGGGTCACGTTCACACGAGAGTGACAAATCAATACACACAGTGACTTCCCACTGTATGATGAGCCTATGATCTCGCTAAGATCATACAAGCTCATACTTTATTTTATCAGTCATTGTGGAGCCACCTAAAAGACACCAAAACAGAGCGCTCGTTCTCAAGTCCACCTTGGCCAAGCTTATTTTCATTAGAGCTGTTTTTTTAAATGTCCTTGAGATAAAGCGACTTATGTGAGCTTTATTTAGCGTACAGCTCACAGAGATGCTAGCATGCTATGTTCCTACGCTGTGAGGAGTGTTTGTTAAATGCCGTTTCTTTTTGCAAAACTAGTGTGCTGTTGTTGTCTAGAGCAGCGCTAGAAGCATTTATGTGATTCATTAAAGGAAGCTGTAGGAGGAGCTGCACAAATCTTACTTAGTTCTGCTTTAAAATAATGTTGAGAGCATCATTTACAGTGCGTCCTATTTAATATCTCAAAGTAAATGTGGGAAAAACACTTTCTGACGAGACAAGTTACACATTTTTGTCCAAGCGTGAATATTTCAGCAGCTGATTAGTCAACCGGGTGCTCTTTTAGGTCAATTTATCCAAGAACAGTTTATTAAAAAAAATGTAAGTAAGGTTCAAAGCTAAACATATGTTTTGTTAAAAAAAAGGCGTAGCTTTGTTTTTTGTGTGTGTTTTTAATCTGGTGCGTCATCACATTCATAAATATCTGGAGTGTTAGTCCCAGCCCTGCACTTATCATTGTCCAGTTTTCTGTGGCAAACGAAGAAAAACAAAACACTGTAGTATCCCAAAAACACGGCGGCCATCTTCCCACTTTGTCCTGGACTTTCTCATCTTTCTTTAGGGTTTCAGAAGTAGGGCTGCATGCAGAAGTTGTAAAAAGTGGATTAGCTCAAACAGCAGCTGGGAAACAAACTGATAAACTTTGTGTTCAGGAAAGAGTAATAAAAGAGAACTATGTCATTAATTTGAGATAGAATGGTCAATGTGACTTGCAACATTTCATATTTTAATATTTTATTATGCCCCAACACCTGACACTAGTAACTTATTTCTGTTGCACCACAACGTGATTTAAGACTTTACTTAAACCTTAAAGCAGCCCTGTGTAACTTTTAGCCGCTCGGTGCAACTGGACTGTCAGCGGCACATGTTTGTTTCAAGTAAAGATTATACCACAGGAGGTTTCTGTCCAGCTGCGGGACTGTGTCAGTGACAGAGCCATGATTCTACTGACCTCATGGCTTAGAACCATCAACATGACAATATATTGTTTTCGGCTAAAAGTTATGCAGTACTGCTTTAGAAAAGGTGTTTCTAGCCTCTTTATCTTCAGAAGACAGGAAATAAAATGGAATATTTGCCAATAAAACACTTTTAAATAGCTATCTTTTGCTTCCTTCTCTTCTTTTTTTGCTTGGATTGGGTTGATGGCCATATTGGAACATTTTGTCTTTGACTGTTGGATAAAATGAGATAAGATAAACTTCTCTTTAGGGTTACAACACTAAGTCACCAGTTCACTCTCTCAGCTGATGTTCGAGCTCAACACAAAAGACACTCTCTACAGCTTCCTCTACTTCACAAACCTCAAAACTCCACAGCGGCTCCATCCTCCACCGTTCCCTTAAAAGGTCAGAGTTCATAGTGGGTTGTATAAAGGTGCTCCTCTTTTCTTTGTAAACTCTCCCAGTTTTGATCCGAACAGTTCACAGTGATATTCATCTTCGATCCTTCATGCACCGTTGTTGGAGGCCCCCCTTTTGTTTTTTTCTTTCTTACAAAACTTACTGAAGAGTCGATGCCAGATTGGACGTAGAGACGCTCTGCTGTGATTGGTTGATACAAACTAGTGCCTTTATATGGCCCTAGCCCTTGCTGTAGACTCTCAGTGTTTAATAGTATTATCTTTATCAGATTATCCCACCAAACTACAATGTACCTGCAACAAAGAGCTCCCCAAAAGCATACACACAGGAAACTGCCTCTGGACAAAACATACAACAATCAGAGAAACAGAGCATCACATAAGGCCCAAGGTATTGTAGATTAATGGTTAAGATTGATTAGGGCGGATTGATTAAAAGAAACAGGCCCAGCTCAATGCTGCAGGCTCTTAATGTCCAAATTACCATCACAAAATACCAATTCCAATATTATAGTCTGCTTTTGGTTCATTTGGAGACTAAGGTAAACAAATTAGAGAAACAAACAGCAAATAAAACCCACCTCATTCCAGATAAACGGTCTAATTTCTGCCTCTACCTTAATTTCTATAAAACACAGCAGTTGAACATTCAATTACTTTGCTTTTATGCTCACTTTTTGAAAATTCCTGTCTTTTTCAGTTCTTGCCTGGTGCTAAAAAGCAAAGCGGGTAATGTGATCCTCTCTTTAACACAATAGACAATTAGTTACTGCATTTAGGATTTGTAAACTAACCAGTAACAGCAGAGAGTCCGAGTCAAATCTGGCATTAACCTCAATCTAAAGGGGAGTTTTCTCAGGCAGTAAGAGGCATGACATTTGGTCCATCAACTCTGGGTCATCTCCTGGTCTCGCTTCAGTCTCTGCCTCGGCCTTCGTCTCTTCTCGGGCTCAGCAGCGATCCGTCATTCCTCCTGGTGTTAGTCGACATTACTTTAAGGGGTTTCTGGAGGATCTGGATAAAAACAGACGCTGGTCCAAAAGAGAAGCAACAACAGTGAGCGCTTTCCCTTTTTTTTTTTTTTAAGGTTTTTCCTCTTTTTTTATAACAAAAAACACTGAAACGTTGAGACACAGTTATTAGTTCAACACTGAACACGCTCCTCTCAAGAAAAGTCCGGCTCGAGTTCAGTTCAGGCATCAGACAGACAGCACTGAATACTGTCCATCCACAGCACAGCGTTCTGATGGTCCTGGGCACAGAAGTTATACACACGCCGCGTCGTCTTCAGCTGGAACAGAAAAACAACAGCTTTAACCCTTGTGGACCCCTCACTATCCTCTAGGGGCCCTCGAGCCAAACGTGTAAAAGAAAATGCTACAAAAACATCTTATAGTAATATTAAGCCTCAGCTCTGCTCCAAACTACCAAACATATTAATGTTTTTTTACATGTCCATTTTTGGCTCAAGGATCCCCAGAGGGAGCACAAAGTGTCAGTGCTGTATAATAAACCTGTGGGAGTCAAAAAATGTTTAAAAAAAAGAAACCTGCCATAAGTTGGAACACATCACCAAATCAAAGAAGAAAAATGACACAAATGTACAAAAATGAGAGTTAGGTTTTCCCACAGAACCTCTTTAGGTGGTTTATAAAAACTAGTCCAGTAAAAGAGGGTCTCCTTGTGTTAGTCAAATGATTAGGTAAATGTCAGTAATGGCCCAGTTTGGAGAAGCAAACAGGAGCAAACCGCCACGTGGCAAAAATAAGATCTTGAGACCAAATGAGACCTTGCACGAGCTCGCATCACTCAACACTGCTGCTGTGGCGTCCAAACGATAAACTAGCTTGTTCTTCTAAACTCTTTACTACATGACAGAGCACAAAAAACAATAAACAAGACTCAATGGCAGTTGGTTGGTCTCACTTGGTTGTTCTAACAATGAGTATGTCTCTAACCATTTCCATTCCCCAGCAGCAGATATTGTGGTATTCTCTAGGGCTACTTTTCCTCTTGACTTCAAAAGAAAAACTTTGTTGAGTTACAGATATATTTTTGTGTGCACGTGCCTTGAACAACATACACTCCTTTTTTTTTTTTTATCTGCACATGAACAGTATGAACTCACATCGAAGAAGGCCTTCTCTTCAATGGTTTTGGGAGCTCCCATCGTTGGCGTCGCGTGGACCACAGACTCCACTTCAGCGAGTTCAATCACCCCTTTGCAATCTTTGTCCTGACGGCTCTCGTAGTATCTCAGCTGCAGACATACACAGTTTCATTCATGATACACATTTATACTCTTATATTTGAACACTGCTCAGGTCCTGTTCTCACCTGATGCTTGGTTTTGTCCAGAACAAACCACCGAGGCTTCCAAGGTTTTAACAAAGCTCCTTTTTTGTACAAGATGCCTTCAAAACTCCTGAGACATAAAAGAAACAATATTGAATCCATGTTTAAAGTCTTGAGTGAGTCAGATGTCACAGAGGTGAGGCCCGACCTGTTCTCGCTCTCGCTGCTCTGGAACTGGCTGTACAGCGTGTTGGTGTAGGGACGTCCCGGGACAGGGGTGGAGGTGGCGCTGGCCTCACAATCCAGAGCCAGGTTTATGGACGAGCCCGCACCGCTCTCCTGGAGGTACACGCCTTGAGAGCGGCGCTGGTGACTCAGGTTCGACGACATGAGCAGAGAACTGGAAAAGGACGGCTGACACACAAACACTAGGTTAGTCTTTACTATTCAAATGAGTTTATCGTAGTGTTTACCAAAAAAACACCTAACCACTTAAGACTGTGTATTGTTGATAGAGCTACAGTATTGTTTAAAATAATAGCAGTACAATGTGACTAACCAGAATAATCCAGGTTTTTAGTATATTTTTTATTGCTACGTGGCAAACAAGTTACCAGCAGGTGCAGTAGATTCTCAGAAAACAAACAAGACCCAGCATTCATGATATGCTTGCTCTTAAGGCTGTGCAATTGGGCAATTAGTTGAAAGAGGTGTGTTCAAAAAAATAGCAGTGTCTGCCGTTGACTGTAAAAACTCAAAACTACTCTGTACAAACGTTTTTGTGTCTAGGATTAAGTTGTATGACCATAGTTTTTTTTAAACTTGTGGCACCTCTCAGCTGTTATTCCACTCTATGATTCTTTAACAACATTTCTTGGTTTTGCGTCAGAAACAGCTTCTCGATTGGATTAAGGTCCGTGGATTGTGCTGGCCACTCCATAACATTAATTTTGTTGGTTTTGAACCAAGTCTTTGCTCGTTTACTCGTGTGTTTGGGGTCATTGTCTTGTTGAAACAAATATTTAAAAGGCATGTCCTCTTCAACATAAGGCAACATGACCTCTTCAAGTATTTTGACAAATGTAAACTGATCCATGATCCTTGGTATGTGATAAATGGGCCCAACACAATAGTAGGAGAAACATGCCCATATTATGATGCTTCACTGTCTTCACTGTGGACTGTGGCTTGAATTCAGAGTTTGGGGGTCGTCTCACAAACTGTCTGTGGCCCTTGGACCCAAAAAGAACAGTTTTACTCTCATCAGTCACAAAATGTTCCTCCATTTCTCTTTAGGCCAGTTGATGTGTTCTTTGGCAAATTGTAACCTCTGTTTTCTTCCACGTCTCTCTGGTTTTTCTCTCCATTTTAAAAAGGCATTGGAGATCATTTTAGCTGAACAGCCTATAATATTTTGCACCTCTTTATAGGTTTTCCTTTTTCAATCAACTTTTTAATCAAAGTACTCTGTTCTTCTGAACAATGTCTTAAACGACTCATGTTCCTCAGGCTTTCAAAAGCATGTTCAACAAGTGCTGGTGGCTTCATCCTTAAATAGGGGCCACCTGCTTCACACCTTCACATTTTTTCACAAAATTGATGAAAAATGAAATTGATTTTTTTTTTTAAACACACCCCTTTGAACTAATTGCCCAATTGCACAGCCTTAAGAGCGTGCATATCATGAATGCTGGGTCTTGTTTGTTTTCTGAGAATCTACTGCACCTACTGGTAACTTGTTTGCCTCTTAGCAATAAAAAATATACTAAAAACCTGGATTATTCTGGTTAGTCACATTGTACAGCTATTGTTTTGAACAATACTGTACAAGGCTGTAAACTGCTGCAGGAAACAGACTGTTTCTGCTTTATTCACAGCATTAACACCCTTACATTCACTGAGCTGCAGCAGTTTCCTGCAGTTTATCAACTCTATTAAATGTTACAGCTTCTGCTTGTGTTTATTGGAAACAGAGAATTTTGAATTTATAACTGGAAACTGCTAGGACACAGTTCTTATTTTTTCTTTTGTAATGCAACTAAAGAACAAGACAAGCTTAATTGAGAAAACTTTCTGTGTTTAAAGTGGAATAAAATCCCATTAGTGACATTGTGTTGCAGAAATACAAACTAAAACTAAATTTGTGCTAACTAGGCGCTTTAAGACGATGCACAACAAAAGCAACAAGTATAATATAAAATGTAAAGTTGTTTACAGAGATAACATCACTATTAACCTGCCGTACTAACTCTTACCACACTTCTGTAGTAAAAATATGACTTGAGAATGCACATAATTCCTCCCTTTTAGGATTTGAAATCGAGTGAAGAGAGGAAGAGCCAAACTAGTGCGTTTCTTGGTCTCTCTCGTAGACTCACCTTGCTCTCCAGTTTGACCTCTTGTCTCTGCGTGGCCTTCATCTTGTCCCAGGTGTCCTTCCATTTGTCCGACGTCTGCCCGAGCTCGGCCTCCAGACTCTGCAGGTCGTGGAGCAGTTTACTGATGGCGTCCGGCAGCACTTTGCTCAGACTGTCGTAACAGGGCCACACCACGTGGCGCCGGGACTTGGGGCCACTCTCGGTCTTCTCCGGAGCCTCCTCGGGTGATCGCTCGGGTCGGCCCCTCAGCTCCCAGTCGAACGGAGGGCCCTCGGACAAAGTCTCCTCAGTGTAGAAGTCCCAAAGCTTAAGGTTGGAGACAAACGTGTACGGACGCAGCACCTGAAGGACACAGCATTTATTAATCTATAGAGAAACTGTATTTGATTAGTAACAGACTATTGACACACAGACATCCCAAAGACATACAAACTATAGATTTACAATAAATGATGAGTCAGATCCTGCACCTGACAAGAAAACTCTGAAGTGTGAAGAGATGTGACATAATTTCCTATCATAAAACTTATGCTAGACTTGCAACAAAAGTGACTGACTTTCTAATGCAAGATTTTTAATAAAAAATATAACTAATACTCACACGGTAGGCACTTATTACACACCTTTAGGCCTATATCAGACTGACATTGAGAAGCTTTTATTAAAGTTTTGTCTTCATTTGAGTTCAAATAAATGTATTGGCGGGCCACATAAAAAATTACAAAGGGCTGTATTTGGCCCCCGGGCCTTGAGTTTGAATTTATATTTATATATATATATATATATATATATATAAAAAACAATTTTATATGGGAGTGACATTTTTGGGTAATCTAACCCTGAGGACCTGAGCCCTGTGCGATAAACTCACCTCGTCGTCTTCAGGAGCAAACATGTAGTTGTAGAAGACAGGTGTTTTCTTGTTGAGTCGGTCGATGTAGTCCCAGATGGATTTACAAACCTGAGGGCTCTTCCTCTCACCTTTCTCCTCGTACAACACTCCTACACACACACACACACACACACACACACACACAAACGCAGACACACACAACAACCATATTAGACATATTACACTAACACCAAAACATCGACTCCTTACATCAGTTCGTGAGTGAGTTCTTACCGAGCTCGATGCGCTCGTAGTCCGAGTCGAGCAGAAAGGTGCGGAAGCGGTTGGAGACGTAGTGATAGGCCAGGAACTTCAGGTAATACTGACTGAACTCGAACTCCATGGGGAACTGGAGGTGGATCTGAGGAAACACAGTCAGGGTTAGAGCTGCTGCTACACTGAATGCCTGAGCTGTTTTTGTAAACAGCCTCTGTTTTAGCGTTGTTTGGGCTTTTCTCTATAATAACTTTGCTCTTGGTGTAGTGTTTTTATTATTCTGAGCCAAATTTCTTCCTTTTATTCACATTTATTGCCATTTGTGTGTCCTATTTACTGTTTTTACCTCGCTCCTACTTTTT
The DNA here is from genome assembly GCA_024416835.2 of Perccottus glenii. NCBI lineage: Eukaryota > Metazoa > Chordata > Actinopteri > Gobiiformes > Odontobutidae > Perccottus > Perccottus glenii. The sequence goes on along the minus strand of CM044547.2, from coordinate 9,922,022 downwards.
CTAAAAGCAACCCACTGGATGACGAAAAAGGGGAAAACAGCCTATTCCTTTTCTAATATCAATTGTTTTCTCCTAATTTCTAGCAGCATTTTTTTCCTCCATTAAATGCCCAAAGACTTTTACTCTTAGTTATAATGGCTGTGCGTGAAATGGCAGGAGTTCGGTCTCACCTGATGAACACAGTCGAGGAACTGCAGAAAAACCGGAGTGAACCCACTGCTCTGAGTCGCTAAAGTCTGTGCCCCTCTGTGAGTGAACTTGTGCCCGAAAGACAGCCACTCCTTCTCCACCAGCAGCCGAAAGCCCTCGAACGTCCTGTAGTGAGGGTCTGAGAGGAGCTGCACCAGAGACACCACCTACACACAAACACACAGACTACAATGTATCATGTGTATTTTTATATTTCTTGATGAACTCTAAAACCTATTCTTCCTTATTCTTAAGTATTTATTTAGGGACTTGGGATGTTTATTGTCCTACATTGTCAGTTTTATTTGATTTATGTCTAAATGTAAAAGTGAAATTTCAAAAACCTGTGACTAGGCATGGGACAATCACCAGTTTTGAGGTGTACTGTGGTTTTAAGACGCTATGATAATTGCGATATTGGAACAACTAATACTGTGATTCTAATTCCAATTTCAAATTTTCTTCTGTATTAGAACTCTTCTTAGAACTAGTAATACTGTCAAATACTGTCTCAAAGTCCTTTCTAAGATCACAAAAACTGATGTTTCCAAAAGAATAAACTCATTTATTTGGAAAGATGCTGTTACTCCTAAAATAACATTTCCCAATATTAAATTTATTTGAAATTGAAAGCATTAAAAGTTCTAATAACAATTAGGCCTGTTGCGATAGTCGATATATTGGCCTATCGTGCGATATATGGAAATGAGCGTGATAGTATTTAGGGCTGCAGTATATTGCAGCACAGTGTTTATGCTGTATTCAGTTGTGTGGAGGTTGCTACGGCAATGAAGTCTCCCTCTTAGTTCACTCGGCCACGCCCCTCTATGCAGAGATGCTCAGTAGGCTACACACTTTTACTAAAAAGATGGAAAATAATCGAATATGGACTTATTTTGTGCTAAGTTTTAGTTTACTACGTTTAAAATGCTTCTGGTATTTATTCTTTGAGTACAAAGCATCAGACGTTGCTGCTCTCTCTGCTCTGAGATGAGCCAACAGGAGCTGACCTGGAGCTGTGCGCACACAAACACAGAGCAAACAGAGCTCACGTGCGGCAGACGAGTCAGAGGAAATGAAGATAGAGAGCGATATATTGCTGTTTGGTCCGTTTTAAAGTTGTTCAGAAAGTAGCCTGTTGTAGCTGCGAGCTTAAGGAAGTCTAAATTCATGAGCAACAGTTTGTCAGAGTTTCACAAACCCCTCCCCCTAAGCGTTACCATGGAGACCCAGAGAAGTGCCTTTACTCACCAATATTATCTCTAGCCTTTAAGGTGAGCTTTGATAATGAGCTGTTGTTGTATTACACCTGTAGTTTTATTATTTCAAATTATACCATGGTTTGTTAAATGAAGGTAGAGCTGTGAAAGTATCAAACAAATCATAATATAGCTAAAGTATCCCTCGCCCTTCTGTTGATAATGTAGGTCCACAGTTCAGCTTAATAAGCCGAGCAAAAAGAGTTTAAAATATTTTGAATGCATTTAGTCTTCGCATTAAAAATTGTAGACTATGTAGTAGAATTATTATTTTTACTTTTACCTCTCCCTGTTCCCAACCACCCACAGGTCATGTGACCTCTGACCACCGCCCCAAGGCACTTTGCCCAGAGGAAACACTGCAGCATAAATAGGGGTGTGCCGGTTTCAGAATTGGTGATGACGGTTATGACGTGAGTCAAATGTGACGGTTGATAACATAACCATCGGGAGCGGGGACGGGGGGGGGGGGCGTGGGGTATTAGTTTTAATAAACGAGCAGACACTGATTAGCTACTTATTGCTCTACGTTTATTTAAAATTAACAGCAAGACAACTAGCAGTGAATGTGCTTTGTTTTAAATAAATCACACACAGTAACGTTAAACAAAACCAAGTTCCGTGACAGGAACACCAACATGTTCCCTGCAGTGCTAAAAACTCGCTCTGATGCTGTGCTTGTAGCACAAATACACATGTATTTACGTGCCAATTTTGCTAAGAGCGGATAGCGTGTTTCATTGTCTCGCCACCATGCTAGTGGATCTGCCGTAGAGTCAACTGGTTGTTCTTGGAGATAGCGGGTTAACTCTGTGTCAGCGCGCGCTCTGATCGGTAAAGGGGCAGAGATTTCAGACCTCCGTTTATTAAGGAGATCTCCAAGATTGTGCACAGCACAAACCTCTCCCTCATCTCCAGCAGCAGCAGCCCACCGAAGCACCACTAACTCCGCCCCCGTTTCCCTCGTCAGCTGATACAGTTTCCCCCCGAAGTGAATCTTTTGTCTCCCCCAAACCATTCCCCCCATTGCCTCTGTATCGTGGGTCAAGGAAAGATGACTTTGCCAAAAGCTCCTGAGTGGCTGGCACTGTATTTGTGCTAATGTATGAGGCATAGGCCTACACTGAGTTTCATTTACGATGAGATGCGCTCTAGTTCACAGTGCAGTGCAAGTGAACGCGGCGCGCTGGCGCTTCCATGTCACGGTTATCATTGTCTGCTATATTTGCTTTTTATTTATTAAAATACATGCAATTGGTTAATGAAACATTTATTAAAATTAGTACAAAACAGAATTCGTTTTTAAGAAAGTTTTTCTACAAAGCAAAATTTAATGAAGTGGTAAATATAAAAAATATTTTAATGACACGGTTTTGGCGGTTATAGAGTTCTAATGACGGTGTTCAACTATAACCGCCAATCACACGGTTATATAATAACCGTCACACCCCTAAGCATAAATTGGTTTTAACATCGCAGTAATATCGTTTATCATAATTAATTCTGGTGAAATATATTGCTCAACAAAGTAGTCATTGTGACAGGCCTAATAACAACACTGTTATACCGTCAAACTGTTTTTTTATTTTCTCAAGGTTTACATACCATCAGAATCTCAGACTGGCCCATGCCTACTGAGGATAAAATTGTAAACCTGAGGATTCTTTGCCATTTACCCTATACTAATGTTACTTTAATTCCATTTTATGTGAGTTTGCACATCAGTTTTCATTGAAAGGTTCAATGCTTTTACCTTATGTGTGTTTTACAGATTTTTATTTTACATGTGATCCAGGCTGTTTGTGATGTTTCAGTCAGTCGAGTTGTACCTGAGTTGTGACGTCCCATCCATCCTCAAGGCTCACCATCACAGAGGAGCCAGCGTCTAACAGCTCCACGACCAGCACAGAGACCTGGAGAACTCTGTGGAGCTAGAAACACAGAAACACACACACTTTTAGAATGTGTTTTTGAAATATTACAGTTTTTTTAAATTAGTGGTAGCACTAATTTTTTAGGTAAACAAATGATATTAATGTGTGACCAAAATGATAAAAGACGGTAGTAAAAGGTATAAAGAGGCACCTTAATATAAGAGTTTGAAACAAATGCTTATTGCTAACATGAAAAAGCCAATACTCCATGTATCAAGTAAGCTTTTAAGCCTATTTTTTGTTGTCTTATTCTTCTTTGGTCAATTTATACCAGACACTTCAGGTGAATCGGGAAAATGTTTCAATTAGAAGATATTCCTGTCCATCTCCAGTTTGTTACTGGCCTATACAACTAATATTTTAATATTCAAATGAGGCCTTATATACTTAAACAAAATCTGGAAATTGGAAAGGACCAGTTTTAAAATTCTTGGATCATTTTGTTGACATGTTAGATGAAAGGGCTTTTACAGAAGGGATCTTATTTTGTGCTTTATTAAATTAGAGAATCCTTTAAAAAACATGGTGAAAAAGAAAATCATTTGCCATGTTTTTTGGAGTAAAATGACCTATAACTCAGGGGGATATATCAACAAATCCCGCTTAAAACCCTTTAGAATATAGTTAAGTATAAGAGTGGAAAATATTGTGCTTGTCGATGCTACCGAAGTGGAGATTTTTGACTCATTTTTAGAATATGTTAAACCCATTGTGACAGGGTTCTCTCTTCAAATAGGAACTGAAAAAAAAAATGGTGCAGCTGGTGTTTTTACCTTGTTTTTGATTTTGCTTGTCTTCCCACAAGTGCTCCAAAACAAATAAAATTAATAAAAATAGATTGGCCATTTCTCAAAAAATGTATAAACGTTTTTGGATTAGATAATTAATAAAAATGTTCTAAAAATATCACCAACTTATATCATTAACTTTGTGCTGTGTCACAAAGACGCCTGGGAAGAAAAATGTTATTAAATCTGTCATAAAACGCCATCTGTATGTCTAATCTCACAAAACCCTAAATAGTAGCTCTGTGACGAAGATGGAGTAAAAGTATGTGAGACGTACCAGAGACATCCACTCCGAGTCCTCAAGGCAGCGTAGGAAGCTCATGTTGGGGTCAGAGGTCGAGGAGCTGGGTACACAGGCCTTCATCAGCTTCTTAAAACTGTTTTTGACCTGTCGGATGTCACACACCTCAATGGGGACAACCTCCCACTGCTGGAACGAGTCCTGCTTTCCTCCCTGAAAACATTACCACATCGATTAAGGACTTCTGAAGGATAAAGCTGTGGAAAATAAGAGACACGTCTCCAAACGGACCTTCAGCTGAGCCTTGTCTCCGATGATGTAGAGGTAGGCCTTCTGCTGCCGGAGGAACAGAGCTTCACTGGGGCCTCCGTTCGACTGAGGAGACTCTTTTCCTGCGAGACGAGTCCCGACGTCAGGGTTATAGGCACTTAGTCTCCCACTGCCTCGAATACTGCCCCATTTACCTGCAGCACACACCGAGCACAGGGTTATTATGTAGTGACATAGAGAGGGAGCATCCAAAATCTACCGGAGGCTCGGTCTATGACCCAGCTGCACCAACAAGGTTTACATTTTAGACCGGTGAGGAAAGCACTTTTAAACCTGTATGTTAGAGACCATATCAATGGGCTAGGCAGGGCTAGGGCTCCTGTCTTTGATACATTTTTTTATAAAGGTATCTGGCGGAGATGGAAGCTCATTGAGGGACATGTCCAAATCTATTTTTTCAGATTTTCAGGGCGAAGACGGTGGTACAAATAGGCAGGACTTGAGGCTGGTATCAAGAGGCTGGATTTATGTGTGTTTTGCTTTTAACCAATCACAGGGCTTTCCTCGAGTACAGCACCCAATTATTATTAAATTATAATTCTCTTTTATTGTTTAATTTATTTTTACGACCTTCTTTTTTATATTTTTATTTTGGATGAGCAGACTATACTAATCTTTCAGAATAGGGATGCAACAATACAGCCAGTCCACAGTTCAATATGTACCTCGTTTTTTTGCTCACAGTTTTTGGTTGGTTCTGTAGAAGTTATGGTGTTAAACTAAACTACGCCACATTTCATTTTAAATTGTGCAACATAACTCCACCTACCTTTAAACCTGGGTAACGTCATTTGAAACATCAAAAACTTTAGCTCATGTTGAAATGAAACCTTGTTGATGCAAACTAGTCCACAGCATTAAACCACCATTAAACAATGATCATGTTACAAGCTGAGTTCAGTTGTAACGAAGCAGAAGGACTTCTTTAATTATTAATGCCCACAGCTACATGACCCATGCATAAACATCAGACTATGACCATTTCACAGCAACCCAACAATCATCTGACAGAGAAGAGACAAGAATCAATTACATAACACACAAACACTGGATCGGCCACATGCACGAAGCAGGACAGACCATTAGTCTACAGATAGGCCGCTGTGGAGATGTTTGATTGGTTAGAGACAGGAAGAGGGGGAGGAGGAGAGAGGGGCAGGGCCTTACTGTACCTCGAGGAGAGCTCTTGCCTTTTGTCGACCCTTTGTGCTGAGAGAGGGAGATGACTTTGGCCCTTTGACCCAGAGCTGAGGTCACATGACAGAGAGGGCATTAACCACAACAGCACACAACGGAGGAGGGCTTCTTCTCACACAACACTGGGGCTGGGCGATATCTTTAACACCCCCCCCAGTATATCTTTATGTTTATGTGATCTATATACTTTATAGCAGTATATGTTCCTTATATGTGTTATTTAATCTAAACGTAAAGCATATCTGAACTCCCACCATAATTGCACTGTCCTGTTAATCAATATAATTGTTGTTTTTTTAATTGTTGCTTTTAATAGTTCTTGAGTATTTTAAATGATGTGCTATTTTGTTTTTCACTATTGTTGTTGCAGGCGCAAGGCGACCTTGAGTGTCCAGAAAGGCACGTTATAAATAAAATGTATTATTATTATTATTATTATTTATATTATTACAGTGCTGAAAAAAATAATCTAGTCTTGTCTATCAGGTTGACACATGATTCTATTACAGATGCCAATACTCCAACAGGTGGAAACTAGCCATATTTACACCTGTATAATTAACCCTATTCAATAAATTAATGAATAAATATGTAGGGCTAAAGCACTTGGAAGCATTAGCTTTTACACAATATTCCTGCGCAAGGAGGGCTGAACTGTTTCTGTCAAGTTTTATTCAGATATATGTATATAAATAATATAATATATTATTATTATTTTATCGCCCAGCCCTTACACAACACGCACTACACACACACAACAGGATCTACTATTCATTCAACGTCCTTGACCTCCAGACAAATGTACCACGGAACAAAAAGAAAACCATGTCTGAGTCTCACCTCCGCGGCTGAACGTTCCCGGTGCGTCCTCTTTTGCTCCTGCCACTTGTTTTAACAGCGCTCCGATCTTTGCAGGTCGCAGCTTATCTGTAGAATCTGCAGGAAGAAGAAACCTTGGATTACTTTTAAGGCGCAACAAGTAACTTCCAGCCTTTCAGACTTTGTCCCTTTGTACCTGAAGTGTTCATGTGCATTGAGGTGAAGCCGCTCAGTGTGTTCCTGCCGCTGTTCTCACTGTACGACGGCATGGAGCTGATGATGGCCTGGAGGTACTTCTCCTGCTCCAAACTGGTGGAGTCGGCCTGAGACGGCACTGGGACAGGGAACAAAGAACTAGTGTTAAAATAGGTATTTACTGTATTTTTCCCATTCAACTAACAGAAACAATAGAAGAAATCGTAATGCTCTATTGTAAATGAAAAAGTAGGTGTTATAACATTTAAAAGCATTAAATCAAAACTATAAATACTCTGTGTAGGGGTATATATACTGTAATTTTGTTGTTAAGATGAAATTTAAGTAAGTAGTGCAAGTACAAAATAAACTATGATACATTATACGAGAACAAAGAAACTGATAAAAAACTAAATATTTCATGAAGCTAAGGGGTTAAAAAAGGCATCTGGTTTTCTACTGGATTTAAGCTACACTGGAAACTTTTCTCTTTTTGGCCCAAAGGCAATAATTTTAATTTCTCTAGTGTCATCTAAATTTAATGTTAAGAACCTTAAAACAACCTGCTTTTGGGCCAAAGTTGTCTGTCTCAACCCCTGAATGCCTTCTTTTTAATTCCTTGGTGTTCCTGAGATGGATTTACCGGATGTAGGAGCATTGGGCGACTTGAAAAAGCCCACGACTCCTTTGGCGTGGAATCCTGCAGAGCGCAGCAGGACAGCCTTGGTCCTTGAGTTCCTCCAACAAACCACGGGGAAACGGTTTTGTCTGTAACAGCGGCAGATTCTTGCGAGGGTGGTGTCTGGGATGTTCTGAGGGACAATGAGGAGCCCGGGATAACTGTAAACACACACAAACAGGAGGTGATATTTTGATACAGGGGTTAGAAGACAGTGGGAAGGGACAAAACCAGGAATAAACCAGAACTAAACCTGATAAAAACAAGACGAAACCTAGAACTAGGACTTCAAAAGGGCTAATCAGACACTAAACCAAGACAAGACCTAGAATTAAATTTAGACCAGAACCAAAGCAGGATTAAACAGAGACAAAAGCAAAGCTAAATGACTACAAAACCTAAAGCAGGGCAGACCTAGAACTAACTAACTAACAATATGAATAAAACATGATTAAATTGAGACCAAACCAAGGCGAAAATCGGACTGAATTTAGGACTCAAGCAGGTCTAAAACCAGGACTAAGACAGAAAAAAACAACTAAACCAGAAGCAAAACAGTGCCAAACTAAGGACTACGTAGGTCTACAAAACCAGAATTTAGGATTAAATCAAGACCAAAACCAGGGCTTTCTAACCATTACTAAGGATTAACTTTCAAAAACCTTGTACCGAATTTTTGCCTTTTATCATTCATGTGACGCAAATAAAGACTTTTTACAGCAATTTACTTAAGCATTTTACTTTCAGCTTAAAAAATAGCTTACTTGGTAGCTTTATTGATTTGACACCTCCATTTTAACCAATAGTCCCAGAAATAACCACAAAAATGGTCATTCTAAAGGTTTTAATAGTAATAACAAAAATACGGACAAACAGAAGGAAAATGTCTATACCTGGAAAAACGTATTGAATGTGTTTTAAAAAGGACACAATTGTCATTATTTCGCTGGTCTTACCTCCGGCAAGTGGCATACATGCGGTTGACGGTGGAGATCCTGAAGGGCTCGTTCTTGGAGCGTGTGAGGCTGTTACTGAGCGTGCCCAGACCCAGACGCTGGTAGTCTCTGCAGCAGGCTCGCTCCACCACGTTACTCATGGTCTGCCTGTCCGAGGAGCGGATGGTGGACGACAGGGTCAGAGAACTCTGCTCTAACTCCTCTGACACTGAAGGGACAGAGAAATACAAGTTAAGACAAAGTTAGACAAGTTCTTCATCTTTATTAGGGCTGTACAATATCTATCACTATATCCATGTGACAGATATTTACTCCAATAAAGAGTCTGGGTTTAGGTTTTCTGCTGGTTTAGCTCAGCTTTAGTCCACATGGTTTATTCCTTCGATTAGTTCGTTTTTTACACCAAATAGTCTGGTAGCCCCAGTTTAATCGGGGGCTAACGTTAGAATTGACACTTTTTTGTCCCCTTGGGCAAATTCTTGTCCACAGTATCATCTCCATCTCCATCCATAGACAGAGAGACATTTATTTGTTGCAACACTGTTACATTTTTCTGATGGTTTGGTTCACTTTCACACTGCACTTCTGAATACTGCAGCAATAGTTACACAAACAAGAAAACGTGCATATCTATTGGCCAGTGCAGAGCAACTTTTTTTTTTAGCACAAAAACAAATCATGGAACAGCATCAGACTATAGAAACTGTGCCTTTTTTGTTCTGTCTTTTGCAAGAATATAAAAAAATGTACTTTACAATAATGGTCTCAGTGTGAGCAGTGGAGCCCTGCGACTAACTGGCCACTGTCCAGGGTGTACCCCGCCTAAGGCCCAAAGCTGCTGGGATAGGCTCTAGTCACCCACGACCCCTAACGGGACTAAGCGGTAGAAGATGAATGGATGTGAGCAGCGGACTGTCATATGCAGTTATACATAGTTACAAAACTAATATTGCGGCTGATGTGATGCATATAGAGTTTTTAGCAAATCCTAATTTTCAACTCTTGTCCCTGGTTGGACTTATGTTCCATATTGTATTACAATTTACTTAATAATATCAATAATATTAATATCACGCTCTTCTGTAAAATCCCAAAGCCTCAATTTCCCCGCTAATTAGTATGAAACACCATTTATTGAGACAGGCAACTGTAATATATTGTATTTTTGTCTGACCATATTTCTATCAGCGCTTTTACCCCCTCATCACTCGTCGTCCCCAAAACGACATATTTTTCTAAACTCTCGCTCCACACGTGCGTTTGTTTTGGTTGTGTTTACCTCCAGTACCTAGCGCCGTGGTCCGTTTTCACTCTTTGGTTCACCCTTTGGTGCACTTTGTATTCTCACCTCATTTGAACCGCACCAGAGTTCACTTGGAAGTGAACCGAGACCTATGTTTTTAGGCGGACCAGGGTTAGCCTTTTTGGTCAGAGTTTAATTGCGCATTCACACCTCCCCAAACAAACAGGACTTTTCTAGGAAACAAACTAGAGTTTGCTTAAAGCAGACCAAACAGGGCTGGTGTGAATGCACCCTTAGTCATGATTCAGACTTCAGGAACCCCCTATACCCTTATGGCTTTGCATTATAAAGATGCTTACCATGTCAACTGTAACAAACTAAAAATACTACAAAGAGAGTCTTTCTGGATCTACTCTCTCAAAGGAATGCAGTACCCAGGTCTCAATGGGGAACTGGACATCTCCCCATTTCTGCAAAAATCATTTTTATTTATTTTTTGTTTTAGTAAACAAAGTGAAGGTGTCTCATGTTGTATTATGCCTACTGTTTGTTGTGCTTTTTATGGATAAAGAGGTTTTCTGGTGCCCAGGTCACTAAACTTTGTTTAGTTAAGTGCACACTTTGACTAGTGGAGAGTCATGTGTTTCTTTATAAACGTTAGACGTTAGCGTATGCTTGTTCAGCTTGAAATCTGAGATGAGGGGCATGTTTACTGAACGGCGCGTTAGAAAAGCCTGCCCTGGAGCAGTTCAAATCCTACCCTCTCTGCCCATTTTAGTAAGATCCTCTGACGCAGCAGTCAGAAAAGCCCAGATGTAATTGCCATCTTATTGCCCTTGGGTAGGCCAATATCGGTGAATAGGGGAACAATGGGCAGACGACATCCTTTAATTTTACAATCTATGCATTAATACACAAATGCCACAAAGGATTACACTTACAATACACCAAACAGCACAGAGACAAGCCTCAAAAACTTCTGAAACAGTCTTTTTGAGTGATGAGACCAAAATTTAACATTTTGGTCACAACCATAAACGTTACATTTGGAGAGGAGTCAACAAGGCCTCTGATGAAAAGTACACCATTCCTTCTGTGAAATATGGAGGTGGATCACTGATGTTTTGGGGATGTGTGAGAAACAAAGACACAGGAAAAGATGACTGCAGCATGTTATCAGAAAATACTGGAAAAAAACATTTGCACTCATCAGCCCGGAAGCTGCGCATGGGACGTACTTGGACATTCCAACATGACAACCAAGAAGAATGGGCAGCTTTACCATCTTAGAAAATAATGTCTCATCCACAACTACCACAAAAAGACTTCAAGCTGTCATTAATGTTAAAAGTGGCTATACACGTTATTAACAATTGAGGTATGTAAACTTTGATCAGGGTCATTTGGGTAGTTTCTGTTGTCATTATGACTTAAAATAAATGGCTTCACGAGTCTCAACCCCTGAAACTGTGCCTTCTTTTTAATCCCTTGGCGTTCTGATGAGATAGGTTTACTGGATGAAGGAACATTGGGCGACTTAAAGAAACCCACGACTCTCTCTCTTTGACGTTGAAAGTGGCTTCTCAGTTGAAAAAAAAGTTTTTGTGTTATCATTCATATAAAAAAAATAAAGAAAATCCAAATTGCTGCCAGGGTATGTAAACTTATGACCACAACTGTATAACAGCTTGTATTGTTATTGTAATATTCAACACAGTTATCGCTTATGTCCCTACATTCTGCAGCACAACTATTCATAGTTTTAAAATATAATGTTGCACTAATACAAAAACAAAGGACACAAACACCAGCATTAAGAAAAACGTATTTTTCAAAAATGTATGCACACTTATTATGCAAAGAACTGTATTAGAGAGATGAGATGCTTGATGTAAAATATTATTTCTCTAAGCTATATCCATTTATCTTCCTTATATAAGATAAACGTGTTTTAAAAGTACGCATCTGGTCACAGGGCGTCAGAACAAAGCTAGGTCTATAGAGCCTTATTTCTTTCCAGTACCTGAGATTTCATCCTCGTCAAGCTCCGACTGGAAGCTGCTTCTGTTCTCCCAGGTCGGAGGAGAGTACTTCTTCCTGGTCACGTACTGTCGCCCTATCGTCCTTTTGGCACTTTTCACCAGGTTTTTAGAAAGTGTCCTGAAGAGGGAACACAAATTCATTATTACACAGTAGTTTTTATTTATTTCAGAAAGCAGTGTCTAAGCTGGTCTGACTGCTAAAGTGAATAATGGATTCCATGTTTCCAGTGGTTTGTTGCTGATAGAGACACGTCGGATGGTCCTTTTTTTCTCAGAGTGGACATAGAAACAACAGAACTGATAAAAACGGCTGCCACTTTTCCACTTATAAATAATTAAAAATCAGCCTCTTTCATTAAACAGAAGAAAGACCAGAGAAGGCAGTACAACTTTCAATGAAGAGGAAACATTTACAGACATTAACATTTAAATAAATCTAGTTAAAATACAGAAAAATCTGACAATAAAAGAAACTGTGACAAAACGTTTTGAAAAGAAGGCTGCATTTGATGAGAGGACAATTTCCAAAGACAGTCTCTTCTTCTTGAACAAGTTTAAGTTGGACTTGAAGTGGTTTTAGATGGATTTGATCAGGTTTCAAATGGATTTGAACAGGTTTAAGTTGGATTTGAACAAAGTTTAATTGGATTTTAACAGGTTTTATGTGAATTTGAACAGGTTATAGATAGATTGGAACAGGTTTTAGATGGATTTTAACAGGTGTAAGTATTATTTTGAGGTTCAATTTCCTTGTTTCTTACCTGAGAGACTGGTTCTTGTCCTTGGTCTTGTGCTCCACCACTAGTTTCCCGCACTGCCCCACGGTGAAGGCGAAGGTGCCCTGGACGTTCTGAGGGTAGCGCAGTTTGTGCATGTGTTTCCTGAAGACCTCGGCCAGGTCTGACGCCACCTCCTCGTCAAAGGCTATCTTCATCAGCTGCACATTGGAAGAGATGAACAAGAGTGAGTCAGAGCGAAGACTTTAAGAACGGTTCAGAAACACAAAGAGACCGAGCTGTACCTGAAAAGTGCACGAGCGCAGCTGGAGTCCCTCTTGAACAAACTGATCCATCGGTAAAGAGACCGAGATCCTCTTCTCTTTTGTAAGAGACGCAATCGGGAAAGACCGAGTCAAGACCTGCTCTCCTACTGCAGAGGGACACAGACAAAGCAGCCACTTGAAACTCTAGTCCCATTCAAACATGCCTAATATTTCAACAGAGTGATCAGATTTAAACGGGGATTACTCAAACTATTCTACTCTAACATTTAGTTTGACAGTTTAAGCTTATTGTAATAGGAACCATCTGTGAAAAAAATTACACTTTAAGACGTCATCTAGGCTTTATAAAAAAGATTTTTAAAAGATGAGATAGAAGCTTGCTTAAAAAAAAAAAAAACAGCAAAACAGTTCAAAAAAATTATAAATAAAAATAAAAATTGAGAAAAGGGCAGTAATTTAAACTTGGATAAATGTTGGAAATGCTTCAAGGCAATGTTTAAAGAGACATAGATATAGACAGAATCACAACAGTCTGGGAATTTGTGAATAAGTTGAGCTGGCCTCATGTGTTTGGTGTTAACTTGCTGTTTACTGTGTGCTGTGTCTTACCCAGAGGATCAGTGGGCGTCCCTTTGAAGATGAGCCTGTACGTGGTTAAAAAGATGGCTCCTTCAGCGGGGAGCAGCGGCGGGCCTCCCATCAGCCCTGTGGCCTCTTCTCTTCCGTCAGGAATGAGGTGAACACGCATCCCGTCCATCACCAGCTCCTCTCCGGGTAAAAGAGTGGGCCTCAGGAGCTTCGGCTACAGACAGAAAGAAAAACAAGACGAGAGAAGATAAGATATGAAGGATTAGAGATGTACTCTGAAGCATTAATATAGCTTTGAAATTAAACTGTACAGAAGAAAACCTCTGCTTGTAATTGCTAGTCGGCCTTATTCTCATGCTTTCTGTTGACTATAAACTAAGACTAATAAACAACATGTAAAATTCTCATTGTTGCATAACACATGCGTCAGTAAAGCTGGACTAGTGACAATTTGGCAGAAGCTAAACAAACAAACAAACAGAAAATTGTTCAAATGACCATTATTAGATTCCTCAAAATGTAACTTTAGTTGGATTTGTATGGAGCCTAAATGGAGCCAAGTGTATTATTAGAGGCTGAATCTGAATACTTTTAAAAATTAGCTTCTGGGATCTAGTCATCTCAATGATATACTATCTTTTTTTCCCCTCAGAGTATTATATCCATCTTTTTTATTTATCCGCTAAAATACCAGCTCAAAGTTGTGCTCAGAGCTGTTTATGTGAAAACAGCATTTGAACAGCGCTGAAACCAACTCTTAGAAGATTTAATGTGCAGGATTTTCATGAAAAATATAATATGTAAATATGGAGACTTTTATTCATTGATAATCACTAAAACGTGTTCAAACCCATATATAACCTGTTCAAATCCAAACTAAAACCTGTTCAAACCCATATATAACCTGTTCAAATCCAAACTAAAACCTGTTCAAACCCATATATAACCTGTTCAAATCCAAACTAAAACCTGTTCAAACCCATATACACACGTGGACAAAAATGTTGGTACCCTTCGGTCAATGAAAGAAAAACTCACAATGGTCACAGAAAAAACTTATTCTGACAAAAGTAATAATAAATAAAAATTCTATGAATGTTAACCAATGAAAGTCAGACATTGCTTTTCAACCATGCTTCAACAGAATTGTTTAAAAAAATAAACTCATGGAACAGGCCTGGACAAAATTGTTGGTACCCCTAACTTATTATTTTGTTGCACAACCTTTTGAGGCTATCACTGCAATCAGACGACTCCTGTAATGGTCAATGAGACTTGTGCACCTCTCAGCAGGTATTTTGGCCCACTCCTCATGAGCAAACTGCTCCAGTTGTTTCCGGTTTGAAGGGTGTCTTTTCCAGACGGCATGTTACAGCTCCTTCTAAAGATGCTCAATAGGATTGAGGTCAGGGCTCATAGAAGTCCAATGTTTTCCTCTTAACCATTCTTGGGTGTTTTTTGCTGTGTTTTGGGTCATTGTCCTGTTGCAAGACCCATGACCTGCGACTGAGACCAAGCTGTCTGACACTGGCCAGCACATTTCTCTCTAGAATCCCTTGATAGTCTTCAGATTTCATTGTACCCTGCACAGATTCAAGACACCCTGTGCCAGATGCAGCAAAGCAGCCCCAGAACATAACAGAGCCTCCTCCATGTTTGACAGTAGGGACAGTGTTCTTTTCTTGATATGCTTCATTTTTCCGTCTGTGAACATAGAGCTGATGTGCCTTGGCAAAAAGTTCCATTTTTGTCTCATCTGTCCATAGGACATTCTCCCAGAAGCTTTGTGGCTTGTCAACATGTAGTTTGGCATATTCCAGTCTAGCTTTTTTAGGACTTGTTTTCAACAATGGTGTCAACCTTGGTCGTCTCCCATGTAGTCCACTTTGGCTCAAACAACGACGGATGGTGTGATCTGACACTGATGTTCCTTGAGCATGGAGTTCACCTTGGATCTCTTTAGTCTTTCTGGACTCTTTTGTTACCATTCGGATTATCCGTCTCTTTGATTTGTCATCAATTTTCCTCCTGCGGCCACGTCCAGGGAGGTTGGCTACAGTCCCATGGATCTTAAATTTCTGAATAATATGTGCAACTGTAGTCACAGGAACATCTAGCGCTTGGAGATGGTCTTATAGCCTTTACCTTTATCATGCTTGTCTATAATTTTCTTTCTATTCTCCTGCGACAACTCTTTCCTTCACTTCCTCTGGTCCATGTTGAGTGTGGTACACACCATGTCACCAGACAACACAGTGACTACCTGAAGCCCTATAAATAGGCCCACTGACTGATTACAAGATTGTACACACCTGTGATGCTAATTAGTGCACACACCTTGAATTAACATGTCCATTTGGTCACATTATTTACAGTCTTTTCTAGGGGTACCATCAATTTTGTCCAGGCCTGTTCCATAAGTTTATTTTTTTAAATAATTCCGCTGAAGCATGGTGGAAAAGCAATGTCTGACTTTCATTGGTTAACACTCATAAATTTTTATTTATTATTACTTTTGTCAGAATAAAGTTTTTTCTGTGACCATTGTGAGTTTTTCTTTCATTGACCGAAGGGTACCAACAATTTTGTTCACGTCTGTATAACCTGTTCAAATCCAAACTAAAACCTGTTCAAACCCATATATAACCTGTTCAAATCCAAACTAAAACTTGTTCAAATCGATCTATAACCTGTTCAAATCCAAACTAAAACTTGTTCAAATCGATCTATAACCTGTTCAAATCCAAACTAAAACTTGTTCAAATCGATCTATAACCTGTTCAAATCCAAACTAAAACTTGTTCAAATCGATCTATAACCTGTTCAAATCCAAACTAAAACTTGTTCAAATCGATCTATAACCTGTTCAAATCCAAACTAAAACTTGTTCAAATCGATCTATAACCTGTTCAAATCCAAGAGAACGTGAGTCAGTGCCAGGTTTAAGTACAAACACTTAAATACAGTATAACAGATTCAGCCATCTTTGTTCTCTAGATTCTGAAATCACCTCTGGCAAAGTTAATTACTAGTTCAGTCATGTCTTTCATAATATTTTGCACAAGACCTAATGACACACTGCATTTCAGCTGCTGTACATAACACACATTAGTTTGGGTTTTCTGTCACATGCCCACATCATTCAGCACACAGAACATGAACGAAGGAAATAAACACTGACAGGACGTCGAGAGGAAGGACACAATCAGAGACGTTCCTCTCACAAGCACCAGGGCTGTGTGACCGGAAGGTTGATGGTTCGATTCCCGCTCTCCCCACAGTTCATACTGTCATTGTGTCCTTGGGCAAGACACTTAACCCACCTGGTCCTCCAGTGGTATTCCATCTGTAACACTGGTGAATAGAAGCCTAATGTAAGTCTCTTTGGATAAAAGCGTCAGCTAAATGACTAAATGTAAATGTGATGGAGGATAAATAATTTTACACTGACCAATTAAATACAGTACAAGTAGTATTAAAATCAGGGCATTAATCAAGGTCAGCAGCATCATATTGTAAACTGAGGTTTGTTCTGGTGTATTTAACAAAGGATTTTCATTATAAACACGTCTCTTTTTCCACACCTATGGTCCTAGCCTGCCTCTATTTTAATATAGTCTGCCCTCTACCTTTAATTCACTGTTCAGATGCCATTTTGACATGTTTAGGACGTTGCTATCAACTAGGTAGCTTTAGCATGACTCCAGAGTAAAGAAGGGAAAGTACAGTGAATATAAACAAGTGCATATACAAAATTAACTCACGTAAGGACTGAAATTGAATAGCAAATTGAACTTCATAATGTATTTAGCCCATCTCCTCACACAGCCCTGTTTCTGCACCCTTCAGTCTGAAGGCACCACAGGTCTCTATCACAAACAGCAAACACAGACATGAGCCAAACGTCATGCGGAGCTCATGCTGTGGGTCACACTCTGCTGCCCCGCGATGGACAGACGTACCTGCAGGGACACTGTGAGCCTGAGCCTGAGCTGTGGGGGGTGCAGAGGGGCCTTTGTCCAGTGGGATGTAAAAATAGGAATTGGTTACCTTTTGGATCGGTGGCAGGCGTTTGCTCTCCCTGTGGACAGCATCCAGCGTCTCTATGTGCATCTGGACAATGTCTGTAGAAAGAGGACACAAGAGACAATAAAATTGAATTTAAGGGCCCTACAATCTTCTCAGTCACATTTTTGCCATGTTGCCCATCCTTACTGTGTACAGGAGTTTATTACGTACCTGGGATCATTATGTGCAGAGCCTTCAGGTGCTCGTTAGTGACCCCGCTCTCGTTACACACTTTGTCAACGAAGCGGTTGATGAAGCGAACAACAGAGTTGGCCACATCTGAGCTCTCAGTATCTTCGAAGCCGCTCTCTGTGTCGTAGCTTTCTGCCATGCTGCCTGCAATACTGAACACATACAAACACACACTTACTTAAAGTCAGGGCTCTAAACTAACTTTTTGCACAAGTGCGCCTAACTTTTTTTCTTAGGTGCACAAGCACAAAAGTTAGGTGCACCCAAATTTTTGACAGCATTGCATTTGGCTGTGTCCGAATTAACAGACTATTCACTATAGTGCACTATCTAGTGATTTAGCAATTTTGTGGTGGTGTCCGAATTAGGGACTAATGGAAGTGTAAGATACAGTGTGTCTTTATATTAATTATTTTAGAGTCTGCTTCTAATACGTTTTATATCTCAAATAGTATTATTGTATTTTGTTTTATTTGTGCTTTGTATTGTCTGTTGTATTTTTGTGATGTGCCCGTTTCCGACGTAGCCGTTTGCGACGTACCTGTTTGTGACGTACCTGTTTGTGACGTACCTGTTTGTGACGTACCTGTTTGTGACGTTCCTGTTTGTGACGTACCTGTTTGTGACGTACCTGTTTGTGACGTTCCTGTTTGTGACGTACCTGTTTGTGACGTTCCTGTTTGTGACGTACCTGTTTGTGACGTTCCTGTTTGTGACGTACCTGTTTGTGACGTACCTGTTTGTGACGTACCTGTTTGTGACGTACCTGTTTGTGACGTACCTGTTTGTGACGTACCTGTTTGTGACGTACCTGTTTGTGACGTAGCTGTTGCAGACACTTTCCACGTCTCCAAGCCCCGAGCTGCGAAGGAGCCGGTTCTTACTCGTGTCCAGAGGCAGCAGTAAGTAGCTCATCCTGTTTGCGTAGTGGATGGCCTGACTGAACACGGTGCTCTCCTCCTTTTGCACTCGCTCCATTTGTAGTTCTTTGCTCAGCGTTGGCCAGAGTCGGCTCTGTTCTGACGCCAACTCCAAAGCACTGATCTCCCGTCCGCAGCCTGAGCCATCATGCTCCTAAGAGGTTTAAGGAACAAGAAATATGGTATCAAACACAGGAACACAGAAAAAAATTCAAGAAAAGCTATTAGTTTCAGCTGTGACATAAAAGCTAAAGTATGATGTGATTAGAGGAGGGCATTAGTTGTATTAGAATCAAACAGTAATGCAAATAAAAGTCAATATACGTCAGTATAATATTATATAAATAGGGAAACTAAATTAATTTAAATAGCTATAAACCAAAATATGTTCTTTCTTGTGGCTTGTAGTGGCCTTTTTAAATAGCAACAATCACTGTGGTAAATGTAACTATTTTGTTTCCACTAATAAAATATGGCACATGCACAGGTCTGGTCAGTACGGCTTAGTTTTGTTGATACTAATAGTCAGTCCCTAAAATGTAAGAAATTGGTGCAGATCTAAATTTAAAGTTTTTAATAGTTTTAAAAGTCCTCTTTAAATCTGATTTACATTTTGTATAGAAACAATGTCACAATTCTGCAACAGACCTCTCTCTCTGGACACAGCTCAGTGGAAACACAAGCCTCTTCAGAAACTATAGTATCCAACATTGTTTCAGGAGTACATCAGTGTACTGTATATCAGTTATAACTTACGAACATAGTCACTTAAACAATGAAGTGACTGATGTTGTTTAAGTGAAAGTGTGGCTGAGGTTTGCTGGAGAAAAACTATCTACCAAACTGTGAGTACCAAACTGAAAACATAGTCATCGACAGCTTGAGTGTGAATTTGGGTATTTCAATAAACAGTGCAGAATTACTGACTACTGTTTGAAATGACTGACCTGACTGCTCTGCTGCGGCTCCTCGTCCGTCTCCAGATACAAAGCTCTGATGAAGCTCTGGACGTCGCTGTAGAACATGGCCTCCCAGAACTGCATGTTGGTCCAGACCATGTGCTCCTGGACACAGCTGTAGGCAAACTGAGTAATGCCTGCTCCTAGTTTCTGCAGGACAACCACAAGAACACATTATTTTAGATTTTATACAGACATTTTTCCTTCTTTAAACAGAGACAGTAAAGGGGAAAGGTTGGATTCAGGGGAATTTTCAAATTGCAATGACTTTTTCATAACTTTTTCATAACCTTAACTGAAATTACATCAAAAATGTTTAACTAGTGGCCCTATAAAAACTGTCTAAAATGTTTCTATTACAAAGTTGAAACAACGACTGAAAGGAATAAAATGGTTCTAAACAAGAACTAAACCATGACTAAAACAGGTCTAATCAAAAACTAAAGCAGGACTAAAGGAGGCCCAAAGCAAGACTAAAGCAGGTTTAATAAGGATTTGACACAAAGCTATTTAAATATCCTATAAGTTGACCAAAAGGAAAAAAAGTGTCATTCAATGAAAACCTAAACTTACTCTGCAGAAGGCTGTGACCAATGGGAGCAGAGCAGCAGCAATGCCATGTTCATCTATGTGAGAGCAGTCCTGAACAAAGAGATGTTTCAATAACAGTTTATTATAAAAAAATAACTGTAAAAAGCTGTTTCAATAACAGGGCTTTAAACAGATCTCAGTAATAATGTGAGCCCCTTTTATGCCATTTCTTTTAACATTTACACCCCATCTTCTCCTAAAACATAAAGTTTTAGTACAAAAGCTGTAAAAAGGTTTCACTTTTATTGTGTAATATGAGATATTAACCAAAACATGAGAAATTCAAAAAGCAGCCAGATTGATGAAAGAGAATAGAGATTTTATGTTAAAGTAAATGGACAAAAAGAGTTTTTTTGCATGCATTTCATTTGTGATTACTTATGTCAATTATCCATGTGTTTTTATGCCTTTCTATTTGACATACCGCTTTCAATCATTACTTTTGCTTCACTATTTAAAGACTATGTGTGGCATGTATTTTATAAACCTGATTCAAAAAATAAATAAATAAAAAAAAGAAGCAACAAAAGGCTGGAAAAGTAAGTAGTACTAAAAAATACTACAACTGTATTTTTTTTATGATATTTTGATATTATTCTGTAGATGTTGGGATATTTAAAGTTTGCAATTTTACATTTTTCTCACAGATTTGTGAACCTCTGACAATTTCCCACTTACTTTTCCAGCATTTTGTTGACACTGTCCCAACTTTCTTGAGACGAGTTGCTGCATCACATTCAAAAATTATTTTTCATGAAATGGAAAAATATCTCAGTTGTTTATGTCCTATTGTGAATAAAATATGGTTTTATGACCATTGCAAATCATGTATGTATCATGCATTGTGTTTTTTTTAAACATTTTACAGTGTCCTAATTTTTTCAGAATTGGGATGTCACACTAAACATCTTTCCTTTACAAAATATCAGAAACCACTGAAAAAGCTCATACTGGCTTGTATTTATTCTCTCATTTGTTTCTTAAGACTGATATGGAATTATGGTGAGACAAAATAAGGCAATTATCCTTAAAAGGAATCTCCAAAGGGGTAATTTAATGACAAAAAGTTGATCAAAAACATATCCACACTCACCTGTAACGTGCAGTTCATCATTCGGACGATGTAGTCGAACTGTTGGTCGTCCAGCACCGCTCTATTCTGCTGCACGTGTTGGTTTAGCTCCTGAGTCAAACAAACTCTCGCCGCTCGACCTTTTAGTGCCCTCAACACGGCCGGCATCAGCTAAAATAGAGAAGAATACAAGAGAAACATTACACAGGTGATAAAAACAAAACAATTAATGGGTAGAAACAAAGACATAAATATGAAGTTGCTGGTCACTTTCCATAACTTAATCTTAGCCATAATCTTGGCAACAGAAATTTGGCAAAAAGCTTCTAAAGTTTGATAGATATAAAACCTAACTTTGTGTCCTACCTTCTTGGCCTCCAGCATCTTGTTTTCAAAGATGTATGTGATGCAATTTCTAACCACTTCCAGTCTGCGAGCACTGTTGGCCATCACGTTACCGTTTCTGTCCACAGTGTCTCCTGCAGAAACAGAGACAAAAAGGTTTCCAAGCTCTCATTAATAACCACAAAAACTGAGCTCAACCCTCACTGTTAACTTAAAGACAGTCAAGCCTTTATTCTGTCGAAAAAAAAAAAAAAACTGTTTAAAACCAGTAACAATTGGTATTTCCTGGCATTGGATTGGAAAATGCAAATTTCACTCAAGGCAGTTTCCACAAAGGCAAAATCCCAGACATGCCTTTTGTTTAGTCGGATATCATTAAAGCACAATTAATAGGTACAACCAGGATTAAACCGAATAAATTGTACAGTTAAAAAACACTGACCTTTTAAATTAGTGGAAACCCTAGATACTGCAGAGCCAAGCAAAACGGAGCTTTTTCTATGTGCACTAATCTTATGTAATATGAGCATATCTATAATAACCAGTAAATAAGCAGTAATGGACCCCGCAGTACCAGGTTTTTGTTTTTATTCATAAGAACTGCAGGGTAGTTTATTGTGCTATAAACAGCTTATATTGTGTTTAATATATTGATGAAACCATAGGGCAGGTGTCAAAAAGTTAGCAATACTAAAACAATAATATAAAAAGCAATAACATATTTAAAAAAAAAAAAAGAATCGTTCATTAATAATAACAAGCCCTACTAGAAATTAAACACCAAAAACCCCGCCCTCTCTCTCACCCAGAGGAGGCCCGGACGGCACCATGGCCTTGAGCTCGGCCTTCACGATGGGAGGAGCGGTTTGGAGTTTAGCAGCTGCGTGGTCAATGAAGAGCTGCACCGCAACGTCATCAAGTGGCGGGAACGGGCTCTGGGTCCCACTCTGACCTTTCTCTGACGGCCTCTGGACTTTGTGCATGGCTACAACGGGGTATGGGTTCTCCTGCACGGGGACAAGATATGGGATTAGAAAAAAGGACAATAGAGGGGAAAGGTGAAGAATTATCAGAGCTACAACGCACGTTTTTAAAGAGATGCTCGGCCAGTTCTTTGATGTGGGTCATGGCTTTGTGTGGATAGGTCTCCTCTTGTCGTATCCTCTCCACCTGATTGGCTACGAGCTGTGGAAACAAAATAAGTTTGACTATAAATAGTATGTGTTTAAAGTTGTTGTATCTAATGTCTTATCCATTCAGTTTTTGCAAACTTTTAGTATTTAATCTGGGGGGGGTGGGGGGTTAAAAAATAGATAAAAATCTATTTATTAGAGGCTTTGTAATTAATTAATTTTGATTAATTGCATTTTAATCGCATAAGAATATTTTTTTTACATTTAAAAAGATTTTAGTGGAGTTTCTGTGCACGCTGCAACATAATTTGGTACAATAGGGTTGAAGTGCTTCAGTGGTATGCAAACACACAATTTGCACAAAACCACACTTTTATCAAAGCTTTATCAGGTAGTTTTTTCTAATAAAATTTGCCTTCCATCAGTCCTAGCAACACATTTTCATCCGATTTCTCCATTTTAGCAGCTGACGGGGGTGGACTGGGCAGAGAAAGTGGTCCGGGAGTTTCTGACAGACTGGCCCACCTGGTCAACTGCCGGGTTTGCTTTGTGAAACATACTGAAAAAAAATATGCATATATAAAATAATTACAATGTTAATGTGATTTTATTGTAATTTTATTCTATTATTATATCAACATTTGTCCAGCCAGGCTTGTACACAAA
This sequence comes from Perccottus glenii, assembly GCA_024416835.2. NCBI lineage: Eukaryota > Metazoa > Chordata > Actinopteri > Gobiiformes > Odontobutidae > Perccottus > Perccottus glenii. The sequence continues at coordinate 9,898,613 of CM044547.2, read as the reverse complement.
ACTGAATTTAGTAAATACTATAACTATAACAAAGCCACATAATTGCTTAGGCCACTTTTTAATAATCTAACTTCAAAACTTATCAACTTAAAACTGATAAAAACAAAAGAGCAGGGATGAAAAACTGAAAGTCTAATGTAAACTTACATTGTTCACTCCATGAGTAACCTCTGCAGCAACTGACTTTTTTCTGCCACAGCTTCTATAATATTTTCACTCTCCAGCATCTTTAGCACATCTGGCTAATTAGCCATGAGCATAAAAGCCTCCAGGTGCTTAAGAATGTATGCAAGCCCCCAGGATGCTCTACATCTGTAAGGAGGTTGTCTTGCCACAGAAAATTACAATAAGCATCCCAGGTCCAGAGGGGACTTTTGTCGAAGGCCGGGCCGGGGCTTAATGAAGACACACATGGAGTTTTTTTTTCTGTTCTCCGCTGCCACCTGTCTCTACAGGGCTTCAGCTCGTGTTATATGCCCACGCTGCCTCAAAATAGAACAGGAGCGTGACAGCGGGGTCGAGCGTGGCAGCACTGCTACTGGCCAATGACGGGCCCACTGGGAATTCCCTGGGATTCCCGTACTGCGATTCTGTCCATGGTCGCTGTTAGCCGTGCTTGTGCGTCAGTGTAATCAGTGTACCAGGAAATTGTGCACTGAAAAACCTTCTGTGCTGTTTGGAATGCAAACGGCGATTAAATGCATTCGTTTATTTAAAGCGTATATTTTTTTGTATTTAATTAATTGTAATTAACGCGTTAAAGTCCCAGCCTTAATTTAATCTTGTTAGGCACTGACTGAGGTTAAATGTCCTATATAAATAATAATAATAAAAACATACTAGACAATTTAAAAAAGCTCAAACAGTGAGTGCATTATTTACCATTAATACACCTCAACAAAATTAGCCTGTAATGTAGACTGTAGGATGTTCTTGGTCCGGTTTTGTCCAGTTTGACTTAATTTGTCTGGGGTTACACAACTGTAGATTTGTTAAACTCAGTGCTGTCTATTCATCAAAGTGTTGTCGGAGAAAGTGTTAGATTAAACATATTTAGATTAAACATATTTAATTCACAGACTTACGTCATCGAACAGGTCTGTGGTTCTGTACGGAGGCCCTCTCTCTGAAACAAAACCTGCAAACGCCATCCCATCCAACACCTTCATCAGGAAGTCATCCTCTGCCAGAGCTCTTTTACCGAGGAACGCAGCCTGAGGAAGAAACACATTTACATCACACACCAAGTTAGATTAAAGAACAGTAGGAAGGAGGAATGGAGTAGATTTCAGTCACTCTTTCCGTTTTATTTATAAAAGGTCTACAAAGCCCCTATGATACTGGAGCAGCACTTTTTTCCACCAGCTTCTCCTTTTACCAGATTTACCAAACATAACTTCAGCAGATTGACCAGATTTTGTGATGTCACAAATTCCTGTGGCTGAAATCTGAATGCCATCGGTTAACGTTAATCGGTTCATGTGTAATATGAAGAGGAAAATGAATAAAATGTTTTTTTTTTTTTTTTGCACAGAAGTCCCACTGACCAATCAGAGCACGCTGGGCCTGGGGGGTGGGGCTTAAAGGAACAGATGCTGAAGTTTTACTCAGAGGCTTTCAAAACAATATTAACATTAGGTTTCCCAAAAAGAGAGGATAGATTTCTAAATTTGCAAACTTATTATTTTAGTAAAGAAGAAAGTATTTGTACACACGTGGACAAAAATGTTGGTACCCTTCGGTCAATGAAAGAAAAACTCACAATGGTCACAGAAAAAACTTTATTCTGACAAAAAATTCTATGAATGTTAACCAATGAAAGTCAGACATTGCTTTTCAACCATGCTTCAACAGAATTATTTAAAAAAATAAACTCATGGAACAGGCCTAGACAAAATTGATGGTACCCCTAAAAAAGACTGTAAATAATGTGACCAAATGGACATGTTAATTCAAGGTGTGTGCACTAATTAGCATCACAGGTGTGTACAATCTTGAAATCAGTCAGTGGGCCTATTTATAGGGCTTCAGGTAGTCACTGTGTTGTCTGGTGACATGGTGTGTACCACACTCAACATGGACCAGAGGAAGAGAAGGAAAGAGTTGTCGCAGGAGAATAGAAAGAAAATTATAGACAAGCATGATAAAGATATAGGCTATAAGACCATCTCCAAGCAGCTAGATGTTCCTGTGACTACAGTTGCACATATTATTCAGAAATTTAAGATCCATGGGACTGTAGCCAACCTCCCTGGACGTGGCCGCAGGAGGAAAATTGATGACAAATCAAAGAGACGGATAATCCGAATGGTAACACCCAAGAATGGTTAAGAGGAAAACATTGGACTATTCTAAAGTGGCCTTCTATGAGCCCTGACCTCAATCCTATTGAGCATCTTTAGAAGGAGCTGAAACATGCCGTCTGTAAAAGACACCCTTCAAACCGGAAACAACTGGAGCAGTTTGCTCATGAGGAGTGGGCCAAAATACCTGCTGAGAGGTGCAGAAGTCTCATTGACAGTTACAGGAATCGTCTGATTGCAGTGATCGCCTCAAAAGGTTGTGCAACAAAATAATAAGTTAGGGGTACCAACAATTTTGTCCAGGCCTGTTCCATGAGTTATTTTTTTAAATAATTCCGTTGAAGCATGGTTAAAAATCAATGTCTGACTTTCATTGGTTAACATTCATATAATTTTTATTTATTATTACTTTTGTCCGAATAAAGTTTTTTCTGTGACCATTGTGAGTTTTTCTTTCATTGACCGAAGGGTACCAACATTTTTGTCCACGTGTGTATATTTGTGTTTATCATACAGAACTGGAGTATGTGTGCTATATTAAAGCTTTCTGATGTTCATACCTTGTGGAAGCGGATCACTGGCTCTGGGTGGATACGGATGATGTGTAAACACCAGCGATAGCCCTGGAACAGATGAGCGAACAGCCACAAGAAGATGGCTCGGATCTCTTTGTCCTGAAACACACAGCACAAGGTTATACATAAGCCGTTCAGGAATCACAGTCTGTCCTAAATAACTTCCTATAGAGGCCTCTCTTACCTGAATTTTAAGAGCAGTGGGTTGAGAGGAAACTGGGGGAAATGCATGATCAGAGACTTCCAGCTCTGGATCCAACACCTGCAAAAAACAGACAATGATGAGCTTTTAATTGTTTGGCACATTAAAGGTAAACATCACAATTTTATTTTGTCCAGCAGCTCAGTGACTTTTTCTGCTTTTCAATTATCAAACAAAATAAAACTGGGCAGACTCACTCCCACAAAATACAAAAAAATGCAGGTTTAATCCCATCTTTTTAAACATTACATTCTTAGAGCTGCAGGAGTTTCCTATAATTTAGGGACTCAATATTTGAGGCACGGGTCCTGCTTGTGTTTAATGCAGTGAAGACAAATACAATGTTTAAATTTATGAAGCCAGAGCTGTGCCACAGCTGCTGAGAATACACACTTTGATGTCTAGAAAAAAGTACATTTATCATGTTTTCTGTTTGAATATGACATTTATCACAACTACATGAAGGAATGCTTCTGAGAAATATTATCGTTTAATGCTTTTACTTTCGCTTCTGTCTTTAGTTTAGTTTTCTCGAGTGAGGATTATCTATTGTCCAATCAGCTTAACTCAGTCTAACTGAACCGACCCACTTCGGTGGAAATGAGACTAAAGAGTATGTGTTGAGAGACTGAGGCAGAGGTCTCTGTGACACTTGTTATTGTGTTATCCTAAGTTGAAAATATTATTACATCCCTAAGTGAGTGTATTTCTGCATCTGGAGCTGTTCTCTCTTAAATAAACACCTCTTTCCCTTTGCCTCAGTGACACTCTAAGCACTACAGAAACTCTCCAGCTCAGTGTCAGCAGCAGAAGCTAAACAGACACTTGGACAGAGAAAGAGAACCAGTGCAAAAAAAAAAAAAAAGAAAGTATGAAGTAACTGAAGCGTTTACCGAGTGATAACCATCACAGCAACAAAACAAACACTGGTTTCTCGAGCAAATTTCCTACATTGTATAAAGGTTATGATCAGAAGTTAAAGGAAGATTACTTTTATGTAGTTTGTATTAGGACGATGTTAAAATTAGTTATCTCTTTGTCTTCCCAAAAGATAGATCAAGTCAATAAAACACCTTAGTTGTAAAACCTTTATGAGTCAGACTTTTAGTTGAGCTATAAAAACACATCACATCACATCTCTTTGTTGAAATAAAACTGGAAGTAATTAAACTGTCAGGCTCACTATTGTGCGAAAAAGGATGTTTACAACTTCACACGTGTGACAGTTTAACTTCACTGTGTCTTCACTATATGACTTTTACATTGCTTTTATGCATTTCTATTTTTCTTATTGTTGGTGATAGCACTTGTTTTTAAAGTGGTCTGTAAATAAAACTGTATTGAATTACCATCAAGTTTTGATTCCTAAATTGCACTGACAGTAGGGAGTTCGTACAGTCCCTAAGCAGACACAAGACGTTGGATCAGTGGGACTGCACAAAAAGATTTTTAATTATTTAAAAAAATATATTAAAAAAATAATAAAAAATAAAAAATACCAACGGTTTTGAACTAACTTACATTTGTAAAATGAAAGACTATTAAAGACTGAACCAGGACCCAACAGGTCTGAACTAGGAGTACCGGGTTCAGTCCTAAATTTAGGGCGTTTTAAAACTCACAAAATAATTACGCAGTATTTGTTAGGTTCTGTAACTTTTGATTTATCTCTCTCTATATATTTATATAATATATTTATAACTTTTATTTAATGTCCTGTGGTGAGAAAGAAGCAGCATTTCAATTCCTCTGTATGTGCTGTACAATATAGTAAAGAAAAAAATAAGGACTAATTATTGACTACAAGATTTAGTTTTTAGCTCTTCCTTCTTCTCAACAGGTAACACTGTACTTTTCTGTAAACACAGTCATGAACTTCCTTCACAGAACTAGCTGCAGTAAACTCCACAAACAAATGAAACAAATGAATGTAAACTGCAGACACTAATGAGAGAAGGAGGAAATTAAACTCCTGCAAGTTTACTCGAATGAAGTATTTCTGAGAACAGGAAGCCACAGACAAACTGGAAATATGTGACATGTGTACTTTATGAATTGATGTTTGATAAGAATTTACTGGAGCTGTACGTGGAAAATGTTGAGTAGGAGGAGTCTTTTTACCATTAGTAGGAGGGTGTTTGTCAAAAAAACGAAACAATAAGACTATGTACAGGAAAAGATTCAGTCTCCTGCATTTTAACCCAGTAAGACAAAAAACATTTTTTATTTGTGTGTGTTATCTAAATTTAACACAGACATGAGTTCAAGGTTCAACTGGTTAAGCTTAAGTGTTTATCAGCCCCACACAGGGAAATAAATGGCAAAGGGCTTCATTTATATGTGCTTTAATTCAAGATCAAGTCTAGAAAAATAATCACATCTTTATGTATTAACAGAGGTTTGTTTATTTTGGTGTTTTGTTTCTGACAATTTTAAACAAGAGTCAGACACTAGACACTAGTTTGGTAACTTAGCATCAACTCATCACATAGAGATTGGCTTTAATTGTTTAAGACGAGTCACTGAACAGGAGTTAAGAACTTTGTTCATTATTTAAGTAATGTCCCTCTTTTTTTAGAGATATTTTTAAGCCTTTTTGCCTTTTTTGATAGGAGACAGTAGGTTGACAGGAAACAAGGCGAGACGGGGGGATGATATTGGGAAAATGACCAGTCCAAGATTTCAACCGTGTCGCAAGTGGTCTACCAACTGAGCTGGGGGCGCCTCCCCCGTAATGTCACTCTTTAATGTTGCACAAACATCCAAAGTCTGCCTGGATTCTTTTAAAACTCTTCTTTAACACTCAAATGTAAACTTCCCTTCCAGGTTTTTCCAAGACATAATAATATCCATCTTGACTCATATTTTTCTGTTTGTAGCGTGTGATGCTGTGCTTAGTCCCGCTGAGTTTTGTATAGGTACAGCTTTACGGAGCATGTTTGTGAGTTGTATTTACGCAGTGGTATTGAAATGGGATGACTGTCAGCTCTGCCGCAAAACCTGCAGTTTTAGTAAATATGCAGCTAAATAGGCCACTCCCTGCCTAGCTTAGTAGCTCTGACCCTAGATGTCTACAGTTATTATGACAAAACATATTTTTTCCATAAATACAAGAGCAAAGTTAACAACAACCCAACTTTTTATAGTGTTTAAATGTTGTTTGGTTGTTTTGTTCTCTGGGTGTGTTCTGCAGGTTTGTTAAGATCCTCTCGCCTCTTAGCGTTTGTGTGATCTCTGCCTCCTGTTTGGTTTGATTGGGATCCTTTAAATGAACTGCCAATGATCTGAAGAAGGCTGAGACTGAACATTACCATTGAATAAAGTATCTAACATATGCAGACATCGAGGGGGGAGTTGTGTTCCCTTACCATTGAGAGCAGAGTCTGAGTCTGTTGGAGCAGAGGTTCAGGTAGCAGCGAAATGTGGACACACTCCGGGATGGTCACTGTGCCGCCATCCAGGTCAGCGATGATCACATCCAGCTACAAACAGGGCACACGTTAATAACACTAAACCCAAGGACAAGCCTCTCAACAGGTGCTTATTAGACAAAAGGAAAAGACTGTCCCGGTGATAACCTGTCACCTTTAGACCTGATGTATGTGGACACAAGATAAAACACAGCTTCTCATTGTCTTTATGTGGGATTACAGCAACAGAATCAAACCTTCATTACACTCTCATCAGACTTTAATAACACACAGCATTAATGAAATCTTTGATCATAAGAAGAACATTACTATTATCTTACTTAGCACAGTCTAAAATAGTCTGTTGTATTAAAAAGTTGTGATATTAAAAGGGACATGACCCATTGCTCACTGGATCAGATGTAAATTGCATAAAGTTGTTGATAGGTCCCTGTAAAAAAGGAGTGAAGAGTCATGGTCAACAGGTGCCATAACAGACCAAGATCTGGATGACTTTTCTGCCCAAAAAGTAGAAAACTAAAATTACTAAAGCAACTTAAACTGTTGATGACAGCAACAATTCATGAAACAGTCAAAAAGAAGAAATGCGCTCCACATCTCAATCTCTCACTATTGTTGCCCTCCAAGCCTGAATCTGGGCCGCCCTGGTAAAATGTCTAACTTGAATCAGGCTCAGTCCCAAGCAAAGCACAGAGTAGACTTTATGGAATCAATGAAAATACAGGAAAAAAGCTAAGATAGACTTACAGAAGTATTTTGTGAGGTGTATTATAATCATTCCTGTGTGACCGGTCACACCGGAAACAGCAGCACAGAGCATGTCTAATAAATAAAAGTTACATTCACCTAGAGCTGACAATATTTGATCATGTTACAATGTTAAGTAATGACGATTTACCAGTTTGGAAAGATTGCTGTATTATACTACAGTACATTTCTATCTTATAATCCTCCCATTTAAAAACTGAACCTGTACCACTCCAGTGATGGTGTTAAGGAACTTTTACTGCTGTGAACATGAACCCACCAGCTCCTGTGTCTCTGAGCGGAAGAAAGAGTTGACCCCGATGATGAAGGGAGTGGGAGTGCTCAGAACCTCGAGCAGTTTCCCCGGCAGGATAGGGACATAGGTGAAGCTGAGGAGGAGACACAGAAAGGCTTTAATAACCAGAGAAAAACCACAGCTGAGAGGAGAGAGTAGACACAGACCTGTATTTGAGCGGGAACATGATGGCCAGCAGCGCTCGGCAAGCGTCTGTCAGTCTCTGATAACTGCTGGACAGGAAAAGGATCTTGTGCTCTGTCAGAGCAGCGCAGAACAGACACAAGACATTTACTATTCCTGAAATACAAGAGAGAAGATAGAAGATTTTAATGTTAGACTGGGAGCCATGAGAAGTCTTTAAGAACATTATGATCACAATAACTAATAGCTCATCAGCAATTTTGGAACCAGATGCTGTAAAAGGGCAACACACTGTGCTGAACACACTTTAAGAAATAGTACCTCTGCTTAACAATAATAATCTTTTACTGTTTTTCCAAAGGGCATATTTTTTTCCTCATTCCGCAATATCTCACTCTGATTTTTATCAGATTTGAACAAGTTTACATTGAATTTAAACAGGTTTTAGATGGATTTTAACATTTTCTACCGCTTGGTCCCGTCAGGGGTCGCAGGTGACTGCAGCCTATTACAGCAGATTTTGTTTGATTTTAACATGTTTTAGTTAAGTTTTAAAATGTTTTAGTTACATTTTAACATGTTTTAGTTGGATGTGAGCAAGTTTTAGTTGAATTAAAACAGGTTTAAGTTGATTTTTAACATGTTTTAGTTGAATTTAAACAGATTTTAGTTGGATTTGAACAGGTTTTAGTTCATTTCAAACAGGTTTTAGTTGCATTTCAACAGGTTTTAGTTGAATATAAAAAAAGGTCTTCACACAACATTTTGCTCTATTCTTAGTTTACATGGAGGAGTTAGTTTCAATCTTCTGCTTATTTGAGATATTATTATATTTTGTACTAATTCAGACTGAGGCCACATTATCTGTCACACTTTCTACAACAATTTCCCTTTTCTTCCTTGCACAAACGTAGACCTGGAAATGCATAATCGACTCCTTTCGTTACTGGTTATTAACCATGATTATTCTGCATTTGTCCCATACCAAGCTGCCTGAAGAGCTGAGCCACGGTGCTGCCGCTCACTGGGAGAGAGTCATTGATGGGCGTCTGGATTACCTGCCTGTCTCCGGCTCCTAACGTTATTGTCCTCTGCAGAAACACACACAGACAAAGAGAGGAAAAAAACATTAGCCGTTTCTCAGAAATAAAAAAGGGTCTGACATATTGGTTCAATCACAAAACAAAGAGCTTAGCAGAAAGGAGGCAAATCAAAACCAAAGCCGTTGAAAAAAGACTCGTGTCAGTGACCTTACTGTAAAGAAGACAGCGTTTTAATTCAGCAGTGTGATTTTCCACAGAGGGGTAATGTCAGTAGCAGTGGAAAAAGCAGTAAGATAAAGAATAACCTGTGTGAATGAGTCCAGCTGTAAAAAAGTGGAGTGTGAAAAGGCATTTAAGTATTACCGTCTAAATGGACTTTAGTTACAATAGATACACTATATTACACTAATAGTACATTATCTTGTATTTTTAAGGTAAATAAATGCGTAAATTAAATGTGCAGTCAAGACAAGAGCTGATGAAAATGACTGGACAAGAGCTGATAAAAGCTAGAATGTTGAAGCCCGTGAAGTTAAGAGTTGAATGAGCAATGGTTATGCTCCTCTGAAACATTAGCATAACTGCATTTGAACAGGTTTTTGTTGGGTTTAAACAAGTTTTCAAACTACTTTTTGCCGTAGTGTGGTGTACATGGTGGGGGAGTTAGTTTACTTTAACATGCACTGTCAATGATTCCCTTCATATTATTGTGATTCAAGCTGTTCTTTTTAAATTTCTTGATTTCTTGATAAATCAGCCACTGAGCAGCAGGTTCTTTAGGCCCAATGCTTATGTTTTAAATGTCCTTGAAGTTTATCCAGCGGACTTATTGCTGCATAAACTTGATTTGATTAATACGTCATAGAATTAAACTGTGCAATATTCTTATCAGCAACAAATAACATGAGCAGAAGCCAAGATGTCAATACTGTGATCCAACAACTGATTAAGATTGTTTGTCCTTCCTTGTTCTATTTTATTAATAAAGAGAAAACGCAGTGTTGGCTTCTTGACTGTAAATGTTAATACATATGGTTGGTCAGTTGTTGGTCACATACTGAGAAAAGAATGTTATAAAGCATTTTAATGACAGCACAAAGCAAATAGGTGACATGTGAAGAGAACAGTCTGGGTGTCATACCAAACTCTCTTCTCTGTCCTCATGGCCCGACTGCAAAAGCACCACAAACAGAAAAAACACACCACAGAGTCAGACACAGGTTAGAAAATACATACTGGACAAAAAACATGAGTGAAGTATCTGCAGAGAAGAACATGTAAGAAGCACAAAAGGTGACAAAAGATAAGAGCAGGAATCGTCAAAAACTAGAAAAAAGGCAACATTTAACGTGCAAAACAACTAATAAAAAAATGTCAAGTTAATATTTGGAGCTTGGCAGAGAAAGACTTCAGCAACAAATCTGTTTCTATAATAGATAAGAATAAACACACAAAGCAATACTTGGCTAAAGTAAGCTCATTCCTGAAAACAGCCCAGATGAACATGAGAGTGAAGTGTCATATCCAAATTTAACCTAAAACTATCATAACAATGTGCTGCTGTAATTTCTCATGTGTGTTTGTGGTTCTTTTTTCTGACATTCTTTTTTTGCTTTTTTTGGCTCCGTTTACATTAACATTCAAAAAATAAACAATGACTGAAAGCTACAGAGCATGAGACAATGGCCCTGTTTCAAGAAGGAGGTTTAGTCCACATTTGTATGTTAATCCTTTTATTACTTTTTAAAAAATTTACCTACTACATTTACAAATTACATTTTTTTAACTTTGATGCAGGGGTAGATGCCATTCATTCAGCGGGGACGAGTATATAATAAATATATACAGTAATTATCTAAAATATTCAGTATTACTGAAGAATGAAATCTACAGTGAGTCACAAAAGAAATGCATAATTAAGGCAGTATTCCACTAATATTAAAGCAGGCCCATAAAAATAATGATATAGAAATATTGTTAAATGGTGAGATGAATATAGTATGTTTTTGTATTTGTATCCTACCAATTATCCATTCAACTACAGTCTGTTTATTTACTACTTCTCATCACTTTTTTAATTTTAAACCTGAATATAGTCTCTCCATTGTCTCCTAAAATGATGGACCGCATTTGAGTATTGTTGCCATGGTGACTACACTTTTCTCAGCTCCATTGATAAAAAAAAGAAGGAACAGAATCAGAGCCAACTGAACTCTAAACCTGTTTCTGAGTTTTTCTGGTGTGAGGAGGAGAACCCCGAGTTCAGATTTAAACTCTGAGTTGGTTGCTGCAGAGAAATAGGGCCAAAGTGTGGAATATAAGTTGGTAGCACAATGTGGCATAAAATAATTTAATTTTAGATCTGTGAGAATCAATTCCACAAACTTAAAACTGACTTTTGTTTAACTTGCGTGATGTCACAAACGTCTCTTGCTGGACACAGCTCAGTGGAACCTCTTAAGAAACTCCCCGTCCAAACGGAACCAACCGTATCATGAGATGAACGAACTTATGGCATATTAATAGCAAATGTACTGATTGTGATGAGGTTAACATGGCTAACCACTGATGCTAAAGCCTGTTCCACGTCATGAGACTGATATACATCATTTGCTATTGAAATCTTAGATTTCCACAAAGAGAAAAAGGTCTGAATTAAAACATATAGGTAGAATGTAGAAAACTATACACTATAGACTGTCCTCTGTGAATGTGTTTTTTCAAATGAATGTGAAGTATGAAAGTAGACTCAACATATTCCTACAGAAGCTCCTCACATCTCAGTTCCACAAACCTCTGATAACAATCCCGGGACACTCTGAGGCTACGTGCCACAGCCAGGATCAGCAAATTTGATCATGTCTCACTCACAGAAAAGTGTCACTGACCTGCTCCTTGTGCAACAATAAAGTGGATTTCTAATTATTTCGAAAGAACAAGAACAGAAATCATGTTTGTTTTGGATGTGAGACAAATTCCAATAACTTCTAACACAATTTGGTGGAAGCACATGACTTTGACCCATGTTAGATAAGTATTTGGACCAGAGGGGAAGTCTACTCTGGGTCAGGGTCACAGTAAATAGATTTAAAGAGAGATGTTACTGTCAAAAGATTGCCCTAAATGACAAATAACTCAAAATCAGGACAAAAGACCGAGGGTTCACTCTATAATAATGTTGTGTAAACTACTCAGAAAAATGTGTGGTATTATAATAGAGGCCAACTTGAGCTAATCCGACAACAATTCATAATTTGTAAGAACTGGACTGGAGTAAATGTGAGTGTGTTTCCATCAGTTTTACAGTCGGAATTATTTGTCTAAACTCTAAACTTTGGACCACCAAATATTTCTAAATTGACTCGAAAAGTGGGCGGGCTTTAAAGGGACTGCATTGGCACTTTTATATTTTTAACAGGTCCAACTAGCTCATCTTTAATAATACCTGCCCATGCCAGTACCCCACCTCCACCTTACTGGCGTCTGAGTCGAAGTGGAGCTCTGTGTCCGTTACTGATCCAACCACGAGCCCATCCATCTGGTCCGTCAAGAGTCAATCTCATCTCATCAGTCCACAAAACCTTTGAAATATCTGTCTTCAGATATTTCTTGGCCCATTCTTGATGTTTCAACTAATGTGTCTTGTTTAGAGGTGGTCGGGTTTTAGCCTTTCTTACCTTGGCCTTGTCTCTGAGACTGAACACCTCGTACTTCTTGACACTCCAGGTAGGTTGCAGTTGTGGAATATGGCAGCACTGGAGGATAATGGGTTCCTGATAGCTTTGAGTAAGTTTGATTTTTCGCAAATCTTTGGCGTTTACTTTGCATATTTTCTTACTCCCAGTTCGTTTACCTGCAGAACTTAATTGGACGAAGCTCACAGCTTAATTAAGAAGACGTCTGACTGAACTTGAATGATTAAGAGAATTGAATGACTTTTGTCCCCAGACTGATGCTGCATTCATGTGAGTTTTTATTAGCACTCAGCCTTTGTTAAAAAGAGAAAAGAAGCTAACTTTAAACCTGACTTGTTTGTAGAGTTGAATTGTACTTTACTCAGAAAACTGCATTCCTAACGCAACAACTGTGCCTTCCGATGAGCACAAGAACACATCACAAGCTACAATTAACTAGCTTTTTCCTTTTAACTTTTAATCGCTGGTCAACACTGGTCTTTTTTTGCTCATTTATATTGATATAACTGCCCTGGACACATCTCTGTCCGTCCAGTGACACTAACGACTCACCTGAGTCGTTAACAACTCTCACATCAGGAGTCACATTTCCCTTTCATAGCTAACAACTATGAGACCAGAACAGCCTGGTCCATCAGGTTTAGTTTCAGGTCAAACCCCTCCTTCAAGAGATATAAGCTCAGCTCTCTTACCAGTACCACTACCTTTAAATGTTCAGCATATTTTGAGTATAACCTTATGAGGGCAAACAATGATGTATTTAAAGAAATCAAGATGAAACCCAGCTCTACTTAAAAATGTGTGCCAATTAAATAAGTAAGACTTTTTTTTTAAGTCATGGTTTACAGTCTGGGCAGGGTCAAGGTTTGTAAAGAGAGCACCATAAATGTGAGAGCACCATTGCTTTCTCTGGTGTTGTCTGGTTCTGAATGTGAGGTTATACTGATTAGATCTGAGTCTCTCATTCAGATGCCACAAGGCCAGACCAGGAGCAATATGCTGCTCCACATGGACACCTCACAAACACAGTCTACAGTCACTCAGAACTATTCATGTTTGTGTAAGATTCTAGGGAAAATAGGAAGAAATCAAATAAACAGTGATTGACATGATGCTGAATCACAAAAACAAAATCAAAAGCAGGTGAAGCACATTTAATCAGCCATGATTTAAAAGTGACAACAATCACATTTCTGCAGAAAAGCAAAACACTTTAAGTATCTCTGATCAACAAAACTTGAGCTGTTGATTATTGAGGCTATTGGAAACGGGAGAGTTACCTGGAGACATGCCAGCAGCCAGTCACAGGCCTGAGGCACCTTTTCTAAACTACAAACTGGGGACTCGTCGCTCTGTAACACAAAGGGACCAGTGTACAGTTTCCTAAAACAGAAACGACAATATCGGCAAACAACACACTTTTTTTTACAATTTTACATCAGTCCGGTTTGTGTGTTTAGAGAAAGGCGACGGGATTTTTCATGTGGAAAGCATAACATAATGAAATGTTGTTAAACTCTGAATATGAAAGGAATAAATGCATCACTTAAATGAAAAACATAAAATGGGAAAAAGGGTTTAGTTAAGTGGGAGGATAAACATTTATAGCGTCTATGTTATAGAGTCTTTGTAGTGTGAGCCAGTGTATGAAAATGTATGTAAATTAGCCATGTGCTTTAGAGTATTTTTTTTCACTAAGACTTTGGTTTAAGGACACAGACGAGGCTAAAACTTAACAGCATCCAAACAAACATTCTCATTACATTCACTTTTGCTGCTTTTTGGTTTTGTTGCAAAAGAAGTAATATATACATTTTCATTAAGAAATACATTTGTGCAATGGACTCAAAAACTGAAACAAGTCTACATAGAGATGCTCCGATCAGCATTTTTGGGGCCGATCACCGATTACCGATCACCAAAATCATGATCTGCCAATTGCCGATCACTGCCGATCACAGAATGGCAGGGGAATGGGAATCCTTTATCTATAATCATGCAGAGTTTGCACCATTTGTAGAAATGAAACTAACTCTAAATTAACTGTATTAACTGTATATGACATTTCACCACAGAACATGACTTTACTTGTATACCGAAATACAGCTGAATATAACAGAACAGTTATTTCCTAAATAACTTTCCTGTGTGCACACACACATGGAATGGCAGGTTATGTTCCACAATAAAATATGTGAAATACATCTCAGCTCTATCTGAATGGAAGAACTGAGATATATTGGAGCAGCCTTCTCTGCGCTTAGCCTCCCTAACAAGTTGTGGTCCCTAAAAGATATAAAAGCATAAAATATTATTTCTATAAGCTATAGGCCTATGCAATTATTCGTTAATTATGTTTAACCCTTTAAAGACGGACGGAGCGCCCGCGCTCCCATTTGCATACCTATTTTTAGATGCCTGTAGATTTGCAACGAAATAAGATAGAGCAATAATTTTTTTTGCATATGAAAGTGGAGAAGTTATACTTTGATCTCACGCCTTCTACATGTCTCAGACCGCTGTTTCGTTCCTCTGAGGAGTTTGCAAATGTCTAGCAAAAACGCTCACAGTAAAATCATTATAACATACGAACGGCTTCTCAGGTGTTCTACAGCTCTGTATGCACTCACAGCACTTCCTATGTAGGAATATACGTCTACAAGTTGTGAGCATAAACTATTATATGATTGGTCGTGGAACCGGAACCGGAAATCAACGAATTTCCCGCGGGTAACTTTCTTTTTAGCTCACAGTACTTACTACGCGGCAGACTTCTGCAGCTTTTCATTCTATATTTCACTCTTTTACAAAAACAAACATCACACATACTCCAGACACTCACCACACACGTTGCACTAACTCCCCACGCCATCACGGATAATTATGGATCCGCGAAAACCCGGCGCAAATGGCACTACCCCGAATCTGGTAACTGCGTCGGATGATGAAGACGGGTTTTTTACTCCTCGTCTGACCCAGATAGTGCCGACAGTTATGAATAAGTCCACTTCACGGAAGGAATAGATCACTTCTATGACATGTAAGTATATATTTCATGACATGTTTTGAGTTTGAGTTGGAGAAAAGTAGTGCCAAATGCGCATCATTGTTTTATTGTTGTTGTGCGTAAGACGTCTAATAATACGTGTAACTTCAGGTGTGTTGTGTTCAGAGTATATATAATGCCACTGACAAACTTGTCATCATTTATATTTTCAATTCAACTGCACTTGTTTATATATAAATCACAGTTAGAGCAGGTCCAGACCAAACTCTTGAGATTTAGTTTTACTGATAGTTTTAGGTTTAGATCTGGTTATGCATTAGTGTATGTATATAATCATTACTGTTGTGTTTCATATTTATGTCTTATTCTGTCTACAGTGTTATTGAGGAGGAGAGAGGGTCTTGTGCTCCCCTGCCCCCCCTACTTCACTGAGGACAGGCAGAGGAAGGAGTCTGCAGCAGGCACACAGAAGCAGCACTCATTCAGATGCACTTCCTGGAGCTGGAAGAGCCAAGCGGAGCCTGATAGCGTGCCACACCCCATGCCACATCCCCTCCCTAAAAGACAGCCAGGTGTGCAGCCACCTGTCACAATGTGTGGACATGCCATATCCATCAGAACTCTTCAAGATGCTCTTTGATAAAACACTGTGTGAAAACATCAGTAAAAATCCAGCAAAAAATATTGCTGTGGCAGGTAAAAGATTCAAATGGGCAGAGCACAGAGAAGATGAGCTGCTCCAGTACACTGTACATGCTGTATCTGGGCATTTTGGGAGAGGTTGGGGAAAGTAGACACCAGTGGAGGGCCGGTGCCATCAGCTGTGAAGGACTACAACCAGTTCATGAGGGAGTTGACTTCTCTGATCCGCTGAATCAATTTGTCTTTTTGGTTGTTTATTGTACTTTTATGAATGAACATGGTCTTATACAAAGTTAGGTGTGCTCCTATGTTTCTGTTACACTTAGAAATTTGATTGTAGTATTGTAAATAGTATTTTGTTGTACATGCTGTTTTTTTTGCAAAGTGTGGAAAAATATCAATTATATTTTCGTTTTTCACAGTTTATAAAAATATGTCTATCTCAAAAACTGAATTAGGTAGACACTTCAAATAAAATTTGTGGAGTTTGAAATGATATTCTGCACATTTTTCATACTCAGATTTTTGAGGGATATAGCTAGGAAATTTCTTTTTTTTTGGAAAATATGTGAAAATAAAAAAACGATTTTAAATTTTTTTGTGGTTAATTGCACTTTTTATCAATTTCTTTAGTTACTATAAACTTAATGCTCAGATATTCTTAAAATATGGGATTTAGGGATTGTATTGATGTATAGATTGTTAGAATACTCCAAAAAATGGCCCAACAGCATGTAAAAATGTAAGAAATGCTCTGGCGGACTTGTTTATATGGCAGTTAATAAGGGGTTAAATATGTAGATTACTTTTACTATTTATATAAGCTGCTTATACTATTTATGTAAACTGCTAAACTGCTTTTATTGATTTTCTGTTGCAACTTTAAACAGGTCTAAGCAGTTTTTTGCTAGCCTGAATAATATGCACATGAAAATGAAACTTATCAACTCACCTCAACATGCCTTTTGCAATCATTTAGATAGACTGATTAATTTAGTTTGGGAGAAGAGATAAAAGCCCGCCCACACTGACAATTGATTGGTTGATTTGCAGAAACAGGCCAATCAGGATGCTCTCTGTCTTACAAGTGCTTCGCACACACACACACACACACACACACACACACACACACTAGCACACACACGCAAGGTCTCTCGCTCCCTCTCCCTCTCTGACGTGCGCATGCTACATGATTTAAAACACTCGCATGCGCGCTCTTGCGCTCTAGATTCGGGAGATTTTAAATAATTTGCGGGCATCAGGGAGCCGCTATCAATATGCGGGAGTCTCCCGGAAGTTGCGGGAGTCTCCCGGAAGTTGCGGGAGTCTCCCGGAAGTTGCGCAAGACTTGGGATGTCTTCTTTGAAAAACTTCCAGACGGGAGAGCTCATGTTGCCACTGACAAGCTCCGCTCTGCTGTTGTGTACCTGTGCCGCGCGCCGTGCATGCACGTGTGAAAAAGTTGCATGATTTACGTCACGCGATCGGCTTTTTTGATCGGCGCTTTTGGGGTTCGCCGATCAAGCTATTTTTAGTCAATATCGGCCGATCATGATCGGTGGCCGATCAATCGGAGCATCACTAAGTCTACATAATGGAAGATATGACAGCTAAACTGCAAATGAAAATTGACATTCTCTTACAAAGATGGACCCCAGTGACATACTTGTGCCTGAGGTAATGATAAAGGCCCTTTCTCAACAATTGTCAAAAAGTTTGATGTTGTAATGTTCTACACGTAAAATTTCAATAAAGTAAAAAAAAAAAAAGGAAATACATTTCTGTTTTTTAAGTCAGAGGCAAAAGAAATGAAAATTGGTAACACTTATAATATCTCACTAATAGCTTGCACTATAAGCATTAGTATGTAACAACATAATTAATCCTTAATTAATAACTTACAAAGCATTACGCCAACATTAAAAATCACTATTATGTTATAAACATCTCCACTACTCAGGAGTTGCCTGCGGTGAGAGAAGGCGGAGTGGTGTGGGCCTGCTTATAGCCCCCCAGCTCAGCCGCCATGTGTTGGAGTTCACCCCGGTGAACGAGAGGGTCGCTTCCATGCGCCTTTGGGTCGGGGATAGGCAGAGGTCGCATTAACAAAATATTTCCCGTCATTGAAGGGACGGAAAAATCTGAATGCCATCCGTCATTTTGACGGTTTATTCTGAGGGAGATCTATTGTAATTCCTACTCCTGGCCAGTTGGTGGCGAATGTACACATATCAATCAGCAATTATCTTGAATTGTGTTGTTTTTGTCACGCTGCATTCAGTTGCAAAAAGGTCACAGCAGCTGAGTGCAAGTAGTTTTTTCAAACCGCCGGAAAGTTCTGATATTGTAAATAAAGGTGAAAAAAGAGGACATGATGCAGTGGAGGATGAAGAAGGACAAACGGAGAACACTGAGCAGTCACCGACAGGTGTTATAGGACAAGCAAAAAGGAGGTGACGAAGAGGGAGTATCGCGTTCAGTGGGAACAGGAGTTTACGTGGCTGAGGTGGGAAGGAGAGAAAATGTTCTACGACATCTGTAGAAAAGCTAACACCCATACCCGGCCTTCTTGGAGTCTCTGGGAGGGATGTTGGAAAGTGCTCCGACCAGGGACTCCGTTGTTCTACTGGGGGACTTCAACACTCACGTAGGCAGCGACAGTGACACTTGGAGGGGCGTGATTGGGAGGAACGGCCCTCCGGATCTGAACCCGAGCAGTGTTCTGTTATTGGACTTCTGTGCTAGTCACAGTTTGTCAATAACAAACACCATGTTCAAGCATATTGGTGTCTACCAGTGCACGTGGCACCAGGACACCCTAAGCCGGAGATCAATGATCGACTTTGTAGTTGTTTCATCTGACCTCCGGCCGTATGTCTTGGACACTCAGGTGAAGAGAAGGGCAGCGCTGTCAACTGATCACCACCTGGTGGTGAGTTGGATACGATGGCGGGGGAGAAAGCTGGACAGACTCGGCAGACCCAAACGTACTGTGAGAGTCTGTTGGGAACGTCTGGCCGAGCTCCTTGTCAGAGAGATCTTCAACTCCCACCTCCGGCAGAGCTTAGACCAGATCCCGAGGGAGGTTGGAGACATTGAGTCCGAGTGGGTCTTTTACATTGAGTAAGTTGGACACCCCTGGTCTTTACTCTCACTGGCTGCAGCAGTGACACAGAAGTCAGCATATGATCCACCAGAACATTATTACATCTCTCTGAGGGTGCGTTCACACTTGCCGTGCGTTAACGCGGTTCACTTGTGAAGTGTGAATGCACCAGATAAACTGGTCGATTCAAAGGTGACGAGCCCACAGAGGAAGAGCCTCATAAATTGGCGACGGAAACATCTTGGAACGTTTGCTTTTCCCGAGATTGGAAAAAAAAAACTAACCAAAACAACATTGTCCAACTAAATAAAATGAGAAGAGGTCAAATGTGAAGCACTGAGAAGCTAAAATACTAATGTAACATGCCTTATTAGCATCTGGGCAAACAGCACCATCTACTGTCTTCCTTAAACTCCTGCCTCTCCATCTGGTCCACAGTTTAATATGCCAGCTGTGAATGCTTGGCGGACCGGGGCTTTTAGCTAAAAAAAACAAACTAAATAGAGTGTTTTCTGTTTTGGTGCAAACAAATTAAGTAAACAACAAGTTTGAACACACTCTAGGACGGGTCTGCAGAGATGGATCTGACTCGGGACGACAGCAGCCTCCAGTTATAGTTTAGCCTCTTTGCTAACACAGATTACTGCTCACATTTTCTCTGTTCTTCACCGGTGACAAGACATTTACACTACTTTTTGTCCGTTTTGAAGAGAGTACAGCCTCAGACACAGACTTCTTTTGTTAAGCGGACTAGGGCGTCAAACACAATTTGACTGGAGCAGGAGCTTGGCTCGTATTGCCGGTTGAAGTAAGTCAGACTTGTTCCCGATGCATGTTGGACTCTTCCCTTTGTCACCGGTTCTGTTCTCCCTTAGAGATAGGGTGAGGAGCTCGGTCACTCGGGACGAGCTCAGAGTAGAGCCACTGCTCCATCACTTTGAGAGGAGCCAGCTAAGGTGGCTCAGACCACTCTTTTAGACGCCTCCCAGAGGAAGAGTTCCTGGCATGTCCCACCGGGAGAAGGCCCCCGGAAAGAACTAGCACACGCTGAAGGGACTATGGGTGGACCCAAATTTTCTAAATGTGCACATTCAATTCTTCCACTCCCCTCCCATTTCTTAGTCCCGCCCAAAGAGGAGCCACAGAGAGGAGAGAAGAGATAAATTAATCACAATGGGACATCCTCTTCTCAGGAGCATCACCAGACATTTACAAATGGATCTGCAGCAGTTTTTACTTTTAATTTAGTGTGGGCTAAATGATTGCCAGGAATATTTCTGACATTTTAAATTATTATATTGATGAGGGTCTTTTTATACAAATATAGGGTTCACAAACATCAGGATTTATAACATTCACAGATAAACCATTGCAACTTCTCTAGTCTCTGTTGAAGTTCTTCATAAACCAAATATGAGAGACACTTGTGCGTCTTGTCCAACAGCGCATGCAGCAGGTGCAGGGTTTTTTATCCCCGCCCGTGAGTGTGACTACCACACTCGCTTATGCCTCCTCTCCCCTTATGCCTCTTCTCAGAAACCTCCTCCGGCTTCCCTCCTATCTCCTCGAAACAACTTCAAGAGCTTTGGTACAGCACTTAAGATGACGCACAGAGACTAATATCCGGGGAAACGAGGAATTGAGGCCTTGCAGATGCAAATTTAGAGAAATGAGATCCACCTCCATGTCTCTCAGCTGGCCTGGGAATGCCTCGGTATTCTCCCGGAGAAGCTGGAGGAAGTGTCTGGGGAGTTGGAAATCTGGGTATCTCTGCTTAGACTGCTTCCCCGTGACACGACCCCGGATAAGTGGAAGAAGATGGATGGAATAAATATTAATGCTTACCTACTGTCTTATAGTGTGAGTTAAGTGTTAACAAAACTCTATTAAAATAATGAACAGTTTGGAAAAATAAAATAAAGTCCTATTTACATATCTGTTACTTAAATACAGCAAAAATTGTATGAATAGTGGATAGTAATAGTTCAATTTCATTAAAAGCATGGTACGCCTTGTGGTTTCCCTGGTAAAGTGCATACAACATACTCAAGTGTATTTGCTCCATGTCATACCCCTGTCTCGCCCTGACTTAAATAAAAGGATAAAACTAAAAGAATATATTAAAGCTGCACTGTGTAACTTTCAAAATATAAAATATAGGCTCTCCATTTTTGTTTTAAACAGCATTATTCTATTTCGACTTTATTAATCTTATCACAAGATTAACTAATTTTTTAAAGACAAAGTGCTCCAGGATCGACTGTTTTTCCAGTAACTCACTCCGAATGCTGTATTGTCCACAGAAATGTATACCACAACTTAAATATATTACAGTAATTACGGAGAAGGAACAGGCCAATGCAGGTTTACAGCAGGATTTTTTCTTCTTCTGAGGAATTACTTTTTTAAAAGTTATATAGTGTTACTTAAAAGATCTAAAACTGCATACTATGATTGTCACCAGTTGTTAAGAATTACTCCATTCAAACATGATAAATATGATATAAAAACAGATGAGGATAGACAGGGACCTAAGCTGGAACAGAGATGCAGGTGTTGACAGTGGTGAGAGCAGAGCTGGAGCTTGTAACTGTTCTCCCGGGCTGTGTGTGTTTGTGAGACAGAAGTAAAAGACCCAGCAATTACCTGAGAGCCTCCTGCGATGGGGATGACACAGGTGAGCAGGTTCCCGATGACCGTTTCCAGAGGCACAGGGAGGTGGTCCACGTGGACAGTGTAGACCAGACTCAGGCAGTTCTATTCAGACAAAGAGACAAGTAAGACACACATTCACACACAATGTTTGTCAAAATATTCTTTAAATGCATTTTAAGAGCATTTTAAAAAGCCATTACACATTAAGCTGCCTTTTAATAACAAAGCATAGCAAAGACAACACACACACACCTTTGACTTAATAGACAATAGTAAACCTGTTTTTACAATAACTTACATTACAGCAAATGAATCATAAACCCTTCTATGCTCAATGTTTTTTTATTGATATGGATTATAAATAGATTTGGTGATTTCAACATAAAAGGTATTTCAGAAATTGATTTTAATGATGCATTTTTCTATACAATCTAAAAACTGCCATTACCAACTAAATAGGAAAAAAGAAACTTAAAACATTCATAAACTTTGTACTTGGTGGAACCAAAGAACCATCAACCAATCAAAGACACTTATTCATTGGCCCTCTGGCATGTCAATCACTGTTACTACTAGGGATGCAACAGTACAGCCAGTCCACGGTTGAATACGTACCTCGGTTTCTTGCTCACAGTTTTTGGTTTGGTACAGTAGAATTTATGGTGCTCTTTTTAAATTATATTATTTGATATTTATTAAACTAGATGTAGTCATTGTGGGTGGATTTTAAAGAAACAAAGACTGTATTTTCAAAACGGGTTTCATTTCACTAAAACAAAAAAGTGCTTTGATAAATGTGAATTTAACATTTTAGGTATTGATGCCTGTAAACACAAACAGTACAGTACTTTAAAGTAGACTATACAATATTCAAGTATTTCTGTGTATTGAGGTTCTTCTGTGAAAACATAAGCTTATCAACATCTCTATTTTTTGTCAGTAAACAGGACATTTAGTATTTTTAAGTTTAACTTTCTGCGAGTACCGGACAGCCTCAGAGGCAGCTCTCCCTAACTCCGCTCTGAACAGACTTTCACTGCAGAGCCCGTAAGTTAGCAGGCTGTTTATTTGGAACCCAAGATGCTGCAGAGCTACTAGATATTAGTTTAATCAAGTGGGTCTATACTAGTCTTGGCAAGGGGCAGGTTTGGCCAAGGCAACCTAAACCGTAAAGCACCGTTGTTCATATTGTTTGTCGTCATCAGCCCATAGAGCATTGGTTGTTCACTCACAGAGGCGTTCCCTATTCCCAATCGATTTAAAGCCACAGTCACACACACACACACAGCCAAACAAAAATAAAGAAAAATAAAGAAAAATATAAAAAAATATGCTGCATAAAAAGACGGGGACTATTCATTTAACGCAATAACAAACAAACCAAAATTTACCAACGCGTATTGAACCATGAAGGGCGTACTGAACAGTTCAATACTGTATTGAGAATTGTTACATTTCTAATTACTAGCATTCTAGTTGCTGCGCATGCGTAGACAGTGTGTTTTTGAGAAATATAAGAGAAGAAAATCGTCTCAAGAACTATTTAAAACCAGAGTGTGTTATGGGGATTCTTTTTCACGATGGCATGCTCTGAAGACACAGAAAATACAGTTGTTGGTTTCTCAGTCGTCTAAACCAAGCTCTGTAACACCTTTAAGGTCAGAGAGCAAGAGAAACAAATGCTTGCCAGCCGTAATGTGTAACACAGAAGTGTGCGAGTCTCACCCTGAAGACCTCAGTGTGGTCCAGCTGCGACACCAGCACCAGACTTTTAGGAGCAAACAGCTGCTCCATGTGAGAGACCGCCAGCTCCTCGTCCACTTCATCTGCCTCGCTGGTTTTATGCTTCTGCAGCTGAACATACACACGCACACTCTCCATAAGACTGATTCAAATGGGATTGAAGTGCAATACAGGAGCACAGTGTCTCACCTGAGACTTATCAAGGGCTTCCCAGAACGTAAAGCAGGCGCAGTAGTGACGCTCGGATTCGATGTCGGTCAGAACGGCCACAAAGAAGGAGGCAGGCTGCTGCTCGGGAGCCAGCTGCCAACCACTGGGTTGACAGAACTGGAGACAATTGTAAGACATGAAGAGGACAAGGTTAGGGAGGAACAATATTTCAATATTGATATATTTCAATAATATATCAAAATAAACAGCAAATGTTGGTATAGGTTAAATGAATAGATATGCAGACTAAATACAACTTTACTTAAGCAGGACCCATACATATCTATTTGAAATAACAACATAAAACTTAAAAAAAATACTGTCTTACCAGCTCAATGCCTTGTGGGAAGGGGCTGTCTTCCCAGTCTTTCTCAGGAAACTTCTGCAGAATTCGCCCTTGACCTTCTCCTTCTGCACCAAACAGAGACAAGACAGGGTCAGGACTCATATTTGTTTCTGTAATCCATGTTTAAGCATTTGTTTATTGACAGAAATTAGACCAACTTTACTCGTCTCCCTTCTACATGGTCAGACACATATATCCTGCACATTAAAACAATTCTGAGAAAGCCATCATTAATATGAAAATACAGTTGTGCTCATACCCTGGCAGAATCTGTGATTTTCTGGCTTTTTTTTTTTTTTTAAAAGAGAATATGAATGATAACACAAAAACCTTTCTTTCACTCATAGTTAGTGATTGGGTGAGGCTATTTACTGTCAAACAATTGTGTTTACTCTTTTTAAATTATAATGAAAACAGAAACTACCCAAATGACCCTTATAAAAAGTTTACATACCCCAGTTCTTAATACCGTTTAATGACAGCTTGAAATCTTTTGTGGTAGTTGTGGATGAGGATTTTTATTTTCTCAGATGATAAAGCTGTCCATTCTTTTTGGCAAAAAGCCAGAACCTTCTCTTTGCTGCTGTAGCCAATGACAGGTCGACTTGGCCTTGTGCTTTGGATTGTTGTCATGTTGGAATGTCCAGGTACGTCTCATGTGCAGCTTCCAGGCTGATGAGTGCAAATTTTCCTCCAGTATTTTCTCTTAACAAGCTGCATTCATCTTGTCATCAATTTTAACCAAGTTTCCTGTGCCTTTGTAGCTTAAACATCCCCAAAACATCAGCTCCACCTCTATGTTTCACAGTAGGAATAGTGTTCCTTTCATCATAGGCCTAGTTGACTCCTCTCCAAATGTAACATTTATGTTTGTGGCCAAAAGGTTCCACTTTGGTCTCATCACTCCAAATGACTTTGTTCCAGAAGTTTTGAGGCTTGTCTCTGTGCTGTTTGGCGTATTGTCAGCGGAATGCTTTGTCGCATTTACGAAATGGCTCTCTCAAATTTTTCTTCAAGTGCCTCTTTATTGTGCATCTTGAAACAGTCACACCACTTTTTTTCCAGAGAGTTCTGTATTTCAGCTAAAGTTATTTGTAGATTTTTTGTTGCATCCCGAAAATTTTTTCCTGGCAGTTGTGGCTGACATTTGTGTTGCTCTACTTGACGTTGGTTTGGTTTCAATAGAATTCCACGTATTTATTAGATTTTGAACACACTGATTACAAGCAAACAGATCACAGGTGAGGTTGCTTACTTTTAGTAGCCATTTAAACCTGTTTGTGTGCATGTTGTCAGGCAAAAATCACCAGGATATAATTTGGGTAGCTTCTATTGTCATTATGATTTAAAAAGAGTAAACACAGTTGTTTGACAATTAACGGCGTCACCCAAACACTAACTATGAGTGAAAGAAATGTTTTTGTCTTATCATTCATATTCTCTGAAAAATGTCCCAAAAAAAGAAATTCTCCCATGTTTTAACTTATGAGCACAACTGTAAACTGGACTGTTGCTGCTAATATGCGTCTCAAAATCCCCAGAAAACTCTCAAGAAAGGTCAATAGGGAGAGATTTCCTTTATGCTATGTGTTCATCAAACTGTGTAAAAATGCCACAAAAATAAAAAAAGAGAGCCATTTCTTTTTCTTTTTTTCCCCTATACATTTTTAAAATAAATCTAAATATTAGTATGTAATAGGGATGCAACAATTCTGAATAAAGTATTGAACCGTTTGGTATTCCCTTCACAGTTCAATACGCGCTGATAAATCTTGTTTTGTTTGTTATTGCGTAAAATGAATAGCCCCCGTCTTTTTATGCAGTGGATTTCTGTTCAGTCGTCTGAGTGTATGCGTCTTTAAATCATTTGGGAATAGAGAACGCCTCTGTGTGTAAACAACCAATCACAACGCTCTATGGGCTCCATAAATTCTACTAAACCGAACAAAAGATGTTGAGCAAAAAAGCGAGGTACGTATTGAACCCTGGACTGGCTATATTGTTGCATCTCTAGTAGTGTTGTCAAAAATATCGATATTTTGATAAATATCGATACTGAAATATCTCAAACGATACGATACTCATTTCCCGAAGTTTCGATACCAGCTGAGCTTTGGATTTTACTTGAAAATACAAGTTTATTTTATTTATTTATTTATTTTTTTACTTGCACTATTGGTTTCTGAATGTATGACAATCTGAGAGGCCTTTGAACAAGTGCACTACCTCAGGGGTCTTCAAAAGGTAGACCGCGATCTGGACCACAAGACATAATTTATAATTACAAGCGCATTGTGTAAAACCAAGCCTCTCCCATGGTACATCTTAAATGGTCGTCGTTTAAGGCGCGCCATACGGCGATTTTACAGCGAAATACAGCGATATACATCCGTCCACCAGAGGGCAGGCTCCAAAAGCGGAAATATAAGGAGAAACCCAATGGCGACTTTCAATCATGTTTACAGCCTGGTACAAAAGATGTCTCCGGTCTCTAGAGCTAGGTTTTTACTACGTGACAACTCTGGGGGGGTCTCAGGTTAATATGATTACGGACAGATCAGCGGTAAATTTCAACATGTTTAGCGTAGCCTGATAATGAGTTAGAAACGATTAGGTTTTAAAAGTTGAGCCTTGGCAAAACATAATAAAGATTCACTGACGTTATGGACGGAGAGGGAATGTTTATTTTAATCAGAAAATACAGCTCCTCAGCTCCGTGTCAGTGTCAAAGCTGAACAACAGCCCTTTACCCTCTAGTCACGGCTGCTTTGATAATCAGAGAATGAATCCAGAACTGAACCAGGACTGGACAGTTTTCATGTCAGGATTAAAAAGACTCAGCTCAGAGGGAAGTGAGGACGTCTAGCTAATGTGGTGAGTTGTACATTTGTCTGTCAACTTCTTTATTCTGTCGTAGGTTAAGTATTGACTCGTTTGTTGCATATCTGACCTCATTTACAAACAACGTGAGTAATTAGCTCATGCAATTTGCGTTCATTTGAACCCACCACATGTTCATTTGGGTGATTAAAACAGAAAAGGTGTGAAAGGAGGGTTTGTAGATGAGTGACACAGGTTAAGTCTTCCTTAAGTTGTGTCAGTTTCTGTGTGAATCCTAAATCCTGTTACAGAACTATTCATAAGCATTTTAATTAAAACGTTATCCCATACAGGGAAAATACAGGAAATAAATATTTCTATTCTAAATTTTGAAAATGTTTAAAGATGAACCTGCTAATTAAACAACAACAGTTAATTATTGGCAACAGATAATGCTAAAGAAATGCTCAGTGCTTTTTCCCTTGTTCCTGTTGTTTTCAGAGAAATGACAATAGAAAGATATCAATTATGACAGGCATCTTTGTCATTTTTGTTTAACAAATATGTTTTGGCTTGAATTGATGATTTTGTATTTAAAATGTTCTCACGCATGTATGAAGGAGTACTAGGCATTATATGCAGGATTCCAGGCTGTTGTCAATAAACCACCAGGTCCTGAGCTTTAGCCTCTTTTGATTTTGTAGTATTTTCCTTTTGTCTGTGAGCTGTGTTTGGTGAAAGCTAAACACTCAAACATCCTCCTCATGTAAACAAAGGATAAAATACAGAAAACAGTGGATTATCAACATTCATCTCCATATTGTTAAGAGGCTGTAGGTGTGGAATAATAGAGACTTTACTTTAAAGAATTATATTGAAACACATATCCTTTTATTATAAATTTCCGGACCCCTCACGGTGAGGAAAGTTAACTAAGGTCCAAGCGGACCGTGGCTGATTTTAATTGAAGACCCCTGCACTACCTCAAGACATTTTTGTTAATGTAAAATATACCTCATTGTCATGTTCTATCTAGACATGTTATATTTATCTTTAAATAAAAAAAAAAATAATAATAATATTGTGACAGTTGTTTTCCCTTTGGTATCGAAAATGGTATAAAATATCAATATTTTTGAAGGTATCGTATCGAAGTTAGAAATTCCAGTATCGTGACAACACTAATCTCTAGCATATGCGAGTAATGCTGACACAAAGGAATTATAGCAAAGCAACAGCACTTGAAAAATGGAAGTGTGCGTTAACCTCTTGTGCTGAAAATGAAAGGGTTTACTTTTGAGATATATTAGTTTTGAAACCAGGGCTAGTTCAAAAAGCTCCTATTTCTTGTATTTTTGAGGTGACTTGGCATCAGTCTATAAAGATAGGGTCCAGTATCTTTTACACCACAGAAAATTAAATGAAGCAGCTTGGTGTAATCAAAGCACATGGCTAATTTGCATAACTCAAAAAATCTATGGTGCATCACACAGACTGTTCTTCATTATCACATTTTACTAAACCAAGTCATCACAGAATAGGACTCCTTTCTCTGTTGTTTATTGGTGTCTTATTTGTATCGTGGAAGACTTTGTGATAGTGCTGTGCTCTCATTTTATATCCCCAGTTAGCACCAGAAAAAGGACAGAGCATTAGAGTTGCACAGATGAACTGAACGCACTAAATTCACTGCACTACACAGCAGCAGATCAACCCTGACTGTACCAGGCATAAACAAAACACACAGAAATTTGCTTTTTGATTTGCAGTAGTTTTTGAAGGTTTTAGTTATGTTTTGTATATTAAACACATTTTCCAAAATACTATTGTATAAATACAATTGGTCTAATTTTTATAAAGACACTTGTGTATTGTATTTAATATTCATATTTTATTGTTTAATACCTGTGTTTTTAAACAGGTAAAATTTAAATATCTAAATATCAATATCGACAAATATGGAAAAACATTTTTTTTTTGCTATATTGCCCGGCTCTAATTTGTGATATTGCAAAATATTGCATTCATATCGTCATTCACTGAATCAATATATTGTATTGTGATAAAACCTGCCCATTTACATCCCTAATAACGAGTGTAACCTTTGACCACCACCACCTATACATCAAGCCTCTTGGCCCAACACTTCAGCAAACACTTAAAAGAGACATTGATATTTGAATGTCCAAAGTGTTGCTCAAAGTTGAAATGTATAATATATAAAGATTTAATCTCAGTACTTCACTGTTTTCACTGGTCCCACTCACTTAGGTTGCTCCACATTCTGATTTAACGCTCTTCTCATCTAAATTAGCTATGATAACAGGCATTTGAGACTTATATGTGCTTCATAGCGTCCACGGTTGTTTATAGCTACTACTGTACAGAACAGAAGAGAGCAAGTTAGACAAAGTAGCTCCAGAGTTACAGCTTCTTCTTGTGGATTAGTCTCTTAACGGTTAATGTCTGGAGTAAGAGTAAAAAAAGTGATGATTTGCTTTTGGTTTAATGAGAGCAGGCCCTGATTCATCACAGCAGCAGAATGGCACCACAAAGACCCACTTATGTAATGGCCCAACCCTTCTTTCACTGCATTTCTGTCTCAAACACAAACCACCGTTTAACTCAAGCATTCACCCAAGCAGAGAATACACTAGGTTTAATACAGAAACAAACACAAAATGGGACAAAACTATATATTACATCTGTATTTTCAACAAACTATGACTGAAAAAGACTGAGAACTACAGCCGGACCACATTCATAAACAATGCACGAAGAAAAGTAGGGCAGCTCCGAGAACACACAGCGTTTAGGGTCATTATAACTTTCTGCGGTGAAGACGTGGCTCTGGGATCATTCAGCAAAGCCTCATGGGTAATCTGTCGTCCAACTGTCTCTTTCATTATTTATATGAAACCATACAGCTCTGCATTAAGACACATTTACTGCATCAGCGAGAGGGACACAGAGCTAAAATGTATGATCTCCTGACCTGGAAAAGGGGCACATTTTCGGATTTCTTTTTTTGGCTCCATAATGAGTATGTAGGGACGTTTATAAAGCATTTTTTCAAGTTATTAAATTGTTTCCAATGATCATCCACACGCTGAACGCTGAACATCAATCAAAACAGCAACAAAACTGTTATCTGAAGCTAGTTAGAGCTGACCCGATTAAGTCTCTTCTTCCCAGTTAAAGTCTGGACCAGTGGATAATAAAGAGGGTTAAAAACTCAGTGAATTAACCCTGGGTTTCTCTGGAACTGAGAGTGCTTTATGTGAAACAGGCTCAGTCAAAACGACCAGTGACACATAACTAAACTACACTAAACTTTAGTTATGTAACTGAGCAAAACACCATTTAACACATTTACAAACCCCTTTAATGTCACAAGCCAACATTAATGCTCCACTCAGCTGCTGCTTGTGCCAACACCTGTCTCTTTTTTCCCTTCCTCCTCGACACCAGCTGTTTGTTTCTCATCCCTGATTGGTCACTGAGCCTTGTTTCTATTGTCTACCTGGATCTGAATCTGCTCCAGAGCCGTTCAGTTTAAGCTCCACAGAGATCTACCTCGATAGAAAGTAGGGTTGTTCCGATACCATTTTTCTCTTTCCAATCCGATATCTGGGTTCAGGTTAGCTGTCGACACCGAGTACCAGTCCAATACTTGTGTGTGTAAAAAAAATGTGGTAACAGATTAGAATAGGGAGCACATTTGATTAATTAATGCATTACTTACCCTAACCAAAGACTCCTAAACCTTAACCCTGTGCATTAATGCATAAGCCATGCATAGATTTAAGATAAAATGTGTCCACAAAACGGTCATGTTAAAGTTCAAACATCTCATGAATAGTTTGGTGACTGTCCTAAAAAGCGGGGGTAGGGAAAAGTGGGGGATGCTGCTTAATGAGCTTGATGGAATTAACACAAAGCTAACAGAACAAATGAGTCCTTTACGGAGACGATGATTCTTGCACTAATATTGAAAGGGCACTTATTCAAACACATGAGGACCTTAACCAAACGTTTTAAAGTTAAGTCCAAACACCTGCAGACAATAGGCTACAGTTGGCACACGGGCTATCATGGAAGAGGCTACAGTGAACTACAGTGACTGTGATGCTAGCAATAGCTTGTGTCAGCTCTTTGCTGTTACTTGTGGCAACACATTACAACTTCTGGTGTGAGAATCAAAAGACTAACTGGGTCCTTTTATAAGCGAATACTCTATGGCAGGGGTCTCAAACTTAAATTACTTGGGGGCCGCAGGAGGCAGAGTCTGGGTGAGACTGGGCCGGATATTTTCAGGTATTTCATAAAAAAAGCTTTGTTACAATTCTCATAAACATCATTACTAACAATTCTTTAACTTCAATGGGTTCTTCTGAACCTGAGCTAATCTGAACTTAAATGGAATAATGATGGAACATGAATGAGCTGGCTGAGTGGCCCCATTGGATGTTCACTCCCCTCGGTGATATTGTCAACATAACATAGGCATTAATTTGCAGATTCGTCATGATAACAAATACGCATGGATAGTGGCGATCAAATTGCCATCAACTTTTAAACAAATCAGCCCATTTCAAATGATCCAATGCCGGTAACATTGAATTTGTTCAGCTCAAGGTCAAACATGCTCATTTCAAACACAGTAAGAAGCAGTAATTTTATGACGGCTATGTGATGTTACACGGGCTCCTCCATAGTTGTGAAATGTTTCTCTGCCTGCATCAAGCCCAGCCGATGGCCCGCCCCCAGGAGCCATATACTCCACTGTGATGGTAGGTTCAGTTCAGTTCCAGCTTGCACAAAAAGGAACCTTCCACACACAACGTGGTAACGTGCCATTCATACAAAACTTGCAGGACGCACTAACATTAAACTTTCATATCATCCTGCGGGCCACAAAATATCGTCTTGTGGGCCGCAGTTGGCCCCCGGGCCGCGAGTTTGAGACCCCTGCTCTATGGTATCAGATCGATAAATGGGTTTAAACTCGCCGATACCGATACCTACATTTTTTGCGAATCAGCTGCATTTTCGATACTAGTATCGGAATCCAAACAACTCTAATAGAAAGTGGACCAGCTTCTGAAACTATAAAACACAGTGTCAAACCTGAAGTAACCTTGTTAATCTCTTAATTCAGCTTCACAACAGTCATATCTGACAGGACATAAAAGGACACAGCTACAAATGAACCAACGAGAAGCTACATGTTAGTTTGTCTCTCTCCTGGGACACATTTGGAGGTTTAGGCTGCAGTCAGGACGTGTCGGGACATGAAGCCACCTCGCCTCGGAGCAGAGCACATGTCGCAAGGCCCGTTCTGTCAGATTGTGTCCCGTGTGCAGACATTAGGTGTGTCACAAAATCAGACACACACTCACTAAACAGGCAGTGAAGCAATTTGAAAAGAGCACCTTCGGCTGAGTTTGTGAATAAAATAATATTATCTGTTATTTATATCTGTTCTGTCGGACATACATCTTTATTGGTAATTCATGAAAAGCTAATCAAAGCCAAACATGTAAAGATTTTATCCATGTGAAGTAAAGGTATGTGTGGAATGTAAAGAAAACTTCAAGACTACCTTTTGAATCAAAGGACCTCACTGGAAAATGAAATAAAATATACAAAACCTGCCAAAAATTAGTATTACTAAATCACATATGAAACTGCTAGAGATGTATCCAAAGTGGAAAATAAGCCCGTCATCTTTCACAAAATATGCTAAATCTGAAAGGCCTTCCTTGTAACTTGAAACTAAAAAAAAAAAAAAAAAATCAAATTAAAAATGGCAGTGGTCTACAATTTACACAAATTTTAAACAAAAAAAGACATGAAGACTGAGAGACCCTAGGAATTATAACACACTCCACACATCACACAAAAGTGATTAAGTATAAGTATATTTGTACTATAAAAAAACAAGGCATAAATTCAAGACATTGTCTAATTTTAGCAGTTTACAAGTCCTAGGTCAAAGCTATCTGCAACCAATATGACATATATATCTTTTGTATATGTTTAAGCTTTAAGTTAATTATGGTGGTATGACAGAAACTATTGAGACTAACAGACTCTTCTTCCCCTCTGGTCTGTTCCCTTTCCACCATTTAGCAGACGCTTTTATCCAAAGCGACTTACATGTGGCTTCACCAGTGTTACATTTACATTTAAGTTGACGCTTTCATTCAAAGCGACTTACATTAAAGTTCTATTCACCAGTGTTACAGCTGGAACACCACTGGAGACTAGGTGGGATAAGTGTCTTGCCCAAAGACACAACGACAGTATGAATTGTGGGGAGAGCTTCTCTCACACCTGAACCGCCTACCTTCCGATTAAAGGACAACCGCTCTACCACTGAGCCACTGCGCCCCATGTATCATCTGCTTCCATCTGTCTCTATCCTCTTTATCCTCTTCTCTCACAACGGGACTGTGGCCAACAACAGGACTGTGGCCAACAAATTGTTGAAACGTAGTCTGTCCTCTCTAACTTTATGTGACCTTACCTCAACATCTTCAATTCCTCCTCCTGTCTTTCCTTTAGGGCTACACTGTCTAATTGACCAAATTAGATTACAAATAATATTCAGTAACAGGCCCAGTAGAAATTGAATTTGTGGAGAATTTAAGGCCACACTTGCAAGTTGGACAGAGTGAGTCACAGTCAGCGGAGTCTGTATCAGTGACACAAGGGGAAACACACTGGTCATGTGACCCTCTTTGTGCTGAACTACACCACAGTGACAGCACACACACATTTTCAGACCACAGTGACACTTCAGCGGGTTTCTATGGCAACGACCGCATTTGGAACAAGACTCAGAGTAGGGCTGGGCGATATGACCTAAAAATAAAATCTCCGATTTCATATTTTTTAATTCGATTTCCGATTTTTTTCCGATTTCCCCCCCTACTTATTAAGAAAAGCAATAAGTACAAATGGCAGACAACTTAAAGCAAATTTTGCTTTTATTTAAAAGCAAGACAAATGTAACCCCCATTTCTGGGATGAATAATAAATAAATGAACACCCTCTTGGTACTTGCGGCTGGGTAGCTCAAATCTGGGGTCTAAGGTTTTAATCAAATTAATAAACCCAGTCTTCTCCACTGTATATACGGGTACCATGTCTTTGGCTATGTGCAAAGTGACCGCTTTAGTGATTGTCTCCACCGTGCCCCTTTCCTGTCATATGCGGTGCCGTGTGAAAAGGATTCGGCTACAGTTAGCTGTTTTTTAGCTAAGGCTTGTTGGTCACTTGTTGTTTGTTCGTCTCGGAGAGACTGGCATTTTTCATATTCGGCTAGTGGTCTCCGTTTCATGTGTTGGAATTGGTTTGTGGTGCTGCTGCCTTTGACTGCGATGGGCTTTAGGCAAATGTTGCAGCGTGAGGTCTCTTGATCCACGTCTGTCGCAGCAAACCCATACCAGTTCCAAACAACAGATGATTTTATTCCTTTCTTGGGAACAAACTTCCCACTTTCACCGTTAGCCATGTTGTCGCTTTCTGTTGCTGTTTTGTGTGTGCTATGATGTTGTTGTTGTCGCGCGTGCACTGCTCTGCTATGTGAAACTAACGCTACGGAAGCTCCGGGGAGCCAAAAATGTGCCGTTACACAAAAACTCGATTTACTTACCGTATTTTCCGGACTATAAGTCGCACTTTTTTTCATAGTTTGGCTGGTCCTGCGACTTATAGTCAGGTGCGACTTATTTATCAATTTATTTGACATGAACCGATAAAAATGAACCGGGAGAAATGAACCAAGAGAAATTAACCAATAGAAAACATTACCGTCTACAGCCACGAGAGGGCACTCTATGCTGCTCAGTGCTCCTGTAGCCTACCACTGAAAACTGTTAACTGAAATATTAACTTAAAGACAACTGAGAAAGACTGAATGCAAACAAAATGCCACCAAAAATAAAATCCTATTCTGCAGATTACAAACTGCAGATAGTAAAATATGCAGCGGTAATCGAGCAGCAGAAAGAAAGTTTGGAGTGAGTGCTATGCTAATATGTAGCTAACTGTTAATGTGTTACGTTAACATACATATTCAGCCTGTTGTTCTGTGTACTATTGTGTACCATTAGCTGAATAACTTGCCTTGCCAGACTTGCCAGATTACCAATATCTGTTCTTGGTCTTGGATTTTAAATAAATGAAGTTAATATTTCAGTTAACTGTTTTCAGTGGTAGACTACAGGAGCACTGAGCGGCTGTAGACGGTAATGTTTTCTCTTGGTTCTAAATGAATGCGACTTATAGTCCGGTGCGACTTATATATGGTTTTTTCCTCGTCATGATGTATTTTTGGACTGATGCGACTTATACTCAGGTGCGACTTATAGTCCGAAAAATACGGTATTTTTAAATCGCCCGCCACAAAAAAATAGAATTAATTCATTCAATCGATTTTTTGCCCAGGCCTAACTCAGAGCTTCATGTGTCAACTCTGCATGTCAAATTTTGGACATGTATCAAATATTTAGATACTTTAACTGCTGTAGTCATTTTTATTTCATTAAAACTCAACTTTGTACAGCATTTCAACAGTTCAATTGCTTAAAGCATGTTTTTTGTGGTGTTTTAAATGAGTAAGTTTGACGTGTTCCTTATGTGTCACTAGGTAACAGCTGAAGGATGTACATTGTCCACAATAACAATAATATCAAGATACATTCAATATTAATTTGCAATAAATCATATCATCAATGAAATGTAATGAATAGACAGCCCTAGAATAACAAAAAGTGGATTTTGTGGTATTCATTCTTTGCACTTATTTTAATGTAATTTAGTCCCTCTTTATTGCACATAAAAAAAACAAAAAATTGGGACCCATTAATTTGACATCAAATCCAATGATCCAGCAATCCAGCAACTTAAACGGAAAATAACGTATATCAATACAACACCCATACAACACCAGTAAACCATTAAAAAAAACATGAACTGATTGCATTAATAAGTGCTAAAAAAATTTATTCTGTCACTTCAAAGAAATGAAGCATATTCATAACAGCTGTATTGTTCCTGGAGCTTGTTTGTAAATCTAGGATTTCTTTTCGGGTGGTGAACTGAAAAGTATGAATAAAAAACTTTGGTAACGTGCTAGTGCTGTGTTTGTGAACATAAGACACCACTTTGTCCAGTAAAGTTAGTTAAATGAAACTACTACTAACCTGTTATGGCCATTCAGGTAGAAATGTTTTTTTTACTTCAGAAAACAAATATAAAAATGAAACATGAACAATGAATGCATTACCCTTTATATTCTATTTGACTAAATCTATTGTAGATATAGAAAAGACTAGACTAAATTCTTATGACATTTAGTTGACTAATAAGGTAACTAAATTATGACAAAATAAATTAAAATTTGCTGTCAAAAATAACACTGGACTACAGATAAATTAGTTGCAATTGTGCTCTGCTTTGGCTTTACGATTTGGTTAGAAAATAAGAGGGCAACATTTTTAGTGTTTTTGTAGATTTACACCGGCACACACAACACAGGGCTTAAAATCAAGACGGTCCCGGTAAAATCTGGACTTATGGTCGTCCTAAGCATACTTCAACTCTTAATATTCTTTCTCGCGTTGCCATTTTATGCCTCACTAACATCATTAGAATGTCTTCTATTTCTTTAGTCTTTATGGCCCATATCAAACTTTTCCATTCAAGTGACAGAAGTAAAACAGATATTCTGTTAGCTCTGGTTCTGCTTTGGTTAGGGATGGGACAGTATGAGATTCTGATGGTATGATAACCTTGAGAAACAAGACGGACAGACACAGACAGTTCTACTGAAGCTTTGAAAGGATTTATCAGCAAAGAGTTGTTCCTTTCAGTCTTTTCTTTGGTTCGATTCACATTAAATGCAACGCGCCAACATTAAACTTACAAACTGTTGCTGCGCGTCTGAGACTTGATGGAGCATGTGACGCTGCGGAGGTGCGAAACAGAAAGGACGTAGCCACGCGTTACTCCCGCCTACAGTTAAACCTTATATGGGTTTAATCAGACACCACAGAAATAGTTGAACTGAAACGCGCTTCCATTTAGGCTAACTCTCAGAGAACCTCATCAAACAAGCACCAGCAAAAACATAGCACTGTTAAGACTGAGCCTACCTGCTCTCAGTCCTGCCTCAGTCTTTTAAGTGTCCCATACCTTGATTCATAAAACAGTCTGTGAGGCAATTATCCATTCAAAACAAAGTCCAAACTAATGCACTACAGGTTTTTATCTAAATGTTAAAAAAAATAAAATAAAAAGCCAGATGAAAAAGACATAGCAGAACAGTTGGACTTCACAGAGCTGCAGAGACTGGTCCATTTTCTGGATTTCTAGATTATCCTCTAAACTCTTCAAAAACTCTTTAACTGATCCCAGAATCCCGGCTCTGTGTGCATCCAAGCATGCACTAATTATGTCATTAATCAATTAAGTTTAACTCCAACTTTAAATGGAATAAATGTAAGTAACTTAAAGAATGTTAAATACAGATACCCTTTATTAAATGTAACATTTTCATTTGTGCCTCATCACATCAGCTCATATTATATTAATAATACCGTGAAAAAATATTTTCTTACGGTATTGATACCGTGGCAGTTTAATAGCACGGTATATCGTAAAACCTGTTATTGTCCCATCTGAGGCTTTGGTACAAACTGGCTTACTGAATTGTAGTTTTAAGGGGAATGATTGACTCTATAATATAAAGCTCCTGGAAAGGGATACTAAAAGATATCCCGGAATTGCAATCAGCAGTGTTCAAACTCTAATAAAGAAGTTGAAAATGAGGGTATTTGTTGAAACCAAACCAAGGTCAGGTAGACCAACAGAAATGTGCCATAAACATAATAACTTAATGGTTATTAAAATGTTATAACAATATATTATAGCCTACCCCCATCCTCCTCGTGTGTCTAAGATAACAACTACCACCTACAATTTAGAATGTCTTTGATTTGGGCTTGTTAATTTCATTACGGGCTACTAAAATCTGCAGAGTATCTGTCCGAAGGGCTACCAGGTTTTTAAATTGTGCGAGCCCTGCTTTACCTTTACCTCAGAGTCACAGAAACATGTATTTACTTCATGACGACATCTGAGAAACAACCTCAAATCTGTGAGCTCATCCTTTAGTGACCCCTCCCTCAAACAGCTCTGTCTCTGTTAACATCATTACAACATGTGCTCCAATCTCTGGAAGGAACTCCAAAATAAAGTTACAAACCAAACATCAATTCCTTCTATTGTCTTCACACATCGTTTATTCTTATATAACACGTTTGCAGGAGAATAGCAGGTTCTGTAGCTGCTAAACAGATTTTTTATTTATTAGTATGAACTCTGTGTCCATTTTGTCTGTACATTTCCAAAAGCAGGCCGACGCGTCCTGAATTTAGACCGACAGAACAGTACCTGTGTTGGCCAAAGGGGGCAGTGATGAGCTCAATTATGGCGTTGAAGACAACGGTGAAACTTTTTGAGCGACTGTGAGAGAAGGTCAGAAGTGTATGACCTGCAGCAAGTTGTCAAAAGCCTGCGTGGACATTCGAAAGCACTTAAATTTATGTTAATATTATTTTCTAAAATTTCCAAGATAACATAACTACAAAGCAAGTGAGCAGTCAAAAAAATGGCTTTCTGGTTCAAAAACTATACCATCCAAGGGGTTTCATGAATGCAGCATTAGCTACAATAGACAGAGAGGTAACACCACCTGTAGCTGGACTATTTGAGCATTGCCATTTCAGTCAGACAATGACATTTTCATGAATTTTATTATGCCTGGTTTGAGTTTTGGTATCTAACAACAATAATGGGTAGTAACAGAGTAGAACAGAAAGAGGATCAGACATGACCACAGTGTGAATCATTTTCTATTTGCACTTAAACTACTTCCTTTCTTTAGTCTTTAAAATAAAACAATGAAGGCTGTCCAGGACAGGACATAGTCAGAAACACAATACTAACTGTGTACAAACTTCAAAAACATGTTCAGATCCGACTAAAACCTGTTCAAATCCATCTAAAACCTGTTCAAATCAAACTGAACATGTTTTAGTTTAATCTGTGTTGAGCCACACAAAGATTACAGCAACTAAAGAGAGTTTGGGACACATTTGCATCTTAATAAGTGTGACGTTAATCCCCACATCAGCCACTAAACCACTCTGTAAAGCATTTGAACCTGTAACTGTCTATAAAGAATGATGGTTATATGAAATCTAATAATGGCTTGGATTTATATAGCACTTTTCAAGGCTCTCAAAGCACCTTACGGAGTCCATTTTTCATGGGTTAAGTGTCTTGCCCAAGGAAACGACGACAGTATGAACTGTGGGGAGAGCGGGAATCGAACCACCAACCTTCCGGTTAAGGGACAACCGCTCTACCACTGTGCCCCATTATTATTATTATTATTATTGTTATTAGAACCACCCCTGTCTTCAGACACCTCAGGATTTGAGTAACTGCTCCCCGACGCAATCTTTGTCACTAAACGAGATGAAGACATTCTCCAGATTCCACAGAGTCCATAAAAGACCAGGGGCCTCATTTATAAAGCTTGCTTATGCACAAAAACCGTGCGTACACCACGTTCCACGCAAAAGATGGGATCTATAAAAGTCCAACTAGACGTGAGAACTGTGCATATCCCTACGCAAACTTGGCTTAAGCAAATTCTGGAGACTTGGCGACCCTCACGGTGAGGTGATGAACTAAAGCAGGTTTGAAAATTTACTTTTTGATATGGTTTAATTTCTATTTATTTTAAAAACATTTCAGTTTTATTTGGGTATAATCAATAAGCAAAATTTATGTCTTAAATAAAATAGGACGCCGTTTCTTTTTTAATAATTTGGCGTAACGCAGTTCCTGAAGCCGTGCACGCAGATTAAAGCAGGGCTGATCCTGATGAATCAGAGGCTGCATTTATGAAATAACTATTGGACATGATCACGAGCAGCACCTACAAACGCTCCATTCAGGGCTGTTTCATTTTTAAGAAGCGCTGTATCGAACTGCGGCTCACTACTACTCTCTTCTCATTAAGAACGAAACTGTTACACCCAAACCACCATCGCCCACCTGCCCCGCATCACAGACACACCACCATCGCACTTTTCAATCTCCTTCCTGTTCTACTGCACATCTACAGTGTTCAACTGCACATCTACAGTGTTCAACTGCACATCTACTGTGTTCTACTGCACATCTACTGTGTTCAACTGCACATCTACTGTGTTCAACTGCACATCTACTGTGTTCAACTGCACATCTACTGTGTTCAACTGTACATCTACTGTGTTCAACTGCACATCTACTGTGTTCAACTGCACATTTACTGTGTTCTACTGCACATCTACTGTGTTCAACTGTACATCTACTGTGTTCAACTGCACATCTACTGTGTTCAACTGCACATCTACTGTGTTCAACTGCACATCTACTGTGTTCTACTGCACATCTGTGTTCTACTGCACATCTACTGTGTTCTACTGCACATCTACTGTGTTCTACTG
Source organism: Perccottus glenii (assembly GCA_024416835.2). Taxonomy (NCBI): domain Eukaryota; kingdom Metazoa; phylum Chordata; class Actinopteri; order Gobiiformes; family Odontobutidae; genus Perccottus; species Perccottus glenii. Next base: position 9,858,075 of record CM044547.2, on the reverse strand, counting down.
CACATCTACTGTGTTCTACTGCACATCTGTGTTCTACTGCACATCTACTGTGTTCTACTGCACATCTACTGTGTTCTACTGCACATCTACTGTGTTCTACTGCACATAAGGCTAGGTTGTAGTTTATTACTTTGTGTTCAATAATTAGTTCTTATTAACTTGAGCAGAGACCTAAAACGACTTTAGATCAAACCCAATAATGAACACTGGTCTCATGTGTTTTACTAAATCAGTAGAATTTTATCAAAACGACTCTTATTTGTTTAACTCTTACTTTTTATGCATTTTACCTGCTTTTTATTAATAATAACAAGAATGTATTAACAGTAATAATTAATGTGAGGACCGGAAGTACTTCACAAAAGGACCAGATTTGGTCCGTGGACCTTAAGTTGGAGACCCCTGGTCTTTAGTCTCAGTGGCTGCAGCAGAGACACAAAGGGCAGCACATGATCCAGAACATTATTACATCTCTCTGACAAGGGCCTCAAACAGGAGGACACCTAGTTTAAGACGGCTCTGACTGTGTTATGAAATAATAACTTATGGCTCATGTTTCAGACTCGGGACAGCAACCTCCGTTTCCAGTTGAGCCTCTTTGCTAACACAGATTACTGCTCACATTCTGTTCTCCATTGGTGTCGGGACATTTACGTGACTTTTTGTCCATTTTGGAGAGAGTAAAGCTCAGCCTCAGACAGAAACATGTTTTTGTTGCGTGCTTGTTAAGCCCGCGGAGCCGACTCAGCCCGGGACCGGTCTGTGCAGCAGCGGAGAGACACACAATGAGCGAGTGAATGCCTTTTGCTAAAGTGGATTTATTTATGCTGCCACACCTCTGAAAACGAGTTTGCAATAAACAGAGCGGCCCCTGTTCTTCAAAACATAAATCGCAACTGAATTAACATCTTAACCCACTGGAAACGTCACACATGTGAATTGATACAAACGGCTCACGGTTAATTGTTACATCCCTAGTGATAACTTAATTTCACCTGACAGATTTTGCACACAACGAGCTGATTTTTTTTTTCAAAGTAGACGCCATGATGTTCACGAACAAACCGAATCTATTGAATGGCTCTTAATTTTTTATATATATATTGCAAATCCAGTATTCAAATATTCGGGCCCATCCCTAACTAAAACCATACTTTAGTAATGTTAAAGGGCCTAATTGTGACTATAAAGCACTGTAGCCAAGATAAGCCAGCACCACAACTGATTTATTTGTCTATTTTATTATTAGGATTGATTCCAAAAACATAATTCACACCATATTTCTGATTTTAGTTGCCATAAATTTCTAATTTTTATTTTTTGCTAAAATTTATCATTATAATAAATGAACACCAAAAGAAATATCAAGGATGAAACAACAGGATACTACTGTAAACCAGTGTTTTATTATATTTTCCTTCTTTATTTTAGAGTACAGTGCTCATTTAGCAAGCCTTGTTACAAAGACATTGTTTAGCACAGTAGGTTAACATAATTATATTTCACTAGACAGTTTGTGAAAGTAGTAAGTGGTCCATCTGAGCAGACAATGTGAGGTTTGGATTTTACTGTCGGTCAAACGTTCTTCTTTATTTGACTCTCTGCTCTCAGGACACACGCTGAGGCCAAACTTCCTCCATCATTTCCTGTAGCACGTTGCAGTAAACTATAGATATTTTGTAAATTTATCGTCATCGCAACTGCAATATCTAACACTAAACTCTGCTTGTTGCACATCATGGTTTCAATGCAACTGTCCATCCAATGCCTTTATTCAAACCAAATGTGACCAAATATAAAGCTAAGTCCCAGTGTGACATGTTGAAAACCAGATAGTCAACACTATCTAATGGTATTGCACGTTTTATGGACTTTATATTTCTATCAATGGATTACAAATTTGTCTCAGTTAATAAGGTCTTGACTCTATGAACAACCAGATGCTTTACCTTTCTTTTCACTTTGTTCCAGCCCAGTATCATGGACTTTGTCCAGCTCCAGTTCAAACAAATGATGTGTGCAGTGAGATTCAAGTGTAGGGCAAAAGGCTGTCTACATTAAAGAAATATCAGCTGTTTGCAGTTGCTGAAGCAGTTGTTGCCAGTTTTTGGACAAAAATATATAGTGACATTATAAGAGACATTACGGTAAGTAGATATTACACGGCACAATACCAGACTAATGTAACAATATTCAGTGTCTTTACTCCTAAAATTCAATATCAGAATAATTAAAAAGTAAAATGTAATTTATAGTAATTTCTTGAATGCAACATTACGGTCTTTTATTTAACTCCAGGTTTGAATTGAACCAGTTTAATATATGTTTTCCTATATTGTATCTGTAAAAATTAACTGCTTTCAAATCCCAGGAAAATACACAAACCGGTGAAGATCAGAAGAGACGTTCAGGTCTATTCTAGGTATGGTTCTAATTAGTAATGGGCGATATGAACGATATGCGATATAAATGATAAAAAATTGGCATACGATAGAGATTTTAACTCTATTGCACTACCGCGATAATACATGTTGATGATGCAATTTCCCCGCAAAATGTACAGCCACGAGCTGCAGCTTGAAACATGGCTGAAAGCGAAACGGAGGAGCTGGTGAAAAAGACGCAACATCCATTATTTGGACGTAATTCGGATTTAAGCCGCCTGACGGCAGCAGCAAAAATATACTCTGTAGAGTGTGTGGGGCAACAGTTCCAGCTAAGAGAGGTAACACGACTAATCTGTTGTACTACCTCAAAACGAAACATGTTACTGAATACCAGCTCTGTGAAGTCTTCACGGAGCTGGCAAAGCTGGTATTCAGTAACATGTTTCGTTTTGAGGTAGTACAACAGATTAGTCGTGGTTACCAGACTTCACGGAGCTAGCATAGCCAGGCAATGCAGCCAAAGAGCGAGCGCGGAGCGAGCGGAGCGAGCGAGAGAGAGAGAGAGAGCGCGCGAGCGAAGCGCAGAGAGAGATTATAGATTAAATTAACATATAAAATCTTACACGCTTTGTCAACAGAAAAAAGTGTGAAAGATCCCCGAATTGACCGTGCTGTTGCTTTATGCAAGAAGATTGTGAGTTCCTTTTCAGGAATACAGGAATAACATTAAAAAATACATTTAGCAGTTTGGCTTTCCTTAGGATCTATGTAACCTGTTCTGAAATGATTCTATTATAATTTATATATCGCAATATATATCGTTATCGCAAGAGGCTGCAATGTATATCGCAATATGGATTTTTGGCCATATCGCCCATCCCTAGTTCTAATCTAGTTTTTGGTTGAGTTTCATGAGAGAGCTTAGCTTTGCTCTCTGTTCCCTTTAAGTTCTATTTTAGTCAAGGTTTAAGCAGGTTTGTTTGCTTTTTCAAAACATAAACTACAGTTATATACCTTCTAGATTTTTATTTACTGTTATTTAATTTAGCTGGTGTTTTCATTTAAATACTTGTAAAACCACTGAATTACCTTAAATCAAAAAGGACGTTTACATTTATTTTTATGTTGAAAGCACAAAATGCAACTGTTAACTGTTAATGCAAAAGTAATAAAACTGGCAGGAAATAACCATAAAATCACAAACCAGTTATTTACTTAATTGCTCTGTCATTATTGCTCATTTAGCTGGTGTTTGCATAAAAAAATAGTATTTTACACATTTTTGACATACATTACAGACTTTTACTGCCTCCAGTGAACAAACACCACACACAGAGACAGAAGGCGGGGCGGCAGTAGCTCAGTGGGTAGAGCGGTCGTCTTTCAACCGGAAGGTAGGCGGTTCGATTCCCACTCTCCCCACAGTTCATACTGTCGTTGTGTCCTTGGGCAAGACACTTAACCCACCTTGCCTCCAGTGACTGTAACACTGGTAATGTAATGTAAGTCGCTTTGGATAAAAGCGTCTGCTAAATGAATAAATGTAAATGTAAATGTAAATGTAAGGCTGTAAGTGTGAAGCAGAAATGAGGGAATGAGGACAGAGCTGGGGTCGGGGCCATTCCACATGAACAACAACAGAGAGAGCAGAGCAGACTAGAGTGTGGTAATGCAGCTGGTAACACATGTACAACATACACACAGTACTGCATATGGACACAATACTACAAAGGTCTAACCCTGGTCACAGCTCAGAGTCAATATTTAAGGTTAAATATCAGAAGTTTAAAAGTTTAAAAAGATTAATAGTTAAAACACAAACCAATAAAAAGTGGGGTAATGTATCGTGCGTAACATGATATATTATCACGATAGACGTTAAAGGAGAAGGGCTCTTGTGACACAGATGTGGTATTTGTGTAATCAATAACTGTGTGTAACAGCTTTTAGTAACTGATCAAAAAACAGAACATCAGACAGAGAGCAGGAAGTAAACAGCAGCTAGAGCAGAATAAAAAGAAAGACTGTTTTGTGTGGAGCTTAGAAAGAAAGATACAAAAGTTAAATCAGAATTTGTTGAACATAGATTTTTACTTAATAAAAGAGCAATTTTTCAACTGAAGGACTGAAGACTGATCATGATCACCCAAGTAATGGCTTAAAATAGTGTGACAAGCGATCAGCTACAGCGGTCGGTCAAATCAAAACCATTTAGACTTTCACTCTTTGTTGCCAGCAAAAAAAAAAGGCTCTGGTCTGGAGGTTTTACAAAGCATCTAAGTAAGACGGTAAACTGCAGTTTGCAACATTGGTCCCATTAATATCCCGTAAAAAAAAATATTACAACACCACAAACCACATCAGCTCTGTTTGTAAGCATGCACAGCTCTGTGTTCGTGCTGCTCTTGTCTCCACAGAGCGTTGACAGACAGAACCATTTAAATGTAGTAAAATGATAGATATCACAAACTACGTCTGTCATATATTAGATTATTGACTGTGTTTTTACTGACAGAATATTGTGCAGAGGCTGAGCCAGGTAAACTTAAAAGAAGACTTATTACTGTAGCCGCCACACTCTAATGAATAAAGCAGAAATCCTGTAATTTAATACATTAAATAGAACATGTAATTGGTGGGTAATTGGTGGGCCAATAATACTTTCAGTGATCAGGCCTCAAAAACTCTTATTTGGAGCACTCTTACTCAAACAGTGAGTAAAGTTAAGTACACAACAGAGTAAAGCTCTAGATGAATATACTTAGGTTACTCTTTTTTTCTCTTTATAGGAAGAAAAAACCAAAAAAGTGACAATATCTTGAGAAAGATCTGAAACATCTTTCCCAGAAAGAACCATGGTTAAAGAAAATACAGAAGAATTTGAGTAATACAATAATAAAAATGAGAACTGTACACCACACAAGCCCTGGGATATTGCACAAGGTGATACTGAGATGAGGATAGATGTGTGAGCCACTGTGCAGCTCTACTCAGAATGTAACAAGAGAAAGACACAACCCAAAGGCTGGTAAACATAGCCATGGAGACAAAAGGCCTCAGGCAGCAGAGGAGCTGCCACTGAGAGTCTATTTGTGGAGAGCAGAGTGATGTGGGACTCTACAGGAAGTGGCTGCCCACAGAATGACTCGGCTGCTACTTCCAACACTGCTCTCTGCTCTCACTTCAACCATTTGTGTTTCCTCTGAGAGCTGCATTCACCTGCCTCTGGGTCTGTACTCACCTGGACACCACATCAGCCAGATGTTACTATCACTACAACACACTTCCACTGCAGTCAAGCAGTTCATCTACAGCAACCCACAAAACACTATCACTTTCTGTGTATTTCTGTCATATTGCAAGACTCCTCCAGTGGAAGAGAAACCTGTAAGCTAGAGATGCTCCGATCAGCATTTTTGGGCCTGATCACCGATTACCGATCACCAAAATCATGATCTGCCAATTGCTGATCACTGCCGATCACAGAATGGCAGGGGAATGGGAATCTTTTATCTATAATCATGCAGAGTTTGCACCATTTGTAGAAATGAAACTAAGTCTAAATTAACTGTATTAACTGTTTATGACATTTCACTACAGAACATGACTTGTATACCAAAATACAGCTGAATATAACAGAACAGTTATTTCCTAAATAACCTTCCTGTGTGCATACACGCTTCTCTGCGCTTAGCCTCCCTAACATGTTGTGGACCCTAAAAGATATAAAAGCATAAAATATTATTTCTATAAGCTATAGGCCTATGCAATTGTTCGTTAATTATGTTTAAATATGTAGATTACTTTTACTATTTATATAAGCTGCTTATACTATTTATGTAAATTGCTTTTATTTATTTTCTATTGCAACTTTAAACAGGTCTAAGCAGTTTGGTGTTTTCATGTAGCCTTGGCAACTAGCCTGAATAATATGCACATGAAATGAAACTTATCAACTCACCTCAACATGCCTTTTGCAATCATTTAGATAGACATAACTGATTCATTTAGTTTGGGAGAAGAGATAAAAGCCCGCCCACACTGACAATTGATTGGTTGATTTGCAGAAACAGGCCAATCAGGATGCTCTCTGTCTTACAAGCGCTTCACACACACGCACACACACGCACACACACACACACGCACACACACACACACACGCACGCACACTAGCACACACACACACACACGCACGCACACTAGCACGCACACGCACGCACACTAGCACACACACGCAAGGTCTCTCGCTCCCTCTCCCTCTCTGCCATGCGCGCGCTACATATATTGAAACAGTCTTGCATGCGCGCTCTTGCTCGCTCGCTCTAGATTCCGGGAGATTTTAACTAATTTGCGGGCATCAGGGAGCCGCTATCAATATGCGGGAGACTCCTGCAACTTCCGGGAGACTTGGGATGTCTGCTTTGAAAAACTTCCAGACGGGAGAGCTCATGTTACCACTGACAAGCTCCGATCTGCTGTTGTGTACCTGTGCCGCGCATGCACCTGTGAAAAAGTCGCATGATTTACGCCCCGCGATCGGCTTTTTTGATCGGCGCTTTTGGGGTTCGTCGATCAAGCTATTTTTAGTCAATATCGGCCGATCATGATCGGTGGCCGATCAATCGGAGCAATGAACTGCATAAACCACATTACTATGTTTGTTCCCTTATGTGTCTGGTTTATCTGAAAAACTTTTTTACAAACACAACATTCCAGTCCACTTTAAACCAGAAAACATTCTGCGTCAAAAACTGGTCCATCCTAAAGGCTAGTTCCCCTCGCACAAACAGGTTTATTTTCAGGTTAAACCCCTCCCTCTAGAGATATAAGCTCTCTTACCCGTTGATCTCAGAATTGATTAAGTCTCTTGATTTTGAGAAGACAAAACATCTTCACCTTGAAAACTTTTGCTTTAAACATTTTTTGCTTTCCAATGAAAACAAAATTAAGATTTGCGTTTTCACCGTTTCTTTGAAAATGGAAAATTACGGCAAAAATATTTAAATATTTTCTCGTATCAAAAATTTCAATTTCCATTTTATCACGATTGACTCATCTACAACAGCTACAACAAACTTTTTGCCTGAATTTTCTATTACATTTCAAGCACAAAAAGAGCATGGACTACATTTGCCTTTTAATTATTTTTTTTTGTTTGAGGGTAGAGGCTTAGTCCAGCTCTAGCCCCACTATGCTTTGCAGCAGTAGGTTACTAAAGTTTTGTTTCCACTCTGGCTATGGTATGGGTCAGGTCAGTATGGAACGGTTTGGTACAGTTAACCTCACATTCAAGTTGCATGCATTTCTATTCTGCTCAGTTTAGGAGAGCAGCGTCTGCTGCCCAAGAAATTGTCTTCAAAGTGCCACAAAACTTGTTTCTCTATTTGAGATATAAAAATATTTTGAAGCAGACATTTTGATGCATTAATAATTAATATGATTAATATGATTAAATATAATTAATATCTGTTGTAGCAGAAAGAGGAAACATTTAACTGTTTCTGTTTATTCCTATCTTTCTGAACATTACATTCATAGAGCTGCAACACTTTACTATAATTTAGGAACTCCATTTTTGAGGCACAGGTTCTACTTGTGTAGACAATACCACAGTGACTCTATTTAGAACAGGTGGCATGGTGGCAGAGTGGTTAGCACTCCTGCCTCACGGCAAAAAGGTCCTGGATTTGATTCACATCGTCAGGAAAAAAATTACATTTGCCATGTTGGCGTTTATCACAAAAACGATGGATAATCTATTAAAAACATTTTTGTTTTTGTCCGAGTGAGGATTATCTATCATACAATTAGCTGACTGCAGTGTTAAACCTGACTGCAGTGTTTTCAATAGGTTTTCAGATTACTGTCAGGTGTCTTCACAAACTTGCCAGACTCTTTGGTCATTTCAGACACTGCACAACTGCTTTAGCTTAACTCCTGTCCACATCTCTCTGACCTCAGCTGGTACAGTGTGGAATTGTGGGACAGAGTGAGTCGGAGAAGGGGAGGCAAATTAGCGCTGCGATTCTATTGACAGCGTATTCATATCGATATTATTGAAAATTAATGGATGGTGGTACATTGCTGTTTACAAATGACTCAATCATTATTCAACGTAGTCTAGTCCACATGACTGCAGCATTAGTCGGCCTAATAGAGCTATAAGCATAGGCCGACTAAGAAGTGTATGTAAACGTGGATGATTTTGGCACCAATGGAAGCTAATCTAGAGCTAGTACTTTGTCTACATTCACTTTAATTTGGCAAATATCACTACAGTATTCAACAGTTCTTCCATGTGAGCAGCCCTGAGACTTTCTCTAGTGCCACAACTAACTGAGTGAGAGCAGTCTGCAGTGAATAGTGAGTTTCTGGCAAACCTTGGTGCCAGTTCAGAGTCCAGCCTAAAGCCAGCCTTCTTCAGTCTGTTCCCGAGCCGGGCAGCACCACAGGCCACAGATGGGGCCACAATGGAGCCTTGTGTCGCTGCATGTCTTTTCACTGCGTCCAGAGAGAGAGCACGGCACACGCACGCACGCCTGCACGCACGACTCCACCTCGCTCTAAACACTCCCTCCAGTTGTTTCCTGTTTGGGACACTGCATCCAGCTCCAAAACAAACCACTGTCAAAATCAAGTGTTGAAAAAGGGCACCACACCCTGATGAATGCCGCCTCCTTCAGCCAATGGGCGGCCATCTTGGCTCCAATGACAACTCGAGTGAACAATCAGGCTGAGCACAATGAGGGGAACCTGACACCTGTGACACTAAAGGACAGTGACACAATTACCTCTGCTTTATCTCTGGAGGCATATGACAACCACAATGAATGGATACTCATTTAAAGGATTATATTCTTATAGAGAGCATCAGACAGATTCAAGGAGCCTTCAAGGGCCCCCAACTTGGCAACATTATGAATAGAAGTCAGTAAGGAGCACAAGCAGTATTGTTGTTTCAAATCTGTATTGTGACTATTATTAAGGTTGCTAAGTTAGAAAAGACTATATGAGTAAAAGTATAGGAAAAATGTCCCAATAGTTGGGATGTAGAAGGGATGTTTGGCCATTTGCTGGAGTCTGATTAACCTGTTAAATACAATTTGTGGCTCCAACAGCAGTTTAAACCTTAACTCACGGACCTTCTGTCAGAAATACTGAATATTTATTGTGACATTCATAATGACTAGCTCCACCTTGGCATGTAACAATATCATAATGGTATGAGATTAAGTCCACAGTACAATATTTATTGCAATATTATTGTGATATTGCAATAATAAAACTGAGCTTATAGTAACCATTAGTCCTTGGTACAATAAGACTGAGATTTAAGTCAAGTGAGTCACTAAAATGCTTGACCAAATGCATGTATCATGTTAGGCAAGGCAGCACGTGTCACGGTAACTCAATGTGCTTTACAACAATAGCCTTCTGAACTAACTGCAGATTCCTGATGGTCTTTGTGCAGTTAAAAGTCCATTGCAGTAATCAATTCTGCTAGTGATAAAAGTATAAAGCATGAGCATGATTTTTTTCTAAATCTGATTGTGATCAAGATCCTTTGCTATATTTTTATGGTGATAAAATGCAGACTTTGTGATTGATTTCCATTTTTTTTTTTACTTGATTTTACTTTTAAAAGTAAACTCAATTAAAGAATCAATTAAAACACCAAGATTATTTACTTGTCCTGCAGAGTTAATGACTTTTGGAGATGAGTAGCAACCCGCAGCCTCTCAACTTTAGTACCAAAGACAATTATTTGTTTAACTAAAGGAAGTTTTTAGCCATCCATGCACTTAATTAACGTGTCTAAGTTAGCATAAGTATGGTAGGCGACGTTGCTGTTACTAACAATTTTGCATTAACAGATTGAACAGGAGTGGACCAAGAATGGATCCTTGTGAGACACCACATCTTTAATAGGAAATTATTCAATTTTTTTCATCTATTGCAACAAAGTACTCTTTGCCCTCCAGATTCCCAGAGTCAACACAGTCCTGAGGCAAATGTAAGTCCTTCAAAAAACCCTGTTCTAGGTTTTTTACAATACATGTGATATTTATATTCAGAATTCAGTTGTTTGGAGGCCACCACAAAATAGTTGTAAGAGAGACACTTAAGCGGCAATAGCTACAATACTATAACTTCAGAAAATTCAGCGCTATCAAGTTTTTAGTTTTTCCATAGCTGCAGGGACAAGCAATGGATTAAAAACAAAGAAAGAGGAACGATGCTGAAGGATAGGTAAAACATTAGCAAAGTCCCTAAAGTTACTTTCATTGCAACAGCTGCAACTTTTATCTGATACAGCTCCAGATGAACCTGCTGTTTAATGATACTAGCGGGAAATCTGCATAAATCTGTGTAAATATCCAAATACTGCAACTCTGTGACCTTTTTGGATGTAAGCACAAGTCAGAGTAAGCTTTTGTATCACATTTTAAGCTCAATGCAGCTCGAAAGGTCTCTACAACAAACAGTTTCTACTTGAAGTCTGTGGAAAACCTGATTCAAACTGCTTACTGATTGCATAAAATAAAGCCCAATATGTAGTATCAAAAAATTTAATTAAATGTACCATCATTGTTTGAAAAATGAAATAAATGCTTCCTGTCAAATACATGGAACTATTCAAGCGGGTCACTTGAGATCAAATGGCAGATACACACATTGAAATAAAATATAATTCATGGAACAGCCCTAAAGGCCGGTACACACCGGGACGAATATCGGCGCGCGTTATTCGCCAGCATTTTTCAGCGCGTTTTTTGTGTCCACACCCAAGCGATTTTCGCTGACGATGAGCCGAGTGAACATGCAAATTCATTCCCTGACATTAGATGACGCTTAATGTAAAACAGAAATACCCCCATTTGCTGTGCAATACTACTCCATAATAGTTCTCTTTTATCAAGATTTTTGTAATCGCTGTCGCGTTTGTCATATAGTTCTTTGTGTTCCGACACCAACGAGACCAGCAGCTCTACATTCATCTTGCCTTGCAAGACGCTACTTGGCGTATATCTTCTTCGCCATTACGTATGTGTGCTCGGCAAGACCGTTTTGTGTTTGAGCGCCCCCAAGTTGTGTTTTACTGTAACTTCAGAAGCTCCAGACACGTGAGCAAAAGCGCCAATCTCATTGGTTGTATAGTTTTTAACGCGGCGCGTCAAACCTAAAAAAACGAACCCGAGGCGTTTTTTAAAAAATGTCGCTTTTACACATGGCGTTTTTCGCGTTGGTGTGCACACTCACGTTGGCGCCCTTTGTTTAGTCACGAGGCGTTAAACGTCGGCGAATATCGCACGCGAAATTCGTCCCGGTGTGAACGGGCCTTAAGCCAGTGTGAGAGACCACCTTTTCACTCTCTGAAACAGTAGATGCTGCCTGCTGCTGCAAACAGACAGGACAGAAAATGACGTCTACAGGGAGAGGCTCTTGTTTATGGTGTTTATTCAAGAGTCTGACTGTAGCTGTTAAACTCCCGCAATTGGAATCAAGTTGAAAAATTGTGCTGGTCTTTTAAGCATTCAGTTCAATGACACTTGAAGAAAATGATGTGAGGTTTCAGTTTGTAAACACCCACCCAAGGTAATTTTTTTTCCTTTTTTTTTTTTTCTTGAGAGGCCAAAGGGAGGTCGATGTTTAAAACCTGAGCAACAGCAGCACAAACACGACGCAGACACAGGATGCACGGAATATTTAGAGTCAAGAGGAAACCCCGCTCGACAGTAGAATTCCTGGTATTCTTCAGATTGATACTGAGCCAAGTCTTGTCTCAGTGTCTCCAGCAGGAAAAGCAGAGGATAAAATTAAGGCCTTGTCCACGAAGACAGAAATATAAAACAGTGCATTTTTGTTATCAATTTTAAATGGACAATATCTGCCTTTAGGAAAAAGAACAGCTGAAGAGAGTCAAAGCTCAAACAGCAGTTTTAGAGGGTCACAACTCAAACTACAGCGGCTTTAGAAAGTCAAAACTCAAACCTCATTACTTAAAAAAAGACTATGTAACCCAAAAAGAAGAAGTGGGCTGAAAGTGTTAAGCTTTGAAATAATAAATAATACCTTTAAAAGTATTTATGTCCTTTACTGAGAGAACAGTCAAATGTTTGTAGTGCTGCAGCTATCGATTTTTTTAGTAATCGAGTAATCTGTTGATTATTTGGTTTGATTAATCGAGAATAAATAAAGATAAATAGCGTAGCTGCAGTCAGCAACACAGTTCAAATAAACAGATATAACACATAACATTTTCACATAACACTCGCTAAGCTTGACGGCGCTAACACAAAGCTATCAAACAATGCGCTAATATTGAAACAACAATTGTTGGAACATGTGAGGACCCTAAACAAAAGTTCAAACAGCTGCAGAGAGTACGAGTGTTCAGCTCCAGACGCACAGCATTCTCGTCACCAACTGACCACGAATACACTGTAAATGTTTGCACAACGGGCGCTCCGGACTTGACACTAGGGTCCCTAGAGTATCAGGTACAGTTGTGAAAGTTTGTTCATGCAACCAGAGCACAGGATCTCAGGATGTGTAAAAGTGGCTTTTGCTGCCACAGGTATGGATGAACATGTCCAATCAAATCATCGAGGCAAGACAAAAAATAATTGAGGTATTTTTCTAATCAAATTACTCGATTTATTTGATGAATCCTTTCAGCCCTAAATGTTTGGAACACTTTACCAACATATATATTCAATCTTGTTGGTGGAATCAATTTTCTATTAAAATGTAATTACAAAATTGAGAAAATACTTCTCAAACGCTCTAATTTTCATAAACAAGCGTTACTTTCCTGAAGGCTGAACTTCAAACATAAATTCTTGCCAACCAGCTGTTACAATATGGTATTGGACATATATGACAATTGGACTTCTTAATCACTTTCCAGGTGATTTTCATGCATTTTAAATCTAAATATTTTAAGTTTTTGGGGGAGTTTTCCAGGATGTGTTTGAAGGAACCCTGACTTCTTTTCATTGAGCAGAAGGTTTAGAAGGGCATTCTCTGATCTGGCATATAGAAAAGGATTAAAATCTGGTCTAAAACAAAACTACGTCTAAACCAGTTCAACGACAGCAAACAAAAACTATCTCAATACAATATACATTTCCAGACCCTCTTTCTACAAATTAGTCTATGACACACTCTCATACAGACACTGATTAAACTGCTGCTGCGTGCGTTTTCTGCCACAGACCTCCACCTTAAGTCACATAAACAGAGCTACAACTTCCACATCATCATCCTCATTAAGTGTTGCTTTTACGAGGCCTGGGAGCCACTGTGTCTTTAATGTCTGCTTCCCAGATGCTTTTAAGAGGCCTCTGTGCTGCTCTGTGCGTCGTTCTTTGCTGTTGCACTGCTCAGAGTACAACAGGAAGGAGAGTTTCTGCAGCGCTTGCACTGTGTCCGACATCCTGTACTCACCACCGCTGCAGAGAAAATAAGTGCAATCAGAAAAGTGATGCAGAGCGACTGAGACAGGATAAAAAGCACTCAACTGGCTCCGGGACTGCTTTTAACCACAGAGGTTGTGTTACAATTTTCTTCTTTTAAATAAGTCATATGCAAAATGCCACCCTAAAGAAAAAGGAATTGTAACAAGCTGTTTGCCACAGTCGGGTTAAATATTTCATAATTAAACGAGCCATAATACGGAGGGTGTTTCTGAATCATCCAAATTGGGACAGCACCTTGACGAGATGCAAAAAGTCTCATGAAACAAATCCAAAAGTGACAGCAGACAAGACACAAGATAAAAACAGCATTGTATTTCACCATTCAATGTATGACACTACTGTTTACCTTGAAATAACAGCACAAAAACAAGCTTCCCTTCACTTTGTGGAACAAGTATATAGTTATAACTTAATACAATGGGGACAGGGACTGCTAGAGTTTTAAAATATTAAACATGGAAAAGTTGAGGTCTATGGACAAAACATAGCCATATGAAACAGTTTATACATTTTGGTGGAGAATAGACAAAAGGCTATCCTAAAAATATATCAGAACTGACAAAACACCGATGAAATTGAATAAAATTAGAATACAACACACACCAATATTAAAATAGGTTATAGTCAGTATGAAATAACAGCATCCAACAAATAGTGTCCATTGCAAGTATTTTAGCCACATATGATTCAATTTTTATGTTTAAGGCAATTTACTACAGCAAATGCAAAACTGATGCAAACTTTGATAAAGTGCCATAATACACAGGAAAAAATTAATACAAAAAAAGAATTATACATATATCTAAAAATACTAAAACAAGCCCTTAACAAATCCAATTTATTGCAAAATCTACAACTACAATACACTGCTTAAATCATAATAATGTTGCACATATTTAAACTTTGTGAGTAAAAATAACTGACCAATCAGAACCTTAAAACAAATTGTGATGAGGTGAAACAAAGACTTCTAGTTTAGTCTCGTTTAGCCCTGATTTAGCTCTGGTTTAATATTCTAGGGCTGCTAAATGCATTGCAAATTTATCATTATAAAAAGAAATACCTGTATTGCAGTAACAGCTTGATCTAGGTCCTTCTTTGACAAGTGGAAATTAATAAGTAGTCTTGCATTTCTTTACATATTTGAAAACATTTTAATGTGTCAAAGTGCACTGAAATATCATGAGTCATATTGCGATATATCACAATACTTAAAATAGGTATTGCATGTTTTTCTAACATTGTGCAGCCTTAGTTTAATCCTGGTTTAGTCTTGCATTTCTTTGCATACATCTGAACTTTTACTTTGTCAAAGGGGGCATTCAAATTTGCATATTCAATAGTTATAGCAATATTATATATAGTTATTGCATATTACATGTTATGCTAATACGGGGGGAATATGTGTTAAAATACCAGTTATAATTTGGGGTAAGGGGTTGGTAAATGTAAGAGTCCCCTCTGCATAACACGGAGCGGATCTAGGCCATGGCCCAGGCTGAAGCCCGGAGGAGGGGGGGCAGATAACGGTCCAAAAACCCCGTCCCAACACCACCCCACAACCCGGTCCGAAGGGCTCCGGGAAGGACAGAGCCACTGAGGTTAATTCACAACAACAATCACTAACTCGGCCGATGGAAAGCGTGGATAACCAGCTCCAGACTGCGCTTTGAATCGGGGTCGAGCGGTTTGTGGAGCACTGTTCAATCGTGACCCCGCGGTTCAAGCACTGACAACTCACTCCTGTCGGGTTTAACAGTCCTGTTAAGTGTGTTATATAATTAAAGAATTAGGGAAAACAAGCTAACGAAAGCAGTTTAACCATTATCACACGGATCCAAATAAGAAAATTGCAAGTAAAACCGTGAAACGTGTGAATAAATCCGTCTTAGATCACAGCCAACCATAGCCCCCCTCAGAGCTAGCCCCGGCTAACTTTAGCATTTAGCAAATAAAGTTTGCGCCAGTTAACTGTCAACAAAGTGAAACACCACTTTCTATCAAACACAAAAGTTGTTAAAAGTAAAGCAATTTAATTAAGTAAAGAGTTAAATTATTTCTTATTTCAAAGCAGTGAAACAAAAGCTGACAGCCCGGTGTTTGAGTGCACTAATCCCGTGAGGCCTGTGCATCCCCGCGCAAGAGTAGCCGGCTAGCGTTTAACTGACTGCGCGCGGAGACGGGTAGCTCTGAGCAGCGGGCCGACCCGTCCCCGCCTACCTCCGCAGCGGCTGTTAACCCAAAGCTAATAATACTGAGCTAGTGCTATAGTCTATGCAGAGCACCCACCTCGTTTGTCGAGGTCGTAACCCACCACTACAAAGTAGTCGGTGAGCCTCGTCATCTTCGGAGCTCAAGGCGACGGGCCTTTATTGCTAAATCCTTTTCTCTTGTGAGCGTCAATATTCCATTTACGTCCTGCCGGCAATAGAGACATCACGGGCGACTGTAGCATCCTTCCAGCTGCACCCCGCCGCCATACTGTCAGTCTGCCGTGCCCTGACAGCGGAGTGCCCCGCGCATGCGCTGTGGACGGGTCCAGGGAGGGGCAGCTCCAGAGGAATGTCCCACAGAGGAACCGGAGCAAGGCAGGGTCAAATCTGCGGCCACGGGATAGGAACTGTGTGTATTGTCTATTGGACTGAACATGTAAAACAAGTTGCTAATGAGTATTACTGCCACTGTGACAATGCACTTTCTGAACTTTCTGCACCACACAGCATCTGCACCAAAGACTGGGTGCATCTGAAGTTAAAGTGGGTACAGGTGCTATGGCTGCACAGTACTGTAATTTAATGTTTTTATCTATCTGTTACTGCCTGCTATGACTAAGCAATTTCTCTTGTGGATTAATAAAGTTAAATCTAAGTCTAATATAATAGTCCACTCATTCTCACCTGGCAGGTGACTCAAAGGTGGGTTGAAGGCAAAATCTGGAAAAAATATTATTGAAATGTATATATGTATGTATATGTTTTGAACTGTTGCCTTCAGGAAGACGGTACAGATTATATAAAACCAGGACAAATAGACTCAAGCACAGTTTCTACCCAACTGTAATAACCGCTCTAAACGCTACAAAAAAAATGCTAAACGCAAAAGTCTGGACCAATCTTTTTGTTTGATGTATGTGTGGGTTTTTAGGTGTTTTTATTTTAAAATTATTATTGTTTAGTGTTTTAATGTTTTTCTTAAATTTACATTTAGTATTATTTTAACTACGTATGAGTGATGCACTAATGGAGAGCACTTTAAAATGTTTGTTGTATATATGACAATGACATTAAAGATCTATCTATCTATCTATCTATCTATCTATCTATCTATCTATCTATCTATCTATCTATCTATCTATCTATATAGTTTACTGGTAATTGGCTGTTATGATGGTAACAGTAAATTAAACCTACTCAGACACGGGGAGAACATGCAAACTCCACACCTTTTTAATTATTTAATATTAATATTAAATTTCCAATAATGACTCACCATTTAATCTCAAAGGCTCTGCTTCTGTTTAATGCAGTGGAGAGGATACATACAATGTTACAAAGCCTAAACCATATGTTGTTGACCATAAAGATGTTGATTTTAAATTTAAACAAAGCTAGCAAATTTAGCATGTTGTCACAAGAACAAGATGTACTTTATTTGAAAAACAAATGCGTTTGATGGTTTTTCTTTCTCTTCTCATTTGGTCAAGTGAGGATTATCTCTCATCCAGTTAACCGACTGCAGTGTTTAGCTCCAACTTTTGGAAAGTGACGGACCAGGGCCCAAAGGTCTCAAAACCCTAACACTCCAGTGGAAACAAAGCTCATGCAAATCCAACTATCAATGAGAACAAAATTGTCCAAATCACTCGGCCACCTATGTCTCATTTAATCACATTTAAATGAATTAATGAATTAAACACATTCGTCTATTCATAAGCCTTGTTCTATACTACCCAGAACTCTACTCTTGTTGAGGGGAAAATCCATTGTAAGAATGAGCTGAGATAAAATTGTAAAAACGACCATGGTAAATGTTACAGTGACATTATGACATGAGCAGATATCAGTGTGGAGCTCGATGGTTCAAATCCTCGTGTCCCGTCCTTGGCTGTGCTTCTGACACTTCCTGCTCTGTCACCTTTGACCCACAGCATTTATCACTCTCCGTTTTTTACACAATCCCAAGCCTGAGACAGTTACATTTTTCTTTCGAGTTTTGTTTTTCCACAACAATGTTTCTCCCACTTTTCAGTTCCCAGGTTTAATCTCTTTACGCCGAGGCATGTGTGAGCCGCGCTGTAGCCCCTTCCCTCAGATAAACCTCGGACCAAAACAACAAGAGATAAACCTGTGTGTGACAAAACAGTCCCATGACTCATTATAAGGTTCAAGAAATATGAACTGGAATGGATATTACTATAGAGAATGATGACATTAGAGTATGACATTAACGTCACAATGTAAGTCTAAAATGAATGCCAACTTGCTTTAACCATATTTTAAAGGTGACTCGTGTTATTTTACAGTTATTAATGCTTAAACCTTTTGCTTTAGCCTTGTTTCCACAGAGCAAGTTAGTATGTGTAAGTTTCCATCACCAAATGGGTCTGAGGTGTCCCCAAAAAAGGGTATACTTTGGTGACTCTTTGGCCTTATAGTGCAAGTGTGTGGTCCACCTTTTAAAAGGTGGAGCTAAACAATGTCAGTTGATTGGACAAGAGATTATCCTCACTCAAGAAAAATGAGAAGAGAAAGGGAAACAAAGTATGTCTTGTTCTTGTGATAAATGTGTTAAATGTTGTACTTTAAGGTCCCAATAACAAAGCTAGCGTTTATTCTCAACAGCGGTTTGTGGTTTTAAAAACTGTGGTACGACTCTGGCTTCATGAATTTAAACATTGTATTTATTGTCAACACTGCATTAAATAAAAGCAAAACCTATGACAGTAGTCACATGACATGAGTGAGTCCCTAAAATGTATGAAAGTGGTTTACCTTGTGCAGTAGCTGGATTCTTACAAACTCTCAAAAATCCATCTTGAACTGCTCCAAGCAAAGTATCTGCATCCAAACGGCTGATGGTTTGTCCAATGATGTGGCAGCTATGACAGGTGGAATGTGTTTTATTGTTGTATTATAGATTTAAACAAGTTTGGTTTAGTTGGATATAAAATAGGTTTTAGATGGATTTGAACATGTTTTAGATACATTTGAACAGGTTTTTAGTTGGATTTGAACTTAATTCAGTGCAACAGTGTCTTGCTCATCTCTGATTTTGCAGTAATCTAAAGGCTCTGCAGGAAGTGAGCACCATGTGACTTCCTGCAGACAAACCAAGCGACAGGAAGTGGTTTGAGGGCCTTGTACATATCATTGCTCTACACACGTTGACTCCAGCTCCACGTTTCCACTTGGCTCAGGTGAAGCGTGAACAATGTTATACTTTGTTAAATGTCTCCAGAGTTAACTTTAACTCATGGTTAAGGAAGAACACATAAGTCACATAAAGAGGCAGCAGTTTCTTTGTTGTAATCAGAGCTGCTCTATTTCCAGGCTTTGTGTTTACTGTAAACTGTATTTTTCCTGATTGTTACTTTGTGTTTATTCCCAAAACAGAGGAGCAGGGGGTTTGTTGGATGCTGAGATACAAAAAATAAAACAGTGGCTCAAAGCTTTAATAAAGCTTTAATAAGGGCACTGTTGTGGTTTTTGGATGGTCCCAAAGCTCTTAACATGAGCAGGACATACCAGAGCTTCTCATGTTTCTGAAGAAGAAACTTGAAGAACTTCAACAGAGACTAGTGAAGTTTTTCTTTGATGCAATAGTTCATTTGTGATGTTATAATAAAAATAACAATTTAGATTTATGTTGCGCTCAAAGCGCTCACATTATTTACTCACTCCACAGTCATACACTGGTGGTGGTCTACAGCTGCCCTGGGGCAGACTGACAGAGACGTTGCAGCCATTTTGCACGTACGGTCTCTCCGGCCACCATCAAACATTCTAACACATTCATTTACCACACAACACTGGAGGCAAGGTGGGTGAAGTGTCTTTCCCAAGGACACAACAGCAGGGTACTGTGGGGAGAGCAGGAATTGAACCGCCACCCTAGGATGACCGCTCTATCACCTGAGCCACTGCGCCCTTCCTGTCTCCTCTGTCCTCTCCTCTCACATCTTCTGTCTCCTCTCTCCTCTCATGTCTCCTCTCTCTTCTTTCCTGCGTTCTCCCCTATCCTGTCTCCTCTCATGTCTCCTTTCTCCTCTCAGTGTCTCCTTTCTCCTGTCTCCTCTCAGTGTCTCCTCTCTCCTCTCAGTGTCTTCTCTCTCTAAAGGCTAATTTCACCTGTGAACTCACGAGATATGACTTACAAGATGACATTTAACATATTCACGTATCACATATATATTCACAAATAACAGCAGGTATTAATATAAGTTAATTTACAGGAGTCACTGATGTCTGAACAATTAACTAAATAATTGCACCTTAAATATAATATAAATAGAGGAGATAGAAAATTAGGTTGAGACACCGTCAATCTGACTCTCTCTGTCATATATTTATAGAAACTCACACTGTTTACATGGGACATAGGAGTAAAACTGGGCATAACCTGAAACGAGAAACAGCATGTGGATGAAAGAATAGATAATAAATTATGGTACAAACAGACAAAACCTTGCATTTGCAGGAAGCGGTCACAGGCACAGAGCAGGCACTGTGGTGAAGGTGAGTAACGCCGAGCTTTTTGAAAAATATGTAACTGCATAAAGACCTGTGTAAAGAGGAGCCCATTCTCATAATAAGGACATGAGGACTTAGAACACACACAGTCAGGTGCTATAGCCTATGCTATTGTCTTTGCATAAAAACAGTTCATGTTATGTGTCCTTACACACGGTTAAACATGCTCACTCGCTCCTTTGATAAATCAGTTCACACTGGCAGTAAATACAATGACAACAGTTTGTGAATACGTCCCAGAAGACATCACATTTCCTGTTTGTCCCTCAGTCTCCACTCAGGAATTATCCAGGACTACTCTTATGTGCCTCATCAGCTCATAAACACACTCCAGCAAGTAAACACTCGGTAACAGCACGTGTCATTGGACTGCGTTGTCCAGCTCAGCTCAGGACAGACCAAACATGGCTTACTTCTTCTGTTAGCGTTCGAAAAGACCTCGCTGCAGTGCTCAGTGTCCGGTTGTGATCAGGTGCATGTGCGCGCTCACAGGCCTGAGACTAGATTAACTGAAGTCTGCTCCAGGAAAGAGATGCAACTAGAACCAGGTCCAGTTACCACTATTTCTGTAAAATGTCCTCACTTATTTTATCGTTAATTATTCATTATTATTATTATTATTATTATTATTATTATTATTATTATTATTATTATTATTATTATTATTATTATTATTCATTCATCCATCATTTTAACAAAGTATTTTTTATTTGTATTTAAACAAGTACAAATGATTTTTAACCCTTTAAACCTGAGCCTGTTTTTTTGGTGTGTCTGCTCGAAAAGGACATGTCCACAGTAAACTGACTATATCTCTGCAACTACATATTGCAGTGTATTTCTTGCTGTTTTGGTGTTTGGAGAAAACTGTAAATGGCTTACAGTATATGTGCTTGTAGCTGAGTCTCAGCAGATCAATATAGTCTATAGTCCCGCAATTGGGGAACATGTGAAAAGATTTTAGATACATTCTTAATATTTTAGGAGTTATATACAGTTGTGCTCATAGGTTTACATACCCTGGCAGAATTCTTTTTTCAGAGAATATGAATGATAAAACAAAAACAATTCTTTCACTCATAGTTAGTTGTTGGGTGAAGCCATTTATTGTAAAACAATTGTGTTTACTCTTTTTAAATCATAATGACAACAGAAACTACCCAAATGACCCTGATCATAAGTTTACATACCCCAGTTCTTAATACTGTGTATTGCCACCTTTAACATCAATGACAGCTTGAAGTCTGTTGTGGTAGTTGTGGCTCATCCACAACTACCACAAAAGTTCTTTATTTTCTCAGATGGTAAAGTTGCCCATTCTTCTTGGCAAAAAGCCTCCAGTTCCTGTGAATTCTTGGGCTGTCAATCTGTCTTGCGCCCACAGCCACAGCAGTGCATGGCGGCTCGTTCACACCTGCGTCAGGTGAAAGATAGCAAGTCAGCCATGCGTCACTGACAATGAGCCGTTTGCCAGCCGTAAGATCGGGCCCTTAGAAGCTTAACCACATTATTTGGCCTAAGAAATTTTTCTGCATACCTATTTATGTGATTAAAAAAATTTTTAAAAAGAGATGGAACAAAGATGAGTCATAATGAGCTGAATGTAGCTGAAGAATATTATTTAAACAATGATGGACAAGAAACTCAATTACAAATTAACTGTGTGTTGCCAGCCATGACAGTCTGAATTCTTCTAGTTTTGTCCATCACAGTGTGAAGGCGTCCTGTCTCTAATCTCAGGTCAGTGTTTGACTCAAGTCGGTCAAGTACCCCCCCCAATGAACACTAGAAATACATCTAGCCAAAATGTTGCCAAATAGGATATTCATGAAAACCATCCCGTGTGAGATTTGCTGCAGCATTATTCTAATTGAGTCCAATTCAATATGAACAACGCATACAAGTTTCTAAAAGTCTGCTTCTAATACATTTTATATCTTATATTTCTTGATGTTTCTGCAGCAGACGTCCCTCTCTGGACACAAGCCTCTTCAGGAAAAATGTCCTGAGGCTATAGGACACCCTCAGGACATTCACATTTTGCCTTAGAAGACACATTAGCTCCTATCATAGATTATAGTCTCTGGTTTTTCCCACAGTGTAACTCAGTCTCTCATTTGTCCACAGCCCACTGTCTTGAGTCCTCCTCCCACAGTCTCTGGTACAGGGCCAAACAAACCAGACTCACAGTAAACACTTGTTATTACACTGTTCTTTCTGCAGCAGACACAGTTCAGAAACACAGCTCTGACACTGGGAAAACCTCTGTCAGGATTTAAAACAGAAGAATATTTGGAATAATCCAGCTCTAATGAAACACAGCACAAACGTCCCTCTGAGAAGCAGCTTTTTTATTTATAAGGGGTTCACTAGGGGGCAGCAATCATTAAAGAACTCCTCCTTCACTCAATGGGCCTTTAAACTGTAACTTTGAAGCTGAAGAAACATTGAAGAGCCCCCTCAATATTATTAATGACAGTGAAAATGGATACATGGTTTTATAAAAAAAAAAGATATTATTAAAAGGGCTTGGACCTGGCACAAAGGCAACTGTTTGATGTGTGTTTGATTTAATTTGATTTCCCTTTATTTCTCTCTAAAAACATATTTGTTTTATTTGGGTATAATCATTTAAGCAAAAGTATTGTCTTAAAATAAAAGAATGGTGTTTCTTTTTTCATAATTCGGCTCAATATTTTTCAAAGTAAAGTTGTTCATTGTGTGTATGAGTGCCAAAGCCACTGCACGTTCCTGAAAGCGTGCACGTTTGCTGAAGCGCAGGGGCTCTGCGTCATGGTCCTGTTGTGGCCCAGTGTACTATTTGACTATTGTATAACTGTTATATCAAACTGCGGCTCACTACAACTCTCCTCTCAATGCGCACAACACTGTAACACCCCAACCACCACCACCCACCGGCCCCGTAACACAGACACACCAACACAGTAGATGTGCAGTAGAACAGACTTTAGATGTGCAGTAGAACAGACTTTAGATGTGCAGTAGAACACAGTAGATGTGCAGTAGAACACAGTAGATGTGCAGTAGAACACAGTAGATGTGCAGTAGAACACAGTAGATGTGCAGTAGAAAACTGTAGATGTGCAATAGAACAGACTTTAGATGTGCAGTAGAACAGACTTTAGATGTGCAGTAGAACACAGTAGATGTGCAGTAGAACACAGTAGATGTGCAATAGAACAGACTTTAGATGTGCAGTAGAACAGACTTTAGATGTGCAATAGAACAGACTTTAGATGTGCAGTAGAACAGACTTTAGATGTGCAGTAGAACACAGTAGATGTGCAGTAGAACACAGTAGATGTGCAATAGAACAGACTTTAGATGTGCAATAGAACACAGTAGATGTGCAATAGAACAGACTTTAGATGTGCAGTAGAACACAGTAGATGTGCAGTAGAACAGACTTTAGATGTGCAGTAGAACACAGTAGATGTGCAATAGAACAGACTTTAGATGTGCAGTAGAACAGACTTTAGATGTGCAGTAGAACACAGTAGATGTGCAATAGAACACAGTAGATGTGCAATAGAACAGACTTTAGATGTGCAGTAGAACACAGTAGATGTGCAGTAGAACAGACTTTAGATGTGCAGTAGAACACAGTAGATGTGCAGTAGAACAGACTTTAGATGTGCAGTAGAACACAGTAGATGTGCAATAGAACAGACTTTAGATGTGCAGTATGAATGTGTGTGACTGTAGAGGTGTGTTTGGTGGTGGTCGGAGGAGGTTGAGCGCCGTTTGTGTGGCAGCCGCCATCTCTGTCTGCCCCAGGTGTGAATGGGGTGAGTGGTAAGCACGTTGTAAAGCACTTTGTGATCTATATCTGTGAAAGGTGCTATATAAATAATACTACTAATAATAATAATAATACTTACTGTAGATGTGCAGTAGAACACTTTTTTTTTTAAATGCATGAATGAGAATTTTAGCATCAGCTAAAGTAGAATACTGTAGATGTACAGTGTTCTACTGCACATCTACAGTATTCTACTGCACTTCTACTGTGTTCTACTGCACATCTATCTCCAGTGTCCTACTGCACATCTACAGTATTCTACTGCACTTCTACTGTGTTCTACTGCACATCTATCTACAGTGTCCTACTGCACATCTACAGTCTGTTCTGTAGATGTGATATGTGTTTGCTCTCTTCTTTCTCTCATCTAACTGAAGCAGACATTTCAAAGGTCATTAATTCTAACCACCCTACTACCTGCCCGCTGGATCCCATCCCCACACATCTCCTTCAGGCCATCTCTCCATCTGTCGTGCCTGCTCTCACCCACATCATCAACTCATCTCTCTCCACTGGGTCATTCGCCACAGCTTTCAAAGAGACCCGCATCACACCACTATTGAAGAAACCCACTCTTAACCCTACTCTGCTAGAAAACTACAGATCGGTTTCCCTCCTTCCCTTCATTGCCAAAGCTCTGGAGCGAGTTGTGTTTACTCACCTCTCATCCTTTCTCACACAGAACAACCTCCTGGACCAGAACCAGTCTGGGTTCAAGAGCGGAGATTCCACCGAAACTGCACTGCTCTCAGTCATCGAAGCCCTGAGACTGGCAAAGGTAACATCCAAGTCATCTGTACTCATCTTACTGGATCTGTCTGCTGCATTTGACACTGTTAATCATCACATCCTCCTGTCTTCTCTCAGGGCGATGGGTGTCTCTCGAATGGCGTTGCAATGGTTCAAGTCTTACCTCTCGCATAGTTAATTCAGAGTATCCTGGAGAAACGAGGTCTCTGAGTCCCAACATCTCAATACAGGGGTGCCACAGGGCTCAGTGCTTGGACCGCTACTCTTTTCCATCAATTGTAATTGATGATCAGCTAAACTTCACAAGTCCTATTACTTCCGACCGTTCTGCCATCGACTTCCACATGTCGACAGGAGATTGCTGCCACATAAACCTTCAGGGTAGACGGTGACCGTCCCTGATTTAGGAGTCCTTGTAAAAACAATAGAATGGATGACATGGGACAGTCTACTGTATCCTGTCCCCTGTCACGACACCACCTCTCAAACAATTTCCATCGATTGTCATATAAGAATCGTGTGGAGGGTGCCCGAGCGTTCCTTATGGTATGCTCAACCTCCCTGCCAAACTGAGAGGAGCTCGATCCCGGCCCTGTAGCGGCCAGACCCATAGCTGGAGGCGATCGGGATAGGGATGTAATATTTGTCCCCCCATCTGTGACAAGAGATCTGACCTGGTGGGGAGACGCATAGGGGAGCCGCAGCAGAGCCTGTGCAGCATTGGAAACCACGTCCTCGCCGGCCAGTAAGGGGCCACCAGGAGGAGTCTGTGTCCCTCCTGAAGGACTCTGCGGCGTGTGTGGTCTATTAGAGGGAACGGAGGAAATGCGTACAGGAGCACCTTCGGCCAGTTGTGCGCCAGCGCATCCAGGCCTAACGGACTGGTGCTGTCTGTTAAGGAGAACCACAGGGGACAATGGGTAGCCTCCCTCGAAGCAAACAGGTCCACCTTTGCCCTGCCAAAAGTCCTCCAGATGTGCTCCACCACCTCTGGGTGAAGTTTCCATTCCCCCGGTAACACTTTCTGCCGGGACAGACAGTCCGCCACTCTGTTCCGCACCCCGGGAACATGGGCTGCCCTTAGGCTGGGAAAATGGAGTCTCGCCCACGTCAGGAGACGTCGAGTTTCTTGTGTAAGTCTCTCTGAGTGTACTCCGCCCATGTGGCTCACGTAGTAGACTACCGACATGTTGTCGGAACGAATTAGTATGTGCCTGCATCTCAGGCACGTGAGGAAATGGCGCAGGGCCAGATGTACGGCCATTAATTCCAGAACATTTATGTGCTCTGTGCAAACGTGTCGGGGCCACTCCCCCTGGACCATGCGGCCCTGCCACATCGCACCCCAACCCGTGGAGGAGGCATCCGTAAATACAACCTCTCTCCGTACCGGTAGAGAGCCCAAGGGAACGCCTTGTGTAATCCAACTCCTGTCCCTCCACCGAGACAGGGAGTCGAGACACTGGGGTGACACGAGTATCCTTTTGTACCTGTGCACGTACCTTGTCGGGTCTAAGCGTAGACTGTTCAGCCAGATCTGCATTGGGCGCAACCAGAGCAGTCCCAGAGGCACCACATTGGAGGCGGCTGTCAACATGCCCAGAAGTCGGAGATACCAGACAAAGGGCAGTGCCCTGCCCCTTTGAAAAACAGATAGCATGGTTATGATGCTGTCGATCCGCTGAGTAGAGGGACAAGCTTTCATTGAGAGTGTATTTAGACTGACCCCAAGAAAAACTGTATGCTGTGTCGGCACCAATCTGCTCTTTTCGAAGTTCACTCTCAGTCCCAAGCGCTCTATATGCTCGAGAACAACCCTTGTGTCTCGAATGGCCTGTTGCGGTCGGTGCACACATGAGCCAGTCGAGGTATGGCAGAATCTTGATACCCGTGCCTGTAGAGGGGACAGCGCTGCTGCCACTACTCGAGTAAATACCCTCGGAGACAGGGACAACCCGAAGGAAGGACCCGAACTGGAAGTGATTTCTCAAAGCAAATCGCAGGAACCTCCAGTGAGGTTCTGCAATAGGGACGTGGAAGTACGCATCCTTCAGGTCGATTGTGGTACACCAGTCGCCCTGGGAGAGCGCCTGGAGCATTTCTCCAGTGCGTAACATGCGGAATGGTATTGTCCTTAAAAACACATTCAGACCTCGTAGGTCGAGGACAGGACGTAGGTCGCCTGTCTTTTTTTGGCACTAGAAAATATCCCGGATCCAGCCGGGGGTCTACAGGAACTATCGCCCCCTTGGCCAGCAGGGTGGCGATCTCCTTGTTGAGCGTCTTGGCTCTTGCCGGGTCTCGGATGACAGTCATCCTGACCTGGCCAGAAACTGGGGGCCGGCGTCGGAATTGTAGTCGATATCCCCTTGACAAGGTGGTCAGCACCCAAATGTCGGGGCTGTGAGCGGCCCAGTAAGAGAGCTGCTCCGGGGTAAACCGACCGACCGCCGGCTCCCCAATCTCACCTTCGCCCCCTCTGGCCTTTTGAGGGCCTGGGGGGTTGCCGACTAGGTTGTGTAGGCCGGGGAAAACGCGCGGCCCTAAACCCTGTCCGATCACCCGGAAATTGGCCAGATCTTGTATTTGGTCTCCGGGGCACCGCAAAAGAGCCTGGATTGGTAAAACCAGGCCGGAAGGATCTAGCAGGAGGGCCGTTCGAGCTTGAGCCATTGTTCGCCTGTGAAGGCCAGCTAGCTGTTGTCGCGTCTCAGACGCCTGGCCGCGCGCTGTAGGGCCTCAGTGCGGCTGTACCAAAGAGCTCACCTGGGGCCACCGGTAAGCCCCGTAAGGTCCTTCTGCAGGTCTCCGTTAGTGGCGATTGTGCCAGCCAGACCTGCCGACGAGCCTGCGTCAACAGCGACATCATGCGCCCAAGCTCTCTAGACATGAAAGCGAAGGTCTGCAGAGACGTGTCCATTAATGCTTGGGTCGTATATCGACTCCTGTGGCCTCCAGCGGCCGCAAGGCCCAGCAGTAAATGGGACAGGAATTCCCCATCCGTCCCATCCGTGCCCCCGCATCATAGGCTCTACACAGAAAGTCATCCGTGACCCGACACTGCGGTCGCGGGCACCTGGCATTCGGTCGCATGGCTTCGTCCGGGGCCACAATTAGAGAGGCTACCGCCGGCTCCACCGACGGCATATGACCCAGCCCAAATTTGGGGGCATCCTGCATCGGCGGCGCTCTAGCATCGGACGAGGCCTTGAAAATGCCTTAACGTCCGCCCAGCACGCATGGAGCTCTTTAACGACTCAGCCGAGGGGCACCAGAAAAGAGGTAGCCGCATCCTGCCTTCGGAAAAATGCGCTGGATGCCACTGGTCGTGGTGGTGCTTCATCCAGCTGTAGCCGAGCGAGGGCTATCCTAATGGCTGAGACGGCCGAGTTGTCCGCACCCTCTAGAGTACCTGTAGAGGCATGGGACCCGGCTTCAGACGCTTCAGGGCTCGTATCTTGAGTCTCCTGGAAGAACGTGCCTGACGCCGCCACCGGCGGCATCATCCTCACAAGGAGGCTACGCCCTGCATATGTGCCGCCGCCTCAAGGACTTCTCCAGCCCGAAATGACTGGAGAATGGCTTTCATTTCGGCCAACTCTGAAGAAAGACTGTCCACCTTCTTGGACAGTTCCCCTTCAGCGTTTCTTCGAACAGGAGGCGCAGCCCTAGCAGCTGGGCGCTTCAGCCATGTACCCTGTCCAGCTGGTAACTGAGGAGGCTGTAATTCTGTTGAATAAGCAAAAGGCTGTTCCACAGCGGTCAGCCTAGCCACCGTACAGACCGGGCATAATGCTGCAGTTTATGCACGCCATCTGTGAGACCCTCCTTGAGATGACCAACTCCCAAGCAGGAGGGACAGAGATCGTGGCCATCATCAGGCTGGAGGGGGGCTAAACATGCCCTACAACATAGTGACTCCAGCATGACCGTCAATACTACAAGTCTTCTTCAAGGGAGATCAGGTCGAGCAAGAACCGCCACTGGTGACCCCAGTAATTACAATTACCCTGCGAATCACCTTGAGCTGAAAACGCTACTAGTGATTCCACCGCGGGATGCTACGTGGAACCGGGTTACCCCGTTCCAAATATGCAATTCAAATACACTTGTACTTAAGCCGAACCCAGCCGCAGTTAACAGTGTACAGCTCAGTAGACCACGGAAAGCAAACTAATTGTACTTAGCTCAGCCGAACACGCGTGCCAGTCACAAAATATAAATAGCTTAGCCGAACACGGAAAGCAAATTAATGTACTTGGCTTCAGCCGAACACGGCGGCCAGTCACAATATATATAAAGCTTAACCGAAACACGGAAGCAAACCAACTGTATTTAGCTCAGCCGGACACGGCGGCAGTTCACGAAATATATAGAGCTTAACCGAAACACGGAAGCAAACCAAATATAATTAGCTCAGCCGAACACGGCGGCAGTTCACAAAATATATAGAGCTTAACCGAAACACGGAAGCAAAACCAATGTAATTAGCTCAGCCGTGCACGGCGGCAATTCACAAAATATATAGAGCTTAGCCGAAACACGGCAGCAGCTCACAAAATATATATAGCTTAGCAGAAACACGGAAGCAAACCAAATGTAATTAGCTCAGCCGGACACGGCAACAGTCACAAAATATATAGAGCTTAGCTGAAACACGGAAAGCAAACCAAAGTCTTTAGCTCAGCCGAAACACGGCAGCAACTCACAAATTATATATAGCTTAGCCGAAAACACGGAAAGCAAAACCAATTGTATTTAGCTCAGCCGGACACGGCGGCAATTCACAATTTATATATATAGCACAGTCAAACACGGAGAGTGGACTTACCATCTGTTGCACCCACACTGTGGACCTAAGCATACCAGCGTCCGTGATGCAAACAACAACATCTAGCTCGTGCAGCCTCTGGAGGGCGAGCGCTCCCGCTGCTCCGATTGTGGTCAAAAGAAACTCACAATGCACGAGGCTACAAGCTACGAGCTGAGTGTAGAAAGAACAGTGGATTGTATACCACAAGTCTCCACCATAAAGCTTCACCTGCGCGCGAGAAGACAAAAGGGACTGAGCTCCCGGTATCACGTGGGTCACCGGGAGGTCACAAGTGACTTTGTTGATATTAGATTCTCGACCTGCGCATGCGCAAAGATGATCATTCAGTGCTTAATGCACCGCCCCTGGCGGTCAGTAGGGATGAAATAGAACATGCCGTCTGGAAAAGACACCCTTCAAACCGGAAACAACTGGATCAGTTTGCTCATGAGGAGTGGGCCAAAATACCTGCTGAGAGGTGCAGAAGTCTCATTGACAGTTACAGGAATCGTCTGATTGCAGTGATAGCCTCAAAAGGTTGTGCAACAAAATATTAAGTTAGGGGTACCAACAATTTTGTCTAGGCCTGTTCCATGGTTTATTTTTTTTTAATAATTCCGTTGAAGCATGGTTGAAAAGCAATGTCTGACTTTCATTGGTTAACATTCATAGAAGTTTTATGTATTATTACTTTTGTCAGAATAAAGTTTTTACTGTGACCATTGTGAGTTTTTCATTCATTGACCAAAGGGTACCAACATTTTTGTGCACGTGTGTACCTATGATCAATCAGTCTCCATATGTTTGGTGAAATAAGTATGTTTTGAGTTTGCTTTTGAAAACTTCAACAGAGTCAGCTTGCCGCACTTCCACCGGGAGCCCATTCCATAAAAATGGGGCTCTATAAGAAAAGGCTCTGTAGCCAGCAGACTTCTTCTTTACTCGAGGAATTTGAAGGAGGCCAGCGTCCTGAGAGCGAAGGGTACGAGCTGGAGTATACCGGGTGATGAGGTCAGATAGGTAAGAGGGCGCGCGTCCACAAAGGATTTTATATGTTAACAGAAGAACTTTAAAATCAGCTCTAAAATGAATCCGAAGGCAGTGTAATGAAGCCAGGACCGGAGTAATGTGATCAAACTTCCTGGTTTTTGTTAAAAGTCTGGCGGCTGTATTTTGGACAATTTGTAGTCTGTGATTACTTTTCCTCGGCAGTCCAGAGAATAACGCATTGCAGTAGTCCAGCCTGGAATTTCTGCTTCAGCTAAAGAGAGGCAGGAGCAAATTTTTGAGATATCCCTCAAGTGAAAAAAGCCCAGTTTAGTGACCTCACTAATGTGCTGCTGCAGAGATAGTGTGGGGTCAAAAATGACACCAAGGTTCCTCACAGTGTTGCCGTGCTCCAACACACAATTGTTGATCGAGACAGTGAGATTGTTGAACTTGTGCCGATGACTGGCAGGACAAATTAACAAGAGCTCTGTTTTATCCGAGTTCAAATGGAGGAAGTTTTGAGACATCCATGTTTTAATTGAAACGAGGCAGGCCTCTAGACGCTTGATGTCAGTAGTATTATTCGCTTTTATTGGTAGATACAGCTGTGTATCATCGGCATAACAGTGGAAGTTTACTCCATAACTTCTGATTTGTCCCAATGGTGTAACATATAGTGAAAAAAGTATGGGACCAAGCACAGACCCTTATGGCACACCGAATTTCACTGGTGTCGTGGAGGAGAAGGATTTATTAAAAGAGACAAAATGAGACCTATCACACATCTTTTAGTCTGTTGGTTAGCACTGCATGATCAATCGTATCAAATGCAGCGCTGAGATCTAGCAATAACAGTAAAGCCGATGAGTCCTCGTCCATCTGAAGGAGGAGATCGTTAGTCACTTTAACTAAAGCTGTTTCAGTGGAATAAGAGACCCTAAATGCAGACTGAAACGGCTCGAGGAGGTCATAGATATAGAGTAAGTTGTTTTAACAAAACTTTTTTTGAGGACTTTAGATAGAAAAGGTAAATTGGAGACAGGACGGAAATTATTTAGGCATCCAAGATCCAGAGTAGGTTTTTTGAGCAGGGTTTGACCACAGCCTGTTTGAAGAGGGAAGGTCTGTTCTACTGCACATCTACTGTGTTCTATTGCACATCTACAGTCTGGAAAAGATAAACTCTAACCAAAATAGGTGATTTTTATCAAATTAAATTATTTCCAGTGATATATCCTCAATGCACTGTTCAAAAACATTATGTCACATGTTTTCCAGTTAGTCCTGATACAACAATTAACGAAGCAGCTCTGTCTCTTTGAAGTTCATTGAATATGATGTGACCCATTAAAAAGCACAGAGAACATCACATAATAAACTTTGGGGACATGCTTCACTTTGATCATCTGTCTTTGTCCTCGAAGCCAAAGACCCAACCGCGTTAACTAAGAGATCAAACCGAGCCGCTGACAGAACCACAGAGCTCTTACATAAATGGACTCTTACATAGATGTGACCTGCTTCTGTGGCCGGACAAATCTGGGATTAATGAGTCACTGTGGGGTCGAAAAGGTCGGGATATTTGATTGTGTTGTCATCGTCCGATCAATATGTAGCTGCAGCTGGAGTTTACACAAAAAAAGTAAGGTACTGGGGTAAAGTTTTTATTGTGTCACAGCTGAGGTCAATTTTGGTTAAAGACTGGACCTTAAGGTGTAGTGTGGAAAATGTGTAACAGCTGAATAAACACATACACATTAATTGTAATGTGTATGACTTGTGTTGTTGATGAATTTTCAGTATTGGGGTATGAATTGTTTTTTGCTTGTGAATGGACTGTGAACAATGTGTATGAATTGATTTATTAATGCTGGTCCATGATTGTCCAAGATACATTTCTCCAATTAGAGACAATAAAGGTTTATCTTAACTTACACACAATTACCAAATATTTTCACTGGTTTATTCATGGACAAACAGCATGTCCCTGCAGGGCTACCATAAGCCTTGTTTCCTGGAGCTGTATTTCCATTACAAATTGAGGTCCAGAAAATGTACTGCACTACTGTGGGGACGCCTCAGCCTAGGGTCCAAACTGTGTGGTCCACTTTCCAAAAGGCGGAGCTAATCCTCACTAGAGTAAACGAGAAGAAAAAGGAAAAAAACGGAAAGGTTTTCTCCACATAAAATATACCTTGTTTTTAATGCTGAACTTTCATATTCATAAACCTCTCTGGTGTCCGCTCTACTGCTGGCCATGTTAACCGGCTGTATGGTGTTGCCTTTTTCCGTGACATCCAGAGTTTCTCTGACTGGTACACTCGTGCTTACATTTACATTTACATTTAGTCATTTAGCAGACCCTTTTATCCAAAGTGACTTACAAGTGAAGAAAACAATGGAAGCAATTTTAACAACACAAGGTACTAAAAGCATAAGTGCACAAAAAACTAGTCAGTTTAAACCAAGCACAGCATACAAAGCTAAGGATAAGAGAATTTTTTTTTCTTTTTTTTTTTTTTTGAAGAAAGGAAGTAGAACTCAGTGTTTGTCAGTCAGGTGTTGACGGAAGAGATGTGTTTTCAGGTGTTTTTTAAAGATGGCTACAGAATCTGCTGATCTTGTAGCAGCAGTAGATCATTCCACCAAAGTGGAACAGAGCCAGAGAAGGTACGCTTGAAATTGAAAGCAAGCACCAGTGTACCAGACTTACTTTTTTGTATAGAAGAGGGTAAAAAATTGTCACGGCTAGCCAGGCTACTGTTTCACTGTAGCTGCAGATGCTCTACACTCCAAAAACTCGCTCCAAAACTCCAAGTGCATTATGGTAAATTGTGTCTTGTCAGTGTGAGCAGTAACAGCCGGTTGGGTCCCAGGTTCCCCTCTTTCCTGCACTCCCCACTGTTACACTACAGGTGTGCTATTCGGATTAGGTTGTTGTGAAATGGGGAAGATATGTTTAAATAAACTAAGAATATATTCATCTATAATTGTCTATAAAAACCTTTTTCTTACACCCACCGCCACATTCTTGATATAGTTTATCAAATCTCTCAATTTTTTATTTATTTAAATCTACCTGTTTGATTTATAAAGTTACTCATGGTTTGGCTCCTCCCCTGTTGAATGAGTTTATCTCTTAGTGGACCTGGTTCACGAGTAACACGAGCCTCTGTCAGAGGTGACTGTGAGCTCCCGTTCAGACATACATCATTTTCTCAAAACGTTCTCTCATTTCAGGGCTCAATGTTTTGGAACAGTATTCCACTCTCAGTGAGGGAATGTACAACTTTTCTTACTTTTAAAACACATTTGAAACTGTGGTTAAAAGACACTCAAACATGTGATCATATGTGACCTGCACCTTATGCACCTTATACAAATTATGTTCTGAAGATGGGCCTGTGCAATATCTATAATTTATACTTAATCAGACTTGTGTACCTACGTAGAGTAAGCGCAGTACAGATGTAATTGTAAATCATATTCATGATCTTGTTCTGTCTCTTCCTCTTATTGATTTTTTGTTCTGTTGTCTGAATTAATATTTACTTTGTTGTATTGGGGTGTCTGTACTTGTTCTTATTGTGTTATGTATTTCTTTCTTTCTTTCTTTCTTTCTTTCTTTCTTTCTTTCTTTCTTTCTTTCTTTCTTTCTTTCTTTCTTTCTTTCTTTCTTTCTTTCTTTCTTTCTTTCTTTCTTTCTTTCTTTCTTATTTCTGTGTAACATCTACCTGCCAGGGGGTCTGCAGATGAAAATTAGCCTAGGGCTAAAATTAGATTAGATTAGATTAGATTCAACTTTATTGTCATTACACAAGTACAGGTACAAGGCAACGAAATGCAGTTTAGGTCTAACCAGAAGTGCAATAGCAGCAAGTGCAGGATATATACAATGGTTGCATACGTGCAGGATATGGAGATGTACAGGATTTACAGGTAATATGTACAATGAATATAAATATACAGATGGTTATTACTATAACAGGTGAGTGTGTGCCATAAATATAATTACAGGTGTCTCTTTCTATAAACAGCATTTACAGGTGAATATGTACTATAAATGTAAATGTAATATACAGATGTCTCCAACTATAAACAGAATTTTACAGGTAGATGTACACAATTGTATGTTAGCTTAAGGTAAGCAGTAGATTTAAGTAGATTTAAGGTAGTGCAATGAGCATGGACAGTGCAAATAAGTATGATGCGAAATGTAAACAGTTGGTACTGTATGAACAGTTGGTAGCTAAGGTGCAGTAGTGCAAGGGTAGTGGGATGGTGGGGATGAGAGGAGAGTCTGTGAGGGTAGTGGGATGGTGGGGGTAGAAGAGTCTATGAGGGTAGTGGGATGGTGGGGATGAGAGGAGAGTCTATGAGGGTAGTGGGATGGTGGGGGTAGAAGAGTCAATGAGGGTAGTGGGATGGTGGGGATGAGAGGAGAGTCTGTGAGGGAGTGGGATGGTGGGGGTGAGAGAGGAGTCTATGAGAGGAGTGGGGTCAGCAAGGGTTAGAGTTCAGTAAAGAGACAGCTCTGGGAAGAAACTGTTCTTTAGTCTGCAGGTTCTAGTCCGGAGGCACCTGAAACGCCTGCGGAGGAGGAGGGAGAACAGTCTGTGGGCTGGGTGAGAGGAGTCCTTAAGGATGTTGCGAGCTCGGCGCGAGACAGCGTTTCCTCTGGATGTTCTCGATGGCAGGAAGTGGAGTCCCTGTGATGCGTTGGGCAGTTTTCACCACCCGCTGCAATGTCTTGCGCTCCGCGACAGAGCAGCACCCATACCACACTGTGACACAGTTCGTCAGAATGCTTTCTATTGCGCAGCGGTAGAAGTTCACCAGGATGGCCGAGGAGAGCTGGTTCTTCCTCAGTGTCCTCAGGAAGAAGAGGCGCTGGTGAGCCTTCTTGACCAGGCTGGAGGTGTTGGTTGTCCAGGTCATGTCAGCCGAGATGTGGGTCCCCAGGAACTTGAAGCTGGAGACACGCTCAACGTCCATTCCATTGATGTGGATGGTGTTGTGTGTGCCTCTAGACTCTTTCCTGAAGTCCACGATGAGCTCCTTCGTTTTGGTGGTGTTGAGGAGCAGGTTATTTTCGTTGCACCATGTGGACAGGTGCTGGATCTCTTCCCTGTAGGCAGTCTCATCGTTGTTGCTGATGAGACCAATCACTGTAGTGTCGTCTGCAAACTTGACGATGGCATTAGATCCAAACACAGGCCTGCAGTCGGAGGTGAAGAGGGAGTAGAGAAATGGGCTTAGCACACAGCCCAGTGGTACACCAGTGTTAAGTGTGATGGATGTGGAGCAGGTGGCTCCAGATCGGACATTCTGGGGTCTGTTGGTTAGGAAGTCCAGAATCCAAATGCAGAGTGAGGTATTGATGCCCAAGTCTTCAAGTTTGGCTATTAACTTGGTCGGGATGATAGTGTTGAATGCTGAGCTGAAGTCAACAAACAGCATACGTGCATAAGAGTTCTTATTGTCCAGGTGGGTGAGCACAGAGTGCAGTGCCATAGCAACTGCATCCTCTATGCTCCTATTGCTGCGGTAAAGCAAACTGATGCGAGTCCAATGTGGGTGGTATGGAGTCTTTTAGGTGTTCCAGGACCAGCAGCTCAAAGCACTTCATGATGATGGGTGTGAGTGCTACAGGGCGGTAGTCGTTAGGGCACCTTGGACTAGAGTGTTTTGGCACTGGCACAATGGAAGTGCATTTGAAGCATGTTGGTACAGCTGCTTGGGCGAGAGACAGGTTGAAAATGTCTGTAAAAACCCCAGCGAGCTGCTCCGCACATGCCCTGAGAACACGACCAGGGATGTTGTCTGGTCCAGCAGCCTTGTGTGTGCTGATCCGGCTCAGTGCCTTGCAGACATCAGTGGATGAGAGTGTGATTGGAGGGTGGTCAACTGAGGGTTTGAGCTTGGTTGCAGTTTCTCTGTTGTCTCTTTCAAAGCGAGCATAAAAGTCATTTAGCTCATTCAGGAAGTTGACATCGGTGGCTGCAGGGGTGGAGTGGGTGGGTTTGTAGTCACTGATGGCCTGGATGCCCTGCCACATGCGTCGAGGGTCAGAGTTGGAAAAGTGTCCCTCTATCTTCAGCTTGTAGCAGTGCTTGGCCTTTTTGATGCCCCTCTTCAGGTTTGCTCTGGATGTGCTGTAGGCTTGTGCATCTCCTGATCTGAAGGCAATATAATCTGGCATATTTACATTTGTTTTAATGTTTATTAATGCATTGTTCCCCTTTTATTTTCTTAAATAAAATAAATTTAAAAAAATATATTGTGGTTGTTCTGTCTCTTTACATAGAGCTGGTTTTAGCCTCAGTGTACGCCGATAACTCTTTCACCCTTTTTTATATCCACTGGGAAACCTAAATGTTGCCACACAGATGATTTAAAAGTGTCAGGGGCAGAGGTGGGTAGAGTAGCCTAAAATTGTACTCAAGTAAGAGTAGCGTTACTTCAAAATAATTTTACTCAAGTAGAAGTAAAAAGTAGACCTCCAAAACACAATCAAGTAAGGGTAAAAAAGTATTTGATTAAAAGACTACTCAAGTACTGAGTAACTGTTTGATCGTAATGCCATTTTTTTTTCTTAAACCTCCATCCATCTTCTACCGCTTATCCGGGGCCGGGTTTTCTTAAACATTGACAACATAAAACTTTTGAAACCCTATCCTTACAGTAGGTCTGTGTGTGAGCGAAATGAGGCCAGGGCTGTTCATCCTATTCACTTTCAACACTGGAGACAGTAGCCTCAGTCATTTTTCATGTTTTCATTGCGTCTGCTGTGTGTGAAGA
Source organism: Perccottus glenii (assembly GCA_024416835.2). Classification (NCBI taxonomy): domain Eukaryota; kingdom Metazoa; phylum Chordata; class Actinopteri; order Gobiiformes; family Odontobutidae; genus Perccottus; species Perccottus glenii. The sequence goes on along the minus strand of CM044547.2, from coordinate 9,820,279 downwards.
GCAGTGTTGGGCAAAATATTTATGGAAACTATAGTCAGCTAAGCTACTTACTCTACAATAAATGAAACTTTACTGCACTAAAACTTTTCCCCAGAGGAATGTAGCAAGCTAAGCTACAACATCATGGCAGAAGTAGTTTACTACTTATTAGTAGCCTAGTAACGTACCTATTTATTTATTTATTTTGAACCAACTGCATTTTAAGTCAAGGTTATCAATGTTTAGTTAAACTGTTAATTAAAAATAACACATGAAGTTCAAAGCAAAGGTAGCATTGATTTTCATATCATATGTCAGCATTAGTTCCAAAAGTAGAATTTATTTTTCGAGCAAATGTCTGCATGTATCGTTCAATAGCCTACATTGGATAGCCAACAACAGCTGTATTCCACCCATAGTCCTGTTCTGGTCTTGGTCTGGTTCAGGTCCTAGTCCTGGTCTGGTCCTGGTCTGTCCAAATAATCCACTAAAGCCACGTCCTTTACGTTTTTTAATTAGCATAAAGACGTGAATGCGTTGTGGGTTTATACAAATGAGTTTAGTTTCTCACAAATGTAAAAAAATGTGTTTTACTGCAGCGGTGGTCATGTGACTGCATGGCTACTTCTGATTGGTAAAACACAGTCATGTGGTAGATCCCTTGGAGACAAAAATAAAAATAAATCGTTGAATGTGTAGAATAAATGGTAAAAAATAAATAAAAGTAACTTGTCGACTGTAGCCCAATGTAACTGAAGTAACTGAGTAGTGCTACTAAAAAGTATTGTGCAGTAAAACTACTTATAGAAGTACTTTTTTTTTCAAAAAGTTACTTAAGTAAATGTATTGAATATTGAATTTTTCTCTCACACTCCCTCAGCTGATGTTACAGACAGACAGAATTTTACCTCGACCAGAAGGTCAGGTTTTGATCTTGTGAGATCTTGTGACACTCCTAATAATAAAGTAATAAAATGCGGTTTTACTTTAAGATTAAACACTCTCAGATCTGCATTATTTTTTTCTAAATGATGTCCTTTTAACAAACTAATGGGCAGTTTTACAGGCTGAGTTATGAATCAGAGTTAGAATTAACTTTTACTTTAAGAAACTTCTCCTGAAAAAAAGAAGTGCCAAGATCCAGTCAAATAGGTCCGGGTCCCAATCAAGCCTCTCTCATGGAACCTCTTAAACGATCCTCGAGTAAGGGCGCTGCCATATGACAAAATACAGCAATATACCTCCGTCCACCAGAGGGCAGGCTCCAAAAGTGGAAATATAAGGAGAAACCTAATGGCAACTTTACAAGTGTAAAACTCATGTTTACAGCCTGGTACAAAAGATGGCTCCGGTCTCTAGAGCTAAGTTTTTACTACGTGACAACTCTAGGGGGTGAATTTTTGATTAATATGTTAGTACTAAATAAACTAATATAAAACTATCTGAAAACTATTGTGTTACTATTCAGTAAAAGCCGAAAAGCCTGGATGTAACCGCCCGGATGTAACCGCCATTTTATTGTCGTAATGACAATATTGTTAAATAGGGGACCAATGGGCGGATTACATCCATGTTTATTTACAATCTATGGTCCCGATTTGTGTGTGATATCATTGAATCAATCATTCAATAGTTTGTGAAACACTGACTTCCAAAGAGAGCCCCCACTGTTCTCTGCTCATGAACTGCTCTTGTCAAAACTCACTGTCACTGCCTGAACTGTTAATGAACTCTGAACTCTTAATTGTCACAGATCGTTTAACCAGGTCACCAATACAATACAGAATCGATTAAAGCAACCAAAATGTTGCATAGTGCACGTAAAATAGTTTAATAATTGACCAGTCTGTGGCGTCTCGTCCTGTGGCTGCCTCTGCAGAATAGATCACACAGTCTCTCTTTTGCCAAAAAAGGCTCTCATTCAACATAAGCCCTTTCATTCTTGGAAAGTAAACTGTCATTATATTTCATTCTGGATCAGGTGAAAGTAATTCTGCACTTGGCTTTTAAAACAAGACCGAGGGAGAAACCAAATCCACCTCCTCACAGAGATTAAAGGAGGAGTTGAGGATTCACACGAGAAAAGTTAGAGTTAAACCGTGCATGTTCAGCTCGTATCTTTGACGAGAAAGTACAGTTCTTTTTTGTGAATGTCCTTCCTCTTCTTATATCTGCGTCCAACACTTGTCTGAGAGCAGTGATAACAGATAGGCCCTGGGTTTGGCCCCAAAGACAAACTGCTGGAGAAATTCATGAAAACCTGGTCTAATTTCCCATCACTGAGGTTTCCACATGACTTATCAGCAACAACTTCTACAGAAAAGGTTTAATATCAAACTGAACATGTGTGGGTCTAGAAGTCATTTATTCTGCAGTTATTGGCTCAGTTTTTACTCAGATTAACAGTTTACAAGGATTTTTAAAACATTATATCTGTGAACATAATCTACACATTTAGTAGTAGCTAGTATGGTCAAGTTAAAACCTCACTATGTGACTTTTTGCAGAAGGAGTAACACAGAGGAAAGGGCATACAGCCAAACTATATAAGTACATAGAGATCATTAAAAGCCACACAAAATGCCTTTAATATTGCTTTTAACATTTCTAAGCTGCTATTCCCAGAGCATCCTAAGCTCCACTCCAACTCCCACTGAGCCCCTCATACCTATACCCGTCTGTCCGTCTGTAAAAGAACCTACTTTTTTTTTTTTTTTTTTTCCAATTTGAACTCCTCCCACTTTGGAGTCTATTTAACACACTATGTCAGCCGGCGCTCAGTTTAAGAACTTGATCTTAACTTAGACGCTTGGCTCTGTGGAAAAAAAAAACACTTGCTAAACCCAGATTGGATATAATTATCGGAATAATCAAAGGTAATACTCTTGTATGCAAAAATTAGTAGTAATTTTATTTGATAGGCCTTAATTAAATGTGACTTTAATTCATTTGTGCGCGTTTTAGTGGCTTGGTTTCACATTTGCGCTTAAAGAAAGTGCTTAAAGTTTCGTAGAAGTCCATTTCATTAACTAAAAAAATGCATTTAAGTGATTGATCTTAATGAAATAGCATCTGCAACTCTCTCTCTTGTGATTATCCTCAAAATGTAACATGTTAAATCCCCTTTTTCTTGTATCTCTTCTCTTTTAAAGGTTACACTGACTCCACTTTCCTTGGATAAACTGAACACACCGGATTATTGGACTTCTTTCAATTATTTCCCTATTTATTCACGTTTTCTCTGTCGTTTGGATTTTAATTTCACCGTTTGGAGTGAGTGTGTCTGTGCGCTCTTGGAGTACACTTTGGCCCCGAGATGCAGTCCCTCTCAACACTGTTGCCGCTGACGGTGTATTGCATCAGCCTGCTCCCCCTCCAGCTACTGGCTTTACGCGCCGAGGAGCCGGACTCAGACAGGTAAGACTCAAACCCGACTTTTTCTACTCGTGTTTTGCATTAAACGTGATCCAAACCTGATTCGTAAAAACTTAGATAAACCGGACAGCGTTGGCTTGACGTGTAAATGAATAGCTCACCTCGAACACCGGTGTTATCAAACTATGCCCTGCTTTAAATCACGTGCACTCGCCTTTTAAAGTGTCATACAACGCTCCAATGCAAAAAGTAGGCAATTAATAAGGTCATAAGAGAACAAAAAACAAATTTATTTTATTTTATTTGATTATAAAAGCAGATGGAAACTTGATCTAATGTTATTATTAGTTCAAAAGTGGCTAAAATACAGGTACCCCCTTTTTTCGAGATAAAACTGAGTTGTTACAATCTGAAGCTAAAACAAATATAACGTTGGTAATAAAATATAGTGGTTAATAAGCTGTAAATGTTGTATTTTAAAGGGAAATGTTGTGGAAATGTAAAGGATCATGAAAAGACCGGCAAAAAAATGACCGTTTAGAATTATACCTATGTTTATATTAAGCAGTTATTTAGCTAATACGACAAATCTAAATATTTAAATTGTAAAATAACATTAGCCAAAAGTGTTGTTCTCATATAGACGTGGGTTATAAAAGTGTTTACCCTTAGGTTCAATTAAAATGATATAGCTAACTTTCTGTCAGTTGTAACAGTGACGATTGCTGTTGATCGAAGCAGTAACGGTTAGCTAGCACAAAAGTAGCTCATCTATTAAGATATTCTGCTAAGCTAAGGTAGCCAGCGTATATGCAGCTAATTATTAAACACTTTTATCTCAACTCTATCACTTATTAGTCTGTTTGTATCCTAGATTGAACGTTTAGTACTTGGTGTACAGGTGTCTATAAAAGTCTGATGTCAGGTTGATTCATTTTCCCACAGAGCTTATCTTGAACATGTTTTATTGTGTCACGAGACGGTCTCTGACCTTCACCCTACTCTACCTACAACACGAGCACACAGCAGAGTTTTATCAATGAGTTGTTTTGAAGGAGACAGTTTTTGTGCCTTTTGACTTTAACAGAGCACCATTCAATTTACCTTTGTCATTATTTACAGTTAATTTCCAATGTGTAGAATAAAAGCTGTGTAGCAAAAAGGATAAGTGAAAAGTTAAACTGCAGTGAGTAAAGTAACCTGACTGGTCAAGCTTTGGCAAGTCAAGACTAGGTTCCTTATGTAAACCTGGAGATGAATGAAGCATCTGTCAGTGTCTACCTATTACCAGAATAATTTAATCCAATCAGAGCATCACCACGTTGGTCGCTTTGTCGTCAAACCTACTGCCTTGTAACGTAGCAGGACAAGATAGACTTTAATAAGTTTGTTAACTATAAAGTCCTGTGAGACTCCAGCTGCTAGAAAACTCACTACATTAGCTCTTATTTTGTTACATTAAACTGCAAATGTTGAAGACTATTAACACCAAGTCATGCGTCACAACATCAAAAACAAGAGTAGACATGATAGATTTAGTCATGTCTAGACCAATTTCAAACTTATGTATGTAGGCTTAGTTAGGCACAGTTCAAGAGACATGTTTTGTGAACTAGTAGTAGACAACTTTAAAAGTCATCTCAAGGCACTTTACAAGAGAAAACCCAGCAATATCCCTCACTGAGCAAGCACGGAAGTCTGTCAGGAGCAGCTGCAGTGAGTGGACAGAGGAGAGTCAAAGATGCAGGGCACAGAGATAAGGAGCAGACAAAGACACCTGCAGAAAGACCTCTACACAACTCCCAGATGGCAAATGACAGAAAGGAAGGATGTGGTAGAAGTGTCAGCAGATTTTAGATCCACCCTTAAGCAGAAAGACTGTTAGGTATTTCCGTAATGACTTTGATGCAGCTGTAGTTAATGTAAATAGTATAATTAATCAGCAGTGTCCCCTTTTTGCGTCACATAATCAGCAGTGCTCTGTTTGGTTACCGTTTGTGTGAAATGGAAGAAACAGGTTTGTCCAAATCAAATACCTGCACAGCCTTAACGGATCCCGAAGGCACTGGTACCAGGCCTGAAATATCAGTAATCACACAACAATAGACGCAGCGTAATGGAAAGTGTGAGTGTTAAAACAAACTATACTGCACCGGCTGGGGAGTTAAAGAGAACTGAGGTTTGACTGAGCAGAGTGAGGATGCCCTCTTGTGGTGACTTTAGGATCAACAACTGCTGGATCAGAGTCAGAAAATCACAGCATGAATCAACCAAACAGGGCTTATTGTCTTTACTATCTGCATTTTTTGTGTCTGGATGTTGGTTTCATTTTATCTTAAATAGGAAACAGTAGTAAAATGGCTTTGTTTTTTCCTTATGTGTGTGTGTAGAACATATACTGAGCCTCTGGTCTTTAACAGAGGATCATTCTTAATTGTCGGGCCTCCACAGGGGAATTAGTAAAATATAAAGCAGCTCACAGCTATGGAAGTTATTAAGACAATAAGCTCGGGTGTCTCTCGAGAAGAGCGCAGCAGGTGTTTAAATACAGTAGAGTCAGTGTAAGACGATCCCAGGGTGGATTATTCCCCAGGTGAAGCAGGACATGTGACCAGACTCTGAATATTGGTCTCTTTGTAAAGAACATCTGCTATGGAAACAGGACTCCTGTTTAAAGCTTATACAACACCCGTCTGTTCTTGTTAAATGTATTGTGTGCACATCATTTGGGCACACACCTATAGCTGTAATGTCCTACGTACAGGAACAAATGAGATAGGTAAAAATCAGATCAAAGTAACCGTATTGTGCTGTTGCTTTTGTGTCGGAGGGAAGATTCTGTAGTTAAACTGTTCCTAAGCCGACCTTGAAAAAACGCTGGATGTATTCATTAGTTTCCACTTCTTAATCTAGAGTGAACTTAAGTCTTTCTCTCCGTCGCCTTCAACTTGTACAACTTGCTGCTGCTCGACTGTTCACACACTGTTCAGGGCGTCACTTTTTAAATTTATGTTTTGATTTATGCATATGTTTATTTTTTGCTATCCCTGTTTTTATTTATTTTCATTATATAAATGTTATTGAGGTTAAAAGCCAAAAGGCAGCATCTACCCTTTGATACCTACGAGAGTTTTTGGTAAATATGTCAAAGCTTAACCTGCATGGTTCAAAAATATTGTGCACTGATGTTGTAATGTGAGAATGATCTTCTTGATGTTAGTAACAGTATTTATTAAACACAAAGAGTAACTCGTCTGCTCAGTTGAGAGTCTCATAAACGCTTCAACACTACCTTCTCTTCAACTTTTTATCTTCTCCCCGTGCACCGATAAGGCTAGAGGAATCCCACAGGGTGCTCTCCAAACATGGAATCAACAGGTTTATGTAGCATGTGGGAGTTTTTTGGTGTGAAGGCACATAGCTGAGTTAAATATGGCTCAGCAGCAAAGAGTGGAGGCCACAGAGACCACTGCATCCAGACCCCAGACATAGAAGATGTACGGCTCGTTTGTCGTCGAGCTTTTTTCCACATTAACCTAAAGCTGGCATAGGATCTTTGTTATAAAATGTCAATTATACATGAAGAGTAAAATAAGTGTGACACACAAAATCATGTTTCATTGCAAAGAATTCAACTGCATCAAACTATAGCTGTCTTTCCATTAAATTTTCACAGATTTGATGATTTATTGTAAATAAATATCCACAGAATAGGTTGTAATATTAATAGTATTGTGGACAGTGTATCAGTGTACAATACTGTTTTTTGTACTGTCATCAAGCTCACTTTCAGGACTCGTGACTCGACTCGAACTTGCTCTTTAATGACTCAGACTTGGACTTGTGATGCTGCTGTAAAATGATTGTGGTAATATAGTGTATAGATCTCCATAAGTTCATTCAAGATCTTATACAAAGTGGGCACAAGCTTCTCAAAGTCAGATGGTCCCAAGTATTTGCGAAATGATTAAGGCTGTTTGAGCAGAGTAAGGTTCAGTCTCCTGTTGGAGTTACTCTTAAGACAATATTTACCTGCGTAGGAGCTGGGAGGATGGACTTTACTGAACACACAGTGGCTTCCTGAAACCTGGCTGTAAAGGGGTGTGGACCCAATATTACCATCAGCTTATTGATTTCATTAAGTTAATTAGAACTTTTGTTAGAACTTTTAGAGCTTTTGTTTTCTCCTTTCTATGATATTGTAGAAAATGTCATTTACCAATACACCACTCTTTTTTTCTGATTGTTTTTAAAATTGCTAATTGCTAAAAGTTTGGTCAAGTCCGGGACCAGAATTAGAATGAATGGACAGGCTAGTGACGTCTCTACATGCTACACAAGCTCTTTACACAAGAGGGAAAAAGTGTAGAAAGCACAAGGAGGGACTGAAAATGAAAAAGCATAGGGCTAACTTGCACAAATAAAGAAAAAGCAGGGTCCTATTCCAAGAATAAACAATGCCGTATTCAAAAGCTGTTTTTGCGTATAGACATATAGTCACCGTCTTCTGGCTCTTACTTTATGAATTAATAACCTTCTTATTTCTGTCTCCACTGCATTAAACAAGAGCAGAACTTGTCACGTGAAAGAGTGAGTCCCTAACATGTAGGAAACTTCAGCAGCTTCATAAAAACTAACTTTTAAAAGCTGGGATTAACCCGGAAACTAATGTTTATTGCAGCAGTAGGCTTTGTATTATATGAAGGTCTCTCTGTAGTATATAATTAATTTGTTTCTCAAGACCAATTAAAAGTCATATCTTATCTGTGTCTATCTATCTATAGATAAGTATCTATATCTTTATCTTTGCAGGTTTGAGTTGACAAAATCTGTTTTATACCTCTCAGAGATTTCTAAATATAGTCGTAAAGCTCTATAAGGGTCAACGGCCACAACTGAAGACGGAGAAGCTTGCGTTGGAAAAAAAATAACAAAAATTCCACTGTGGATTACCGGCTAAGACTTAAATACCTCCCTCGTAGATTTCCACTGATTCAGAGACAGGAATCCGCAGGTTTACGTGTGAGACTTTGAAGTAGTTTTCTTTGCTCCTAAACCTTGGATGTAAGCAATTTCTTCTTACTTTTTAAACTTTTGTTTTTTCATGTTTTTCAAACTATGGCTCTTGTAAAAGTTAAGCAGGTTAATAAATGATCCAGAACAAGTCGATCCAGTGTTTATTGTGAAATAAACCAGCTTTTATTTATTTCCGTCCTGTTTTTTGGGACAACAATGTGGCCAGTGTTGTTCAGCAGTAGATTATAAAGAAACATTAAGTATTAAGGCTTTGTCGGGTCAGGAAGGAGAGAGGAAAAAGGTTGGCCATGTTTTTCTGGTTGTGTCTATACTCTTGGACAAAATAAAAATCACATTTATATTAATTAATGATTTTTTATGTAATTTAAAGTATTAATTAAATAAATGTGTAATACAGCTGATGACCTATAGCTTACATTAGGCCTATTATCGTCAAATAAATGCCTCCACAGTGACTCTTTTTGGCATATTTGACGTTTTATAGATTGAGATTTTTTTCCCGTTCACTGTGGTTTTCTATAAACAGCAGCAGTGACACAACGTTCAGTGCAGATTTTAAGTTTAGACACGTTGTCTGTGTCATCCAGGACATATTCAAAAAAAGGTTTTAACAAAAATCTTGACATATGAAACTTACATGAAATCTATGTCATGATGCCTTTGTTGAAACCTTTTCTTTTAGACACGTTGCTAACTTTTACCCCCCAAAGTGTTCACTGCTCTGTTTTTAGTCTTGTTGCTGTAAAACAAGGTTGAATGGATGGGATTAGTTTTTGTTTCTGTGAGAGGACAGTTTGATTCAGAGTTGTCTTGAAGCAAAATTAGCGCAGTGCGCCAAAAAGGATTATGACCACATCAGTTTGTCAAACTGGATCATCTGTCAATGACGCAGCTCCTTTTCTGTCCAGTTGAAGCATTAGTGTCTTACAAGGGCCCAAAATGAGCAGTTGAAAGTTAAATAAAGAGTTGTCTGTGCTTTATATAACCATGAAATATTGCTCAGTACCTCTTGCTGTCACTTTTCCCTGTCTATGTGAGCTAGGGTAACACATCTGAACTGTTTAAAGCTGTGGTTTTGTGGCTGTAAACTTGGTGATGTGGCACTAAAGACAAACCAAACCTCCGACTGGAACAGTCCACTCAGCTGTATATAGACTCGATAGGAGTCTAACCCGGTCTGTACACAGCTGTTTATTCAGACTGTGTCATAGTTGGACAGACGCTCCTCTACAGCTGGAGACCAAACAGAGCCAGGAGCCAAACCCTTTACTTTCTGTCCAGAGCCACCTCAGCACAAAAAGCCTTCTGCTAGACTCGCTGCTAGAGTTTTTTTGGAAGCATTTCTTTTACTTTGAATATTAGTATTTTCTAATTAAATAGACTTGCATGTCTTATATTTCAGAAAACACAATTATTTTTGGTTGAAGTGTTGGTGAAGTGTTAAATCTCCAAAGGACTATAGTTCAGACCTAACAGGTGCTTTTTGGTCCGACAAAAAGAGGGAGTCTCGGTCTGAACCAAACTGAATCAAGGTTTGTTCTGTCAAAGTGCATTCAGTTTTAGGCCAAATACAGAAAGTCAATTAAACAAACAAAAGACCCCAAAAAACAACAACAAAAATAAAAATAAAAAAATGGTTATAAAAATGATAAAAATGGTTGAAAAGTGTTCTATGACTACAAAAACCAGGTCTCCTCTCACACACTTACCCTGCATTTTACCCCAACAGTAAACATGATCAAGACCTAGTAGCACTGCAGGGAAAGCTACCAGTACATTTAATGAACATACAGTTTTGTTATGGTTTCTTTTTGTGTTAACTTTAGCATAAAACACTTATGGCCCCCAGCAAGCCATTAGCCTCAGTTTCCATCTTATCAAGTGTGAACAGTTTTAGTAACTTTTACAAATGATGTCATCAAACAGAGAAACTCTCATTGTGGCAATAAAAACAATATTTCTTCCCATTGACTGGGCTTGTCAATATTTCACTGATGGAGTTCAGCTTAAGTATGTTGGCAGGTCTTATTTTGAAGCTAACGCACTTTGTATTGTGTCACTGCTTAACGTTTGCTGCTAAAATATTCACGGCTCATGTTTTACGGACAACAAAAAGGTACATTTCCATTTGAATTGACCTGTAGCTGTATAAGTCAAATATACTCTTACCTGTCTCCCACGAGCCAGGTGCAGGCGTACGGCTCTTAATGTATGTGCTACTCACTGAGCCGTTTCCAGTGTCTTCTTCAAACAGTGAACAGATGGTGGCTGTGTTTGTTGTTCGCTTCGTCCTGAGTTCATGGTTACGGTTATTTAGGCCGAGATGCACTTTAGTTTTCTCCAACATTTTCCATCATTAAACTTTTTATTACAACTCAGACCAGGGCTGGGCTGTACAGACGTTTTACAAAAAGGGCCACATGATGAAAGGAAATTTACAAAGGCCGACAGTCTCTTCTGATTTTATTCCTATATTACAGGTACAGGTTTTAGTTGGATTTGAACAGGTTTTAGTTGGATTTAAATCTGTTTAAGTATAAAGCTGCTGCTCTTGGGGCCATAAACAATACTTTTTATCTCTAAGCTGAGAGCCATATAAAATCTTACCTTGTGCCACAATTGGCCCCTGGACCTGACTTTAGACTTGTCTGTTCTAGAGTCATGGTTATGTTTCCTTGTGTTCATATAAACGCAGGGAGCAGCAGGGTTTTAATGTGTTATGTAAAAGTGGATATTGATTGAGCGATGGATGTGGCTCTGTGCCGGCTCTCTTCTCAGACAGAGGGCAGTAATGAAAGGTTTACAGAGGTAATCACATTTGAGCAGGTCACTCACAAATTTACTTGTTTTTCTTACATTGGTCAATCACCAACAAGTGCTTTTTAATCTGATGCATTAGGTTGATTAAGCTGAACTTTGAACAAACCGTGTCTTGGCACTTTTTGAATTATTGTTACTAAATTAGTTATTTTTTGTGATATATTTAATGGTGGAAACTGGTGTATTAGTTCAAAGAGAACCGACAGTAGAGGAAAAGTAGAATGGTAAATGAACAATGTTTATCAAAGTAGCAGTCTAGTGAGCCAGTGATGCTAATGGTATTGTAGAAAGTTTGGCAATTTTGTACAATAAGGACTGGAAATATACTCTTCATGGTTTAGGGCCAGTCGGTGTAGATTCTCTGTAATTTGTTTGTGAGCTATGTTAGAGGAATTTTTTTTTGTCTAATGATAGTTTGTTTGTAGTTTTTAAAGTAAAAATAAGCCTCATCATCATTGTGTGTGTTGGACCAGTGTGCTCTCTCCTGCCCAGATGGACAGTGCACTGTGACATGACCATAAACAATACATTTCATCAGGAAAAGTTGAGGTGGCCTTGTGCCGTCATGACTTTGGATGTGTTTGCTTTAGACAAAGCTGCTCAGTTCAGGTTTACAGCCAGGCCACTAGATGGAGCTATGAGCCGTGAACATCAACATTAAATGTGTGTTAAAGAAAATTGATATAAAAACTAAAATTCCAATCAATCAATTTAGACTTGGACTGGGACCCTTCTTTCTGCTTAATGTGGGTTTAAGAAGAACAATAACACTGAATTTTGCTATATTTGTTTTCACTATTCTGGTTTAAACGCAAAAAAGTTTAGTTATTTGTCTTTAATGAAATTAAACGTTATTTCAAAGCCTTCTTTCTTCTCGTCTCCTCAGGTTGGACCTCATCAACCATCTTTTCGACTCGACTGAAGACCCATCCCCAGGTCTTTCAGAGCCCAGCCCGTCCCCTTCATGGCTCTCCTCTCTACTTGACACCCTCCTGCCGCTGGAGTACAACGATCCCGCTTCCGCACTTCTCTACGTCTGTCCTGGGCCCGTCCCGCCGACCCCTCACCTGACCGTATGCTCCTCCTCAGACCCCGGCGTCACCTCCATGGCTCCAGAAACGGATACTACCAACAGCGTCACCACTACCCGCCCAACGCTCAGCTCATGAGAGTAGGCTGCGTCCTGGGAACCTGCCAAGTCCAGAACCTAAGCCACAGACTGTACCAGCTAATCGGACAGAGCGGCAGAGAGGACTCGTCACCAATTAACCCCAGAAGTCCGCACAGTTACGGATGAGCTCTGCCTTTAGACTTTAACAGCAAGTCTTTCTACGGCTGACTATTTACTTTTTCATGTCTTACGGCCCGTCTTTGTCCCAATTTTCTTTTTAAAAACAGACTCAAACCTATTAACTCTGTCTTTTTTTTTTTTACAGTAGTTGTGTTTACATGAAAGAATAGACCATTTTCTTTTAAAGTATTGGCCATTTATTTTGACACAAACAATAAATACAGTGGTTTTTACTGTGCATGATTTATTCAAGAAGAACTGCGACTACAATAGCAACTATAAAATAAGCCCCCAGATCTCAGTTTTTTAATCCCATCCATCATTCAGCCGGTTTACCCTCTGACCTCGCTGCTCATCGACAGAACCATAAAGTGGATTTCAGTGCCGTCAAAACCAATATAGTCCCAAAGACCTCCCAAAAAATTGGACGAATGAACCCATTTACCCCTGTTTTATCTAATCCCCATCGTCCAAAAGCCAACTTTATGCCATTTTTGGGACACTGAAGAAACAGATTCCGGACTTTGGACGTTGGACGTTTGAGCTACTACATTTACAGCACATTAATATAATCCATCAAGACGTTATTACAAAGGCATTTCCCAGGGAAGAAATCTACCTTTTGGCTCATGGATCATATTCAAGGCTGTTTACTCAGTCCACAAAGTAAGTGGGCCATGTTTCATCTGCTGTAGACCACTTGAGACACTGAATGTTAGTCATTTCATGTGACTTTTTTGTATCACACGTCAAGGCCAGAGAGTCGTACAGCTTATAGTCATTCACTGGCTTTAAGTACGGACAAGACCTCTACTTCTGAAAGTAAAGAGGAGTGGAGTGAGTTGGCAACAGTTTAGAAGCTGTGTAAAGTATTATTTCTGTTGGGTAAAGTAGAAAAAAGTGACTCAATACTTTAAAATATATCATTTTTTTCTTATTTAACCAAATCCAAGGCAATTAGTTTGACTGATGCTCACACACATTTTTCTGGTTGTTAGCATTAGCGGCTAATATTGCACTTTTTTTGTCCGCTCCTTTTTACTCTCATTGGATTTAAGTTGGTCTTAAAGTTACTTGAATGACTTTGAGGCTAATGCTGCCTCCATGTGGTTCTCGAAAATATGGAAAAACAATCTTTCTGAGTTAAAAATGCACAGGAAGTCAGAAAATGTGTTATTCTCTTGCCATGAAACACCATCAAAATGAATATGAAGCAGTTTTTGTTTGATAATTTCCAGGCGTAAAGTTACAGTGTTGTTTAATGCTGCTTTATTTTTTTCAATGTTGTTACAGTATGGTTTCAGGTCCAAGACAAAAACGACATACACTGTTGTTTTAAACTCGAAAAACCGTAAGAGGTCATTTTGACTGCCTGAGCCCCCATAATGAAAAAGTTGCTCCTAAGACTGTGCCTTACTTATGTCCAATATATCCTCAAAATGTTATTTGTTACATTGTTACATGTTGTACAAACGACAGACGTCAGCTCCCAGAATTTCACTTTCCACCGTTCAAATGACAAGCCCTGACTTTGCTTTTTCTATTTTAGTCCTGTTCTGTAAATGGTAGGTGGAAAACAGACTGAGAATAAAACACTTGACCTGCATTAAACTCGCAGAAAATGCATCTATAAACATTTCTGGCACAAAGCAGTGTTATATGATAAAATATTTTCAGACTTAACTTGTTTCGAAGTCATAAAGTAGAGGCTAGTTTTATGATCACAGGATCACAGGAAACAAACTGTTAGTGTTTTTAGATTAGAGGTATGTAATTTAAATGTCATCTTTATAGCTCCACAAAGGACTAGATTATGTTATTGTTTTGGGATTGATTCACGATTTAATTAACAGTTTTTACTTTCCAAAACAAATAGGAGATGTTTAAAAGAGCTTGTTAACTTTGCTAATGCTGTATTTATTTTGTCTAAAACAGAGTATTTTGGAAGAAACTGCACCATTTTGGAGACCGTTGGTTTCCACAAAGGCGTATTAAGGCCACATGGAAAGAAAGAAAAATCCAGATATTATAAAAATTAAGAGGTAAAATTTTCAGATAAGGTGTAACATTTGAGTTATCTGAATAGTTTCTGTAAGATTTTGATATTTGGAGGTTAGATAAAGGGGCCTGTTTGTGACCCTTAATGATTTTGACCAAGCTAACACAAAGCTAGCGTACAAATGAGCTGAGTCCTTTGTGGTGACGGTGAGTAATGCTAATAGCAGCTAATTGCAACTACAGTTATTCAAACATGAGCAATGTGGCTGGATATAAATGTTGTTTTTCCACTTTGAAGGAAAAAAGACAACAAAACACCACAGCTACTTAGATATTTGATTAAGATTAAGAGGTGCTCTAGAGCTAGTATTACTGCAGTCTTTAGGGTCAGTTCTTTGAAGAGAATCACTTAACGCAAAATGCATTAATACCAACCCAAAGTAATAATAAACTCACTGTCAACGCAAATATTTAGATAAACACCCACTTCATATTGACTTCACATAAACTCTTGTCACACCTACTTTTAATTCACATATGCATTTATCACTTTAGATAATCTTTGACTTGTCAGTTTTATCAATTTAGATGTATTTTATCTTATCAGGTATGTTTTAATTCACATAGACCTTTACCACATTCTTATTGTTTAATAAACTCTAATAGTTTGAGATCTACACTGACGCTGTTCTTTTTCCACTTGCTTACTTCCTGCCAAGATGGCAAATCTTAAATTAAATATTAAATAACTTCAATAAATTTCTAAAAATGTATCCATTCATTCTTGTAATATCTGGATTTTCCTCTTCTAATGTGGCCCTAATATGCTTTTGCAGGTTTGATTCGACAACAATACAACTTTAGAAGTTTCAGTTTAAAAGCAACTCACCAAAAACCTGGTAATACTTGATACTTTTGAAGTGTTGGTTTTCTAATCTCCCCCGAGGAGGAGGTCACATTAGTCTTAATCCGTTTTCTGCTGTAATGGAGCTAAACTAATGTCATTAAGAGGCCTTTTGATGCGGAAACCCCTTGAGTGGTGGTTTCTTTACGTAAACTTTGTGAAGTCTGCAGAAAAGTCTTTATCTGGACCATTGTGCTCTTAACCGTTTGATTGTGACGCAGGCCGGATGTAAATATTGCTTCACGTTGCACAAATATTGTAGAGCTAATACCTCCTTTTGGGAGAAAGTGAAGGCCACAGTTATATGTTCAGCTGTTTTTGTGAACAAAAACTCAGAAATTCAGGTTAGAATTATTTTGATTTGCTGCAAAGTGGGGACCTTGGAAATGTTCGCTAAATTTAGGGAGCCAACTTTCCATCATGTTACATAATGACCACATATGACATACTTCTGGAGCTAATTTATTCCCAACAGTAGATAGTCAGTGAGAGGAAAAAACACAGAACTATTTCAAACTTTTTAAAAGTGTGCTCTATAGAGGATCTTTCCACAATGTCTACTACGGAGAAATGATTGAGGAGCCTGTTCTGGGAGTGATCTGTTTTGTGGTTGTATAAATGAGGCTCAGAAAAGAAATCATTAACTTCTGGTGCAGACGTTAAAAGCTGTAGTGGCAAAGTGGTCCAGATGTTGAAGTTTTAAGAAACAAAGGACATGAAAAATAAACACTTTACTTCCAAACTTAGTGGGGCTACTTTTTCTGCTGTTTAAATAGAAAAAGTTAGATATGTATACACAAGAACATAACTCCACCTACTGGCAGGAGGAAATACTACAATTGGGCTCCGGCAAATGCAATGTTTAAATTCACAAAAAGACAGCTGTACGTCATTGAATTGAAAAGGACTACAATATCTATTATGATTTTGCCTTGAAAAACATTCCCCTTTTTATGTCTTTCCTTGATTCTTTTCTCTACTGATGATCTTATATTGTCCAATCATCAGACTGCAGTGTTCAGCTCCACCTGAAGTGTTCCCAAAGTAGAACAGTTTAGTCTCAACGCATGACCGAGCTGCCATTTTAGTCCAGCAACACTGACAAAACAAGACATATCCAACCATTAAAACTTAACATTTCGAGAACCACGTGAAGGCAGCTTTAGTTTTTTTTTTTTTTACATAGTGAAGCCTCATACTTTTCTCTTTCTCTGATTTCTGGTCACATGATCTCCCTAGAGTCAGGAAAAGCACTTTAATGTCCACCGTGTCTTGAATTTCACTTGTGTTTTTGTAAATGTTGAGATTGTGTTTGTGTGGTTAATGTGAACCTGTACATGTGGTATCTATATAAATATATATATTTAGTTAAAGTATTTTATTATATATTTAAATTATGGTTGTACAATTCTGTCTGTTTTTCACCAAAGACTATTTATCACTTCTTTTCACTGCTCAGTAGGAAGAAACTGTAGAGATGTTACTGTTGTTACTAAAGTCGCTCACTTTGAAAAATAAAGAGTTTTACTGTATACTGACTCATTGTTTTTTAATATTGTCTGTGAATTTAGTGATATGGTGTATTAGGGCCACAATGAAAGACAAAAAAAATATATAACATTTAGTAAATTTACATTTAGTCATTTAGCAGACGCTTTTATCCAAAGCGACAAGTGAGGAAAACAATGGAAGCAATGGTACACAAGGTACAAAAAGCATAAGTGCACAAAAAACTAGTCAGTTTAAACCCAGCACAGTATACAAAGCTAAGGGTGAGAATTTTTTTTTTTTTTTAAGAAAGGAAGTATAACTCAGTGTTTGTCAGTCAGATGTTGACGGAAGAGATGTGTTTTCAGGTGTTTTTTAAAGATGGCTACAGAAAAAAAAAAGCAGGTAGATCATTCCACCAATGTGGAACAGATCCAGAGAAGGTACGTGAGAGTGATTTTTTACCTTTTTGGGACGGTACCACCAGACGTTGTTCATTTGCAGAGCGCAGGGATCTGGTAGGAACGTAGGTCTGTATTAGTGAGTGAAGATATGAGGGTGCAGAACCAGTGGTGGTCTTATAGGCCAAGAGCATAGCTTTGAACTTGATGCGGGCGTCAACCGGAGCCAGTGTAACCTAATGAAAGAGGAGTTACGTGCGCTCTCTTCGGTTCATTAAAGACCACTCTTGCCGCTGCATTCTGGATCAACTGCAGAGGTTTGGTTGTGCAGGCGGGGAGTCCAGCCAGTAGAGCATTGCAATAATCCAGTTTGGACAAGACAAGAGCCTGGACTAGAATTTGCGTAGAGTGCTCTGATAGGAAAGGTCTAATTTTCCTAATGTTGTAGAGGATGAATCTACAGCACCGGGTGGTGCTGGCAACATGACTTGTGAAGTTTAGCTGATCATCAATTACCACTCCCAGATTTCTGGCAGTGCTGGACGGTGTAATGGTTGATGGGCCTAGTTGAATGGAGATGTTGTGGTGGGTCTTTGGATTGGCCGGAATCACAAGCAGTTCTGTTTTTGCAAGGTTCAGCTGCAGGTGATGGTCCTTCATCCAAAGTGAGATGTCACTCAGACATGCCGAGACGTGAGCAGAGACCGTCGGATCATCAGGTTGAAATGACAGGTGGAGTTGAGTGTCATCTGCAGCAGTGATAGGAAAAGCCATGCTTCTGGATGACAGAGCCAAGGGATGTCATGTATATGGAAAAGAGTAGCGGTCCAAGCACTGAGCCCTGTGGCACCCCTGTATTGAGATGTTGGGACTCAGAGACCTCGTTTCTCCAGGATACTCTGAATGACCTATCCAAGAGGTAAGACTTGAACCATAGCAACGCCATTCCAGAGACACCCATCGCCCTGAGAGAGGACAGGAGGATGTGATGATTAACAGTGTCAAAAGCAGCAGACAGATCCAGTAAGATGAGTACAGATGACTTGGATGTTGCCTTTGCCAGTCTCAGGGCTTCGATGACTGAGAGCAGGGCAGTTTCGGTGGAATGTCCGCTCTTGAACCCAGACTGGTTCTGGTCCAGGAGGTTGTTCCGTGTGAGAAAGGATGAAAGCTGAGTAAACACAACTCGCTAAGTGGGTAATGTTACAATTGCAGTGGCTAACCTGCCATATACAGGCTTACTCAATAAGCTGCAAAAGTTTAGCATATTCAAAAATGTTATTTTATTTTATTTGCAGTACATTTTGATATTAAGTGTCTGGACATGACTTCAAAACAATTTGAAATTTCTAGATTTTTCAGGACACTCTAAATCTACTTCAAGTTCAAATGCACCAAAAGTGTTGTTTATTCTTAATTGGTGGTAGATGATTTGCATTTGGCTGG
Organism: Perccottus glenii; assembly: GCA_024416835.2. Taxonomy (NCBI): domain Eukaryota; kingdom Metazoa; phylum Chordata; class Actinopteri; order Gobiiformes; family Odontobutidae; genus Perccottus; species Perccottus glenii. Next base: position 9,801,540 of record CM044547.2, on the reverse strand, counting down.
GTTTACTTGTTTAGGGTGGACGCCTGGTGCAGCTCCAGTCCCACTGTGCTCTGCAGTAGTGCCTCAACTAAGAAATACATTCTCCAGCTTATCCATGAAATTCAAAGAGCGATTCCTGAAGGACAAAGACGTACTTACAGGGCTGCATGATGTAATACACATTTATTACATCTTTACATTTGAAAACAGTACATTTCTCAAAATACATTCTAGGCTTCAACTTTATGTAATTTCTTTCACTTTTTTCCCCAGGTTAAAGTGCCATTAAACTGTACTCTACATGGCAAAAATGATCCAAAACGTTGTAACATAAGCCTTTGCCCTAAAGTCGCCCGTCTTGTAGAAGTCAATGATTAAAACCCCATTCTGTGACATAATTCACAAAAGGACAGAGAACAGGTGAAACGGTGAAAGAGACAGACATCTGACGATCAGCAGATGTCAACAGTAAAGTCCTGAGTTAATAAATGACAGTGGGTCTGGTCCGATCTGCTCGGTTCATTGGTTCATTAAGCTGTGGATCGACTCAGGACAGTATCGTATCATTTTATGAAGAAAATAGAAAAAAGTCACGCTCACGTTCTGGCAGCTGCAGAAGTGTGTAAGCCAGAGCTAACTGTGTCACATTAAAGAGGAAGCTCACTGAGAAGGAGGAGTAGATTCAGTAAAGTGGTTTTATTTACCAACTAACAGGCACTAATGTTGAATATGTTGATTAGTTGACAGAAGGTTAGTAAAGATAAAAAAAGGTATGATTGAAATGAAGACAGAGCATTACAGTCCACATAAATCACATTAATGTACATCTAGAGCCATTCTTAATACAGCAAATTTGCAGACACACACTGGTGGTGGAGAAGTGGCAGACATTTTGCCCCTACGGACTCTCCGACTCCCCGACAGATTCATACACATTCACACACCTGTGCCACAGACACTGGAGGCAAGGGGTTAAGTGTCTCGCCCAAGAACACAACAGCATGAACTGGGCAGAGCGGGATTTGACCAACCTTCTGGTTATAGGACGACTGCTCTACCACCTGAGCCACCACGCCTCAACCCAGAACTAAATGCACACATATGATTTTATATTCTTAATACGCTACTTGTGGGAGAAACAGCAACTTTCCGTAAAGTCTGTCCAAAAAGAGGAAGGACCACAAAATCTTCTCTGTTTTTTTTCAATTGATGAGTGTGAAGCGGCTGGGATGAGAAGCAGCACTTACAAGTCCAAGGCCATGGTTCTCAGTCAGAAAAGGGTTCAGGTTGGTGGAGTATCTTGGGGTCTTGTTCACGAGTGAGGGAAGGAGGGAACAGAAGAATGACAGATGGATCGGGGCAGCTTCTGGAGTGATGCAGTCGATGTACCGGTCTGTCGTGGTGAAGAAGGAGCTGAGCTCTCAATTTACTGGTCGATCTACGTTCCTACTCTAACCTATGGTCATAAGCTTTGGGTCATGATTCACCCAAAACTTGACTCCCTTAGAGATGTGGGGAGCCGCTGCTCCTCCACATCCAGAGGAACAGCTGAGGCTCGGGCATCTCCTCCTGCATACCTTCCTGGGGAGGTGTTCCAGGCATGTCCCACCAGGAGGAGGCCCCTCGCCTGCTGTTTGGAATGAGTAGTTGGGTTGAGACTGGGACGCCAAACAAAAAGTGGTACTTTCAGAGGTAGTAAAGTATCTAGTGGTAAAGTTGGAAGAGCATTTAGTCAATAATAATATTTGTCTGGTTTTATCAAACTGGAGCAGAGTGTGAAAAAGTAACACAGTAAAACATATGGGATAAAATGTAAGTAGTGACCTGTGCTTCTTAATAGATTTATCTACGAAATCATAAATAGAGAGCCTCCATTTGAAGAAAATATTCATGGTGAAAGTATAAATTGGTGAGAAACACATCCAACAAAAGCATGAACAATGTGGAGGTAAGTTTATTTCATATGAATGTCCTGAATATACACTCCAAAAGTACAGACGCTGCTCTGAGATTCTTTCCGTGCGTCCTTTCCGCTCGTTTCTCTTTAACATTAACCTTCACATGTTTGACTGTCCCCAGAGCCACATACCTCTGAACACAGACTGCAGACTTTTTATTGCCGTTAGCTTTGCACAGATCTGTCAAGTGTAAAATGTGGCCTGGCATTTTTTCATGTTTCCATTAAGCAACAAGCTCCAGAGCTGCCTTGTGTGAGTTTCCACTTTAGGGAGAAAGTGCTGCAATAAATTCATCTGCATCTGACCTCGGCTCTGTTTAGGTTTAATTAGTTTGGACAGGATTTCATTTACAGGACATTTGAAATAGTTCTTTTTATATTAAACCAGCTGCTCTTGTGCATATATCGTCAGACACTATTTATTTTTCTGTAAATAAAATCATACTTTTAGTAAAAAAAAACAGGTTCTGTTTTAAAGAGTTATGACTCTGACCAGCTGTGTCTTGCTTTTGGGTCCTATTAGAACTGGGACAGATATAGGCTATAATGGATTGGTAAGCCATTAAATAAAGTATGAATGGTTTGGAGCTAAATTCAGCACGGATGATTCAAATGAATGAATTTCGCTCCAAACTTTAGCTCCATCTGCCGGTGAGAATGCAATAATCCGGTGAATACAATATCCAGGAAACAGTGCAGTGTTGGCAGTATGTATTTGGAGATCATGAGCGATGCATTGTCTTGTGCTCCTCGTGAGTTTCAACGTCTGTACCATCTCATGCCTGACATGGTACAGACGTTGCCGGAGCTTTTCAAACCTTGACATTGATGTGGCAGCTCCATGTCAGGTCCTGTGTGATATGCACCACTAGGTTCGTAACACTGTCCACTCTCTCCACCAGTGCCCCACTGATAAAAACCTCTGCTGCATGTGGCTAAAGTTGCCGTAGGGTTCCACACATTCACGTCTAGTTTGACTTTTATTGATCCCTTGCACAATTTTGTCTGAACCTACTATTACCATTAATATTATACACACACTATACAATGAAAACAATAGGGTTTAGTGAGATTTAGTTCTTCATAATGCAACCTCCATTGTGTTAGCTCATACTTCTGTTGCACTTTGCCAAAGGATTTTCACAGTTGTTGTGACAAAAGCATGTTTCTGTGAGACCAAGATGATGTCAGCGTGCTCAATACATTCTTATCTTTAGAGTAAATGTTTGCGCAACAAAGAAATGGGGTCAATGATGCACAGACTCACCCAGCACCCATGACTGTTGACTGTAAGAAAACAAGTCAGGGAACTATTTTGTACTTAAAAACTTACAGTAAACTTCCACTGATAAGGAAATATCTGCCCGTGACTGACAGAGAGCAGACAGTGTTGGGCTCAGGACACCTGTCCCTGAGGCCTCAGACCCGCTCTGACCTCATTACAGTGTCATTACATCCACATCTGAAAACAACAGGCCTCAGAGACAGCTTTATGTAGCGCACGTCCACAGAGAAACACAGGTCTGGACTCATGCTGCGGACGCTAACACCTGGGACTGTACCCAGGAATGTACGTCTGAGTTAGGGGTCGGAGTGTCTTGGGTTTAAATGGATCTATTGAACACGCTGTAGTTTGCAGAAAGGCCAGTGGGGGTGCACAAGTATTTGCTGAAGCTGTTTTAAGTTTATATAGGATAGTGCATTAGAACATATTTCTCTGGTATTCTGTGTTGTTCTTACTGTTTTAGTTCTAAGTGAGATTACAGGGTTTATGGCAATGCTGCAGGTGGCCTTGCAGAAAATAATAAACATCAGAGGTTTACATTTGTAGGCCTCAATACATTTTTAAATTTATTTTTATAGTGCTTCTCTCCATCCACAGACAATGATACATCATACGACACCAAACAGAACAAAGAGAACATAACCACATTTAACATAACCACATTTAACAAACAAAGCAAGCCCTTCTTCACCTCAGTGTCCTGTATCTGTCCCAAGGGGAGTGGGCTGAAGTACATGTTTAACAGGTGTGTAATGTCCTGATTTATTGAGGTTGCGTGACGTGAGATGGCCCTGTTATTTAGGTTGGGTGTGGGGAGACCTATTATTTTGGAAGCTGTGGTGGTTATGCATGTGCGTTTAAAATAGAGTTGTATTAGTTCTTCTGTCAGGCAGGAGTGCTAACCACCCCTTTGGTATGATATTAATGTTCATAAAGCTTTGAATAAAACACAAACAGTCCATTTACTGCAGCAGAATATGGCCTAAACCTCCACCACACTCCAGGATTTACTCTACTCTTTTTGATTAATATTTGGCATCACATCAAAGTTTCTAAAAGTCCTCTTCAAGCCTGGACACAGCTCAGTGGAAACACAACTTCAGGAGAAACGCAACAAGACTGAACCAGACTGAGCTGCTCCAGTGAAAGATGATCTAGTCAACCTCAACACACTTTGGGCACATCATGCAAGACAAAAATGCAGTTTTACTTTTTATAGTAAGCCATTAAACTGCAATAGTCATGGCAAAAAAAAAGAAAAAAAAGAAAAACATCTGAAATACAATATATAATATCTAAACTGGCACAATACGTTTAATTCAGTAAAGACTCAAACTGTGAGTCTCCTTTGATTAGCTTGGGTTTAGATTTCCTAAACATAAAGCCCACAGATATGAGTCAGCTCAGTTTGGGCGGGAACAGAGATTATTTCAAGGCCGAGAGCAGCACGTATCCCTCTTTACACAGAGCACTTCAGCTCACTGCAGCCCGGAGTGAACTGTGACCCAGTTTTGATCCACAGCAGAAGGAGCTCTTACAGAGAGTTTCCTTCACTTTAAATGAGCTCCTGAGAGTTTTTCTGACATAATCGTAGTGTTTATAGAAACAGACATACAGATTTATCCCAGAATGTACAGGATTATGGCCTGGAAACTACTCACTACTCATCTTTGTATTTGACTCAGAGGCAGTGGTTGCACCAACTTTACAATTTTAGTTCAGAAATGCAAAAAACACTGCAGCAGTCAGTAGAATTGACTAGTCCTTAATGTTCAGCACTATTATGGATTTAACAGACTTTTCTTTATTTTCTTGACAAAGCACTGATATTTTACATACATGCCAAAACTTATTCAAAACTTTACATCTGCATTTATTCCAAGCTTATGCAACTCCACAAACCTCAAGTCCATCCATCCATTTTCTATCGCTTCTTCCCGTTTGGGGTCGCGGGTAACTGGAGCATATCCCAACATCTTTGGGCCTGGACAGTGGCCAGGTAGTCGCAGAACCTCACGTCGACTCTAACAAATGTACTGTGCTCTTTTTAATCTGGGACACGGACATTGTATTTCTTTAGATTTCTGGGAACGTTTCATTTGAGACATTAGGTTTTTGTTAACACTGCACAGCCTTGTTCTCTGACAACAAAACCACAAACCACCCTCCTGATAACTGCAGCAGCCTTTTCAAACCTGTATCAAAATCGTGTTGCTCTTTGCTCCAGTGAGTCCTCCCTGTCCTTTCAGGAATCACAGTCTCCAGAGTTAAGAGTCAGGCCTGAGGTGAACTCTGTAGAGACTTGTAAAAAAGCAGTGAGTCATGGCTTTGAACAAAAAAACGTGAAAATGTATTCATCATTGAAGGGTGTGCAATGGAGATTTATGGAGTTAAACACAATGCTTCTGGATAAAACACATTATTATGATCTATGACAACACAACAGAGCCACAGTGATCTGAACAGAGCCTGGAGCTTCTCTGTAATAAACTGGGTTCAGTCCCACACATCCTTAAAACCTGAACTATACAAAGGATCTCCAAAAAAATGCTTCTTTAACTGACAAGGATAAGGTTTTGGAAAGATATTGACTAGTTTGACAAACATGGGAAAGGAATGGAAATGGGACAGAACTATATTGCCCCTTCATAAAAAAACAAAACAGACTTTTTGAAAGGGCTGTGGGACAGAGCTTAACTCAAATTCATGTAATATTGAAAGAGAAAGACAGACACAAGGTCTGTAACAGTCTGTAAAGCTCTTTGAGGAAACTGTGGTTGTGAAATTGGGCTGTAGAATAGGTTGACCATATGTCCCGATTAAATGAGGACAGTCCCACTTTTACCCCCGTACAGTACCCAATAAAAATATGTAATTTAAACAATCCTAAAAACAATTGTACACAGACTTCAGTCACTTTTTGAAAATTATTTCAAAGGGTCATGATTCTTTGGAGCTTTTTTTAGTGCTTTAATACGTTCAAATGCACCAATTATTTGTTTGTGTTTTCTGTGGATAAAGCAATTGAATAACCATTGTTTAAAAATGGAGAACAGATTTTTTCCTTTGCCAGTGGGTTTGTGGAAAAGTCTGGAAATATGGTCACCCTACTGTAGACATGAATTAAATATAGCTTACTGTATTAATCTTAATTGTTCTTAATATATTGTCTTGTGTTTTGCGCCAACATGCCAAAACAAATTCCTATTATTGTGTAAACCTTTTCATTTCACCTGGCAATATAACTAATTCTGATTCTGAAATCATACACGAGCTACAAACACTAAGAAACAAAGGCTGGGATGCTCCTACAGGGAACAAGAGGAGCTAACAGACTAAATAGACTCAGGGAGAGAAGACAACAAGACAGAGGTGCAGTACATTCGGGCGGGGCTGGAAATATACCAAAGCGCGGGAAACACACAAAGGCAGGAAGTAAACCTGGAGATAGAGGGAAGAGATTATGGTATATATATATATATACTTTAGATTTATTTAGCCCTTTACTTTCTGTTCTTTATCCTACAAGTCCCTCAAAAACTGAGGACACATTAAACCCAACAGGTCTTCCATAGCTGTTCACATGCTCTAACAAAAGACAAGTCCGAAAAACACACCTTTATCTAAAGATTTATTTAGTCCCATATGCCAACAATAATATTCAGTTTTAATAGATTTAAACTGGTTAATTTGATTTTTTTTCTGGATTTAAATGGAATTCAAATCTTTATAAATACTCTTGGATTAGTTCAAAGTGGTAAAACTAAGACTTTAATGTGTTATTAATGGCTTTAAACCAGTTATAAACAAACTAAAATGGATTCTAGGTGGCTTTACTCAGACTTTAAAAAGTTCTAAATGGCTTTAACATGGCCATAACTAGTTTTTAATTTTTAGCACACTCCAACAATAACAAGTCAAAAGACAGCTCAACTCAATAAATTTAGCTTTAAAAAGACTAAACCTGAGACAAAGTGCTGTTTTTGTGTTCTGAAAAATGTTGTCCAAAGAACAATGTGAACAATGTTAATTCCTTTTGTCTTTTCTGATTTGTTTTGATGCAGACGGACAGAGAGCAGGCCAAAGCTGTCATAATATCTCAAACCCAGATGTAAATGCATTCAGACATGTGTATATCCTGTAGTTCTGTCCTAGATACAAACACAGCAGACATTTCCACCATGGGCACATTTAAATGGCTCATTTTAGAGAAAACTAAACCATGGCCCGTTTTGCTGCAGCCGTTGTTTGCTGTAATAATGTGGTGTAAGTTTAAACAGGTTCAGATGTTTCAGGGTCATTACAGGGCCCTGGATCCTGGATTACTGAGGCCAAAATAGCTCCATTACATAAGACATAATGAGGTATAACTATGAGAGAATGTCCAGAACGACCGAGGAAACAGGCCAGGGTTTAGACCAAGAGGTCAAAGAGTGGACAGGTTATGCTTCTGTGTGTGAGTCCTCAGATAACGGACAGATAATCTCTTACTTTCTTGAGTTGTTTAATATTTCTCACCAATAATAATAATGTGTGTAAAGCATGGAACTCCTCCATAAAGTGGTCAGAGACACTTATGTCAGCAATCGTCCGAGTTGAGATAACAACCGCTCGTGGAAGTTCTTGGTTAAACTAAAGAAAAACTTCCTAATGTGGTCAAGATTGTTCAGCATCCTAGAGATACAAGAGAAAGCTGGCTGGTTTATTTCTTCAAAACTACAATTCTACATGACATTTACTTAAAGCTGATTTCTTTTTAATTGTTCCTGTCTCAGACTCCACTTCACCCTAACAGCAGCAAAGGAACCTCTCCTACCTTTCTTTTGTTAAAAAACAAAATGAAACCAGACCAATTCTTCCTCAATAACAAAGCACTAATACATTACACCAAATGTTTATCTCACTCAATACGGCACGCAGCTCAGGAGAAGGAGACTAGGATTTGAATCTTAGCTGGGGCAATAGTTTTACCCAACATTCTCGTCTCCAGGCAAATAGTTACCGGAAATAATAATAATAATAATAATAATAATAATAATAATAATGTATGGTGTACTCACTTTGATTACCTGCAGAGCTTAGTCAAACTCTGCTCCCAGCTCCGATGAAGACGTCCAATTGGACTTCTACGGTCCAATTACATTTTATATAAAAAGATTTGAAAAGGGTTGTGTTTATTAATCAACATTAAACAATGTAAATGTAACTGTGTCAGCTGAAATAGGTTAATTTTTGTCAGTAGTCCCCTTGCCAGTCAGCAGTATGAACTCAGCTAAACCATACCTTATCTATAAGATAAGCAGATGTTTTTGTATTTAATGAGATTTTCCCAGCTCAGTAATTCATATTAGAAAGTTAGAAAGTTGCAGTAATCTGTATGTTTTTTTTGTCTAATCTTTTTAATGCTTGTTTGTATAATGCTTGTATTGGTTTTATTGTTGTGGCATGTGTATTTGCCCAACTTATTAAACAATATATACAAACAATCATAAAAAAGAAGCAGCTTCAGCTGACATGCACAAAAAACAGAAAAGAAACACATCCATTCTGTATAACTTCCCCTAGTGTCCAAATAAATGAATGTCTCTAATGATTATGAACTATTCTTTAGCCTTATAACAATTATTAAGTCAAATTTGTACATGAATTGTATTATACAATACCCTTTTCAAATGATAATACGCTCTAAACGGCTCCTCTTTTACTTTTCAACATCAGTTCGATGCTTTCATGTCTAATGTTATGCACCTGTGTCGCCTCGGCTAACTGTAGTCAGGTTTAGAATAAATGTAGTGGAAGTCTCTTGTGTGTAAAGACATGTAAAACAGTATAGTTCATAGCGTTGTTTAAATCAAGCAGTGAATAAATTAATTAATCCTATTCATCAGTGTCATAAGTTGATTACATTGACAAGAAATCAATCACAGCAGTAAAAAGGTTATACCCAACAACTCGAGAAGATCATGAGGCGTTCAAACACAAGGAGAAAGTAAAGAAAGTTGAGCAGCTTCGGAGACAGAACAGCAACATTCCAGAACAAATCGACATGATCCTCTGTAAAATGCAGAAATAAAATGCAATTCAGGACAATTATGAGCAACGGAAGGCAGATGATTCTGTGGTTCAAGCTAAAAATGAGGAGCTATTTACACACAAGCTGTACCAGAAGCTGCAAAAACTTTAAAAGGATTTTAAAAGCAATCTGGACAAATTGAGAGAGGAGAACTCTGAGCTTCATCAGGATATCCAAGCCATAAACGAGGAGATAATAAAGTTGCACCAACAAGCGATGTAAGACAAAAACGCACCAGCGAGGAGAATGAGCATCTGAGCCGACAAAACGAGAAACTGCAGCAGGAGGTGGAGGAGATGTGAACAATGAAAAAGTCCTGGTGATTTTGAATCAGGCGTTGAACACACGGAGAACACGGAGGCACTGACAAGACACAACGAGGCGAACGAAGAAAGAGATCCAGCAGCTGAAGGAGAAGATCAAAACCAGATGAAGAGACGTTACTGTGAATGGTATATTTAGACCAGTTTACTTCTGATGTAAAGGTGACATAGAAGCAACAATAAAATGCAAAAGAAAATTAAACACACTGTTGTATGTAAAATGATTTTTCTTAGAATGTCATACCTACAGTCTTTGTGTTATACTTTTTTTTGCAACAAGGTTCTGAGTTTGATCCTTAAACCAGGAACTGGCTTCATGTGTGGAAGTTTACATTCTCTCCCTGTGTCCAATTATCCACAACCATCACCAACAACATGTCAGAATATGAGGAACAAATGTTCCTCATATTTTTTTATGCATGTGAAAAAAGAACAGTTTAATCACTAATGATTCTCGTAACAGGAATCATTTGTGAAAAAACAAGACCATAACACATCATCAAGGTTTCTACTAAACTACAAGATGTTTGAGCATTTGTAGTCTAGAAAAACCCTTGGTTATGATCAGGACAAAGTAAAACACTGTGTTTGCTTTCTGCGCCACTGAGCAACTTCCATTAAAAAATATCAATTAATAATAATTAATAATTCAATAATAATTAATTAAGATTGAAAGGTGTCAGATACACTGTGACCCCTGCCTGTACTGTCAAAAGCCCCAACAATGAGCACATCAGAACTGGACAAAGGTGAAGGTGGAAGAAGGGTTTAAAGAGTTGGAGTTGTTGGAGCATCTGTGCTGGATAAACAAGTCCAATCCACGGAGGCCCCACCTGTAACTGACAGGACTTAATGGATCTGCTGCTGACATCTTGGAGCCAGTTCTCACAGCACACCTTCAAGGTCGAGTGGAGTCCACGCCTCGACGGGTCAGGGCTGTTTTATTTTTAAAAACATTATCATCAGTTTTGATCTGTTCAGAGAGTTTGTGTGGATGACTGTAGACTTTCTGTGGAGCTGCCTCTGAAAGAAAACTCCTCTTGGAAAATGTTTAGTGAAGCCAAAGACGAACGTGACTCTGCACCATGCCTCACTTCTCTCACACCCTCCGCCACAGACACACCCTCCTCCTCCACACTCCTCACTCTTCCACCTCAGCAATAACTCATTCTGATCATTCTGCAAAAGTTCAAAGTAAAGCTCTGGCCTTGTAGTCACTCTTTTACTTACTCCTTGATTTAGTTAAAGTCTGGTCTTTGATGTTTTAGTCCAAAGTGCCAAACACACACTTCTGCTGAGTCTAGGAGACGTGCAGGTTTTCACACACTCCCTCTTTTCCTGCAGCAGCCCTTTGCTCGTAAATAAATAGTCAATGTAGCTCTATTCTGTTCCTGCCAATAAAACCCATCCAAAATCAAGTAGAGGAAAAGTTACATCCGTTTATAGCCAACAGAGGGCGGATCTTCTTCCTATCACTGACTCATTGAGGAGAAATAAAAACAGAAAGTGAGGCAGCACATATTTAAAATATTCCCAATCCAGACAGCCATTAAAATCTGATCGCTGCAAACAGAAGTGTTAATTGTCAAAAAAATAGGAATTACATTAATGAATTGTTTGCATGCTCTATCTTTATCACAGTTGAGGTGAGTCCAGAGGTTTTGTTTTATTTCTGGCGCAAATTTCAAAGGTGTGGTTGTGTAGAAACCGCAGCCATCGCTCACAAAGACATGTTTCTGCCAAGTCACATGAGCTCTGTATCGGTAACAGACCATTAAAGGAAATGCTGTACTGAGGAAAATGTTAGGGTTGTGTGTAACATGAATATAAAGCAATGTTTAAACAGAAAGCAGGACAGGAGACGAGCCAAAAGTAAAAAAAGAATAGGCAGTCTAGGTAAAAAAATACTTTAATACCTGTGGAGTATGTGGCAATTAAAAGTCCTTTATTAAAACATGAACTTAAAGGGCAATTATTGACCATAGATTGACTTTTCAAAGCAACACCGACCGGTTCTTTAAGAAATGCCAGCAACATTTGCACTTTCTGGTGAATCAATGTCTAATAAGATCATCACAGTGAGCGAGGAGGACATTAAGAAAGGGCCGACCTATCTCTGACTTCACTCACATCCTTCAGGATCATTACCAGCTGTTACCCTCTGGAAGATTTGGTTCTTTGTCTCTAAAAATCAATACAAGCCATGTCCTCATTTGTGCCACCATAAACAACCACAAGTATTTTTTTCCTCTTTAGCCTGCATAATGTGGATCAAAACACCTGAACTAAAGACGTATTTTTAGCAGTAAGCATTGTATCACCATCTAAAGGTAAGTGGAAAATGCAACAGGTTTTCTACATCTTTGACTTTCCAACAAAACAACGGCATGTGGACCTTGAAAACAACATACTGATAGTGACAAATGATCTTATTGTGTAATTTTACTGTGAACACAAAGAGGATTCCACATTGGTGTGAAAACCGGGGATAGCACCGGAGCTGCACAACACACAGACTACGTATGAGCAGCAACTAGAACACGTGTGATTGACAAACCAGAGGGCCAATGGAAAACACTCGCTAAGCATCTATGATTGGTTGATGGTTTTTTGGAGTACAAAGTTTAATAATACTGTTAATGAACACATCTGTTTGTGCCAAAATATTAAAATGAATGAGAAAAGAGAACATCTAGGTTCTTTTTTTTTTTTTTTTTACTTAAAAGTTGGTTGTAGAGAGTCAAAATTTACAAGAATTACTTTCCCTACATTAGAAGAAAAATAAATCTCTCTTTTGTGTGACATAGTTACTGTTTGAGACAGTTGCTTCATTTGTGTTGTCAAATTCAGTTTATTTTAAAACTAAGTGAATATAATAAAAATGTTTTTACTCTAGTGTGACCTCTTTGTTGTATTTGTTTAATTTTAGGAACACCTGTTTGTGACCGTTGTAATAATTTTGCAATAACTTTTGCTGTAATTGCTGTAACACTTTCCCTTGAAAGTGCATTAGGCACTAAGTTCCCATTTTACATGTCTTGCTCTTGAGGACCAACACACATGTAAAAATCTACTCGGAAAGATGCTCACATTTATCTTATCATACATTTCTTACGCCCCTCTTTGGACATTCGGGCATTGATTAACCCTTATAGTACAAAACATTCAAGTCCCCCAAAAGCTCTCGTTCTGCTGCTGTGTGACCTTTGTCCCTGGGTTATTGACCCCAGCACAGACTGTGTTTTCTCTCTGACGCACTCTCTCTTCAACAACAGAGCTCTGAGAATCACAAACAGAGTGTAATCAGACGTTTACCTGGTGTTTATTCAAAAACACGAGGCATGAGAAATATGTGTTGGTCTTCTGCACACAACTGTCGAGATAATCATTAATTCAGCTGCATTTTCAGACGAGAATATGATAAATAAATGTTATTTCTGATTAGGATCAGTGGCGTCAGGAGAAGAAGGAATTTCATTATTTGACTTCCAAAAAATGAAGTTTAACTCCAATTAAAATGTAAAAAATTGAAAGTGGTTATGTTCCTGTGAACCATTATCAGAACGACTCCTTTTAGTGTTAATGCCCTTCTAGAGAGAAAGAACTCCTTCTCTCCTTGTATTTACAAATCCTCATCCATTAAATCTTTCTGAATAAAACCAGATTATTACAATATACTTTTAGGTTACACACTGCTGTTTAATACAAAACTGATCATGATCTCTACAAGGTGACAAAGTGAACTAACACCCATAACAAAAAAAAGAAGCTGTGTTTGACACATAACTTCCCTTTTTCACAAACTCACCGCACCCTGTTTATTCTAAAAGTGTTTAGTGCAGTGTTTGTCAGAGATCAGAGTGAGACTGAGACCAGACTAAAGATGGACTGGTCCTGGATTCTCCTGGTTTTCCTCCTCCTTCTGCAGTTTTCAGGTGAGATGTGAGTCTGGTTCATCCAGGTCAGAGTGGACTACGGTAGTTTAGAAATAGGCATCTGGAGCTGAGTCTGTTTGAAGAGAGAACAGGGACACCTGGTTTAGACCTGGTTTAGTCCTGGTTTAGACCTGGTTTAGACCTGGTCATCCATAGTACAGTCTTGGTGTTGTTTAAGTGATATCAATAAAGTGCTTGAAGGAAATTCTCAAATCAATTAAAGGAGTTAGTAAAAATAAAACCTTGTTAGTAATCACACCGTTAGTCAAACAATTATCCAAGACTTGATCTGTGGATTCCCTCTTAATGCACTGTTCCTGTAGGCCTGTGTCTGGGTGTAGACCTGTGTCTGGGTGTAGACCTGTGTCTAGGTGTAGACCTGTGTCTGGGTGTAGACCTGTGTCTGGGTGTAGGTCTGTGTCTGGGTGTAGGCCTGTGTCTGGGTGTAGGTCTGTGTCTGGGTGTAGACCTGTGTCTGGGTGTAGACCTGTGTCTGGGTGTAGACCTGTGTCTGGGTGTAGGCCTGTGTCTGGGTGTAGGTCTGTGTCTGGGTGTAGACCTGTGTCTGGGTGTAGGTCTGTGTCTGGGTGTAGACCTGTGTCTGGGTGTAGACCTGTGTCTGGGTGTAGACCTGTGTCTGGGTGTAGACCTGTGTCTGGGTGTAGGCCTGTGTCTGGGTGTAGGTCTGTGTCTGGGTGTAGACCTGTGTCTGGGTGTAGACCTGTGTCTGGGTGTAGACCTGTGTCTGGGTGTAGGCCTGTGTCTGGGTGTAGGTCTGTGTCTGGGTGTAGACCTGTGTCTGGGTGTAGGTCTGTGTCTGGGTGTAGACCTGTGTCTGGGTGTAGACCTGTGTCTGGGTGTAGGTCTGTGTCTGGGTGTAGACCTGTGTCTGGGTGTAGACCTGTGTCTAGGTGTAGGCCTGTGTCTGGGTGTAGACCTGTGTCTGGGTGTAGGCCTGTGTCTGGGTGTAGGCCTGTGTCTGGGTGTAGGCCTGTGTCTGGGTGTAGGTCTGTGTCTGGGTGTAGACCTGTGTCTGGGTGTAGGCCTGTGTCTGGGTGTAGGCCTGTGTCTGGGTGTAGACCTGTGTCTGGGTGTAGGCCTGTGTCTGGGTGTAGGTCTGTGTCTGGGTGTAGGCCTGTGTCTGGGTGTAGGCCTGTGTCTGGGTGTAGGTCTGTGTCTGGGTGTAGGCCTGTGTCTGGGTGTAGGTCTGTGTCTGGGTGTAGGCCTGTGTCTGGGTGTAGGTCTGTGTCTGGGTGTAGGCCTGTGTCTGGGTGTAGGTCTGTGTCTGGGTGTAGGCCTGTGTCTGGGTGTAGGCCTGTGTCTGGGTGTAGGTCTGTGTCTGGGTGTAGGCCTGTGTCTGGGTGTAGGTCTGTGTCTGGGTGTAGGCCTGTGTCTGGGTGTAGGTCTGTGTCTGGGTGTAGACCTGTGTCTGGGTGTATGCTGTGGTACATATGAGTAGAACGATTACATCTCTTCTCCATAGAGCCAGGTCCCACTGACATTACTAAGACATGCCTCAGGACATGCCTAGTTTTTAGATTCAGCAATAAGTACTAAGAGGAAAAGTGCTCCATGAAATAAATAAACATTAACAATATTAAAAAACGTTAAGAACATTTTTGTAAAAAACAACACACCAAGATACAAATTATTTACAATACACACAATTATTTTACTGAGGGATGTATAGTCAGAGAAAGTGTCAGTGGAAAGGCGGGCGATGTTCATGAAGTGGGGAGAAGGAAGACACATGGTCATGAGTCAGGTTTTTATGTTATTGATTACCTGTCATTTAGGCCTCTGTGGGCTAGTGTAGCCAGGTTTTGTATCCAGATTCTTTCTTCTCTCTTCCTCTGGCCTATGGTCCAGTGGTCGTTGGGCTCGACTCTGGTGATTATCAGGTGAGTTGTGGGATGGATGAGGAAGTGTGTGACCAGGGATGTGTTCTGTCGACCTTCCCTAATATTGTACAGGTGTTGTTTTAAGTGGGTTTGTATTGTGTGTAGTGCTTTTTGCAGAAGGTGCAGGTGATGACATAAACTGTGTTGGATGTTTGTAGTGAGAGTGTAACGGGGACTGGCAGACCAGTGTTGCTATGAGGGTTATGAATGAATTGGCGCTTTTTGTAAAACTGATTGAGGGGGTTAGGAATGTGCTTGTGTTCTTTGTAACATGATTTGACCAGATAATCTTGAAGTTTTTGTTGCGTTTGAAGGCAGAGACAATGCGGTATTGACTGAATAGCGGGTAGTCTTGTTCAAAAAGTTCAAAGTTCTTTAATTGTCTCCCATAGGAGACTCTACTCTATTATTACTTAACCTTTTTAATTAATTAAGTAATAAGTAATTGATTAATTAATAACACTTTTTACTTTTCTCTTTTTACTTTTTTTTTCCGTTTTACTCACATTTTAAGAAATTTCAAGACGAGCAGAGGACAGACTTGTTTTCTTTATGAATAACAGATACACAAAAAAGTGGAAGGATATTTTGTGCTTGAACTCTAGAGAACGAAGTATATTACACAATGATTTCGACAAAAGGAAATAACAAAAATGAACTGAACTTAATTTAACGCTGTTGTTGTGCACCCCTGACAAGTCCGTTACTTGTGTTAGCTTTTCTACAGATGTCGCAGAACATTTTTCCTCCTTCCCACCTCAGCCACGTAAACTCCTGTTCCCACTGAACACAACACTCCCTCTTCTTCACCTCCTTTTTGCCGCTTGTCCCATAACACCTGTCGGTGACTGCTCAGTGTTCTTTGTTTGTCCTCCTTCATGTCTCACTGCATTATGTCCTTTTTTTACTTTTATCAACAAAATCAGATAAATTTTATTATGTTTGAAAAAACTACTCACTCAGCTGACGTGACCGTTTTGCAACTGAATGCAGTGTGACAAAGACGACACAATTCAAGATAATTGCTAATTGATACATTCGCCACCAACTGGTCAGGAGTAGGAATTACAATAGATCACCCTCAGAATAATTCGTCAAAATGATGGATGGCATTCAGATTTTTCCGTCCCTGCTAAAAAAAAAAACGTGCGACCTCTGGTTGGGAGGTAGGGGTGACGGTTAGTGTAGACAACAGCTCTTCTTGGACCAGGGGTGAATGTCGGCCTCCTCTGGAGCGAGTGGGAGTTAAGGAGGCCATGGTCTGGTATTTTAGCTGATGTAGAAATCTTTTTGAATAGCCCAGCTTACGCAGAGCAGAGAACAGGGTTGAAGTCTGTGGTATTGGAGCAGATGCGATGAAATCTGATGAGCTGTGATTTTATCATTCCAGAAAGTGTGTTTGGGGTGATAGCTTGATTTATGAAGAAGGGCATGTGTGTCTGTCGTTGACCTTGGTTTAAATCCGTTTCTGGGTATCTTTTATGGGACTGAAAAAAACTGTGTCAAGAAAATGAACCTGCTGTGGATGTATGGTGTATTTGAGTTTGATGGATGGGTGGTGAGGCTCCAATGATGTCATCCAGATAACGGAGAAAAAACAGGGGTTGGAGGGGCATTTTGTAAGGGGCTCCCGTTCCCACTCGCTCATGTAGATGTTGGCGTAGGCGTAACCTCTGGCCCATGGCTGTTCCACTTATCTGGAGATAATGTTTATTATTGAAACTAAAGTCATTGTTGTCTAAACAGAGTTTAAGAAGCTGAATGATTTCTGAGTCCGGTCTATTAGGGTCTACTGAAGGTTTTTTCAATGGCAGAGATGCCCAAGTTGGTTATGATATTAGTATATAGAGAATCTATGTCAATTGTGAAAAGGTAAGTGTGGTTGTGGACAGCCATGGGCCTGATGGTGTCCAGGAAGTGATAGGTGTCTTTAATGTAGCTGGGGTGCCTGTTAGAGAGTGGATTAAGGAAGGAGTTGAGGTATTGAGCTATATTGTAAGTGGCACTGTTGCAATCTGAGACTATTGGGCGAAAGGGAGGAACCTCAAAAGGAATAGTCCATGTATGAGGATCTTTGTGGATTTTAGGAAGGAGATAGAAGATACGAGTGCGGGGCTGATCTGGACCGTAGAGAAAGTGTAGCTGTTTGCTTGTTATGACTTTCTTGTCATAAAGAGATTGTATTATGGATCGTAGTTGCATCTGGGTGATAGATTGTATGCTGTTGGCCAGGGGACGGTAGTGCTGGGGATTATTGAGCTGACGATTTGCTTCGAAGAGGTATTGTTGTCGGTTCAGAATGACTGTTTTGGAACCTTTGTCTGCAGGTTTGATAATGATGTTGGGGTTATGAATGAGTTGACCAAGGGCTGAACGTTCCTGAGGGGCGAGGTTATCTTTAATATCTGGCGTGGGTTGGAAAGTGCGAAGAGTACGGAGGTTGCTGCTGATATAGCGTTGGATGGATATGTTTGTTTGAGAAGTAGCTGGTTCCCACAAAGATGGATGGGTGAAGGGTCGGCTACTGGAGGAGGTTCTATTGTGGAAATAGGAAATATTTTGAGGCGATGGTGACAATAGTGGAAGTCCTTTTGAAGCTCCTCCCGGTTAGGTTTTGGGGGACGTGGTATAAACGTGAAGCCTCTCTCCAGCAAGCTAACTTGTGCGGTAGTTGGCTTGACGAGGGTTTAGACCTTGGTTAGTCCTGGTTTAGTCCAGGGTTTGTCCTGGTTCAAACCTGAATTTGAACTGTTGTAGATCTGGTATATTTCTGGTTCTGACCTGGTTTAGACCTGGTTTAGACCTGGTTTAGACCTGGATTAGACCTGGTTTAGACCTGATTTAGACCTGGTTTAGACCTGGATTTGTCCGGGTTAAGACCTGGTTTAGTCCTGGTTTAGACCTGGTTTAGACCTTATTTAGTCCTGGTTTAGACCTGGTTTAGTCCAGGTTTAGTAAAAACTCAAAATGTTGGTTTTGTGTTTTTAACAGAAACAAATGGAGGACATTTGTACCAAACTGTGAGAGAAGGAGCAGACGTCAGTTTATTCTGTGAAAATGTGACTCCTGATCAGCCTCAATGTCAATTTACCGACTGGTACTTTTACAAAACAATCCTTTTTGAAAAAGGACAGAAGAAGAAAGTCAGTTCAAGAGTGAGTCTGTCTGAGAACTGTTCTCTGGTTTTAGAGAGCGTCTCAGAGAAACAGGCTGGAGTCTACAGATGTTTCCAGTCCGACAGAGAGAACAACAGAAGAGGACGCACCATTATCCATCTGTCTGTTGTGACCTGTGAGTATTTGTTCTATTTTCAGTCATATTTTCTTGTATTTTGAACTCAAAGCTTGTTCTGATGAAGTCAGCTCTGTGACATTATTGAAACAGTTTCATGTGAAGTGTGTTTTCTGTGGTGAGCAGTGAGGCCACAGCCGTGAGCCTCTGAATGACTCTGAGCTACACTCTTTAAAGATAATGTTCTCTTAGACACACGTCTCTGTGACGGAGTAAGAGCAGAGTCAAATGTAAAAGACTGAGATGAAAAAATGAAGAGCAGTTGTCCTCAGCTGTAGACGTAAGGAATAAGACTGTCACAGGCTTTAGACTGACTTTACAAAGATATTATCAGCATTTTCACAGTGTTTAGAGCAAAAATATCACACACTGTTGCTTTAAGGAAGTGTCATTACTTTTGGATTTTCTCTTTGTGTCACATTTGTGCAGTGAGTGAAAACAGAGATGAAGACAGAGTGACACTGAGCTGCTCTGCGAGGAGTTATAGAGGCTGCAGACACAAAGTGAAGTGGCTGAACAACGATGAAGAAGTGAACAAAGATCACAAACACCTGCAGACGTCTCACTCTAACTGTGAGGCCAGTGTGTCTTTTCTGGATCAAGATCAACCTTCACAGTTTTATCAGACTCTGAAGTGTGAAGTTACAGATGAGAATAAACAGAAGTTCACCTTCAGCCCTCGCTCTGCAGAAATAATCCATCCAAGCTTCAGTCCATCTGAGAAAACAGAGACAACCACAGACCATCAGACCAAACACACTCACACAGGTAACACTGTCTCTGAGTCTGAGATAAAGACATAAAGCCTTTCAAAGCTAACAGCTGTTATTTTAGACAGACTAGACAATGTCAAAAATGACATAAAAAATATCACTTGAGGATGCAATGAAAATCAAACCCAGCTTCTTTGGTCTTTGACAGAACTAGAAAAAAACATTCTCTTAAATTATTGAACAAGTTTGTAGCTTCAGCATCACCTGGAGTCACATGACTGTCTAAGAACTACTTCCTGTAAAACACAATTTGTACATTTACGGTAAAGCCCTATTGTTTTCTTGTTTTCCTTTATCAACAGGCTTCTGTGAATAAGACCAAGATAAAGGACAGGAGACTTATCAAAGCCGCGTAGAAACATGTTAAGATGTGTTTATAAAATGACAATCCCATCATTCACATGAGCAGTTGTGGATAAATCCAGCGGCTGAAAACAAAACCCCTTGAGCCCATTGTGTTACTTATGGACCTCACTAGGGAACAGACTGGAGGCCCATAAGTGTGTGTGCTGTTTGCAGGTTTGCTGCTGAGACACGTGGTTGGCATTGTGGCTTTAGCAGCTCTCATAATGTGTGTTGGTGCAGTTCTTATCTGGACCAGGACTAAAGGTAGGACTGGTCCCAGAGTCACATGAAACAAAGCGAGTGGACTGTGGAGCTAAAGACTGTGTGGTTTGTTTTAGGGTCCAGAGCTCAGAGACAGCAGCGCACTGTGAGTAAAAACACACTTCATCACTAATCTACAAACACGATTATCAGAAAGAACAATAACTCATCCTACAGTCTGGTTTAAAGTTTGTGAAAGCCCAGGTGTGTTTGTGTCACAGGTGGACACTGAAGGTTTCACAGTGGAGTATGAAAACATCGGAGAGACTTCTGTTTCTTTAAGATTTCACAGATCCACCTCCGCTCAGCCTTCAGCCTCTCACTGAGCTCGTTCTCTGAGACTCACCTCAGACACTTTGTTCTAAACCCTGAGCAGCTCAAGAACACAAATGAGTCCCTGCACATCAGCTGACTGTCTGTTCACTGAGGCTCAGGACTCTTTACAGGACGTTCTTTAACTATTCTCTAAGAAATAAAAAAAATATACAGTATATACTTATACTTAAACTGATAACTCTTAAATGATGTATGTTATTATTATTGCAAAGATGTATATATTCAAGATTCAAGATTCAAGATTTTTATTCGTCACATACAAAATTATATACAGCATATATAACCAGCAGTGAAATGTGAGTCAGGTCCGCTCCATGGACAGTGCAATTATTAAGGAAAACACACAGATGAAAATATACATAAATGTAGCTATGTAAGAATGAGATAAAAGTAAACAATAAAAATATAAGAATAAAATCTAAAAATATAAAAATGTGTAATGTGGGAATAAATCTAGATCGCAAAATAATGTACATGAATGTAAACTGTAGACTTAAAATATTAAAAAATGCACAGGGATGTACAGTGTGCATATATGCATTTAGCTGTGGTCTTAAATATTAAGATACACATGAAGGTGCAGGAAGCAAATGTGCAAAACAGTTTGTAGCAAAACAAAGTGACACTGTCAGTGTGTCAGTGTGAGGTAGCTGGTTTAGAGTTCAAGAGCCTGATGGCCTGTGGGAAAAAACTCCTGCTGAGTCTCTCGGTTTTTGCCATCAGGCTACGGTAGCGCTTACCAGATGGCAGCAGAGTGAAAATATGATTACTGGGGTGGGTGGAGTCTTTGATGATTTTTGCAGCTCTACTTCTGCAGCGTTTGTGGTAGATGTCCTGCAGAGAGGGGAGAGCAGACCCTGAAATGCGCTCAGCTAAGCGCACAACTCTCTGCAGGGCTTTGCAGTCTTGACTGGAGCTGTTCCCATACCACACTGAGATACATTGAGTCAATATACTTTCTATAGCTCCAGAATAGAAAGTTTTCAGGATTGCTGGTGAGACCCTGAATTTCCTCAGCTGTCGCAGATAGTACAGTCTTTGCCTGGCTTTATTTACCTGAGTTTGAGTGTGAGTAGTCCAAGTCAGGTCCTCAGAGATGTTTACACCAAGGTACTTGAAGCTACTCCCCCTCTCCACAGGGGTCCCGCTTATTGTAAGAGGAGTGTAGGGCTGCTGCTGCGTCTTCCTGAAGTCTACAATCAGTTCTTTTGTTTTGCTCACATTCAGAGAGAGGCAGTTGTCCTGGCACCATGATGTTAATTTCTCTACCTCATCCAAGTATGCGGTCTCATTGTTGTTGTGAATGAGGCCCAGAACCACAGTATCATCAGCGAATTTGATAATGGATGTGGAGCTCTGCGAGGACACGCAGTCGTGTGTAGAGGAGTAGAGCAGGGGACTCAGGACACAGCCCTGTGGGGCTCCTACGTTCAGTGTGATGGAGCTGGAGGTGTACTGGCCTAGTTTCACCACTTGAGGTCTGCCGGTGAGGAAATCAAGGATCCAGTTGCAGAGTGAAGGATTCAGTTCGAGGTCTATGAGTTTGGAAGCTAGCTTAATGGGGACTATAGTATTAAAAGCTGAGCTATAGTCAATAAATAGCAGTCTTACATAGTTCCTGTTATTGCTGTCAATGTGTGTAAGAGAAGAGTGCAGATGTGAGAGATGGCATCATCTGTGGATCTGTTTGGGCGATAAGCAAACTGAAGAGGGTCCAAAGTATCCGGGATGGAGGAGCAGATGACGTTTTTAACCAGTCCCTCAAAGACCTTCATGACTATTGATGTGAGGGCAACTGGACGATAGTCATTTAGACAAGAGGGTTTATTGTTTTTTGGCACAGGGATGATGGTCGATTTTTTGAATGAGGTGGGAACCACCGATGTGGCAAGAGACTCATTAAAAATGGATGTAAACAAACCAGCGAGCTGATCAGCGCAGGACCGCAGAACATGGCCAGAAATCCCATCAGGTCCAGCTGCTTTCCTTACATTCACTCGCTTTAGTGCCCTCCGAACCTCGTCCTCCGTCACGGTGATCACATGATGATCGCTGCTCTGACTGCTGCTCCCTGACGCGCTGATCGGCAGACTCACACTGCTTTGATTGATTTGATATATAGAACAAACACATGTTCTGCTACATTTTCAACTGAATTATTAAAATAGTTACGATCCAAATAATGTATATATTATTTTTGTGCAGAGCCTGTTTAAATACTCTGGTTCTGCAGAAAAGCCCATGTCTGTGAAGTTAACAATTGATGAGAATGATTTTATTAAAATGAAAAAAATGATTATCGTTGAATCAAAACAAACGTCTCGGGTTACTTGACTGTAACCCTGTTCCCTTAAAAAGCGGGAACGAGATGCTGCGTAGCATTACGCTATGGGGAACATTCTTTGTGTGACCGGTTGTGAAGCACGTGTGTCAAACACGCCAAGGATTGGCTTATAATACCTCTGTTGGTGACGCAGCTCATCAGCGGCAGCTGTGTGATTGCGCGCACCTGAACAGAGGGTATAATAACACATGACGCGGGAGCGTCTTCAGGTCAACTTTGTCTGAAGAGCGCCCGGACACGCCCAGTGCGGCATTGCAGCGCAGCATCTCGTTCCCGCTTTTTAAGGAACAGGGTTACAGTCAAGTAACCCGAGGCGTTCCCTGTCAAAGCTACACTCGATGCTGCGTAGCATTACGCTATGGGGAACGAGAATACCAACGCCGCGCACTGTAAGTGTCTGGACCCCTCGGGTTGTGAAGTGTGCACAAACACAAAAGAGGTCTCAAACACAATTTTGGGATGATGACTCAAGGACATGCAAGCCCTGAGTAGCATGAACATCCAAGCTATAGAATCTGATGAATGTGTGCGGGGAGGACCAGCCTGCGCATCACAAACTTGCTGCAGAGGGGCACCTTTTGCTAGAGCTGTTGAAGCTGCAACCCCTCTAGTAGAATGAGCCCTCACACCAATGGGCGAAGTTTGACGCGCCACGTCATTGGCCAGGGCAATGGCATCCTTCACCCAACGTGATATAGTTTGTCTGGTAGCTGCAACCCCAGCTTGCAGCCCCGTAGCATATAAACAGCTGTTCGGACTTACGCCACTGGCTAGTGCGGTGGACATATGTCTGGAGGGCACGTACTGGACACAGTAAGTGAAGTCTCTCCTGCTCCGGTGTTATAAATGGCGGAGGACAGAAGGCTTCAAGAATGACCGGATTTAAGGTCGAGAATGGATCTTTTGGAAGATAGTTAGGGTGAGGATGCAAAAATGGCTTTGACCAGCCCAGGAGCAAAGTCTAGGCAGGAGGCGAAACTGACCGAGCCTGCAATCTCCAACCCTCTTGAGAGTGGTAATGGCCGCCAGAAGAACCATCTTTAGAGTCAGAAACTTGACAGACTCTGACTCCAGTGGTTCAAAAGGAGTGCTTACTAAGCCCTCCAGCACTATAGCTAGGTCCCAGGAAGGAACTCTAGCTCTAGTTTGGGGTCTCAACCCCGCAATCAGGGCGTGGCAAGCCGAAATGGCGGCCACGAAAACCCTGAGTGTGCTAGGATTAGTGCCCGAGGACAGTTTGTCCTGCAGAAACTCCAGCACTGAAACAATCTGGCAGTGGACTGGGTCTGCATGATGTGTAGCACACCAGGCATCAAAGACACGCCATCTGCAGGCATAGGCTCTCCTTGTAGAGGAGACCTAGCGCTCAGAATAGTCTCTACAACAGGGGCCGGGAGCCCGACATCTCTTAAGTGGTCCCCCTCAGGGGCCAGACGTAAAGGTTCCAGAGCTCGGGCCGGGGATGAAACACTGTCCCCTGTGCCTGAGAAAGGAGATCCCTCCTGGTCGGAATCGCCCATGGCGAGCCGTCGAGGAGAGATATTAGGTCTGAGAACCACACTCTGGTTGGCCAACGGGCGCTACTAGTAAGAGGCGCAACCCGCGTTGACGGACCTTCGCCAGGACTCCCGGGAGCAGAGCCACCGGGGGAAATGCATAAAGGCGCAGTCTGGGCCACACATGGGCCATTGCGTCCAGACCCAGGGAGCTGGAGGAGTCAGAGAGAAGTAGAGGGGACATTGTGCTGTCTGCTGTGAAGCAAAGAGGTCCACCTCTGCTTTAAAATCTTTCCCAGATTTGGCTCACTACCTCGGGTGGAGTTCCCACTCCCCATGTGTCACAGCCTGTCTGGACAATAAATCTGCTCCCACATTCATGCGCCGGGGATATAAATCGCCCTGAGGACAGGAACTTGTCCTGAGCCCAAAGCAGCACCTGCTGCGCTAGCTTGTTCAAGCGGCACGAACGCAGTCCGCCCTGACGATTTATGTAAGAGACCACCACTGTGCTGTCTACTTGTACTAGGACATTGTAGCCCCTTAGCTGCTGGAGGAAGTATTTCAGGGCCAGAAATACAGCCTTCATCTCGAGGCAATTGATGTGCCATGCGAGAAGATGGCCTCTCCATATCCCTTGGGCTGGACGGCCATCTAAGACCGCGCCCCAGCCCGTGAGGGATGCATCTGTCATTAGCATCATGCGACAACATGGACCTAGGGTGGGACCCAAAGTGAGAAACTGGGGTCTGAACCACATAGATAGGGTACGAAGCCCTCTGCGCGTAACCCTTATTTGCTTCAGGGGGTTGGCCCTTGGATGAAACCCCCTGGTTCTGAGCCACAGCTGAAACGGTCTCATGTGCAGAAGGCCCAAAGGAATTACCGTGGATGCAGATGCCATGAGACCCAATATTCTTTGAAAGAAGTGCACAGTCACTTCCTGGCCTAGCCTGATAGCTTTCAGGGTAGTTAGAATGGACCCGACACGTGCAGGAGACAGATGTGCCTGCATCTCGGTTGAGTCCCAAACAACCCCTAGATATGTTGTCCTCTGAGCGGCTGAGAGAACGCTCTTCTCGGCGTTGAGTCTCAAGCCTAGAGAGTCGAGATGAGCTAGGGACGTCGATGTCGAAGCACTAGCTCTTGAGACTGAGCTAATATAAGCCAGTCGTCTATGTAATTCAAAATGCGGATGTCCTGGAGTCACAAAAGAGCCAAGGATACATCCATGCATTTTGTATACTGAATGTGCGGGGTGACAAGGCCATGCCGAACGGAAGAACCCGTTACTGGTACGCTTCGCTCCGGCGAACCTCAGGAACTTTCTGTGCTGTGGCAGGATTTCTATGTAAAAATACGCATCCTCTAGATCGATGGTGACAAACCAGTCACCTAATCGGATCTGGGACACAATCATTTTTACTGTGATCATTTTGAATTTTAATGCTTTGAGGTAGCGGTTTAACCCGCGAAGGTCTAAAACCGGCGCAGCCCCCATCTTTTCGAACTAGAAAATACCGGCTGTAAAACCCGGATTGTCTGTCTGGTGGGGAACACGTTCTATGGCCCCTTTGTCCAGCAGAACCTGCAGTTCCTGTGTCAATACATGGGCTTGTTCCGGTTTCACGGAAGTGGAGACCACGCCGTTGAAACGCGGAGGGCGATTCGAACTGAAGACTGTAGCATTTGGCCACAGTCCTTATTACCCACGGGAGATATTTGCAGGAACATCCATGCTGCCAGTTTCTCCGAAAGGGGCAGTAGTTTTGGCACGCGTCGGTTTTGGGGATGTAAGACACCCGCCGTCCTGAACCAAGGCAGGAGACGGCCGGACACTTACACTGCGCTGGAGACTGCTGCTCCCGAATGCCAGTGGCGGCGGAGAAAAAAGCAGACTCCTGAGGGTGTCGACATGGAGTCTTTAGACTCTCTTGGATTTTGTTGCGCCCACCCGGTGGGAGCACGCCCAGCGACCATGGGCGCGCCAATTTCAGGGCCTCTGCTTCTTGGCGGAGATAACATTCCGCAGGTCCGTTCTCTTTTGAGCAGCGCGAGAATTCGCTCCCCAGTCCATACGAGGGGGGGGGGCACGATTCGCCACACTCTCCTTCTGGGCAGCCCGCTTTTCTCTGGAAGGGGCTGGACCTGGCCGGGACAGGGTGGCCGACGGTCCCGGCTGCTGAGCACGGCGAGGAAGGAACCTCACAAACACCTCCTCGTAGTGTTTAGCCTCGCGGAACTTAGTGGCGACGGAGTCCACCACGTTGCCAAAAAGACCGGAAGGCGAGATGGGTGCATCCAGGAGGAAGGCGCGGTCCTTCTCTTTGATGCCCGTGAGGTTAAGCCACAGATGTCTTTCCGTCGACAAAGCAGACATGGAGCGCCCAATAGCGCGGGCCGTCTGCTTAGTTGCACTGAGAGAGAGGTCTGTGGCACGGCGTAGCTCAGAAAACGCGTCCTCGTCCACAGAACCCCCTGTGCTCAAATCTTTGAGCAGCTCAGCCTGGTATGCCTGCAAAACCGCCATGGTGTGCAGTGCTGCACCAGCCTGACCCGCCACCTGGAAAGCCTTCCCCACCAGTGATGACGTGAACCGGCATGGCTTGTTGGGTAGTGTAGGCTTTCTTAGGGAGGACGATGTCCCGGGGGCATCGACCCATAGCCCCGCACCTGTGCGCCCACGATAGTCAAATAAATCGACGTCGAAGGCACAAAAACGCGGGACGAATAGGGCTTATTCCATGAGCGTGCCAGCTCCTCATGGAGGTCCCCGAAGGGAGAGACCGCCTGTGATCCCTCCCCTGGCCACCTGACAGAAACCTGTCATCCAGTTCAGAGTATTAAATACTCTAAACTGAATACTGAGTGGCCTCAGGAGCAGGGCAACCCAAAATAATTTAGGGGTGCCCTGCCCCCGAGGCCACCCAACACCCAGCCTCGCCACTGCTCCTGTAACCACCATGAGCAGCTCCTCAAACGCGTCAGAGCGGAAGAGCACTCCGAGGCTGCGGCGCCCCAGAAGCCAGGGATGAGGCTTCATCGACGTGCTCATGGGAAGCGCCGAGCGCGCCCGCCCGAGCACAGAGCCGGTGTCTGCCTCATCTGGTGAGAGCGCGAGGACATAGGATCTGATCCCTGCGCCTCAGCCAGATCAACACTCAAAACAAAATTCATGCTGATCATCGTCAGCAATGTGCCTCTGGCACGGAGGAACACATTTCTTACTGAACCCAGCCATGATACTTTTGTATTTATTATTTTATATATTTTCGTACTGGCACAGAGTGTAGGTTTGCTCACACTTCACACAATGCGATCTGAAGACAAAGAAACCTGAAGACGCTCCCGCGTCATGTGTTATTATACCCTCTGTTCAGGTGCGCGCAATCACACAGCTGCCGCTGATGAGCTGCGTCACCAACAGAGGTATTATAAGCCAATTCTTGGCGTGTTTGACACACGTGCTTCACAACCGGTCACACAAAGAATGTTCCCCATAGCGTAATGCTACGCAGCATCGAGTGTAGCTTTTGACAGGGAACTCATTAATGTTTTTTGGTGAAAGAAGAAAACGTGTTGCTGCATCTTTAAACATTGAAGGACTTGAAATACAAAGAACAAAAACGATTCATTTGTGAGGTTGTACTTGATAAAAACTTGACGTGGAAAGCACAAACTAAATCTATAAAGGTCAAATATCTAAAACTATTGCTGTGTTAGATAAGGTATTGGATTCATTAAATAATAAAAATGATAAAAGGATTTTATATGTAACCTAGACAAGCCGATGGTTCTAGTCTCTCCCTGTGTTGGCCCTCTCTTCTCTACTCACCCAGCTTTCAGCTCTCTCTGCGTTGTGTTTCTTAATGGTGAGTAGAAAGATGCAATGCCGAGAAAAGGAAGCTGGACACAGTGATGGTTTGGATTGTGGAACGCACGACAGACACTTTATTTTCTTGCTTGCAGACTATAGGCAGTTTGGGTGTTCACAGTATCTGGCAGCCTTAAGGACAAAACCAGTGACTGTATAAGGTCTTCTACCCTCAATGGACAAAACATAAAGACAAAATGGTGTAGTGTAATATATTGGATTACCAGTGTTACAGCCACTGGAGGCAAGGTGGGTTTAAGAGTCCTTTCCAAGGACACGACAACAATATGAATTGTGGGAATTGATCCGCCTACCTTCTGGTTGAAGGACGACCACTCTACCACTGAGCCACTGCGCCCCATGTGTTTTATTTCTGAGTACTTATTTAGTCATACATTAATGTATGAGTTTATATTATGTGTCTTATGGTTTATACTTTTGTATGATTTATAATCAAGTATAGGATGTTATATTAATACATCTAGGAACATAGAGTGCCTTGCGAAAGTATTCGGCCTCCTTGAACTTTGCAACCTTTTGCCACATTTCAGGCTTCAAACATAAAGATATGAAACTGAGATATTTCAAACTTTTTTAACAAATAAAAAAACTGAAAAATTTGGCGTGCAAAATTATTCAGCCCCCTTAAATTAATACTCCAAACTCAAAAAAACACAGCCGGGAACAAAGAGAAACCTCAGGGAGAACCACAGAAGGAGGGATCCACTCCCAGGACGGACAGGCCATGCAGGAATGTGTCCAGGACAGTTGAAAAATACATAGAAATACACAAACATATTCACAAATAAAGACATTTATATTGGCAGTGTCCAGTGTCCACTCTGAGTGTGCAATAGTGGATGGGGCCGCAGCCAACATCAAGGTAGATGACAGATGGGGTGGGGGCCCTCACACTGGAGCACAGGCGGGGAGTGGGGGTGGGGGGTACACATCACCCAGCAGGTCAAAGGTTTGCGTCCACCATAGGAGGAGGTAGACAAGAAAAAAAGTGCTAAATACTACTGTAATAGGCAGATGTAATAATAATATGAGCGGTTGAGTGTGTACCTACAGCTACAACCAGTCTAAACGTGTACCTATGATCAATCAGTCTCCATACGTTTGGTGAAATAAGTATGTTTTGAGTTTGCTTTTGAAAACTTCAACAGAGTCAGCTCGCCGCACTTCCGCCGGGAGCCCATTCCATAAAAATGGGGCTCTATAAGAAAAGGCTCTGTAGCCAGCAGACTTCTTCTTTACTCGAGGAAGTTGAAGGAGGCCAGCGTCCTGAGAGCGAAGGGTACGAGCTGGAGTATACTAGGTCTAGGTCTCCCTCTACTAGGAGATCCGATGCCTGCAAAGGGCGTGTCTTTGAAGCCTGGTGTGCTACACACCATACAGACCCAGTTCACTGCCAGCCTGTTTCAGTGTTGGAGTTTCTGCAGGACAGCTGTCCTCTGGCACTAATCCTAGCACATTCAGGGTCTTTGTGGCTGCCATTTCGGCCTGATTGACGGGGTCTCGATAGGGAGACACCCTCTAGTTGCTCGCTTCATTCAAGGGGCAAAGCGGTTGAGGCCGCCCACTAGAGCTACAGTTCCTTCCTAGGACCTAGCCTATAGTGCTTGAGGGCTTAGTAAGCACTCCTTTTGAACCACAAGAGTCAGTGTCTGTCAAGCTTCTGACTCTAAAGATGTTTTTTCTGATGGCCATTACCACTCTCAAGAGAATTGGAGATTTGCAGGCTCGGTCCGTTTCGTGCCTAGACTTTTCCCTTGCCATTGTAACCCTGTTCCCCTAAAAAGCAGGAACGAGATGCTGCGCTGCCGCACTGGGCGTGTCCGGGCGCTCTTCAGACAAAGTTGACCTGAAGATGCTTCCGCGTCATGTGTTACTTACACCTCTGTTCAGGTGCACTCAATCACACATGAGGAGTTTAGGAGAGAAGGAGCTCTCACTTCAGAAATTAAATGTACACAGGATCAATGTATGGATGTAATAATGGGAATTATAATTAATAAGGAAAAAGCGATACAATTAGTGAAAATTAAAATAAAGCATAGGGAGAAAAGAAAGGTTAATTCATTAAGTCAGAATAAAGATAGGAAACGAGTTTGCCAATACAACAACAATTTATTCTATCAATGAATAAAATTTTCTCCCAGACAAGTCACACAAAAAGATTGTATTACATGTTATAATTCTAAAAGACTGCCAAAAATATGACCAAGTCCAGTGGTTAATACAGACGCTTGCGAATAAAAAGGAACTTGTTTGTGCGCTGTAGAATTAGCAAGTGGAAGTAGGGGAAGTTGGACAGATGATGTAACTATATGTCCAAGAACAATAAAATCTGATGTAGAGGCTTGAGATACCGCCTGTACTTGACATGTCTGAAGAAATAATACATCTGTTTTGTATAGCACGAGGTGATTCAATTAGAGCCGCAATGTGGGTTAATTCATTTTATTGAATTAATATTGATTCATCAGAATTAAGTGTGAATATCAGGTGTTACCAGCACATATATAGACCAGTTATAGACCAGTTTATACACGCGAGGCTAGATTGTATATGTGTAAAACAACAGAAAGAGCTGCTATTCAGTGTGAACAAGTCATTGAAGAAAGAAGACATTTAAGGGTTATATGCAATAACACATTTATTACGCAATATGGGATGCCCCTGCTAGCGAGAGGAACACATCATTTGGCAGACATATTCTGGTTATGCAATGACATAAATAGGGTTAGGATTACTTTACCT
Organism: Perccottus glenii; assembly: GCA_024416835.2. Lineage (NCBI taxonomy): Eukaryota > Metazoa > Chordata > Actinopteri > Gobiiformes > Odontobutidae > Perccottus > Perccottus glenii. The sequence continues at coordinate 9,770,601 of CM044547.2, read as the reverse complement.
AAAAATTGGAATGGTATCTGTGCACCAATTATGTTAAGAAGTCATGTGGTGGTAATAGATTTAGAAAGAGATAATATAAGTAGCACTAGACAGACTAGAAGTGCAGAATGTAAATGGGAAAAAGACTTGGAAGTTTATATATCATGGAATCAGCACACGGTGGCAGTGCCAAACGAACACAAAGCAATATTTGATGGATGGATTGGTGAAACATTTAGGTGGATACCATGGGTAGGATAAGCAGCTAATGCTTAAGTGCAGCACGTAACAGATTTATAAATTGGACAATATGTGCAGTTGAGGGCATAGGACAGCAGCTAAATGCTACATCCCTAATGGCAATAGAAAATAGATTTGTTTTGGATGGAATGTTAGCAGAAGAACAAGGTGTTGGTCACTTAATAGATAGAGAATGTTGTACAGTTATTCAGAAGGGAACCTTACAAATGCTTTGAAAAATGTAAAACGACTGAGGACTGAGCCTGAGTTAGGATCAAATTGGAATACAAAAACTAAGGGGTTGGAGGATTTTACGACATGGTTAAGTCAATTGACATGGCCAAAAGTTTTTTCAAATTATAGGATTAGCAATTGTAGGGTTTATATTAATAGCAATGGTTGCTTTGTGCTTCTTAAACTAATAGTCAGTCTAGCTACGAACATATTTGCTGCACAGTACCCAATGTATGCGCGAGATGATTTACAATTAAATTACTTGAATGAGGAAGAACCTATTTACAAAGAGATTAATAATCTGTTGGAATTTTTTTTGGAGAAATAATTATGGTTGTACAAAAGAAATGGAGAGGACGGAAAAAAGTTTAGATTATGGACAGTTTAACGATGAATTGCAAGATGTTTTAATCAAATTACCTTATGGGCCAATTTTAATTATTTAAACAAAAACCTATGTACAATATCATGCTGTTTCGGTGCAATTATGAGGTTATCCTTTGTCCATACCCCCAGTAGAATTACGAATAGAGTCAATAGATTGTAGAAAATGGCTAAAACATGTTTTTACTTTGCCAACAGGATTAGTTGTATAAAGGGACTACGTTTATTTGATGTATATATATAATATGGTTAACTCTGCTGCAGGCGAATGTACTCCTTTGTTCACTAAGACCAAAATAGAAATAGTGACGGTAAAATTAGGACTGGACATTTTATTTAGAACAAATATACAGTTGAGAAAAAAATGGCAAATTGCAGATTAAAAAAACATCAACAGACTTTGGGAAGAAATATGGACAATATACTGTACAGACAGATTGAGAATACTAATAGGAGGACAACTACAGAGCTCATATAGAGACTATGCTCCTGAACATTATTGGTATGAGATGCTAACTTTGTAACTTTTTCAGTGGAAAAACTTACCATCAGGAATTGAGGAGAGGGAACCCAGGAGAACCAATGGGAGATTGGAGTTTGAGGACACGCCTTTGTCCTTCATCCTTCACGGGTGGTCTCATCCTTCAAGCTCGGGTCCTCTACCAGAGGCCTGGGAGCTTGAGGGTTCTGCGCAGTATCTTTGCTGTTACTGCACTTTTCTGGACCGAGATGTCAGGGATCTGCTGTAGCCACTCTTCCAGTCTGGGGGTCACTGCCCCAAGTGCTCTGATGACCACAGGCACCACTGTCGCCTTCACCTTCCAAGCTTTTTCCAACTTTTCTCTGAGCCCTTGGTATTTCTCTAGTTTCTCATGTTCCTTTTTCCTGATGTTGCAATCACTTGGTATTGGCACATCAACCAGAACGGCCTTCCTCTGCTGTTTGTCCACCACCACAATGTCTGGTTGGTTCGCCATTACCATTCTGTCAGTCTGAATCTGGAAGTCCCACAGGATCTTGGCTCGGTCATTCTCTACCACCTTTGGAGGTGTTTCCCACTTTGACCTCGGGGTTTCCATTCCGTACTCTATTCCTGTACACTATGCCAGCCACTTGGTTATGTTGCTCCATGTATGCTTTACCTGTCAGCATCTTACACCCTGCAGTTAAGTGTTGATTGTTAAAGTGGTGATGAGTGATGGTGATGAGTGCCTCTGTGCTGTCCTTCAGTCCGCCCCACTCCACTGTGCCTTACTCGTTGGAGGTATTTGGCAGTTGCTGTTTTCCTTGTTACCTTTTCAAGGTTGCCATTTGCCTGTGGTATTCAAAGGTACTTGTACCCATCCTTAATGTCTGCTATTGTTCCTTCTGGGAGTGAGACCCCTTCTGTGTGGACTACCTTCTCTCTCTTTGTCACCATTCGACTACACTTCTCAAGCCCGAATGACATCTGAGGGGGTTTAGACCTATGCAGAACAGCAGTGGGGACAGAGCATCTCCTTGGTATATGCCACATTTGATGGATACTTGGACAAGTGACTTGCCATTGGCCTCAAGGGTGGTTTTCCACAGCCTCATTGAGTTTGCAATGAAGTCTCTTGATGTCCTGTTGATGTTGTACATCTCCAAGCATTCAGTGATCCATGTGTGTGGCATTGAGTCATATGCTTTCTTGTAATCAATCCAGGCAGTGCACAAGTTGGTGTGTCGGGTTCTGCAGTCTTGGGTGACTGTTCTGTCAACCAGGAGTTGGTGTTTAGCTCCTCTGGTTTCTTTGCCGATGCCCTTCTGTGCTTTGCTCATGTATTGATCCATGTGCCCACTTATCTTAGCCGCAATGATGCCTGACATAAGCTTCTATTTTGGAGAGACAGGTTATTGGCCGATAGTTGGATGGGACTGTACCCTTTGTGGGATCGTTCAGGATCATTTGTGCTGCAAGGTGCTCGTGGAGTACAGTGAGCTTCTTTAGCCAGTAGGTGTGGATCCTGTCAGGGCCCGGTGCTGTCCAGTTTTTCATACCTGAGACTCTTTCTTGGATGTCTGCCGCTGTGATGGTAACTGGATTCTGTTCAGGGAGGTTGCTGTGGTCCTCTCTCAGAGCCTCCCTCTCCCATTTACTTTTCCAGTATTGTTCAGTTTCCAGCCTTGGAGGGTCTGCTCTGCTGTTATTACCCTGCCATTGAGCACACTTTTGCAGGTTGAGTTGCAAACAGCCGGTTTATTTTTCTGGCTTTATTCTCTTGGAGCCTTTGTTTGGCAGTTTTAAGTGCCTTAGGTATGGACATCTGGTTGTACCTCTTGAGTATTTGTTTTCTCATTGCACCTTTCTTGGCCTCTATCAGTTGGCTCACTTCTCTCCGTGCCTCCTTGATTTTCGCCTCCAGCCTTCGTTTCCATGGTGGGTACTGTTTCTTTTGGCTCCCTTGGTTGCTCTTATAGCCGAGCATCTCGGGCTGGAGGTCTCCTGAGAGATTAGCCTGTTTGTGCAGCTAGCATGGTCACGAGAGCTGCTACATGACTCAAATGCAAAAACCAGACCACCTTGTTCACGCTTCTAAATCACTGAGTCCTTTTTTAAAACTTTTTATACTAAAAACCAATACCAGTTTTTAGTATAAAAAACTGGGAGAGCGTGCTTGTGTAGCTATTGCTCCGAAGGAGGCGCCTGGAGTCCCAGAATGGGCCATAGGTGTCAAGATTTGAAGTTGGTTTAATTATGGCTCCTAAACTCCTAAACTTCCAAACTCGTATACTACCTCAATTTTACTATTGCAAATCATCTGTATCATTTCCCATTACTAGCACTTAACACTTAGCTTTTTCAGCTGGATTTTTTTTGGGATTTAGTGTTAGGTTGTCTTTGGTTTATTGTTTTCCTTTTGTTACTACAAGTTAGTTTGTGTTTTATGTTTTTATTAACTCATTGTGCTATAAATGTCTTTAGTTTAGTTTCTTTCTAAATTCCACATTTACTTTGGATATTTTGGGGGTGTTTGGTGTTAGAAGTGGTTTGGGTTGGCAGTTAATATTTGAAACAATGAATCAATAAAGTGTCTTTTAGGGCACCTCGGGGCAAACAGAAAAGACAACCACACCCTAAACTCAACAGGAAGTCCGCCATGTGGGGTGAAATACGCGGCCACACCCCAAATTTGGTGATCATCTAGACATGTGTGCCAACCAAAGTTGTGACTGTTTATGATATCTTATCGGGTATGGGTGTGGCAAGCCTGTAACGAGGTGGCCATTTTTGTGAAAATAAAATGTCTCTTAACTCTCAAACGGTACACACATCTCTTATGTCACTAATATGTACTAATACAACATATAAATATTCTAAAAACTAAATTTAAATAAAATGAATGAAAGAAAGAAAGAAAGAGTTGTACAGCTGTGACGTCAAAGAGACACAAGCCACTGATTGACAAAAAACGGGTGAGAACACAGGAAATCCTCTTCAGACCAGACCCAGACCTCGTCCTGAACAGACTTAGACCTGATCCAGACCCAGTCCAGACCCTGTCCTGGTCCAGACCATGGCCCACAGAGTGCTGCTGGTGTTGCTGTCCATGTCCAGTTCAGGTAAGGACTCACTTTGTCTGTGTCTGTGGCGTTAGTCTCTGTTTGGATGAAAAGCTCCTCTGAACGCTGACGCTGACGAGACACTGAGGGAAATTAGAGTAAAAGTCAGAGAAATGTGGATAAAACTAGTCTCCACTTGAAAACTGTTCAAACAGTCACGTCACAAATGATGCCTTTGACTTATTTATATTGAGTTTGTAAAAAACAGGAAGTAATGAACTGGACAGATCGTCCAATCTCAGAAAATGTCTTTAAAAGGGTTTTTCGATTCAACTCTGACTGTTTTCTGTTTTAATTTCTGCTCAAACCCAGAAAAGTACATTAACACTTTTACAAAACCAAATGAACGCTCTCTTCTCGGACGAGGTGTGTTCACTTTGGTGAAGCTGCTGCTTGAAAACTTCCTGTGTCAGCTTCAAAATACAGGCCTCAAGCCTTTATGTGCGTTGAGGGCTTTTATCCTGAAAAAGGAAGTGTATAAACTGAGGATGTGGTGCTTTACTGAGACCAGCCCCGAGCCACAGACTGAACTCAGACGGAACAGTTTAGACACAAACTGCAGATTATTTGTTGAATGCATTAAAATAAATTATATAAAGATAGATAGATAAAGGTAGATTTTATTAAGAAATACATTTTTAAAAGTTAACCACAAAGAGCTGTACTTTGATTAAACATTGAGATTGTGAGTTTCCTGTTTCTTAAAAACTGATAAAAATGTTGGGGAGGAGCCACAAAAAGAGTGCCTTATCAGTAAAAAGAGCGTGTGCTGAGTCTCTGTGTGTTTGACCTGTTTTCTTTTCTGCAGGGATCCTGACTGCACACTCCAGCTCAGCAGGTAAAGACACACACTGACCTCCACTGGACTCTTCTCACTCTAATGTTGATTATTAAACTAAGAATAAAGGAAAAGTGTGAGCAGACTCCAGAGACAGATGTATGGTTGAAGTAAAAACACCTGTCTCTGTCGGCTCAAAGCTGCACAACTGGAACCATGTGGCTGATGCAGCAGGCCTTAGTTCCTTTGAGCAAAGACTTTTAGGTTGTGTCTTTCTCACACACCATTATCACACAGTGGTTAAGAAGCAAGCAAACCAATGAGAAAGAGGTATTTGGAGGAAGGCGGGACTCTGGACTCAGAGCAGTAACAACATGTTGAGTGAGCGACAGAGGTCTGACTGAGACCAGAGCAGAGAGGACACACTGGACTGTGCTTCTGGACTTCATTCAACTGCACTTTTTCAAAGGAAAACTGTGTCCACTTTAAAGTGAAAGGACTTTCATTTATTTATGTTAGAACCACTACTGGAACATACAGTCCCCAGTTAGTCCTAAAACAGTGTGAGACATAATAAAAGGATTCTATAATGAGAGACAGTCACTATACATTTGAATAATACTGACAAACTCACAGCATTTATCCTCATTTTTCACTCATTTGACTTTTGTTTTCATCATTTGATTTGCATCAGAAGACTATTTTAGACACAAGAACAAGAAAAGACAGTTCTTAAATACATTCACAGCTCTACAGTAGCAGGTAGACTTTATTATGAAAAGGTTTCAGTTTGTCCTTTATATCAGTCAATGACATGTCGTCCAAACTAAAGCAGTTAGTCAGAAGTAAAGCTGCACTTCCCTCGAAGACCAAGTCCAAAAAGTCTTTGAGGCACTTGTGAATGTTGAACCAGTCTGCTTTAAGCATTTTACAATTCATAACAAATATTCTTTTGACTGATAAAAAAGAGAAAGATACAATTTAGATTTAAAGTGTTGTATGTTTCCAAGAATCCTGAATAAATGCATCGTGTAAAAAAAAGAATGACTTTGTTCTAAAGGTTGCACTTGTGGACACGAGCAGATGTATTGGAGCCAGCCCCAGCACAGCTCAGAGACACAGCATTCATTTAGTTTTATGTTTGAGCCTAATATACGCTCTATCAATACATCTTTCTGTTCCCCACAATAATCAGGTTTGCACCAACAATACAGTGTCTCATTTGAGTAGCTCGTTCTTTGGGAAGCTGGAGAGTTTCTTATCAAACCCGAGGTCTTTGTCCCGCCAAGATGAATCTGGATAAAAGTTTATTGCAGCTGTGACTTGAGTCAGTGCGCCCTCTGCTGGTAGTGCTTGGAATAGATAAAGATATTCATTAGGCAAGGCAAGGCAATTTTATTTATATAGCACAATTCATACACTGGGTAACTCAAAGTGCTTTACAGGAATAAAAGACAATTTACAAGATTTATATTAAGAAAAATAAGAAAAAATTAAAAACATTTTAAAAAGAAGAGTGCAGATAAAAGAAAAAAACACTTTAGGTTGTGGTGTAGGCGGAGCTAAAGAGGAAGATTTTTAACCTCCCCTTGAACATTGTTAAAGTTGAGGCTGTTCCAGGTTTTTGCTGCATGAAACTTAAACGCTGCTTCACCCTGTTTAGTTCTAACTCTGGGCACGAGCAGAAGGCCTGTCCCAGATGTTCTCAGAGTCCGAGGAGGTTCATAAGTAACTAGCATGTCAGAGATATATTCTGGTGCTAAACCATTTAGAGACTTGTAAACCAGCAGTGCTGTTTTAAAGTCTATTCTCTGAGCAACAGGAAGCCAGTGCAGAGATTTTAAAACTGGCGTGATGTGGTTGTACTTCCTGGTTTTAGTTAGAACCCGAGCAGCCGCGTTCTGAATAAACTGCAGCTGTCTTAACCCTCGTTTTGAGAGACCAGTGAGCAGGTCGTTACAGTAATCTAACCTGCTGGAGATAAAAGCATGGATAAGTTTCTCTAAGTCTGGTTTAGACATCATCCCTTTGACTCTGGAAATGTTTTTGAGGTGATAAAATGCAGATGATGTAATTGACTTAATGTGACTGTGGAAATTCAAGTCTGAGTCCATGATGACCCCTAGATTTCTAACCTGATTTTTACATTTTAGAGAAAGAGACTTGAGGTGACTGCTGACACTTTCTCTTTGTTTCTGTGGTCCAAAGATGATTAGTTCAGTTTCTGTTCAGTTGGAGAAAATTATTTTGCATCTACACATCTATCTGTTCAATGCAGTGACACAGTGAATGGATTGGTCCATTTTCACCTGCTGTGAGTGAAATGTAAATCTGAGTGTCATCTGCATAATTATGGTAGGATACGCCACAGCTGCGTATTAACTGGCCTAAAGGAAGCATGTAGAGATTGAATAATAGAGGTCCCAAGATAGACACCTGTGGAACCCCACATGTCAGGGCCATTTGGTCTGATACACAGTTACCAACCGAAACAAAGTACTTCCTGTCTTCAAGATGGGACTGAAACCATTTAAGGGCAGTTCCAGTGATACCTATCCATTCCTCTAATCTATGTGTCAGGATTTCATGGTCCACTGTATCAAACGCAGCACTCAAGTCCAACAGAACTAAGACAGAGACTTTGCCTGCGTCAGTGTTCAGACATATGTCATTTGTGACTTTGATAAGTGCAGTCTCAGTCTGTGATGGGCCTGAATCCTGACTGAAAAGGATCAAAGCAGTTGTTAAATAATAGAAAGTCATTAAGTTGTTGATATACAACTTTTTCGATGACTTTCCCTAAAAATGGCAGGTTTGATATGGGCCGATAGTTGTTGAGCACTGTAGCATCAAGACTGCTCTTCTTTAGGAGAGGCTTAATGACAGCAGTTTTTAAGGCCCTTAGAAATGTTCCAGACTGTAAAGAATTATTGACTATATCAGTGAGTTGTGGTAACAAACTGCTTAGTACTGATTTTAGAAATCTAGTGGGTAAAACATCGAGGCAGCAGGTGAATGAACTCAGGCTGGAGACAGTTTTTTCATTAATGGGAGTAAAATGTGTTAAACCAACCAAGTGTCTCCTAGGTGGCTGCAGTGTTGTTGTATGCCCTTTGGACTGTATCGCATGTTTAATGCCTTGAACCTTGTCGTTGAAAAACAATGCAAACTCATTGCATTTATTGGTGGAAACTAATTCTGGAGGAAATGGAGCTGGAGTGTTTGTTAATCTGTTCACTGTAGCAAACAGGACACGTGAGTAGTTACTGCTGTTGTTGATGATCTTTGAGAAGAATATTTCTCTTTCTTTTTGCAAAGTTTGATTGAAAACATGCAAATTTTCTTTAAGAGTTTCAATTTACGCCATTTTCTTTCGGCTTTTCGGCATTCCCTTTTCTGTGCCCTGACAGAATGAGCATTGATCCATGAAGCCTTCTGCCTCGTCCTAATCACTTTAACCTTAACAGGAGCAATGGTGTCCAACATTTAAAACACCTGAAGTATAACAATTCAACAAATCATCAACTTCACCTGATGAGCCATTTTCAAACCTGATTGCCTCCATAAACTGTGTCCTGGTGTTATTGTTAATGTATCTCTTTTTTACAACAGTAGGTCCAACAGCAACTTTTGGAATTATGGACAGATGGAAAAAGACACATAAATGATCAGATAGAGCAACATCAATCACAGTGACATCTGAAATATGAACACCTTTAGTAATGACCAGGTCCAGAGTGTGACCTCTGTTATGGGTCGGCTCATTAACATGCTGACAAAGACCAAAAGTATCAAGAATAGTAGAAAGTTATTTGGCATTTCTGTCACAAACATTATCCACATGCACATTAAAATCACCAGATATGACTATTTGTTCAAATTCTGTGCAAATAACCGAATATTTGATATTCATCTTAATTGTTGAATTGAGATCCAATGATAATGCCCCACTTTTCTATTTGATTTTGCACGTCTTGGTAAACTTTAGAGTCTTTAACTTTAGGTCTTTGGTTAAAGACATAATTAAGTAAAATTTATATTTGTCTCCATTTCCTTTGTGTTATATTTATTCTGTAAGTCGATAAATGAGCACGTTTCCAGAAGTGTCCTCAGATTAGAGAGTGTTGTCAGGTTGTCCAGGTAAATAAAGACATCATCTGCAAAGAGTCCAATTTTAGACTCAATTTCTTTCATAATCCTTTCATTTAATTCTTTACAATTAAGATATTAAGAAAATAAATGAAACTGGCATTAATCTTTGAGCTCGCTGTGGGCTCCTTGTAGAGACCAACCTCAGTCACACACGAAGACAAGAGTTCTTTTTCACCAAAAACACCCCAAACACTGTAGAACTAATCCAAATAAAGCAAATATAACAGAAATAATCAGCCTTGTTACTTTATAATACCATTCAACAGAAATAATATCAACTGAATCAAAAATAAAGGACTTGTCATCAGTACAACAGCGCCATCTGCTGGATGCACAGAGGATTTTATTTAGTTTTAATTTTCACAATATATTTTATACTACGTACCAGTGACAAACATTATAATCTGTGAGTTATACAATATATTCAACAGACACCTTTAATGTTTAACAACAAGACATACTCAAGAATTGAAACATAAAATTAAACTAACATTAAAGTATCTCAAAGTTCGTTAGGCTCCAGTTCAAATAATCCTGGAGTCTAATTGAAAAATGGGATTTATTCTTTCTTAAAAAAGTGACAGCCTTTAATATTTCTTCTTTAGATATAGCTGTATAAATGTCCCATTTGATGGTGGATGGAATAGTTTGAAGAAAATGTCTGGTGTTTATCTGCAGCTGAAGGCTTTGTATATAGATACTTTTATTAGGTCTCCTCCACAAACCAGTGTCCCTCCTGCTTCTGTGGCTCTAACATCAAAGAGAGATTTGAAGAAGCTTTGGTCACTTTCAGGAGGCCCCATAGATTTATTAGTGTCATAATCTCATCTTTACTTTTCCCTTCACTTTCACTTTCTTACTTTCTCTAAAATAAATGTAGTGCCTTGAATATTAATGCAGCCCCTCTTTTCTGCCCTTTTCTAAACGAACTTTAACGAGTTTCTAAAGCCCAGTCTTTTCCCTTTGTTATGTTCTGTATGAGACTATTGTGTCTCTTTTTTAATTTTAACATTCAGTGTAAGTGCTTTCCTTTTGTGTTGCATTTGTGAACTGTTTGAAGTCACACGTTCCCAGGCAGTTGAAGGTTGTGAACATCAAAACCAAAAGTCTAACAATATTTTTGGTTTTCCCAAAGCCCCTGTTGGTGGGCAGAAGGGGGTCACCACTGGGGGGCGCCTCTAGACTCAGAGGCTCCTCAGTCTAGTCATGTCAACATTTATTTTAAATAGCCTCTGGTCGGAAGGCCTTTTGAAGCCTGTACTTTTAAAATGTGTGTACAACAAGTTATCCATTCATAGAACATGACTGAACTCCTTCTAGTATTATTATGGTCTGTCATTAGTGTTAAGTGGTCAGGTGACTTGAGACAGTCATTGTCTTTTATTCCTCCTAAATGTGTCGTTCAAAACCTTGTCTTGAGTCCGTGTCGTCCTGAGGGTGTCCTCTGGTGTTGGTGCAGTTTCTCTCTGGCTCCTTGTGTCTCTTCCAGACTTGATGCTCGAGATGGCGTTTACTTAACATTCCTTAAAATCACGTGAGCATGAAGAAGAGAAAATGTTCCTGATGAATGTCAAGCTACCAACAAGCTACGACCTACTGTGTGACATATACAAGTTTATTCCACATTATTCCTCTGCAAAGCTTTCTAATTGTTCTGAAAGACAAAGCCACCTGGTCTGAAGCTGCTACCATTGACCTTCCTGTGTTGAGTTCCTCCAGTCACAGTCTGAGCTGCTTTATATAGGTTTAAACTGATCCTGACTGACTTTAATAGCTCCTCCTCTGTTCTGCTTCACTCTCTCTGCTCTTTTGTCCACTGCTCTCTTTCTGTGTCAGACCCTGATGATGTCAGGCTGGTGGGCGGAGCCAGTCGCTGTGATGGAGCCCTGCAGCTTAAACACTTGGACCAATGGAGAGATGTGTGGATGTATAAGTGGATCCTGAAGACAGGAGCTTCTGTCTGTCGTCGATTGGACTGTGGCTCTGTGATTTCTGTTGAACAGAGAAGAGTTTCTGCTCGTTCTGTTTGGTCGATGAGTTCCTCCTGTGTCCAGTCCACATCTTCACTGAGAGAGTGTGTGGACTTAGATGATTCAACCAGACCCTACCTCTCTGTCCTCACCTGTTCAGGTAACACTGCACTGATGCCCATGCACAAACATGACTTTGAAGATTTGTCTTTAATAATTGAATTAAATATATAAACACTTAGTTAATTATTAATATGACACTCAGATTAGGTTAAAACAAGTGTTGGACTTTATTTGGTTTAAGTTAAATTTTGTCGTTTGTGTTTATTTTGTTTTTATTATTTACTGCTAATGTTATTTTCTAATTCAGTTTAGTCTCTGTTTACTGATTGTTTTAATTTGTCTCGGGCCAGCTGTCAATCATTTAGATGATTTGCATAAGTAGGTGAAGGGAGGGGGTCTGCAGGGATCGAGGACACATGGTTTTTAGCAGGGACAGAGAAGCTGCAGGCTCAGCGGCTGTCTGTGAGACTGTGGTCTTATTGTGGAAAGTCCTTGTCCACAAAATGAAGTTCCACAGCTAAAGGAATCTGTTTTTCATGCAATCATGTCAAGAAAAGCGATCAACCAAATGCAAACAAGCCCAAAGGTTTATGACCAGCTGTGATTTAATGCAGTCAAAGGACAATGTAAATGAAATCTCTACTGGACTAAACAATCAAATGTTTGGCTTTGTGTCACTGGACTTACCTGAGGATGAGGAGGAAAAACTAAATAAACCACAGAGAAAACTCCCTGAATCTCAGCAGATCTCCTCTGCGTACATGGACAAGATAGAAAAGTGTTCCCAAATCAAAACCGAGGATAGAAAAGCTCTGCAGTCATTTAAGTTGTTCCAATCTAGTCCACTACAGCAATCCCAGCCTGGACAGGAGATCACAGTTCAAATCAAGCACACAGCAGGACAAAATACACTTCTGAAAGGAAAAAGGAATTTGATTTGGATGCTTCAGATACAGACACAAGCAAAGACTGCAGGAGTACTTTGGATTGTCAAATGTGTGACAGAAAGCATCTGTCCTTCAAGTTATGATAAAGACACATTTATATCACAGTTCACAGAATGTGTGCAGTTCAAGCTGGTAAACTGGTAATGAACATTTATATTTTAAAACCATGTTAGTGTCTAATGCCACAGGAGTGGAGTAGGCCAACATAATGGTACACTTCATTTCTGCATATGCACAATTTCTGTCAAGTTAAAGACTCAATATGAAATAGTCCACTGCAGTAAAAGCTGACACTATCTGCAGAGAGTGGCTCCTATCAAAGCCTTATATCATCCTGTTACCCTGTTCCAAATGTCTCATACTCTGACAGATGTACAGATTCGCAGATGGTGTGATATACACAGGCCTAAACTGTAGCACAATAATTTGTATAATCATTACGAGAGGGCCACTATAAGTTCTGAGGTTAAGAGTTTAGTCTGCCATGGTCCAGAGCCTCTGGTCTACAGAGGGTTTTTTCTATGGTTATTGATGATTCAATTTCCTGAAATATCACGAAATTAAATCCTAAATTAACTTGGACAGGTTCTAGTAGGTCTGGGCGATATGGCCTTTTATAAATACCGCAATATTTTTAGGCCATGTCACGATACGCGATATATATCTCAATATTTTGCCTTAGCCTTGAATTAAAACTTTGATGCATACAATCACACCAGTATGATGATTCTATATGTCTACATTTAAACATTCTTGTTCATACTGCATTAATATATGCTAATTTTAAACTTTCATGCAAAAAAGGGGATATTACAACTAAATCAAAGTTAACATAATTGTATTTATTAACCAGTGAGTTGCACAAACATAAAATTGTCAACAGAAAGTGCATGTTTTGTGCAAAATTGTCAGAGACAACATTTCAAAACAAGACATTAGGGCACGCTTGTGCATGCTGTAACTCACATGGCATTTCAAAACACAAAATTAAAGTGCACTTCTTGTCCATAATGCCACTACAATAATTTAAAACAAATAAAAAAGTCCCCTTTTGTGCATGTTGTCATTAAGATGACATTTCAAAACAACACTAAATTTAAGTGCACTGTTGTGCAAAATGCCACTAGAATATTCAAAACAAATATATATAATGCGCTTTTGTGCAGGATGTCACAGGTAATTTCAAAATTGGCAAAAAATAAAAATTAGCTGCATAATAGGAAATCTAATGTTGGAAAAGAAAGAGTATTTATAAAAATGACCCTCCTTTTAGTTTTTTAATGAACAATCCTATGGTTTCAAACACAATACCGAATATTTCCCGTCATTGACATTTTTTTTTTAGCAGGGACGGAAAAATCTGAATGCCATCCGTCATTTTGACGGATTATTCTGAGGGTGATCTATTGTAATTCCTACTCCTGACCAGTTGGTGGCGAATGTACATATCAATCAGCAATTATCTTGAATCGTGTTGTCTTTGTCACGCGCTGCATTCAGTTGCAAAAAGGTCACGGCAGCTGAGTGCGAGTAGTTTTTTCAAACCGCCAAAAAGTTCTGATACTGTAAATAAAGGTGAAAAAAAGAGGACATGATGCAGTGGAGGATGAAGAAGGACAAACGGAGAACACTGAGCAGTCCCCGACAGGTGTTATAGGACAAGCGGCAAAAAGGAGGTGAAGCAGAGGGAGTGTTCAGTGGGAACAGGAGTTTACGTGGCTGAGGTGGGAAAAATGTTCTGCGACATCTGTAGAAAAACTAACACAAGTAACGGACTTGTCAGGGCACAACAACAGCGATGGAATTAAGTTTAGTTCATTTTTGTCGGAATCATTGTGTAATATACTACGTGCTCTAGAGTTCAATCACAAAATATCCTTTCACTTTTTGTGTAACGTTTTCTGTTGTACTTAAATAAAACAAATATTCTGTCCTATTATCATCTTGAAATTTCTTGAAACGTGAGTAAAACAAAAAGCCATTATAAGTAATATTAAAGTATGAAAATTAAAAATGACATGTAATAATAGACGAGGACGGCAATTTTACTGTCCGTCAAAATGAGGGAGAGTGAGAAAGTCTAGTGCGACCTCTGCTGTCAACATTAACAGACTACAAGTAGGCAGCCAACTCTTTTTCAATAAGCTCTCTCTGCGACAGTGTGGCGGAAGATGTTGCTGCAGTTTTAAAGAAGCTGCCCAGGGATTTCTTCCTTAGTGGCTCTTCTGGCTATCTTCCGCTATCTTTCTGCTGGTCGAGGGCGTATGGCGTTGCATGCGCGACAGACTGACGTTTGTAACTATGTGCGTTTGTTTTGTCTCTCTGTGAGAGGGAAAGACCGCCAGTATGTAAAAGTTAATCTACAAACAAGCATCAAAAATAAAATAAAATAAGCTTCTTAACTTAGGTTATCAAGGTGATCATTATGCTTGCGCTTCGATGCTGGACAGGACAAGAGGGGGGAAAAAACAAAGGGAAAAAAAATGTCTGCGAGTCTTAGGATATAGTAATTTTCTACATCGCACGGACTACAAGCCACGATATATCGAGTATATTCGATATATCGCCCAGCCCTATAGGTTCTAGATATAAAACAATAAAACTAAATCTTGTCCTAGTCGTGGTGAGCATATGTTAGAACATATCGTCGCTTCCCGATGAAACTCACGTATGTCCAAAACGGTTACTTTTCAGGAAGTGAAAAAAACACCGTATTTCAAAAGCAGTTGAATGTAGCGTTGTCATACTTGGTACGGCATCTTTACATGTAACCATATTCTTGCCAGTGTAATGATATAATCCACATTTGACCAAAATTGAGTTTAAATGGACATACGTGTATATTTTACAGTAACGGTGGTCGATATGCGTTCTTCCGATCATTAATTAGAATGGCCAAGTCGCGTTTCATATTGACAGATGAATTCACTCAGTTTATTAAATAGCCTACGTCTTAGTTTATTAAATATGCTTAGTTTATATAATATTAATTTATTAAATGTCTCTTGCAAACTATGAAGGGACAATGAATCAATACACTGACATGGTAATGCTAGACAGATACTTTGTTTGCACACTCCTACCGTAATTTTGTCACTCCTAGACGTAGACATTCATTTTGACTGGTAATCGATTGAATAAGCTAGATTTGTAATTAGTAATGGGCTTTAGTCTTTAAGTCCTATTCAAAACTAATGTGAGGTGGAGGCTGTAGTATAGTCTAATCTGAGAAGAAGAAAAAGAAGAATAATACTTACCCTCACTGGCAGCTATTTTGGAATGATTTTCTTTATCACTTTCAAGAGAATCTAACAACAATAAAGATAAAATGCATTTAGCACACTAAATAGCCTACAATGTTTGAATAATTCAGAACTGAGCTTGCATCAGTAGCTTTGACCAGCACAGTAACTATACATTTTGAATTCTCTGTGGTTAAAGGGATAGTTCACCCAAAAATTATATTTAAGCCATGATTTACTCACCCTCAAGCCGTTCGAGATGCATCTTTTTTCAGACGAACACATTTTCAGTTATTTTAGAGAATGTCTTAGATCTTTCAGTGGTTATAATGTGAAGCAATGGGGTCCGGCTGCTTCAAGTCCGAAAATGTGCCTGCATCCTTCACAAAAATAATCCATCCGGCTCCAGGGGGATAAACGAAGGCCTTCTGAGGGTAATCCGTGCAGTTTTGTCATAAAAATATACATATTTAAAACTTTATAAACAAAAATAACTGGCTTCCGGAGGCGGTCGGCACCAGGGGTTCCGTTGTCCGGTAATTACCGGTCATTGGCCGGGAAAAAAATTAAATGTCCGATAAAATTAAATCTCTCCGGTCAAATTGTCCGATTAAAACTGCCTAATAATCCCGGCCCCGCCCCCCAACACAATCTGAATCGACCGTTTGAAAGTTTTTAAACAACATCGCATGTTGCATTTCAAATAAAGCGCCGCCTAACGGCTATAATATAGACTGTAGTATATAGTGCGCTACATATACTAATGTTAAATAGTGCCGCTTAGAAGCGGAGTGATCTGAGTTTGTTGTAATGTGTTAAGGAGGCTGTTGCAGTGCTTGACGGTTATTAAAAAGAGTTAACGGATTAACTTCAAGTCATTCTTCCTCTCACCACGCGCACATGGTAAATGAACATAAACAGAAAATACTACATAGACCTAAACCACGAACTATTGAGAGACGTTTCAAATATGGCCAGGCCCAGGCAGACTAGCCTTAAAAGTTTTTCAGAGGCCAGACGCGAAGGAGGATACTGAATCAGGAACGCCTGAAGCCTCAGATGTCCAGAGCGCGGAGGCTCCAGACAGCTCCGCCAGACAGCGGCGGAGCTGTCTGGCGAAACCTCGGTAACGGAGAAAAGCAGTGTAGAGGCGTACATATACGGCCTGATTATGTAATTTTTAAGTTAC
Source organism: Perccottus glenii (assembly GCA_024416835.2). Classification (NCBI taxonomy): domain Eukaryota; kingdom Metazoa; phylum Chordata; class Actinopteri; order Gobiiformes; family Odontobutidae; genus Perccottus; species Perccottus glenii. The sequence continues at coordinate 9,753,838 of CM044547.2, read as the reverse complement.
ATAAACTGCTTTCAGTTTTCCTCAACTTGACTAATTAAGAGCGATATTTGACGGCATATCATCAAAATGTCGGAAAGCGAAACCTATGCCGGTCACTTTGACCGGCACAATTTTTTTCTAGCGGAAACTCTGGTCGGCACGCATTCATGGAGATGGATGCTGGCATATAACGTAGGACAGGGCGGGAGATACGCGGCGTGATTGACAGCTTTGACACCAAATGGATATACGTGAAAATCAGATGACATGATTTCAAAACTTTTCATTGGCCATTTAGATATGTGAAGCATACTGTATACGGAAATGAATCTGGACATTCAATTCGTCGAAAAATCTCAAAATCGGCAAAATGGACATACGTGGTTTTCATCGGACAGCGACGATATATGTCTTTGGGACATTTACAACACATTACATCAATCCAAATATACTTTACAGAAGGATATTTATTGGATTTATTTGAAAAGGGAACAGTCCATGAGAATGTTACTGCTGCATTATCTCTTCTACTCTTATTTTGCTAACAGCGTTTGAAAATGCAAGCGTTGCTTTATACATCAGTAGATTTCAAGTAATGAGTACTTTGTACTTTTACTAGAGTACTTTTGATTCTAATTGAGTAATATTGTGGCTATGTAACAGTACTTTTACTTGAGTACAAATATTTGGTCCTACAGTCTTTTGTCCTTCGAGTACATCCTCAATGAGACCAAGAGAAGCCACAGATACTCACCAGTGAAGATGTGTTACACAAAAGACAGACCAGCAGATGAAGCATCTCATGAGCTCAAAGCTGAGGATTTTGTAAAACATTAAAAATGACTGAAAAAGACTAGATCTTTTGTTTTCATCTTCAAATGAGTAGCCAACACTCGACAGAGTCCTCTTGTATCCCTGATGATGATCCAGAGGTGAAGAAAGTGCCCAAAGTGAATGTTATTATCACACTGTTATAAGAATTCTATATCCTTATATTATCCAGAAAGACACAGAGACAGATTATATTATAAAAAGCGTGAGGCCAGGTTTTATTCTTGCAAGAAGAAGCAAAGACACGGATATATTAAAGGTACAGAAGTGAATTTGCTTAAAGAAGTAAACAAAACATGAGATTTTATATCAATGCAGTGGGGGCTGTCAGAGGGAGGTGTATCTTGCATACACCCTCCTCCAAGGCCCCAGCTCCAGGTGCAGAAGTCCCGTGGCAAGCCACGTCTTTAGTTATGTCTACTCCATGCTTGGACTAGCATGGAGGACATGACATGATTTGACATGACCTGTAGAGAACTATGAGCACCCAGTAACTATAAACAATATAAACAATTATAATAATAAAAATTATTATAACATTCCCCCCTCTTTCTGCTGATAACCATTAGCATAAACAACCAACTAGCTTGAGTGTGAACTGTAAACTATGACGGAAGCGAAAACCCAGCAGAGCTGTTGACCTAGCCTGAAGAACATTTGACCAATTGGTAAAATGACCTAAAGCTGGGAAAAACTCTTCTATCCACCCCTTGCCCCAAAGGCGGTGACAAAACACAAACATCAAGCATCAAACGAATGTAATCACTTCAAATGATTAACTTACAACACATTTCAAAACACACACAACAAATGATTATAATTGGATATGTTTCAAATCAAATGGGAACCCACAGAGTAATGCACTGATTCTTCAAATTCAAATTCTTTAAAGTCCATAAATCATAAATGTCCATAAATCATAAATCAAAACACAGTGTCACTCCAAAATAAAGTAGAAAAATTTGCCAGAGGTTAAGCTGGTCAACCCATTGGACTCAAGATCTCTGGCCTGTACCTGCCTGTCCATTTCTGTCCCTGTAACGAAAAGAAAAACACATGGAGTGAGACATATGTACATTCATAATGATTAAAATCAATTCTGTTTAGCACAATCAATTCAATGAACCATACAGTCCTTAGGTCTGTAGTATGATCCGTCCTGGAGCTGTTGTCCCATTGGTGTTCATGCAAACAATAACGTCCCTCAGATATCAAAGTGTTCATCTGAGGTCAAAGCCTTGACCTTAGTCGTTTGGCAGGTGCATGTCCAGGAATGTTGACCCAGCAATGGCCACATTCATCAATCTCACCAACAAGCTCCGGACACATGGAAAGCAACACAAACAAAAGTATTCAGACATAGAAGTGCAACAACAAGTACATGTACTGTATCTCAATACAGATTCTAAAATCCCAGTAAATTTTCCAAACATGTTGTAAAACCAGGACAAAATTAATTTCTCTATACCAGAATACTCTAATTCCTCTGTTAGAGTTTGAAATCCTTTCTCAAAGGCTCTAGTTCTGCTGTAACTAGTCCTGTGATACTTTGGAGGAAATCCTTTGTAGATTCCCCCCCCCCTTTTCAGCTAATAGCATGCTCAGTGCTATTTTGTTCTGTCCAGTCCTTGGACAAGTTTTCTCTCATTTCCAGTTTTAATTAACAGTTACAGCATCTCTCGTGTACTTCATAAACCTTTTGTTGGTTATAATTATACTTAATTTAATCCACATTTTCATAAATTGTCTCAAATGGTAAAATTCAAATCCTAATGCTAATTTAATTTTAGCCTTATATTCATTCATGACACCTTCGAAGTACGCCTCTGTCGTCGATGTAAATGGGGTTCTCAAATGAACCTGAGGGAGCTGCTGTTTGGCTCCTAAAGTGTGAGTTTCGACTCACGATGTTCTCCGTCACATTGTATGTGAACACAAATAAAACCAGGATCCTTTAAGGACGCATGTTTCCGGTCAGCAGGCAACGCTGGTCTAATGGTCTTACTTTCACAAAACCTCCAGACTTCTGCTTTGCACTGCACCTGTCCCTGATCTCTACGTTTGTCAAGTTCAGAGTGATGTCACAGGAAGTCATGTGACCCCCGTCACTAGCCCTGCTCACAGGTGTACTTCCCTTCATAGGTGTAAACCAAGATGATATAAGTTCAAAGAACTATGTTAATATTAGCTCTTACTGGTGGTGGCTATATTAATTGTCAAAACTCCTTTTCTGAACTGGTATACTTGTTGTAGTTGGCTTCCATCCAAATAAAGAACAAACTAACAAATCAAAACGTTCTCTGACATTATAGACCCATAGAAAGTGCCTCCTAGGTTTTCGTCAAACGAAACCATAAAAGCCCTTAAAATGATCAAACCATAAAATTGAAACAGCAGATAAACCCTGTTTCCACAGATATGGTCTGCTGGAAATCTACTTTAATCTGAAAAGGTTTAATCAGACCAAACAGTGCTTCTCCAGAAAAGTCCTGTCAACTTTCTTTATTTCATTATTTGATTTAAACTCCTCTTTTAACTGTATTAAACACTGTTGTTATAGCATTATGCTAACCATTAGGTTAACCAAGCATTCCTTCATCACTTTAATACAAATTTAGTTTAAATCTTCTTCTCTCTCCTTTTTGAGACGTGAGACAACCATGGCTCAAAACACCACAAAAAATGAACAAAATAAAATAAAAGATAAAAAAATAAAAATAAAATCAGAATTTTTTTTTTCCAATTACCACCTTAAATTGTTATTTCATTAATTAGCATTTCTAATTATTCATCTTCTTTATGTTTTACAAATAGCATCACTTTTGTTTACGTTATATTTAACTTAACTTTGTTTAGTTCAGTTTTATTTTTAGTTACCATTAGTTGTAGGTCTTTACCTGTAACTGTAATTGGTATCATCCACAATTTGATAAATTTTAACTCAGTTGATGCAAACATAAATTATTTATATAGATCAGAACTGGTTTCTCATGATCTATTGTCACAAACTTTTAAACATTCATCTTCAATTCACAATTTATTTCATATGTTTCCTTTTTTAAAACATCTAATCAGAATATTCTCAGAATATTGTTTAATTTACCTCAAATTACAAAAACACATTTTTATCTTACTTCAAATTTTTTTTTTTATCCCCCTTGTGTCAGACCCCTCCCTCTGGGGTTAAACCAGTAACAGCAGCATGTCTCAGCTGCTTGAACACCCCACAAAGCCTCTGCTCTGTTCACTCTGCTTTCCTCCAAAACACCATCACCTTGTGATTGTCGTTTAAAAGGAAAGACTAAACATAAAATCAACAAAGTTCTGTTCAAATTCTGCTTTATTTACTTTTAAATTAAATTTCTTCAGGATTTTGTTCAGTATAGATTTTTTTTATACTGTCTCTGTAAAACTCAGTTTTACCACCAGGTGCTAAATACAATAAACCAGTTTGTTTTTGTATTTTTCCCATATTAATTTAAATGTAACATAAAAAACGTTTTATCAATTACTATTTTCATGTTTCCACCAATTTGGCATTCAGATGCCACATAAAGAATTCACCTCACTCAATGTTAAACAGAAACTTTAAACATCAAGTGTAAAATCAAAATTAACGTGTCTCTCTTTATTTATTCAAATTCACCAAAATTGTAATCAGTAATTATCATTACTGTTCATTTAATAAATGCCACATCTCAACTTTTTTTTTTCTCTTTTTCTTTAGGTTACAAAGACCCAAAGTTTGGTCAAAACCAAAACCAAAAAACTTAACGTCTGTTCAAAAGGACCTTGTGTTAGTCCCAGTACTCAAAAAAAAAATAAAATCTTAAATCACTTCAAACAGTGATTAAAACCCAGCGAGCCATTGGCATATGCTCTTAAACTATAACAATTCACCTTGTTAGTTTAACAATTATCTTTTTATTACTTATTTCTCATTAACTTTCAATTTTTCAAATAAAACCTTTAAGATTGTTTTAACAGTTTGAACTTTTTTTTTAACATATAGATATGTTTTTAATCACCAAAACCAGATTGCCAATTTACATTACAGTTTAAATCTTTGTTGTATAGATGACAATATACCTTAATTATAAAGTACCAAAAAAAAAATAATGATTATTATTTATTTTGAACTATCTTCATTTCTGTTTTCCCATTACTTAAACTTTAAGTTTTTCTTCTCAAAAACCATATTCAATCTCATTCATTCAATCAATCGTTTAGTTTACCAAATCATGTTTCATAGATTCAATAAAACTCAAATGTGGACTTTATTCATATCAACAGACCTGTCAGAAGGTCAAACAGTTTTCCTAATTAAGCATCATAAGCTTTATTTAACACATCAGTTCAGTTCAGACTGTCTCTGTCACTGACATTTCTAACTCAGCACTTTTCTCAACATTAAAAAGTTTTGTTTAATGTCTGTCATGTCTCCACCATGTCTGTGGAGCTAAAAAAACAAAAACCCAAATGTTTCTTTTACACCCTCCTCCAGGGCCCCAGCTCCAGGTGCAGAAGTCCCGTAGCAAGCCACGTCTTTAGTTATGTCTACTCCATGCTTGGATTAGCATGGATGACATGACATGATTTGACATGACCTGTAGAGAACTATGAGCACCCAGTAACTATAAACAATATAAACAATATAATAATAAAAATTATTATAACACACACACAGTGACAGTCCCACCAGTCACCTAGCTCTCATCCTGTGGGAAGCTCAGAACATTGGCCTCGTTGTTGGAGCTAAAGGACAGAGTTGTTTTTGAGACATAAAAGGAAGGAGCAAAAGGCAAAACAAAGAGTTAATGTGGAACAGGAGTTTCAAAGGTTTAAAGCGACACTTGGAAAGTCCAGCTTGACACAGAGCTCCGTGAAGAAGCAGAAGGCAAAAATTCACTTTGTACAGAAACAAAGATTCAACACTGAAACTGCTGCACTACTAAGGCTGAAAGAACATGCCTAATGACAGTCCCTTGTATCGTCTGGAATCCTTCACAGAGGATGGCATCCTCAGAGTTGGTGGTCACCTGTCTAAATCTGCTCTGCCTCTGAAGGTGAAGCATCCTGTGATCCTGTCAAAAGACCTGCATGTATCCCAGCTGATACTATCTCACATCAATCAACAACTTGGACACGCTGGACACAATCACATGATGCACAGGCTGAGACAGAAGTACTGGATCATTAATGCTAACTCTACAGCCAGAAAGACCCTTTGAGAGGGTGCAGTGTGTGGAAAGGACCATTGTTCATGAAGGAGTGAGGTGGAGCTTTAACACCCCTGCTGCATCACACCAGGGCGGAGTTTGAGAACGTCTGATACATGCATTTACATTTATTTATTTAGCAGACGCTTTTATCCAACGCGACTTACATTAAGCTTCTATTCACCAGTGTTACAGCTGGAACACCACTGGAGGCAAGGTTTAAGTGTCTTACCCAAGGACACAACAACAGTATGAACTGTGGGGAGAACGGAAATCAAACCGCCTACCTTCAGTGAGAAGTATTCTTACCTCTGTTGTTGAAGAGCAAACACTGGACGATGAAGGCCTGTAGTTTTGTGAGATGGAGGCAATATTAAATGACAGGCCATTTATTAAGGTTTTTCCTGAGTGTACTCCAAATGCAGGGGCAGAGCCAGGAATTAAGTTCAATGATTTATTGGAAAACAAAAACTGGAGCAGGCACAAGAGTCGGGGAGCTGGCAGGAGGACACAAGGTGCGAGACACGAGGCTGTTCTGTGCAGACAGAGAGAACAGCGAGTAAGTATGATTCAAAAATATTCCAAAACATATCAAAAGAAAGGAGATAAGACGCACGAGCAACTCTACCAAACAGGATGGAATTATCTGACAGCGTGGAGGTGAGTAATGAGTGGGATGGAAAGTAGCCACTTTGCTAATTCTGGCATATTTACATTTACATGTTCATCAATATGCACTGTCCATTTTAAATAAATAAGAAAATAAAATAAAAATGTTCCACCAGTCTGTCTCAGCAATCTGACATGTACATCAAGAGAAGATGGAAGCAGAAGTGCAGATACTAACCTTTTAGTTATCCAGGTAAAATATTTTAGAACTAATTCTCATTTACAAACTTGACCTGGCCAAAATGTATAATAAATAGCAGAATACATAGCATTGACGAGAACAAAAAAAATAAAAATAAAGAACTAGGTTTATCAGCAAGCACAGGTGTCAACTATAACCTGCTGGATTTTCAGTAAAAACATGGACACTGACATGAAGGATTAGAGCTTTAAGGTGATTTGCCGCTTGTTCCAAACATTTGCTGCTGCAAAACAAAAGGAGTAGCGTCATAAGTGCAGTATGAGCTGTGAGAAACGTGAAGAAGCGATGAGGTGGATATTAGAGTATCTTTTTGTGATGCAAGACAGAAATGGACAAGACAAAAGAGAAGCTTCTCTCCAGGAGACATTGTTGTTTTTGCGGATGCCACAGCACTAAAAGGATCCTGGATGATGGGCAGAGTTTTGAGCACTATGGCCCACTCCAGAGCCTTGGTCTGCTCTGTGAAGGTCCAGACAAGAAGCAGTATCTTAGAAAGACCTATAACCAAGCTCTGTATCCGCCTGGAGGCCCTCACATGACAGTGCAGCTCACTCTGTCTCTACCTCTGTCCTCCAGCCTTTTCATTTTTTTCAGGTCCAAGTAAGAAGACTTGAGACTAGAGAAAAAGAGCTCACTGTTTATGTTAGTAATTGTGGGTAGCAACTTCACAATTAGGGGCTTGGTTGTTATAAAAATTTTTATGCTTAGTTTAATTTTGATCATTTGTATTTATTTAGCATTTTCATTACTTATGTATTACTTATGTTATTTAGCAAATTTAGTTTAGTCTCTGTTTACTGATTGTTTTTATTTGTCACTGGCCAGCTGTCAGTCATTAAGATGATTTGTATAAGTAGGTGAAGGGAGGGGGAGTCTGCAGGTACTGAAGGCACATGTTTTTTTTACAGCTGTCCATAACTTTGTTGTCTTATTAAACGTATTTATGTTATGGGCTTGTGTTTATATTTAACCTGTGTAAAACCTGTCTTGACGGTACCTCAGTTTAGTTATCTTTATGGACAAAAAAAACACAAAAACAAGTTTTACAAAGATTTAGAAATTTGATGAAAATGTGTCTTTATTCAGCCTCTCTCTGTGTCCACAGACTCTTTGTCTATCTTTATTCATCCTCTCTCTGTGTCCACAGACTCTGTGTCTGTCTTTATTCATCCTCTCTGTTTCCACAGACTCTTTGTCTGTCTTTATTCAGCCTCTCTCTGTGTTTCCACAGACTCTGTGAGGCTGCTCCATGGGCCCAGGCTGTGCTCAGGATCACTGGAGGTTCACTGGGACCAGTCCTGGCTCTCAGTCTGTGAAGAGGACTTTGACTTGCAGGATTCAGTGGTGGTCTGCAGGGAGCTGGGCTGTGGGGCGCCTTCTCTCCTCCAGGGGGCGCTCTATGGAGAGGGTCGGGCTCCTCTGCCTCAGACGTTTCAGTGTGAGGGCCATGAGTCTGCTCTGATGAACTGTACCAGGTCCAGCTCAAGGAACACCTGCTCATCTGGAAAAGCTGTGGACCTCACCTGTTCAGGTGAGCTCTGCTCTAGTCTTTTTAAACATGACAATGACATTTTATGGATAAAATATTACAGGGATAACATCAAATTAAACCTGTGTAGATTAAATCTTAATGACTTTATCAAAACCATCAAATTCATCCTTAAAACTCTTTTAAACATTTTGGCTTCCGTTAGGATTCACAGAAATTGGACAACAACTGAAGCCTTTCAACCATTAAACAAATGAAACTGATCCTGGAACAGCTCTGTGACAAAAAAGTGGGAATAATAATTGAGATGCCCATCAACAAACTACCTCTAGATGACTTTTTTTTAAAACATGTATTTATTGAGTCTTTTTTTGATTTTAAAAACAAAAAAAAACAAAGGGTACAAACAAGGCACGTCTACAACACGGAGGTGGTATACATTAACGATAATAATAATAATAGGAAAAGAAAATCACACAAACAATTATATAACACATAATCAATAAAAAATAATCAATTATCAGTCAGTCAATCAATCAGAGTCATTCTTCCAGCCATCAACAGATATGTTATTATTCAAAAGAAAGTTGGAGAATATGGTCTATATTTCCCAAAACTTGTCAAGTTTATTCTTAGTAGCATAACTTATTTTCTCCAATGCCAGATAAAATGTCATTCCTTTCAACCACTGTGAGGCAGTGTAGTTACCCTGGTCCTGAAACCAGTCATCTGGTGGAGTGTGGGTTGGCTGTGGGTCCTTGTAACTTTACTCGGAGTCGGGCTAACGTCTATGTGTTTTGCGTTGAGGTGATATTTGAGGCTTGATGTGCTGTGGTGATACGCAAATTCCTTGTCACATAGCTTGCACACAACCATGCTCTTGTCGACGCTTCTATCCTTCGTTTTTTTTAAACAAAATTTCCCATCCACGGGGCCAAGCGGTCTCGTCAGCTTCTTCGTTCATGTTGACTGTGGTTTGTTGTTGTCGGAAGTCAAGAACGCTAGTTGGTGCTTCAGTATAATCGGTCTGTCGAAACTCATTCATTGAAAAATGTTCCGCGGTGCAAAAATAAGTGTGGTTAAAATTATGTTATTTATTTTTTGCGTAATTAATCTTAATTAACGTGTTAAAGTCCCATAATTAATCAATCTTAATTAACGCGTTTTTAGTCCCGGCACTAATAAAGATGTCTTTCTTTTTGATAGCACAAAATCCTCTGGGTAAATATTCAACAAGCACATTTGAGGGTTAGTAGGAACATCTTTGCCAACAATTTCACCCACAATGTACAAAACATTGCTCCAGATTGAAAAAAAATATATGGGCATTCCCACATACAGTGAAATAGAGTACCCTTTTGATCCTTACATTTCAAGCATGTGTCTGGTATGCTAGAATTAAAGTGGTTCAGCTTGACTGGTGTTATATACCATCTACTTATCCATTTGTATTGCAGCAACCTGGAGTTTGTGTTTATAGATTGAGTATAAGCTAATCGACATGCTTTTGACCATTCCTCAGCAGTTATATCCTCTTGCAAGTCCATTTTCCATAATCGACAAAAGTTTGAGGATGACTCTTTAGACTTATTTACAAACAAAGTATAACATAAAGAAACCTGACCCTTGGAATTTAAAGACTTTAAGATATATTCCTCTAATGTGGATAGAGGAGGAATTGACAGACTATTTTTTTGTTTAGAAAGAATGAAACTCCTAAGTTGTAAATATTTAAAAAAGTGTTTTGTGGGAATGTTGTATTTGAGTTTGAGCTCCTCAAAAGACATGAGCACCATGTTGTCATCATATAAGTCTGCCACTTTCTCTATTCCCTGAGCTGCCCAAAATTTAAACCCTGAGTCCGCTCTGCCTGGAATAAAGTCATCATTGCCAAATATTGGAGAAAATTGCGAGAGGTCGGTACCTTCCCCTAAGTATGCCAGAGAGGTGTGCCAAACTGACAGTGTATTCCGGAGGAACGGATTTCTAGTGTTCTTAAACAATTTCCGTTTATTAGCCGAGTACATGTATAAGTTTGGAGGAATGTTGATCAAATGTGTTTCAATTGATACCCATGCAGGGGGAAAGCTTTTTTGAAAATAGAACATCCCGGCTCTTACTTGGGCTGCCCAGTAATACCATTCAAGATTTGGCAGTTTCAAACCGCCTCTGTCATAAGGTAAATAAAGAAGGGAAAGCCTAAGCCTGGGGCGCTTATTGTTCCAAATAAAAGCAAAAAAGAGCTTTCTTAAGGTGCGTTTACACCAAACGCGAATTAAGCGTTAAGCGCGAGTGATTTACATGTTAAGTCAATGCAAAGACGCGATTAGGGCGTGGAAGTCCTGCGTCGCGATTATCTGAACTTTGGCGAAAATTCGCGGCGCGTTAACCAATCAGGAGCTTGTTCTAGTAGTGACGTGCTACGAACGGAGGCGGACCATAGAGGCAGAAATCCAAAACAACAATGGAGGACGAAGTTATCGGGGCAGCCTGTGGAATACGAAACATCTTCGTCATTTTTCAGAGCCAGGAATCTTAAAAGTTCTTGCTCGAAGGAAAGTGAGTGAGGGTCGGAAACTCTGGTAAGTTGCAAAAAAACGCCTTTTAATTCTTTAGAGTCGTATATATTGAGCCAACTAGCTAGCTAAAGCCTGAGCTAATTTGCCGTACTTTATAACTAGTTTTCCACCACCGAGTTTATAGAGGATATGTGTTGTTTGTGACTGGTGTAATGTTCAAATGTTAACTTGTATTATAATTTAATAATATAATATGTATATTATATATATTGTTATGACAGAGCTGACTTTTAATGCCAATGAGCCTGGGCACCCCCCCTGCGAAAACCTGCTGCTGCAGCTTCCTCTGCCCCATCCACATCTGCTGCTGTATCCACAGGTGTGTACAGGCAATAAATACATATCATATACAATCAAAGCCCTCATAGCCTCTTACATTCAGATACAAACACAACCCTGGTGCTTTGTTAATGAGTAGATAATGTTTTTCTGCCTTTTTCATGTGTCATTTAATACAGAGCATCCAAAGAGAAGACCCCAGGAGAAGACCCAGTTCAGAAGCTCTCAGAACATGCTGTAGCTCCAGGTTCAGAGGATCTTCTCTTGAGTCTGGTCCCTTCTCTGCAGAAGTTACTGTCTTGGACGAAACAATTTGTCAAATTTCAAATACATACATTAATCTATGAAAGCAGCACAGTTCTGCTTCATTTGGATCCCAGTGTATAGTTTTTAAAATGATGCAGCTGTCACAGCAGGAAATAAACCAGACTCTCTCTGTTCTCCTCTCCTTCACTTTAGGATTCTTTTATTCCTGCTCAGAAATAGTGCATTAAGTTTTGTGTATAGTTTCATAATTCCATTTTTTTAAATAAATGTTTTATATAATGACCAAAGGTTTTGATGTGTTTGTCACAAACATTTCAATATTTCAGACTGATTTATTTAGAATAAATAGAAGAAAGTTTATAATGTTCAGTATTTAAGACTAGATTACTTATGGTAAACACTTGTTCATTTTTATTATATTCTATTGCAAACACATCTACAATAGTACAGTAAGAAAACAGTTATTTATGATTGGACCAGTGTTGTATTAATGAGAAACAAGCCATGAGTCATAGATTCTTTTTGGAGGCTGGCTCCATTTATTAAAGAAATAAAAACAAATTAAAGCCGCAAGCGGCGATAAAGGCCCTCGCCTCCCTTGAGACCGCGGAGACACATGCACTCGGAGGATTGCATTTCGTGCTTTAAAGCGTAAACTTCACGGTAATGTCAAATAACCAGGCCTGTGCTACTGCTGGGGCCTGCTACACCACCTTGTAATTTAGACTTAAAGGTCTCCACAATCCCTGGTTTTCCTGGGAGCTGTCTGAACCTTTGAAAATAATAGATTATGCTTGGGCTAAGGCCTATTTGCCCTGAGGTGTCCTATGGATATACCAAGTTTTGTATTTCTACATTGGAAAAATTTACTTTCATTTTCCATAGAACCAATGTATTTTGACTTTTCTAGGGGTCGCCACTGAGTCATTTTTCATATTTTTTTTTCGGGGACTTCAAATACATAAATTTTTGCCGGGCTTGAAGTCTGGGACCAATAAAAATGACTTTAAGTTACACGTTTACTGGGTCAAATTTAGGATCATTTTGCAGAAAAATTATAATAAAAAAAATATATATACCAAATTATAATAAAAAAAAATATAACTCGAGCAAAAAAGTCTAGAAAAACACTTGTCTATTTTACATACATATGTTTAGCTTATTTTGCCCAAGTTTGGTGTCTCTGGAATGAAGCGGCTATTTTCTGTGTTCTTTAAAAAAAGAGGTGTATTCTAAGTCGGTTCACATTTTCAAATCAAAATGGCCGCCTTCCCGTGTGTGATAGGGTGTGGTCCCCATTGGCTTTTTTGTTCATAAGCCCATGCTGGATGTGTGTACCAAGTTTCATTTGCCTGCAACAAACTAAAATTTTCACTTCCCATTGACTTTTTCCACATTTTTGGGACGTTGCTATACACATTTATAGATAGGGGGTGGTTGTCATTGGCTTTTATGCTCGTCATGACATAAGAGATGTGTGTACCAAATTTTATGTCTCTATGACAAACTAAATTCTTAGGTCCCATTATAAGTTTGTAGGGGGCGCTGGAGAGCCATTTCTAAAGATAACCCTTTTATTTACATATTTTTGTGTTCAGGTCATGAATGTGCACAAACGCCTTTTTGGGTCCAACTCGATCCGAGAAGGTGTTTGAGAGTTAAGAGACATTTTATTTTCACAAAAATGGCCACCTCGTTACAGGCTTGCCACACCCATACCCGATAAGATATCATAAACAAAGTCACAACTTTGGTTGGCACACGTGTCTAGATGATACTCACCAAATTTGGGGCCATTTAGATTAAAACACAATGATTTGCATCTTTCTGCGCAAGGGGTGCGATTTTAGTGGCTGCGCGTTTCACCCCACATGGCGGACTTCCTGTTGAGTTTAGAGTTTGGCTGTCATTGACTTTTCTGTTTGCCCTGAGGTGTCCTATGGATGTACCAAGTTTCATTTTTCTACATTGGAATAAAGTTACTTTCACTTTCCATTGGCCCGATGTATTTTGACTTTTCTAGGGGTCGCCACTGAGTCATTTTTCGTATTTTTTTTTCGGGGACTTCAAATACATAAATTTTTCGCTGGGCTTGAAATCTGGGACCAATAAAAATGACTTTTAGTTGTACGTTTACTGGGTTAAATTGAGGATCATTTTGCAGAAAAAATATGATAAAAAAATATATACCGAATTATAATAAAAAAAAATATAACTCGAGCAAAAAAGTCTAGAAAAACACTTGTCTATTTTACATACATGTGTTTAGCTCATTTTGCCCAAGTTTGGTGTCTGTGGAAGGAAGCAGCTTTTTTCTGTGTACTTTTAAAAAGAGGTGTATTTTAAGTCGGACCAAATTTTCAATTCAAAATGGCCGCCTTCCCGTGTGTGATAGGGTGTGGTCCCCATTGGCTTTTTGTTCATAAGCCCATGCTGGATGTGTGTACCAAGTTTCATTTGCCTACGACAAACTAAAATTTTCACTTCCCATTGACTTTTTCCAAATATTTGGGGCGTTGCTATGGCAACACATTTATAGATAGGGGTGGTTGTCATTGGCTTTTATGCTCGTCATGACATAAGAGATGTGTGTACCAAATTTCATGTCTCTATGACAAACTAAATTCTTGGGTCCCATTATAAGTTTGTAGGGGCGCTGGAGAGCCATTTCTAAAGATAACCCTTTTATTTACATATTTTTGTGTTCAGGTCATGAATGTGCACAAACGCCTTTTGGGTCCAACTCGATCCGAGAAGGCGTTTGAGAGTTAAGAGACGTTTTATTTTCACAAAAATGGCCACCTCGTTACAGGCTTGCCACACCCATACCCGATAAGATATCAACAACAAAGTCACAACTTTGGTTGGCACATGTGTCTAGATGATACTCACCAAATTTGGGGCCATTTAGATTAAAACACAATGATTTGCATCTTTCTGCGCAAAGTGCGATTTTAGTGGCCGCGCGTTTCACCCCAGATGGCGGACTTCCTGTTTAGTTTAGGGTGTGACTGTCATTGACTTTTCTGTTTGCCCTGAGGTTTCCTATGGATGTACCAAGTTTCATTTTTCTACGTTGGGAAAAAGTTACTTTCACTTTCCATAGGCCCAATGTATTTTGATTTTGTAGGGGTCGCCACTGAGTCATTTTTCGTATTTTTTTTTCGGCGACTTCAAATACATAAATTTTTCGCCGGGCTTGAAGGCTGGGACCAATAAAAATGACTTTTCGTTCATGTTCACTGGGTCAAATTTAGGATCATAGGTCGACAATAAAAAAAAAAAAAAAATAAATAAATAATCCGAGCAAAAACAATAGGCCCTCCCGGTCATCAACGGCTCGGGCCTGATAAGAGATACAACACACTGTTATAAATACAATTCTAAATACGATTTTATAGACATAATACTATATTGACTGTGCTGATAACTGTGTTCAGAAGACTGTAGTTGTCCACATATTAATTACTCATGATCTCACCAAATATTGACTGGATACAGATGGACAGACTTGAATACAACGTCAGTCGTTGCTGTCCTGCGGGAAATCCTCGCACCGACCCGGGACAACAGGTCATCGAACTGGGGCGGGTCAGTGGGAAATACCGCTGGCGGCCGTCATCAGCGCAGCTCCTGGAGAAGTTTGTGAAACTTACGGGCTGGGTCCACCTCTGAAGCTTGGATGGACCCCGCAGCGCGCGAGCGGGTTCACGCCGTTTTTCAGTCCTCCAAAGTAAATAGAGCACTGCTACTTTCTCGACAAAATCCATCTCAACCATTCTTCAACAAGACCGGAAGACAACCCGCCTGGCAGAAGCCCCTCCTATGGCCAGTCGCGTCTGTTGTTGAGTGAATTTCACGCGCGAATGAAGCGAATTTCACGCGCGAATGAAGCGAAATGTTCAGCGTCCAACTACGCGCGAATAGCGCGATTTATTCGCGCAATTCGCGTTTGGTGTAAACGCCCCATAAGGCCATTAAAAATTGATGCAGGGGGAGAGAGCAGAATAGATTGAAATAGATATAAATATTTTGGTAAAATTTTCATTTTTAATAAACTTATTCGACCAATCATTGAAATAGGTAAATTGGTCAACTGATTAATCTTCTCCGTTAAGTCATTGTAATTTTTGGGAACAATTTTTTTCAATTGGGTATAGTCTGTTTCAAATTGGAGCACAACAAAATTACATTGTCGGTATATAGAGCGATGCAATGCTCCCTATTGTCTATCGTAATACCTTCCAGAATGGGATGATTGCGGATTGCCATTGCAAGAGGTTCAATTGCCAATGTAAATAATAATGGGGACAGAGGACAACCCTGTCTCGTATCTCTATGCAGCTTAAAAGGTTCGGATATTTGCCCATTTGTAAGCACCATGGCCTGAGGATCAGTATAAGGTAGTTTAATCCACGAAAGTAATGGCTTTTTATCCCAAGTCTTCGAAGAACTTCAATCAAAAAGTGCCATTCCACCTTATAAAAAGGCCTTTTCGGCATCCAGGGATAAAATGGCTGTATCCCTGCGACCAGACTTCTCAAATACAATATTAAGCACTCGCCTAATGTTGTGGAAACCCTGTCGTCCCTGGACAAACTCGTTTTGATCAGAGTTTACCATTTGTGGTAACACCTTATCTAGGTGTCTGGCCAAAGCTTTGCACAGAATTTTAAGATCATTATTAAGAAGGGATATATATATATATATATATAAAATCCACACAGAGTAGAGGGTTTGCCTGGGTTTAACAACAATGTAATTACAGCTGTATTCAACGAGGGTGGGAGCAGTCCATTATTTGAAGACTCCTTATACATTTCTAGTAAAGGCTGCATTAATAAGTTTTGTATATAACGTTTTATATATTTCAATGGGAATCCCATTGGGCCCCGGTGCCTTTGACCCCTTCATACTTCCAGTGGCTGCCATCAGTTCATTTAAAGTTATTATTATTAGGCCCGAGCCGGTGATGACCGGGAGGGCCTATTGTTTTTGCTCGGATTTTTTTTTTTAGGCCCGAGCCGGTGATGGCCGGGAGGGCCTATTGTTTTTGCTCGGATTTTTTATTTTTTTTTTCTTCCGACCCAATGATCCTAAATTTGACCCAGTGAACATGCACAAAAAGTAATTTTTATTGGTCCCAGACTTCAAGCTCGGCGAAAAATTTATGCATTTGAAGTCCCCAAAAAAATACGAAAAATGACTCAGTGGCGCCCTACAAAATCAAAATACATTGGGCCTATGGAAAGTGAAAGTAACTTTTTTCAACGTAGAAAAATGAAACTTGGTATATCCATAGGACACCTCAGGGCAAACAGAAAAGTCAATGACAGTCACACCCTAAACTTAACAGGAAGTCCGCCATGTGGGGTGAAAGGCGGCCACTAAAATCGCACTTGCGCAGAAAGATGCAAATCATTGTGTTTTAATCTAAATGGCCCCAAATTTGGTGAGTATCATCTAGACACATGTGCCAACCAAAGTTGTGACTTTGTTGTTGATATCTTATCGGGTATGGGTGTGGCAAGCCTGTAACGAGGTGGCCATTTTTGTGAAAATAAAGCGTCTCTTAACTCTCAAACGCCTTCTCGGATCGAGTTGGACCCAAAAAGGCGTTTGTGCACATTCATGACCTGAACACAAAAATATGTAAATAAAAGGGTTATCTTTAGAAATGGCTCTCCAGCGCCCCTACAAACTTATAATGGGACCCAAGAATTTAGTTTGTCATAGAGACATAAAATTTGGTACACACATCTCTTATGTCATGACGAGCATAAAAGCCAATGACAACCACCCCTATCTATAAATGTGTTGCCATAGCAACGTCCCAAATATTTGGAAAAAGTCAATGGGAAGTGAAAATTTTAGTTTGTCGTAGGCAAATGAAACTTGGTACACACATCCAGCGTGGGCTTATGAACAAAAGCCAATGGGGACCACACCCTATCACACACGGAATGCGGCCATTTTGAATTGAAAATGTGAACCGACTTAAAATACACCTCTTTTTAAAAGAACACAGAAAATAGCTGCTTCATTCCACAGACACCAAACTTGGGCAAAATGAGCTAAACACATGTATGTAAAATAGACAAGCGTTTTTCTAGACTTTTTGCTCGAGTTATATTTTATTTTATTATAATTTGGTATATTTTTTTTTATTATAATTTTTCTGCAAAATGATCCTCAATTTGACCCAGTAAACGTGCAACTAAAAGTCATTTTTATTGGTCCCAGACTTCAAGCTCGAAAAATTTATGTATTTGAAGTCCAAAAAAATATGAAAAATGACTCAGTGGCGACCTACAAAAGTCAAAATACATTGGGCCTAAGGAAAGTGAAAGTAACTTTTTTCCAACGTAGAAAAATGAAACTTGGTACATCCATAGGACACCTCAGGGCAAACAGAAAAATGTATTACAGCCATATCGTAAACTCAACAGGAAATCTACTATGTTGGGTGGAATGCGTGACCACCTAAATTGCACCCCTTGTGTCTAAAGGCTTTTCATCTAAACAGCTCCAAATTTGGTGAGTATCATCTAGACACGTGCAAAAAAAAGTTATCAATTTGTTTTTTGATAGATTTGTGGCTGTGGTCGTAATGAGTCTGTGAAGAGGCAACTATTGGGAAATAAATGCCATTTACCAATTGCCAGGATCCTTCTCAACAGAAAATGTTGGGTGGAATACATGACCACCTAAATCGTACACTTTGTGCTAAAGGGTTTTCATCTAAACAGCTCCAAATTTGCTTTAAAGCACGACATGCAATCCTCCGAATATATGTGTCCCCACGGTCTCAAGGGAGGCGAGGGCCTTTATCGCCGCTTGCGGCTTTAATTATAGTTATATTTATATAGCGCCTTTCCAGAGCTCAAGGATGCTTTACATATCAATTATTATTCACTCCACAGTCACACACTGGTGGTAGTAAGCTACATCTGTAGCCACAGCTGCCCTGGGGCAGACTGACAGAGACGTGGCAGCCATTCCGCGCCTACGGCCTCTCCGACTAACACCATCAACATCAACATTCTAACACATTCATAGTTCACATTCACATTCATTCAAGTTATTTCAAGATCCACGTCAGCCAAGAGATTATCTTCCAGAGGAGTAATAATCAATGAATCCAGAAAGTCTTTCTGATTTTGTGAAGCAGAAAGAGAAATATTTGTGTAATATAAGTTTTCTTAGAAATCTCTAAAAACGTTATTAATTTCTTTAAAATCACTGGTTTCAGACCCCTATCTCATTTCAATAGTATTTATAGTTCTTTCAGACTCTGATTGTTTGATACGCCAAGCTAACAGCTTACTGGCTTTTTCCCCCTGCTCATAATATGATTGCTTCAATGTTCTTTACTGGATTGAACATGTGAAGTATCTTTACCCGTCGTTCTATCAATTTCAGGTTTGAGAGCGCAGTTAAATTCCCCACCTATAACATTGGCACATTTGCAAATCAGCCAAAGATAAAAACAGATTCCTGAAAAAAGTAGGGTTATCATCATTTGGGCCGTATAAATTAACTAGATTTATTCTAATTGAATTAATTTCACATTGTATAATTAGAAATCTCCCAAATCTGTCTCCTACCTTTTCTAGACAAAAGGGCACTGTTTACACTTCCAATCGGCCCCCCATAGGCAGAGTCTGGTTTTGGAGCTCCGTCGGTCCACGAAAAAGAGGAACAGCATATCTAGCGATCAGGACGAAGCTACATGTATAAAGACTCTGGCAGACCCACCAGACATATATTTGAGAGACGTGCTTGGTTTTCCAAATTGTCCACTTTTCGTTTTAGCTCCTCCACACGAGTTGTTGTAGTGTTGGTCTGAGTCTTCACAGCTGTTAAATCGTCTTTGTTGGTGTTTATTCTCTGTTCGGCGCTAGTCATTCGACTGGTCAATGTTTGCACCACGTTAACAGCACCAAGCAAATCATCAAATTTTGATGTAAACTCTCCGTTCATTCGTGTGAAGTCTCCCCTTAGTGAGAGAATCGCAGCCAGACTTTCACGTGAGCTGTCGCCATCGTCTACGTCAGTAGCGTTAGCTGAGGTTTCGGGGCTAGTTAGCTCCAAACTTAGCTCAGAGGAGTCCTCCGCCGTTATCTTAGAGGATTTCAACATCTTATTCGCTTTTGGTGGCATCCTGGTTGATTTAAATTTAACTTTCGATTTGGCCTTTAATTGAGTGGCGAAAGTTGTCAGATTGTTATTTTTCTAAATTTCACGCTGGAGCTAGTTTCGCGCCATAACCGAAAGTACTCTAGTTGACTTTTACTTTATTAATAAATGTGACCCGTCTGTTTGTTGGAATCACACAAAGATAAACTTTATTGATCCACAAACGAGAGGCACAGGGCTCAGCTACAATCAGGAACAGAACGATGGGCCTCCTGCAGGAATGTTTTCCTTCTTAAAGCTTCTTAAATGTTCTTTTTAGGAGAATCTCTCTAAGTGGAATTCAAGCGTTTTCAAACAGCCTGGTTCATCTTTCCTGCTTTTGTAAATGCTCTTAACATAGATTTAAAGGAAATGTTGAATGCCCCTTTTTCATTTATTAACAGTCCCTTGTGCTCCCAGTGAAAAATATTTGACATGTTTGTAGCGTACTGTAGATGATTATAGAAATATTAATTTATTAATTTGGGTAAATTATCAACTAATATTTTTATCATCAAAATTGTCTCGTTGAGGGCACCACCCAGATAAGTTCTGGGAAACTGATTATATTTACTAAGTCTCAATTAATCTGAAGGAATAGAATTTGACCTGTGTTCGAATATGTGCTTCTATAAACATTAAAACACCAAATCAAGATCTTTAATGTTTTATGGGGTTTTAGTAAAGATTATACAAAGTTAACATATTAATGGGAAATGATGGGGATAGGACACAAAGGAACAGTTATTACACATAATGGGAATAATGATTAACACAGAACAATAAACAATAACCTTTACTGACTAGAACTTTGTGGAGGATAATGAATGTTTTGACTGATTAAAACTCGGCTGGGGAGTTTAATTACCGGATTATTAAGAAGGGGTTTAGTGAAGGAGATAGGTGTATTGACTTGGGGCTTATGAAATACAGTTTAAAACGCCAAACTCCTGCTGTGTCACGTGCGGCTTACTTGGTTCGCTGGTACTGGCCCAGTTCGATTTCCGTCACAGATCCAAAGTTTTGCTCCGGGTTCTGAAGCGGGGCGTCTGGGTTCCGAAGATACCGCTCTCACAAGGTGTCTGTCACGTGACTGGCCGCTGGCTGGTTCAGCTGGGAGGCCGGGAAATGGAGTTGAGGAAAGGCGTCAACTGTATAAAGCCGTATTAGTCTATTTCTTTGCCGTTGGCATTAGGCAAGAACAAATTAGAGTCTTTGAAAAATATCGCTAGACCACTGGAAAAAGGGTCTCTCGGGAGTCGTTCCTCTGGCTTAAAGCGTCCATTAGTTCAAGCTGAGTTCTTGGTCTTTCTCAAGAACTACCAAAATGTCTTCCTTCTCGTGTGAGTGACGTCACAAGAGTATCTTACAAAAATAGACAATGTGTGGCTGGTTAAAAAGAAAAATTCACGTTGGCTGGCGGGCAACGGGTCTAGAAAAATTTAGAGTAACCTAAGTTAAAGAGTAGAGGGTCCGAGGCGGACAAGGCGAAAGCTTAAGCTGCAGAAGAAGCAGCGTAAGACTAAGAGTGTCTAAGAGCGTAAAAGAAGAGTAGGCTAAATGAGTCTAAGAGCAGCCTGAGGGCGTAAAGAGAAGAGGGTCTAAGAGCGCTATTTCCGGCGCGCACAGGGTTTTTGTGCGCCTTGAAGGGGCGTGTTTTGAGGCACGGCCTGGGCGTGTTTGGGTGCGGCCTAATTTAGTGGAAGTTATCCCACCTAAATTTTTAATTCACATAACCCTTTTATCTTCCACAAAATAACATTGATTTTTTTAGTTTTGCACAATCATAACCATACAAATACATTTGGCACTGCAGATTTGTACCGATAGAATGCATCTTTAAGCATGCTGTAACACACATAAATTTGTTCAACACTTTATCAACTGTAAACTTGTAAGACTGATTGTAAAGAGTCAATTCTTCTTGTTGTGAGTCTAAATCCTGTGGGGAAAACATTACCATATACTTAGAGACACACTTTTAATTGCATAAACACAATAAGACAATGTCCTTTGGTTTGATGAAAGACTTAGCGGCGTTCCTCCATACTGTCGCTAGAGGGCAGTATGGTATCATCCAGAAAGTCTCAAGTCTTTTACACTTCAAAGTGCATTCCAGTGTTCAAACGAACGGTCATAAAAGAAAGAGAGCTGGATAAACAGTCTTATCTCAAAGGATTTACAATTGTCCTGACAGGGTACCACGCCACCTAGGATCGTGAACCTGGTTCACTCCGACTTAATAACAACATTGGGCCATCTGGATTTATTTAAAAAGACATGCTCAATCTCCTTTGGGAGAAATCAGACAGGGTTAGTATGTCTTTATGGTGTTGGAGTATTTGTAAAACAACCGTTTATCCTGTGTAAATGGCCACCAGGTCTTAACAAAAACAATGAGACCTCTGGAAGGAATCCCAGAGGTGAGGTTCACCCCATGGTCATCTCCTGTGGGGGTTGCTCACTGTGGCAGGCCGATGATTTCACTACATGTTTCAATCAAAATGTCTCATGGTTTGGGTCAGAGGTCAGCAAACAGCGCCCTGTAGGACAATTCTGACCCGCAGCCAAACATTTCTGGCCCATCAGATGATTTTGAAAATTGACTGATTATATTATATGAATGTGAGTCCCAAAAATAACATCCAGTCAAAGCTTAACCCATCTCTACCTAGAAATGTTTAGAATATCCTATTTATGCCTATCTGCTTCTGACTTTGACACACATACTTTGACTCTGAGCTGCTCCTGTGGACAAGAAGGAGGGACATTTTAGATGATCTTTACCTGCCCATGCTTTGAGTAAAATTATGAGCTATATTTGTGATTAAACTGGCCCCAACATCAGAGACTCAAAATCTTTAAAACAAGAATCAAGGTCAAACATTGTTAATAAAACCCTTCTTTATCTTTTTAACTTGAGCAGTTTCAACAAACTTCTAAACATTAGCTTTTTGTTTTCATATAACAGACCAGTATTTCTTTAGGTGCTTTTACCTCTTGAGAAGGCCGCAACAAAAAAAGAGGTGGGCACAACATCAGCGTCTTAAGCCCTTTGCAGGACTGTTGAGATCTGATCATGTCATGTCCTTCATGCTAATCCAAACAGGAACTTGTCATGACTAGAGGTAGACCAAGCCTCTCCCATGGTACCTCTTAAATGGTCGTCGTGTAAGGGTGGCGCCATACGGTGATTTTACAGCAAAATACAGCGATATACCTCCGTCCACCAGAGGGCAGGCTCCAAAAGCGGAAATATAAGGAGAAACCCAATGGCGACTTTACAAGAGTAAAACTCATGTTTACAGCCTGGTACAAAAGATGGCTCCGGTCTCTAGAGCTAAGTTTTTACTACGTGACAACTCTGGGGGGGGTGAATTTTTGAAAATTACGTTGGTTTATGCTATCTAAAAACTATTGTTTTACTATGGAATAAAACCCGAAAAGCCCGGAGCCAGTTTAATACCGGGTTTTGGTACCCATCCCTAGTGATAATAGAAGTCAAAGAAAAACCAGTGTTAATGAAGTTGTGCTTTGCTGTGGGATTAAAGCTGGTGCAGCTGTAAAGAGTCCAGTGTTACTATGGGCAATAAAATCAGCATTATATCCAAAAAAGTAAATAAAAACTGAGATAAAAGTGCTTGAGTCAAGCCCAGGATTAAGTTCAATGTTTCAAATAAATAACAGGATGAATATTAGACATCCATCATTTATATCTGTTAAGTATTTATATAATTTTGTCTTTTGCTTAGTGTCTGTCACCCACTGCCCTAACCTGGCAGAACTGTGATTTTTGGTCATTTTTGGTCAGAAAATTAATTATAACACAAAACACTTTCTTTAATTCATAGTTAGTGGTAAAGCCATTTATTGTCAAACAACTGTGTTTACTCTTTTTAAATCATAATGACAACAGAAACTACCCAAATGACCCTGATCAAATGTTGTCTGTTGTCCAAATACTTCAGGATGCAGCCCGTCAGCCAAAAACCACTGCAGCCATTCCCCTTTCATCAAACGTTCCTAGATGTCCTCTTGAACTGATAAATGTCAGTTTTTATACACCAGCTGCTTTGACCTACTGTGTGACATATACAAGTTTATTCCACATTATTCCTCTGCAAAGCTTTCTAATTGTTCTGAAAGACAAAGCCACCTGGTCTGAAGCTGCTGCCATTGACCTTCCTGTGTTGAGTTCCTCCAGTCACAGTCTGAGCTGCTTTATATAGGTTTAAACTGATCCTGACTGACTTTAATAGCTCCTCCTCTGTTCTGCTTCACTCTCTCTGCTCTTTTGTCCACTGCTCTCTTTCTGTGTCAGACCCTGATGATGTCAGGCTGGTGGGCGGAGCCAGTCGCTGTGATGGAGCCCTGCAGCTTAAACACTTGGACCAATGGAGAGATGTGGTGATGGACATAACTGAGTGGAACCTGAAGACAGGAGCTTCTGTCTGTCGTCAATTGGACTGTGGCTCTGTGATTTCTGTTGAACACAGAACAGTTTCTGCTCGTTCTTTTTGGTCGATGAGCTCCTCCTGTGTCCAGTCTACATCTTCACTGAGAGAGTGTGTGGTCTTAGATGATTCAACCAGACCCTACCTCTCTGTCCTCACCTGTTCAGGTAACACTGCACTGATGACATCTGTGGCTTCACTTTGAGTCAGAGTCATTTTGAGTCATTTGGGTCCTCCGCTTAGCTAACACTTAGTTAATTATTAATATGACACTCAGATTAGTTTAAAACAAGTGTTGGACTTTATTTGGTTTAAGTTAAATTTTGTCGTTTGTGTTTATTTTGTTTTTATTATTTACTGCTAATGTTATTTTCTAATTCAGTTTAGTCTCTGTTTACTGATTGTTTTAATTGGTCTCGGGCCAGCTGTCAATCATTTAGATGATTTGCATAAGTAGGTGAAGGGAGGGGGTCTGCAGGGATAGAGGACACATGGTTTTTAGCAGGGACAGAGAAGCTGCAGGCTCAGCTGCTGTCTGTGAGTCTGTGGTCTTATTGTGGAAAGTCCTTGTCCACAAAACGCTGCAGAAGTTCCACAGCTAAAGGAATCTGTTTTTCATGCAATCATGTCAAGAAAAGAGATCAACCAAATGCAAACAAGCCCAAAGGTTTATGACCAGCTGTGATTTAATGCAGTCAAAGGACAATGTAAATGAAATCTCTACTGGACTAAACAATCAAATGTTTGGATGAAGCTAAGCAACTGCAGGAATGCTTTGTGTCACTGGACTTACCTGAGGATGAGGAGTAAAAACTAAATAAACCACAGAGAAAACTCTCTGAATCTCAGCAGATCTCCTCTGCGTACATGGACAAGATAGAAAAGTGTTCCCAAATCAGTCATTTACTTTGTTCCAATGCAGTCATTTACTTTGTTCCAATCTAGTCCACTACAGCAATCCCAGCCTGGACAGGAGATCACAGTTCAAATCAAGCACACAGCAGGACAAAATACACTTCTGAAAGGAAAAAGGAATTTGTTTTGGATGCTTCAAATACAGACACAAGCAAAGACTGCAGGAGTACTTTGGATTATTTGACCTATGACTCTGTGGTGGCAGCAGCATCACTGAGAGGGTGTTTAGTCAACTCTTAGTTTACTTTGTTCAAGCATAGTCTTTCTAATCCACTTGTGTATATTCTATTTTAGTTTATTTTGTTTCAGCATAGTTTAATTTTACACATGTATTTATGTTTGATTAGCTCGTGTTTACTTTTTATTTTCTCTCCACTGTACCCCCGCTGTTGCAAAATGCAATTCAATTTCCCCATTGCAGGACAAATAAAGGTTTTTCTTATTTTGATGCACCCATCTGTCCTTCAAGAGGAAAAGGAGGAGACAAACACAAGTGTCACAGTCACTGAGCAGCAGCAGACATGTGACCATATAGAGGCTGGAGAAGTGGTCAAAACTGTTTTCTCTTTTGTGGCTGTGCAGGTGAAGAACCAGAGAAGACAGTGCACATGCTTTCCTGGACCCTGGGAGTTCTGGCACTTTGTGCACTGATGGGTGTAAAAAACTGTAATATTCTATTGAGGACAATGGGACAGACTAAAAGCAATTATACCACTGTAAGAACTGGTTTGGAGGAGGTTCAATAAGAAGAGCTTTAGAGAGTATAACAGGACTGACAGCACAAGCCTCCTCTGTTTGCACTGGTTATGATAAAGACACATTTATATCACAGTTCACAGAGTGTGTGTAATTCAAGCGGGTAAACTGGTAATGAACATTTATATTTTAAGACCATGTTAGTGTCTAATGCCACAGGAGTGGAGTAGGCCAACATAATGGTACACTTCATTTCTGCATATGCTAAGGCTGAAAGAACATGTCTAATGACAGTCCCTTGTATCGTCTGAATCCCTTCATAGAGGATTTGCATCATCAGAGTTGGTGGTCACCTGTCTAAATCTGCTCTGCCTCTGAAGGTGAAGCATCATGTGATCCTGTCAAAAGACCTGCATGTATCCCAGCTGATACTATCTCACATCCATCAACAACTTGGACACGCTGGACACAATCACATGCACAGGCTGAGACAGAAGTACTGGATCATTATTGCTAACGCTGCAGCCAGAAAGACCCTCTGAGAGTGTCTCTGCAGGAGCTACAGAAGAAAACTGTGAGAGCAGAAAATGTCAGACCTGCCTGAAGAGATAGATGTGCCTCACAAAGCACAATTTACAGATGTGGGAGTGGATTCTTTTCTACATCCGGATGTGAGGAGATGGAGGGCTTGGTCCGCTCTGTGAAGGTTCATACCAAAACAGGATCTTAGAGAGACAAATAACCAAGCTCTGTCTCCTCCTGGAGGCCGTCACATGACAGTGCAGCTTGCTCTGCCTCTACCTCTGTCCTCCAGCCTTCTCCTTTTTTCAGGTCTAATAAGAAAGAAGAAAAATAGCTCCCTGTGCTAATGTTAGTATTTGTGGGTAGCACCTTCACAATTAGGGGCTGGGTTGTTGGAGCTTGTTTTATACTTTATTTGGTTTAAGTTAATTAATTTTTTTTCTTCGGTTAATTTTGGTATTTTATTTTTGTTTTGCTTTTATTATTTATTGCTAATGTTGTTTTGCTAATTTAGTTTATTCTCTGTTTACTGATTGTTTTCATTTGTCACTGGCCAGCTGTCACTCATTAATGTGTCCACAGACTCTTTGTCTGTCTTTATTCAGCCTCTCTCTGTGTTTCCACAGACTCTGTGAGGCTGCTCCATGGGCCCAGGCTGTGCTCAGGATCACTGGAGGTCCACTGGGACCAGTCCTGGACCTCAGTCTGTGAAGAGGACTTTGACCTCCAGGATGCAGAGGTGGTCTGCCGGGAGCTGGGCTGTGGCTCTCCTTCTCTCCTCCAGGGGGAGCTCTATAGAGAGGGGCGGTTTCCTCTGGGGCAGACATTCCAGTGTGAGGGCCATGAGTCTACTCTGATGAACTGTACCAGGTCCAGATCAGGGAACACCTGCTCATCTGAAAAAGCCGTGAAACTCACCTGCTCAGGTGAGCTCTTCTCTCATCTGTCTTTCTAAACATGACATTGACATTTTATGTATAAGATATCACACTGGTAACAACCTCAAATTAAGTTTTTGCAGATGAATTCTAACTTTATCAACAATCCATCCATAAAACTCTTTTAAACCTTTTGGAGTCTGTCAGGATTGACAGAAATTGGACTAAAGCTTAAGGCTTTCAACCCTTAAAAAAAAAAAAAAAAAAAAAAAAATTATCCCGGAAAAGCTCAGAAATGCGGAAATAATAATTAAGATGCCCATGAACAAACTACCTCTATTGGACTTTTACTTCATTATTAAATGTGTCCCGTCTGTTTGTTGGAATCAGACAAAGATAAACTTTATTGATCCACAAAGAAGAGGCACAGGGCTCAGCTACAATCAGGAACAGAACAATTGGCCTCCTGGACTAAGACAAAGGTTAGAAGGATGGTCGAGTCTACATTAGAAGGATGGGGTCTTCTATCTATGAGGAGCAATCGTCATGTGAAAACTATAAAAACCCAAGTTCGATTTGCAGACCTTTAGTAGAACTGGGGATATTCTACTCAGGTCATTTGTTGTTGTTATAATAAAGACTCCCGGACCCTATACTCCTGGAGAACCCCCCACGGGGCGTTACGAGGGACACGGTCTGCCTTCTCCAGATCAACAAAGCACATGTGGACAGGTTGGACAAACTCCCATAAACCCTCCAGCCCCTGGAGAGGGTTTAGAGCTGGTCCAGTGTTCCACGACCGAGACAGAAACCATCTTGTTTCTCCTGAATCCAAGGTTCAACTATTGCCTGAATTCTCCTCTCCAGTACCTGACTTTCCCGGGAAGCTGAGGAGTGTGATCCCTCTGTAGTTGGAACACACCCTCCGGTCTCCCTTCTTGAAAAGAGGGACCACCACCCCGGTCTGCCAGTCCAGAGGTACTGTCCCCAACCACCACGTGATGTTGCAGAGACGTATCAGCCACAACATCAAGAGACATCAGGTACTCAGGGCGTATCTCATCCACCCCCGGGGCCTTGCCACCGAGGAGCTTCCGAACTACCTCAGTGACTTCAGCTTGGTTAATGGACAAGTCCACCTCTGAGCCCTCTGCCTCTGCTTCCTCAGTGGAAGACATGTTGATGAGATTAAGGAGAGCCTCAAAGTATTCTTTCCACTGTACGACAATATCCCCAGTTGAACAGCTGCCCACCTCCACTGTAAATAGTGTTGTCACTGCTTCCCCCTCCTGAGGCGACGGGACGGTTTGCCAGAATTTTTTGAGGCCAACCGTCCTTCTTCATGACCTCACCAAACTTCTCCCAGACCTGGGTTTTGCCTCCAAAACCACCCGGGCTGCAGCCCGCTTGGTCTGCCGGTACCTATCAGCTGCCTCAGGAGTCCCACAAGCCAACCAAGCCTGGTAGGACTCCTTCTTCAGGAGTTGAAGATCTGTCTGACAGGGGACTCGGTTAAACGTTCCCAACAGACCCTCACAATACATTTGAATCTGCCAGATCTTTTTATTTACTTCTCTTTTGCTTTTAAATGCATCCAACCTCACGTTTAAGCAGACAGGTTAAGGAATGATTTTAATATCAAACCATTTATTAACCATCAAACCAATATCAAACCATTTATCAAACCACAAATTTCCAACACTAAAGCACAATAATAATTTACCAGTCACCATTATTTTGTACCCATGCTCTCACTACACGCTGTTCTGTTGTCAATGAACACACGCGGCAACGCTTCTGTCATCGTCGTTTGACGTCCTCTCTGTGTGCGTGCTACAACCGGCAACGACTTCTGATCCCAGGGTCCTACGAGAACCTGGTAGCTGCCTCAATTGTGCCTGTAGTGGTAACGTTAACCATAGTGACCTTATAGTAAAAGGCTTATACTTTCGTCTATGACTAAGCAGGTGGTTTTTCCAGACTTTTACTAACTGTAAAAAAAATGAAGAAACAAAAAACAATCACCTCGTTTTTTTTTTTTTTAACAAACAATGTAAGTATCCTATGCTTGCAGACTTTCCCAGATGTGGCAGAATATTTTGTTATGGGGAATAGCTAAAAAAAAAAAAAAAGCTTTTGCATAAAACACAGTAAATGAACACAAAGAAAGTGGTTGGATGTTACGGCCCAAAAGAGTCGAACATATTTAAAAGAGGACACAGGAGGCAAAACAGTTAATTTCAAAAATTGTTTTTATTCATTTATTTTTAGACTGTTAAGCTTTTGTTTTATCTTGATGTTTTAATCTGTAGAGTTAGTAAAAAAACTCCAACCCTCCCGTGCCCAAAAAAGACTGAAAAGTATCAAAGAAAAAGTGGACCTGGTGAGCCGGCCAAACAAACATAAAAGAAGTGACCCCGGGCCAACTCTGTACAGGGCCGTAGAAGCCGGGGCCAACTCCTCTACCACCCTACA
This sequence comes from Perccottus glenii, assembly GCA_024416835.2. Lineage (NCBI taxonomy): Eukaryota > Metazoa > Chordata > Actinopteri > Gobiiformes > Odontobutidae > Perccottus > Perccottus glenii. Next base: position 9,724,206 of record CM044547.2, on the reverse strand, counting down.
CAACACAAACCCCCATTACTAACCTGAACAAAATAAAGAACGATAAATCAGACAGCTGGTCCCATCAGGCCAAACAAAAACAAGGCTAGCCTAACAAAAAACTACAGAGCATGGAGCAAGCCGGCAGCGCTCAACAGCGTTGTCACCGAACAGCTGAGGCGGAAGGCGAGAGAGAGCGGCGAGCCTACTCAGGTGACTTATATACTCTAATGAGCCTGAAAAAACATCTAAACATCTAAAATATTTAAACTATGAAAAACCACCTAATACCAAAAGATACAAAGAAGATAAACAATTAACAAAATTACTACATAATATAAAGAAGAAAAAAGAAAGGTGCACCGACACCTAACAGGATAAAACAATTTATTGTCAAAAGATAATAGTTTTATCTGGACTTTCAAAACTAAATTAGGATCCTGACATAACATTATAATCTAATGTACTGTAATGTATAGGTTTACTGAGGTGTATTGTACTGTATTGTTTGATGCTAAGTTTGTCAAAAACAACACATTTTTTACATCTCCTTATAGCTGGAAACTATGTTCATGGCACGAAGGATATAGATCATGTTTACAAAATCATGTTTATGCTTGGTTCGTCCCCCCCAGTTAAAAAATCCCACGGTCAAAGACACGTCCTTTCCTTTTATAAGTGGGCATTAAATGACACATGGTGAATGTCGTTGTAGATTTATGCTAATTAGCCACACAGCTTCCTCCCTTCTTTCTTTTTGTTTCTGGCCCACTTATCTTTTCTTCTATCCAAAACAAAAACAGATTTTCAATACAACATTCACACAATACAAAAACAGGCAAATATCCTGTACATGTAAGAAGGTAGGGACATGACTCCAAAAGGAAAAGCCGTAGTTATAATATTACAGGGTTAAAGCAAGGCCTAACACTGTTCCTGTCCCATCCCTTGTCCTTAGACCTTCCATCAGGGTAAGGAAAACTAAAAAAAAAAAAGAGAAACCTCACCCAGCAGGTCAGAGGTTTGCGTCCACCCTAGGAGGAGGAATAGGAAGCCAGTGTAATGAAGCCAGGACCGGAGTAATGTGATCGAACTTTCTGGTCTTTGTTAAAAGTCTGGCGGCTGTATTTTGGACCATTTGTAGTCTGTGAGTACTTTTCCTCGGCAGTCCAGAGAATAACGCATTGCAATAGTCCACAAATGCATGAATGAGAATTTCAGCATCAGCTAAAGAGAGGCAGGAGCAAATTTTGAGATATTCCTCAAGTGAAAAAAGCCCAGTTTAGTGACCTCACTAATGTGCTGCTGCAGAGATAGTGTGGAGTCAAAAATGACACCAAGGTTCCTCACAGTGTTGCCGTGCTCCAACACACAGTTGTTGATCGAGACAGTAAGATTGTTGAACTTGTGCCGATGACTGACAGGACCAAATAACAATAGTTCTGTTTTGTCCAAGTTCAAATGGAGGAAGTTTTGAGACATCCATGTTTTAATTGAAACGAGGCAGGCCTCTAGACGCTTGATGTCAGTAGTATTATTCGCTTTTATTGGTAGATACAGCTGTGTATCATTGGCATAACAGTGGAAGATTACTCCATAACTTCTGATGATTTGTCCCAATGGTGTAACATATAGTGAAAAAAGTATGGGACCAAGCACAGACCCTTGTGGCACACTGAATTTCACTGGTGCCGTGAAGGAGAAGGATTTATTAAAAGAGACAAAATGAGACCTATCACACAGATAGGAGTCTAACCAAGCAAGAGCAGAGCCAGAGATGCCAAACACATTCTTTAGTCTGTTGATTAGCACTGCATGATCAATCGTATCAAATGCAGCGCTGAGATCTAGCAATAACAGTAGAGCCGATAAGTCCTCGTCAATCTGAAGGAGAAGAACGTTAGTCACTTTAACTAAAGCTGTTTCAGTGGAATAAGAGGCCCTAAATGCAGACTGAAACGGCTCGAGGAGGTCATTTTCCGATAGATATATTTTTCCGATAGTAAGTTTTTTTAACACAACTTTTTCGAGGACTTTAGGTAGAAAAGGTAAATTGGAGACAGGATGGAAATTATTTAGGCATCCAGGATCCAGAGTAGGTTTTTTGAGTAGGGGTTTGACCAAAGCCTGTTTGAAAAGGGATGGAATGGTGCCAGTAGACAGGGACAAGTTTATAAATGGACAATTTGTCCCACATAGGGCCACAGTTCTTTAAGCTGTTTTGCTGGAAGGATATCCAGAAGGCACGTAGTTGCTTTACATGAAGAAACCACCTTTGTCAGCTCATCGAGGGATACAGGATCTAAGACTGAGAGACGAGAGGTCAGTGGATCCAAGTGAATGGGACCCGGAACTGAGGAAGACAAAACCAAAATATTGATATTTTCAATTTTATGTGTAAAGAAATCTAAAAAGTCTTTAGTGCACTAAATGGAGAGGAGTCTTCAGTTGTTTTTGGTTGGATTAGTTTAGCAACTGTCCCAAAGAGAAACCTGGGGTTATGCCGGTTTTCTCTATATAGAGATGAGAAATAAGCCGTCTTTGCAGTGCTGAGGGCGTGCTTATAGGTGTTTACACACAAACACCACTTTTGATAATTTAGATTAGTTTTTGACTTGCGCCATTTGCGTTCAAAACTCCTGCAGGCCTGTTTTAAAGCCCGGGTTTCCTCGTTATACCATGGTGTAGGTCGTCTGATTGGTCTGGGCTTTGTTCTGAGGGGTGCCACCGAGTCAGTGATGGCTGCGAGGGTTGCATGGACCTCCTTTGTGTAGGCCTCTACTGAGTTTCCAGGTGGAGTCAAATTATGAAGAACATCTGTCAGCCGTGTGGCAAACATTTCCATTGCAGCCGCGCTAAAATTCCGTGTAGACACTACGCATTAGTTGGAATTTGAGGGGAATTTATAACTTATCTCGAATTCCACCAAAGAGTGATCTGAAACAGCAGATGAAAGAGAGGAGACGAGAGATGGGAAACAGTAAAATCCATAAGGAAAGCAAAAGCAGATTTTTTTCTCTCTATAATTGATAAATCCAATGGAAACTCTAAAACTATATGGAACCAGCTAAAAAAATGACAGGCAATTACCCTAAAGAACAAGCAGTGTTAGAAATCAAAATAAATAAACTAACAAATAATTCTCCAGTCATAGCTGAAGCCTTCAGTAGCTACTTTATCCATTCTGTAGCCAAAATAGCAAAAACGTTTACACCAGTAACTAGAAGTAGGCCTTATGTTCGGTTGATACCAGGGCACAAGGTTTCAGTTTAATAAGTGTGACCATTAAGTCACTCAGAGCCTCCCGATGCAAAGACATCTTTGGTCTGGATGCAGTTATGCTCAAGGAGCTTAGCACATCCATTACACCCCCCATTAGTAAAATAATAAATTCGTCCTTTTCACAAAGCATGTTCCCTAGCCTCTGGAAATCATCTGTTGTAGTCCCAATTTTCAAAAGTGGAGATCCTCACTCCCTGGCAAACTACAGACCTATTAGTATACTTCCCTGTGTGTCAAAAATTATGGAAAAACTCGTGGCAAAACAAAAAACTAATCATATAAACACCACACCCTATGTCCTCCATCAAATGCAGTTTGGCTTTAGAGCCAATTACTCAACAGAGACAGCTACCTGCTCTCTCGTTGAAAACATTAGAGCACTGCTGGACAGAGATGGGGTTGTTGGTGCTGTATTTTTAGATTTAAAAAAAGCCTTCGACACAGTAAATCACAAATTCCTGCTCTCCAAGTTATGCACCTTTAATTTCACTCCCGATGCACTTAAATGGATCAAATCCTATTTGGTTAATCGCTCCCAACATGTCAGAGTCCAATCCTATCAATCTACAGCCCTCAGTCTGTTCACCGGCCTTCCACAAGGATCAATTCTCGGGCCTTTACTGTTCTCACTTTACATCAATGACCTTCCTTCTGTTTGCAGTGACGTTTCTGTGCAGATGTACGCAGACAACACTGTAGTCTACATTCATGGCAGAAGTCTCTCTCAGGTGGCTGAAAAGCTCACTAACTCCATGGTTTCCATCTCCACTTGGTTAAAACACTCATGTTTACAGTTAAACACATCTGAAACAGTAGCAATGTTTTTCCATAAATCCAACTGTCCTCCCATCTGAAATCTAAACCAGTGTTAATTTCGTTGGCGAAATATTTTCGTCATTATTTTCGTCACGAATATTTTTTTGCGGACGAAAACGAAACGAAAACTAAAAAAGAAGTCACTGATGGAGACTAAAACTATAACTAAATTGATTGACATTATCGTCAACGAATAAAACGACGAAACGAAAATAGACCGTGATGAAAATCCAATTAGCAGACGGGAGAGATGAACAAAAGAACCAATCCGCAAAACGGAACAGGCAAACACACTCCGGTACAGTAGGTGGTGGTATGCACCGAAAAAATTGGTTGCGACCCGCCATTAATACTAGAGAAGAAGAAGAAGAACGGAACAGGCAAAACTGCATGAGAAGAAGAGAACCAATCATAGATTTGATTGAGCTCCCGGGAAGACGGCATTCAAAGAGCGACAAAATGTCCAAAGCTGGGAGAAAAAGAAGGGGAGACTTGTGGGCTCACTTCACGTTTGACGACGAGCAAAACAAAACAAAGTGTGAAGCATGCGGAGCGATCATTCGTGGCAAGAACACAACCAGTTTAAAAAGACATTTACAGACAAGCCACCCGGACAGCTTGAGACCATTAGCATTAGATCTGTTAGCAATGCCGGCTTCGCAAGCTTTTGCAGAGAGAGTTTTCAGTGTCACAGGTGACCTAACCAGGGGAAAGCGTAACAGAGCAAAAGTCACTGTAGCACGAAGTGCTTTCTTGAAAATGAATAGAGGTAAATAAGTGTTACTATTCTGTGGTTGAATTGCCAGAATTGTGGTAGCAAGAAGAAAATGTCGTTCAGTGCACTTTAGATTCGAAATTAAAAATGTTTGCACTTATTGTTCAGCTCAGCTGTAAGCTTTAAGGTCCTGGACCTAACTTTATTTTTCTTTTATTGATGGTGAATTGGCAGCTAGTTATTGTTTACATTACCATGACAGTGTTTGTTGCTGCATAAAAGCTTTTGAATTGAAATAAAGACACCGTTTTGTTGACATAAAGTTGAATTTGTGTTTTATATATTTTGTTTAAGTTTATTTTCTATACCAAACTTAAAAAATATTGTAAAAAATTGTCTAGTAAATCTGTTATTGATTTTAGTCTTATTTTAGTCGACTAAAATAACAAGCAATTTTAGTCGACTAAAATACCAAGCAATTTTAGTCGACTAAAATAAGACTATAATAATAATAATAATAATAATAATTGTTATATTTATATAGCGCCTTTCCAGAGCTCAAGGACGCTTTACATATCAATTATTCATTCACTCCACAGTCACACACTGGTGGTAGTAAGCTACATCTGTAGCCACAGCTGCCCTGGGGCAGACTGACAGAGACGTGGCAGCCATTCCGCGCCTACGGACTCTCCGACCAACACCTTCAACATTCTTACACATTTATACGAGGCAAGGTGGGTTAAGTGTCTTGCCCAAGGACACAACGACAGTATGAACTGTGGGGAGAGCGGGAATCGATCCTACTACCTTCCGGTTGAAGGACGGCCGCTCAACCACTGAGCTACTGCCGCCCCAACTAAAATTAAAACAAATCAGATGACTAAAACTTGACTAAAACTAAAAAGAATTATAGTCAAAAGACTAAGACTAAAACTAAATTAAAATTTTGTGTCAAAATTAACACTGATCTAAACACCTACCACACATTTAAGATACAGCTGAAGAAATGGCTTATTGACAACCAGCGCTGTGAGCACTGACTCTACCTCTCTCTGCTCCTGCTGGCCTCTTGCCCCATGTTACGTCCCGTCTCTGATGTTTGATTGTTCTGTAGGCTGAGTTTGTCTGTGAATGATTGTTTTGTCTGTCGCACTTCTGTTGTATATATTGTGTGTAGTGTAGATGATTATGAATGTAATAGAAATATTAATTTATTAATTTGGGTAAATTATCAACTAATATTTTTATTATCAAAATTATTGTCTCGTTGAGGGCACCACCCAGATAAGTTCTGGGAAACTGATTATATTTACTAAGTCTCAATTAATCTGAAGGAATAAAATTCTAGCTGTTTTGAATATGTCTTATATAAACATTAAAACACCAAATCGAAATCTTTAACGTGGGATTTTATTAAAGATTACACAAGGGAATAATGAGGAATAAAATAATGGCAACATAACACAAAGGGACAGTTATTAACACATAATGGGAATAATGATTAACACAGAACAATAAACAATAACATTTACTGATTAGAACTTTGTGGAGGACAAGGAATGTTTTGACTAATTAAAACTCGGCTGGGGAGTTTAATTACCGGACTATTAAAAAGGGGTTTAGGGAAGGAGATAGGTGAATTTATGGATATAATCGAAGTTCTGAATGGACCTTTACTCAAGACAGTGTACAGTTGTATAACGCCAAACACCAGTGTCACGTGCTCAATTCACTCTAGTCGTCCTACGAACTCAGCCGTCAGGGCCAAAAATCCAAAGTGATGTTCCAGAACTTTAAGCGGCTGCTCCAGCTGGTTGTTGCCAAGCGACAAGATGGCGGCAAGTGTACGCTGATCCCAAAGGAGCCGTGGAGTTCCGGAGTAGGGTAGAGAAGGCGTTCTGGTACTGTCTGGGAGTGTAAGGCAGGCCTCTACCCTGTGGTTGAGGCAAGAGTCTTTTAACACAAAAATTTATCACTTAAAAAGAGTCTCAGGAGTCGTTTTCTCTGGTTTAAAACGGCTTCGCGGGATTTGGTTCAGTCCGGTATCTCGTACAGAACTACAAATTCTCTTCCGTCACCTGGAGATGACGTCAAAAGAGTGTCTTACAAAAATAGGCAACGTGTGGCGTTAAAAAGAAAAATCACGGGCGAGTGCGACGGGTCTAGAAAAATTTTAATGTAAGTTAAGTCAATAGAGAAGAGTCCGCACGCAAACAAGATTGCTGGGGACCACGAAAAGAACAAACGAGCAAAAGAGAAAGAGAGTAAAAAGCTGGAGGTTTCCGGTGTGCGCACGCGTTTTGTCCGTGGCTTGAGGAGGCGTGTTTTGAGCTGGCCTGGGGCGTGTTTGGGGTACGGCCTGGTTTGGGGAAGTTATCCCAACTAAATTATAATTCAAATAACCCTTTATCTTCCACAAAGTAACATTGAATATTTAAACACATATAAATCCACATCGCTTTGCACCGTAGGATTCATACATAGAAAATAAATTTTTAAGCACATCATGGAAACATGTATTCATTTCAATTTATTAACAATGCAAGCTGGGAACCTTTAAGGAAAGATAATAGGGAGTTTTCTCGTTCTCTGGATCCTGTGGGGAGCATTACCATATACTTAGATACACACTTTTAATGGCATGAACACAATAACACAATGTCCTTTGAAAATCTTTCCTCCTTTAGTTTGATGAAAGACTTAGCGGCGTTCATCCATACTGTCACTAGAGGGCAGTATGGTATCATCCCAGAAGTCTCAAATCTTTTACACTTCAAAAAGGATTCCTGTTGGGTGTTAATAGCCAAACCGTAATTCACAGGATTACATCCTGTCGGGTGGAGACTTAAAGAGATACCTTGATCTCCTTTGAGATGGAGAAGGGTAAAGTCGTTAATTAGGGTTATTCCTGAGTTTTCTGTTCTTAGGAACACAACCGGCCAGCTGTTCCCCATTAACAGTGGGTGTTAAGATCCTTTTCAGTTGGTAAAGCAAACACTTTCTGAGTCTGAAAGAGGGGGTTTACAGCATAAATTGTCAGTCCGTGACATTTATTGCGGTCAACCTTTGTATGATACAGTCCATGGCCTGAACCCGTTGTCCTGGTCGCTACATGTGTAATACTTTTATAGATTGTGTGCTATTTCTTTGTAATGTTATGTAACTAAAAAATTTATTCCTCATGTTTTAGCCTGACTTTTAACATCTGTCATGGGACTACAGATGAAAAATAGCCTGTTGGCTAACTCTGGCATATTTACAGTCTTCTTTCTGTCTATCAATATGCACTGTCCCTGAAATAAATAAATAAATAAATAAATAAAAAACATCTATTCCCCGAGCCAAAACTAAATCAAGATAGTTTCCACTAATGTGTTTGGGCTCATGAACAAACTGGTTGAAAGACAGGGTTGTAAGCAGTGATTGAAATGCTCTGGCCAGAGGATCACACTCCTTATTTAGATGAATATTAAAGTCACCAACTAGAAGAATGTTATCAGCGTGGGTTATTAAAACAGAGAGAAAAGCTCCAAACTCATCCAAGAAAGAAGAGTAGGGACCCTGAGGGCGATAGATTACAGCTAAATAAAATGGCTTCTTTCCGTTATTTTGAGAATGAATATGTTTGTATGTTATTATTATTTAATTTAACTTTTTGACAGCTTTTACTGAGCATCTCACTGCTCAAATATGAAAAACTGCAATATCAGAATCAAATGCACCGTCCATTACACTCAAAATTAACAGTTGGACAATAATGACAAATTATTCTCTGAAAGTTTCCAGGACAGACTGTAAATGACCTGAGACTGTTTGGGACATGTCCAGCCATATTTTAACACATTTGATCATATTTCTCTGGTTTTCTCCTTTTTTTTCTTAAACAGGATATTATGATCAAAAAACATATCTGTCGGTAGTAAAAATAACTCCACAGTTAAAAATAACTCCACGGTTATTTTAAAAATAGAACATATTTCAGACATCCCAAGTTGCGGTAGTCTCCCGCATATTGATAGCGGCTCCCTGATGTCCGCAAATTAGTTAAAATCTCCCGGAATCTAGAGCGAGCGAGCAAGAGCGCACATGCAAGAGTGTTTTAAATTGTGTAGCGAGAGGGAGAGGGAGCGAGAGACCTTGTGTGTGTGTGCGAAGCGCTTGTAAGACAGAGCGCATCCTGATTGGATAAGATAAGATAACCACACTGTACGCTGTACGCTAGCAGTTAGCCAGAGCGTCGTGCACCTGTTTAATAATTGCGTTATTAATTTTAATATTAATTACAGGGTTTTGATTAATGTTATAATTTGAACCTAAAATCATGCAGTTAGTTTTTACTGTGTTTAATGCCAGTTTATTTAATTTGATCCAATCTACTACATATTGTAATTCTATATTTAAAACAGTTTCTAGTTCCATTTGTGTACTTGCTGATGTATATATAGTTGAATCATCAGCGTACATGACAATGTTAGCCTTATGTAAAGTGTACAGTAAATCATTAGTAAAAATATTAAATAATAATGGAACCAGACAACTGCCTTGGGGTACGCCACATGTGATATTTCTGATACCTGAGAGACTGCCATTAAAAAACACTGTCTGTGTTCTGTTTGACAAATAACTGTACATCCATGTGATTGCTGACTGCTCAAAACCATAACAAGATAAATTTGTTAATAACAGTTTGTGATCTATGATGTCAAAGGCAGCAGAAAAATCTAAAAATACAGCACCAATAATATTTCTCTTTTCAGTCTCTCTAAGCCAATCGTCAAACATGTGAGTCAGTGCAGTGGCAGTGGAGTGACTTTTTCTGTATGCATGCTGAAAATCTGTTAATAAATCATTTGTATAAAAATAGTTGTTAAGTTGTTAATTTGATCATATACTATAGATTCCATTATTTTAGATAATACAGGTAATATACTTATCGGGCGACTGTTGGGACAAGAGAAAGGCAATTTCTTATCTTTGGGCAGAGATTTTTTCTGTGTCATCAAAGGAAGAGTCCAAGTGAGTCTCTGAGATAGCAAGAATGTGTATTTTATACTCATTTAACAGTTCAGCAACTTCATTGATTTTATTCCTGAGACTGTTTATATTCATATGTGCTAGTCTTAAACCTTTTCTTGGTAATGAGTACATGAATTTTATGTGCTGTCATACCTTCAGAGTTCCACATAGATTACTCAGGGGTGCTCGTGCGAGAATGGATGATGAGTTTATCGTATCTGAGGAAGGCAATGTCTCCTTTGTCACGTGCTTATTTCAGCTTTGGCATCAATTCCTTTCTTTTTAACCGCACAGCATCAGTGTAATCGTCATTAATGAAAATCTTTGTGCCCTTGAGGTTCTTTGCTCTTTGCATAACAACAGCTTTGTCCTTGGAGTTTAGAAATTTAACAACAATGGATCTTGGTCTATTTCTAGCAGCTTCAGATTTTCCTATTCGGTGTGCACGCTTCATCTCCAAATCTCTTTGTAGTTGTAGTTTTTGCCTAAAAATGTCCTTCACTTTTTCTTCAGTCTGCCCAGGATTTGCCAGTAGATTCGGGAACTCCATCAATCATAATATTATTTCTCCTTGATTGACTTTCAAGATATTCTTGTTTGTCACACATAACTTGCAGACTCTCACAGATTTTTACTATATCAGTTTCTGTGATTTTTCCGTGCTCAGACTGTTTAGCTTGAGTGACTTTAAGTTCATCTACGTCCTTCTGTGTATATTGTAAACTTGCTTTTAGCTCTTGTAATTCTTTGGAAACGTTATCCATTCTGGTGTTCACTGGGTCCATAATAATTTTAACAAAGTCCTTAAACATTTCCTGCTGTTGCTGTAACAGAGCCATGAACATATGTTTTTGCTGTTGTAACAGTTCATTTACCTGAATAATGGTTGCATATTCCTCTTCAGTGTTCCTTAACTTTGGAGGAGCCATGTTCTGCTAACCCTGAAAGCTGAAAGCCTGGACCCGGCCAGAAGGTGGTGGCTGGAAGCCTAAAAGCCGGCCTGGTGGTAGTGGCTGAAAAAGCCTTGAGCCGAGAGGAAGATGGCTCCACTACCTCCTGTAGGCCCAATCTCAATCCACCAAATATCACCCTTCAGTTTCACAATCCACTGCTTCAAACCTTCAAAATGACCACACATCAATCACACAATCAGCCCTGATGTGTTAACAAATTTAAATGCTATTTATCAATTGCTTATGATAAGTGCTTTTATTTTGAAGGCACTGGAAGCAGGTGACACCTGTATATGCAGGTGTTTTTTGTAGTAGTAGTGTTGTAGCAGACAGTATGGTTCTTTGAATGTTTTGATCTAAAAATGGTAAATAAAACTTGAGAAAACCTAAAAATCCTGGACTGGACCATGGACTCTTTTCTCTGAGTTAAGGCCGGTACACACCGGGACGAATATCGGCGCGCGTTATTCGCCAGCGTTTTTCACCTCGTTTTTTGTGTTCACACCCAAGTGTGTAATGTAAAACAGAAATACCCCCATTTGCTGTGCAATACTACTTCATAATAGTTCTCTTTTATCAAGATTTTTGTAATCGCTGTCGCGTTTGTCATATAGTTCTTTGTGTTCCGACACCAACGAGACCAGCAGCTCTACATTCATCTTGCCTTGCAAGACGCTACTTGGCGTATATCTTTTTCGCCGTTACGTATGTGTGCTCGGCAAGACCAAGTTGTGTTTTACTGTAACTTCAGAAGCTCCAGACACGTGAGCAAAAGCGCCAATCTCATTGGTCATATAGTTTTTAACGCGGCGCGTCAAACCAAAATAACGAACCCGAGGCGTTTTTTTAAAAATGACGCTTTTACGCGTGGCATTTTTCGCATTGGTGTGCACACTCAAATTGGCGCCCTTTGTTTAGTCACGAGGCATTAAACGTCGACGAATATCGTGCGCGAAATTCGTCCCGGTGTGAACGGGCCTTTACAGTGCCTCAGTGACATTTGAAATTAAGGTTGGTTGCTTTGGTTGTTTGTTGGACAAATGGCCACTACACCATCTGCTACGACCTACTGTGTGACATATACAAGTTTATTCCACATTATTCTTCTGCAAAGCTTTCTAATTATTCTGAAAGACAAAGCCACCTGGTCTGAAGCTGCTGCCATTGACCTTCCTGTGTTGAGTTCCTCCAGTCACAGTCTGAGCTGCTTTATATAGGTTTAAACTGATCCTGGCTTTAATAGCTCCTCCTCTGTTCTGCTTCACTCTCTTTGCTCTTTTATCCACTGCTCTCTTTCTGTGTCAGACCCTGATGATGTCAGGCTGGTGGGCGGAGCCAGTCGCTGTAATGGAGCCCTGCAGCTGAAACACTTGGATCAATGGAGAGATGTGTGGATGAACACACCTGAGTGGAACCTGAAGACAGGAGCTTCTGTCTGTCGTCAATTGGACTGTGGCTCTGTGATTTCTATTGAAGAGAGTAGAGTTTCAACTCGTTCTGTTTGGTGGATGAGCTCCTCCTGTGTCCAGTCCACATCTTCACTGAGAGAGTGTGTGAACTCATATGATATACCCAGGTCCTTCCTCTCTGCCCTTAACTGTTCAGGTAACACTGCACTGATGACATCTGTGGTTTCACTTTGAGTCATTTTGTTTTAAAAATGTTCCCTTCATTCCTTCATCTTCTGCCACTTATTCCTGTTAGCTGGGGGGGGTGGCCTGTCTCAGCAGCTTTGGGCCTGAGGCGGGGTTCACTCTGGACACTGGACAGTTAATCGCAGGGCTAACACTTAAAGTCAGGGGACATTTAGATTCAGCAGTTTACCTGCACAGACATGTCTTTGAAGATTTTTCTTTAATTGAATGAAATATATAAACACTTAGTTAATTATTAATATGACACTCAGCTTAGTTTAAAACAAGTGTTGGAGTTTATTCGGTTTAAGTTAAATTTTGTCAAGAAAATATTATTTTCTAATTCAGTTTAGTCTGTTTACTGGCTGTTTTCATTTGTCTCGGGCAAGTTGTCAATCATTTAGATGATTTGCATAAGTAGGTGAAGGGAGGGGGTCTGCAGGGACCGAGGACACGTGGTTTTTAGCAGGGACAGAGAGGCTGCAGGCTCAGCGGCTGTCTGTGAGTCTGTGGTCTTATTGTGGAAAGTCCTTGTCCACAAAACGCTGCAGGAGTTCCACAGCTAAAGGAATCTGTTTTTCATGCAATCATGTCAAGCGCCCATTCTTTGACCGGCGGGTGGGCCGTTCAATCCCCGCTTGAAACACCCCAAAACATCATAACATCCCGCTCTGCCCACAGTTCATACTGTCGTGGGCAAGACACTTAACCCACCTTGCCTCCCCCCCCCCCAATACACACATGGGGTGGCCAGAACTCCCCTGCAAAAGAGATTTGTAATCTCAGTGGGACTAATTGTCCCTCTACGCCTGGTCCATCCCCGTCTGGTCCGTGCCTCGTGTGCCTCCGCCGTCAGGATCCTGCCTGGTGTTGGAGTAGTCTATTGTTTTGTTATTGTAACTGATTTCATGTTTCTTTTGTGTATCTGATTTTGGTTTCATTAGTGTATCTGATTTCCTGTTTTATTGTGAAATGTCTCAACCCTATCTGTGTTTTATGATTGACTTCCTGCCTAGTGTCTTTCCCTGTCCCTTGTTGTGTGTCTTTATAACCTGTGTGTTTTCCCCTGCTCCTTGCCAACTCGTTGTCTCCCTACCCGTGAGTCTATTCCGTGTCCCTTGTGTTTACTGTAGATATTCCTAGTCTGTTTTTTGTCTGGTATTTCGTGTCCTGGATCTCTAGCCTGTGTTTTCTAGTATTTCCTGTCATGGATAATTTATGCTCAGACCTAAGCCTTATTTGTTTCTGGTTCCTGGTTTTTGTTTTGTTACTGTTTGTTAAATAAACCTTTTTTTGAACTCAATGCCTGTGTCTGGGGTTTGCGCTGGAGTCTTCCGGTTTCTGGGCCTTTGGCCATGACAAGAGTATCTTCTTGTGATGCAAGACAGAAATGGACAAGACAAAAGAGAAGCTTCTTTCCAGGAGACATTGTTGGTATTGCAGATGCCACAGCATCAAGAGGATCCTGGATGATGGGCAGACTATGTCTGACTCCAGAGGCTTGGTCTGCTCTGTGAAGGTCCAGACAAGAAACTGCATCTTAGAAAGACCTGTGACCAAGCTCTGTCTCCTCCTGGAGGCCCTCACATGACGGTGCAGCTCACTCTGTCTCTACCTCTGTCCTCCAGCTGTCTCATTTTTTTCAGGTCCAAGAAAGAAGACTTGAAGATTTTGTAGGAAAGGTTATAGAGAAAAAGAGCTCACTGTGCTAATGTTAGTAATTATGGGTAGCAACTTCACAATTAGGGGCTTGGTTGTTGTTAATTTAGTTTATGCTTAGTTTAATCTTTGTCAGCTCTGTGTCCACAGACTCTGTGTCTGTCTTTATTCATTCTCTCTCTGTGTCCACAGACTCTGTCTGTCTTTATTCAGCCTCTCTTGGTTTCCACAGACTCTGTGAGGCTGCTCCATGGGCCCAGGCTGTGCTCAGGATCACTGGAGATCCACTGGGACCAGTCCTGGACCTCAGTCTGTGAAGAGGACTTTGACTTGCAGGATGCGGAGGTGGTCTGCAGGGAGCTGGGCTGTGGGGCTCCTCTCTTCCAGGGGGCGTTCTATGGAGAGGGACGGGCTCCTCTGGGGCAGATGTTCCAGTGTGAGGGCCATGAGTCTACTCTGATGGAATGTGCCAGGTCCAGCTCAGGAAAAACCTGCTCATCTGGAAAAGCCTTGGATCTCACCTGTTCAGGTGAGCTCTGCTCTAGTCTTTCTAAACATGACATTGACATTTTATGTATAAAATATTACAGGGATAACATCAAATTAAAATTGTGCAGAATTGATGATCAACTAAACTTCACAAGTCATGTTGCCAGCACCACCCGGTCCTGTAGATTCATCCTCTACAACATTAGGAAAATTACACCTTTCCTATCTGAGCACTCTACGCAAATCCTAGTCCTGGCTCTTGTCTTGTCCAAACTCGATTATTGCAATGCTCTACTGGCTGGACTCCCTGCCTGCACAACCCATCCTCTGCAGCTGATCCAGAATGCAGCGGCAAGAGTGGTCTTTAATGAACTGAAGAGAGCGCACGTAACTCCTCTATTCATTAGGTTACACTGGCTCCGGTTGACGCCCGCATCAAGTTCAAAGCTATGCTCTTGGCCACCACTGGTTCCGCACCCTCATATCTTTTCTCGCTAATGCAGACCTATGTTCCTACCAGATCCCTGTGCTCTGCAAATGAACAATGTCTGGTGGTATTATCCCAAAAAAGAAAAAAAAATCACTCTCTCGTACTTTCTCTGGATCTGTTCAACATTGGTGGAATGATCTACCTGCTGCTACAAGATCAGCAGATTCTGTAGCCATCTTTAAAAAACGCCTGAAAACACATCTCTTCCATCAACACCTGACTGACAAACACTGAATTCTACTTCCTTTCTATCAATTCCTTCTCTTAAAAAAAATAAAAATTCCATCCATAAAACTCTTTTAAACCTTTTGGCTTCCATCAGGATTCACAGAAATTGGACTAAATATTTTAACCATTTAAAAAAAATGAAACTGATCTTGGAACAGCTCTGTGACCAAAATGTGGAAATAATAATTGAGATGCCCATCAACAAACTACCTCTAGTAAACTTTTTACATTCATAATCATATTATAATCATAAATGTGTCCCGTCTGTTTGTTGGAATCACACAAAGATAAACTTTATTGATCCACAAACGAGAGGCACAGGGCTCAGCTACAATCAGGAAAAGAACGATGGGCCTGCAGTAATGTTTTCCTACAAAACCTCTTAAATGTTTTTAGGAGAATCTCTTTAGGTGGAATTCAAACAGCCTGGTTCATCTTTCCTGCTTTTGTAAATGTCCCTCATTAACATGCTGCTTTTTCATTTATTAACAGTTCCTTGTGCTCCCAGTGAAGTGTATTTGACACGTTTCAAAATGTCTCATGGTTTGGGTCAGAGGTCAGCAACCAGCGTCCTGTAGGACGATTCTGACCCGCAGCCAAACGTTTCTGGCCCATCAGATGATTTTGAAAATTGACTGATTAGATTCTATGAATGTGAATCCCCAAAATAACATCCAGTCAAAGCTAAACCCATCTCTACCTAGATGTATTATCGTATTTATGCCTATCTGCTTCTGACTCTGACACACGTACTTTGACTCTGAGCTGCTCCTGTGAACAAGAAGCAGGGACATTTTAGATGATCTTTATCTGGCCATGAGTAAAATTATGAGTTATATTTTACTGGCCCCAACATCAGAGACTAAGAATCAAGGTCAAACATTGTATATTGTTAACATAACCTTCTTTTATCTTTTTAACAGTTTCAACAAACTACATTGTAATCCATAAAATGTTCATTTGGTCTTCTAAACATTAGCTTTTTGTTTTCATATAACAGACCAGTATCTCTTTAGGTGCTTTTATCTCTTGACAAGGCCACAACAAAAAAAGAGGTGGACACGACATCAGTGTCTTAAGCCCTTTGCAGGACTGTTGAATTAGTGTTGTCAGTGTAATGGGGTTATTACAAGACTCAAATACACAGAAAAGGTTCAGAACAAGCTTTATTGAACAGCACAACAGAATGGGGTGAGGGCTGGAGGTGGAGCTCAGGTAGGTCCTGGACTGAGAACAGGACTCCACTGGAAGTAGCAGGGCCGGTGAACTTTAATAAAACATATGAAATGCCCTTATATACGCAGAAGACCGGAGTTTAACTGAAGTACTATTTTGTTTCAGAAAATGTTGGTGAAAGCCAAAAATGTCCTAAAGAAGTACTTAAGCACAGATGTTTGAGTAAGAAGGCTTCATGCATTAGGCCCAATATTACTAACTTAAAAAACTGAAAAATAATGTTTCTCAAATAAAATCTAGACACAGGTTTGAAGGTTTGGGGAAAGTGATAAATGGATTTGGTGAAGATGGTTTAACCTTGAATTATAATTATGATTAGATATTTATTGCTTCCTTTTTAAAACTCAAAACGTGATGGATCAGCTCAAATGTGAGCAGAGACTTGTTCTGGAAAAATACAGAGGCCCAGGATTCATTCATTTGATTTGAATTTATCAAACAGTAAAGTTTCAAAGCAACATGAGCTACAGTTAATGTGTCCTGACTCAGCTCAGGGTTGGTTTCAGCAGGTTCCTGTTCTGCACAAAAAACAACAATAAACAGCCAGCATCACAGCAAGGACTAAAACAAAACCTGTGGTGAGGAAGTTCAGTCCAGACTTTGGTGAATGTGTGGACCATAATTGTTTTTAAAAGCAGAGGTTGGTAGAAGTTGCTGTGAGCCTGATCTTGTGACTCGCTGTTGTCCAGTGTAAGGTGTTGGCAGTAGTCAGAGCTGGAGACAGCAGCTGTTTTTGAGCTCAAAGTCAAAGTTAGTGCCAGTACATTTAATTCTGAAAATGTAAAGCATTGGCCTGAGACGGAGCTGTACAATGGTGAACCCATCCAGGAAGTGTCCAGTGGGTCTTATAGGCTCTGTTATAGAGTCTAGCCACAGGTTCTATGATGTCAGTTGTGAGGGACCAGACAGAAAGTAAATGCAATGTAGCTCTGCTGCCAATTAGGCAAGGCAAGGCAAGGCAAGGCAAGGCAATTTTATTTATATAGCACAATTCATACACTGGGTAACTCAAAGTGCTTTACAGGAATAAAAGACAATTTACAAGATTTATATTAAGAAACATAAGAAAAAATTAAAAACATTTTAAAAAGAAGAGTGCAGATAAAAGAAAAAACTAACACTTTAGGTTGTAGTGTAGGCGGAGCTAAAGAGGAAGGATTTTAACCTCCCCTTGAACATTGTTAAAGTTGAGGCTTGTTTTACTTCATCTGGGAGGCTGTTCCAGGTTTTTGCTGCATGAAACTTAAACGCTGCTTCACCCTGTTTAGTTCTAACGCTGGGCACGAGCAGAAGGCCTGTCCCAGATGTTCTCAGAGTCCGAGGAGGTTCATAAGTAACTAGCATGTCAGAGATATATTCTGGTGCTAAACCATTTAGAGACTTGTAAACTAGCAGTGCTGTTTTAAAGTCTATTCTCTGAGCAACAGGAAGCCAGTGCAGAGATTTTAAAACTGGCGTGATGTGGTTGTACTTCCTGGTTTTGGTTAGAACCCGAACAGCCGCGTTCTGAATAAGCTGCAGCTGTCTTAATCCTCGTTTTGAGAGACCAGTGAGCAGGTCGTTACAGTAATCTAACCTGCTGGAGACAAAAGCATGGATAAGTTTCTCTAAGTCTGGTTGAGACATCATCCCTTTGACTCTGGAAATGTTTTTAAGGTGATAAAATGCAGATGATGTAATTGACTTAATGTGACTGTGGAAATTCAAGTCTGAGTCCATGATGACCCCTAGATTTCTAACCTGATTTTTAGATTTTAGAGAAAGAGACGCGAGGTGGCTGCTGACACTTTCTCTTTGTTTCTGTGGCCCAAAGATGATTAGTTCAGTCTTGTTTCTGTTCAGTTGGAGAAAATTATTTTGCATCCACATGTCAATCTGTTCGATGCAGTGACACAGTGAATGGATTGGTCCATTTTCACCTGCTGTGAGTGAAATGTAAATCTGAGTGTCATCTGCATAATTATGGTAGGATACGCCACAACTGCGTATTAACTGGCCTAGAGGAAGCATGTAGAGATTGAATAATAGAGGTCCCAAGATAGACCCCTGTGGAACCCACATGTCAGGGCCATTTGGTCTGACACACAGTTACCAACCGAAACAAAGTACTTCCTGTCTTCAAGATAGGACTGAAACCATTTAAGGGCAGTTCCAGTGATACCTATCCATTGCTCTAATATTTGTGTCAGGATTTCATGGTCCACTGTATCAAACGCAGCACTCAAGTCCAGCAGAACTAAGACAGAGACTTTGCCTGCGTCAGTGTTCATACGGATGTCATTTGTGACTTTGATAAGTGCAGTCTCAGTGCTGTGATGGGGCCTGAATCCTGACTGAAAAGGATCAAAGCAGTTGTTAAGTAATAGAAAGTCATTAAGTTGCTGATATACAACTTTTTCGATGAGTTTCCCTAAAAATGGCAGGTTTGATATGGGCCGATAGTTGTTGAGCACTGTAGCATCAAGACTGCTCTTCTTTAGGAGAGGCTTAATGACAGCAGTTTTTAAGGCCCTTGGAAATGTTCCAGACTGTAAGGAATTATTGACTATATCAGTGAGTCGTGGTAACAAACTGCTTAGTACTGATTTTAGAAATCTAGTGGGTAAAACATCGAGGCAGCAGGTGGATGAACTCAGGCTGGAGACAGTTTTTTCAATTGTTCTGTCATTTATGGGAGTAAAATGTGTTAAACCAACCAAGTGTCTCCTGGGTGGCTGCAGTGTTGTTGTATGCCCTTTGGACTGTATCGCATGTTTAATGCCTTGAACCTTGTCGTTGAAAAACAATGCAAACTCATTGCATTTAGTGGTGGAAACTAATTCTGGTGGAAATGGAGCTGGAGGGTTTGTTAATCTGTTCACTGTAGCAAACAGGACACGCAGGTTGTTACTATTGTTGTTAATGATCTCTGAGAAGAATATTTCTCTTTCTTTTTGCAAAGTTTGATTGAAAACATGCAAATTTTCTTTGTATACCTCATAATGAATTAAGAGTTTCAATTTACGCCATTTTCTTTCGGCTTTTCGGCATTCCCTTTTCTGTGCCCTGACAGAGTGAGCATTGCTCCATGAAGCCTTCTGCCTCGTCCTGATCACTTAACAGGAGCAATGGTGTCCATAACATTTAAAACACCTGAAGTATAACAATTCAACAAATCATCAACTTGACCTGATGAGGCATTTTCAAACCTGATAGCCTCCATAAACTGTGTCCTGGTGTTATCGTTAATGTATCTCTTTTTTACAACAATAGGTCCAACAGCAACTTTTGGAATTATGGACAGATGAAAAAAGACACATGAATGATCAGATAGAGCAACATCAATCACAGTGACATCTGAAATATGAACACCTTTAGTAATGACCAGGTCCAGAGTGTGACCTCTGTTATGGGTCGGCTCATTAACATGCTGACAAAGACCAAAAGTATCAAGAATAGTAGAAAGTTCTTTGGCATTTCTGTCACAAACATTATCCACATGCACATTAAAATCACCAGATATGACTATTTGTTCAAATTCTGTGCAAATAACCGAAAGCATTTCAGTAAACTCATTAATAAAATCATGACACTGTTGGGGTGGTTTGTAAAGAACTACATATAAAATAGATTGAGAAAACCTCAACTCCATTTTGAATGACACATACTCAAATGATGAAAACTCACCAAGTGATAGCTTCTGGATAAGAATATTATCCCTAAGAAAGGCACATACACCACCACCCTTTTTGTTTTCCCGTATTTTGGATAAAAATGTGAAATTCGATGGGGTGGATTCAATAAGGACCACATTTTCAGTACTGCTGTCTAACCATGTTTCTGTTAAAAACATAAAATCAAGCTTATTTGAAGTTATAAAATCATTAAGTAAAAAAGATTTGTTTCCCAAAGACCTGACATTGAACACTGCAAGTTTTAAGTATGTTTGAGCAGGACCTGACTTTATCTGTTTGCAGGGGATTTGAATCAGATTTGTCTGATTAGACAATCTAACTGTTATTCTCTTCTTTAATCTGACTTCTGACTGTAGCTATGGAGCTAGGAGGGAGTGTTCTCTCCCAGGGCCTCAGGTTGATAAGTGGTTTATTATGACGGAAAGTCCTGGAACAGCAGAGGCCCTCAGTGTCCTAATCACTGATAGTAGCCTTGATGCTAGTCAAGGCTTTTGGAGCTGGTCTGGGAGGAGGTGGTCTGGGAGGAGCTGGTTTGGGAGGGGGTGGAGAGGGTCTGACAGGGGTGCATTGGACTCTAGGTAGTGGCCGAGGTGAAGCAGTGGTACTCCTGGGTGGTATTGGGGGTGATGTTTTTAGTGATGATGATAGAACCCGTGACATGGCCAAGTTAGGTGTAAGGGGTATCATCTTAATTCCAGATTTAACTAAAATTTCCAGGTGATCTGGAAATCCCATTGGTGAATCCGGAGATGGGACAGGGATGGTGAGGTCGCGGAAGGTGTTGATGTTACTGGTGGGGTCCATGGTCCTATTGGGGGAGTCCATTTCAGTGGTGGAGGTGTTGATGGTGGTACAGTCAGAGGAGGATCCTTGGCTGGTGAGGCAGGAGGGCTTTTTTCATTCAGTGGCTGAGGACCCTTTCTCTGTTCAAGAGGGCGCCCAGAACCATTTAGGTGTCTCAGGGAGTGCAGGAGATTATCCGTTAGCCTCCTGACCCCTCCCCTGTTTAGATGTGGGCCCTTTCCTTTGAACAGGTCGTCACGTTGCCAAAACAAGTTAAAGTTATCAATGAAGTGTACTCCTCTTGTCTCACAGGCCTTGGACAGCCATGTATTCAATGCAAGCAGCCGACTGAATTTATTGATCCTTCTGTCAATGTTTGGGAGTGGTCCACTTATAAAGGATTGCACTTCCAGGTTTTCAAGTTTATCTAAAAGCCTGGAGAAATCCTTTTTTAAAACTTCTGATTCCCCCTTCCTGGTGTCATTTGCACCCACATGTAACATCAGCTGTTTAATCCCTGTGTGTTTGGACATGACTTGGGGGAGGAGTGCTGTTATATCAGTGACCGTAGCACTTGGAAAGCTGCATGTAGCAAATCTACCGTTATCTAAGTCTCGGACAGCACCGTCTCCAAGCAGCAAGATATCTCTGACCTTCACTTTTGGCATAGATTCTCTGTCTCCGTTTGCCTGGTGCTTTTCCACAGATTCATGTCTCCTGTTCTCCATAGAATAAGCTTGATTTACTCCATGTTTTTCATTTACAGCAGAGTTTTCTGGTTCATTCACCTTTAGCTCAGTCAGTGGTTGGAATCTGTTTTTTAGCTGAATGTCTGGTGATGCTACATATGCTCTTGTGATGCCAGCACTCTTTTTTCTAATCCAGTGCTGCTTTGGCTGGGCACCAAGTTTATGCCAGGTGGTATCATTTTGTTTAAATCCCTTTGCTTTGCTCAGTTTTGGGAATGACACTGTATCATCCAAGTTTAAACACAGTCTTACCACATTGTGTGATCGGTATTGTCTCCTGAAGTCCTCTTTCAGATTCCAAAGCAAAATTCTTTGTTTGTAGCACATTGATTTCCTGTTGATATATCCAGCAATTTTGGCAGAAAGAGTTTGTAGTTGTTGTTTTTACCCCAGACATGTTGAAAAATAGATACCAAGGCTCCAGTCGCTCAGCGAGTCCAATGGGTTGTTTAAAAAGTAAAAAAAAAAAACAAGTAAAAACATAAAAGCAAAATCCAGTTAAAAGAAAGTAAAAAGTAAAAAGTACTGTAAAAAAGTTAATCATAAAATCATTGGCTAAATGTAGAGATAACTAAAAAAGAAAAGTAAAGCAGGCATGAGCAAGCAGAGGTGCGACTGCACTCTTCAGAAGCAGGAAGATATTCACCTCTTCGCGTCCAGAGCATGGATGTTTTATTAGCCCCTTAACAATGTTGTAGCCTCTCCAAACTTTACCGCACGCTTTCACGCACTGTGACTAGAAAAAGGAGTCCACTCCCAAGTCGATGGGACCTTTCTAAGCGCCATCCGTCAACACACTACACAAATACATTGAAATAATGGCCTATTGGGATTTTTCTACAAAGGTCCCAGGGGCCCCAAATTTTGCATGCTAGCCCAGAACGACACATTGAAGGCAGCTGGCTCTAGAGGGATGGGAAAAAAAGGTTGACTCAACAGATATCTCTCCTCTTTTGGGCCTTTCAGCTGGTACCCTTAGTTGACTTTTTGACCCCTCAACGATGTCATAGCCTCTCCAAACTTTTCCGCACGCTTCTACTTACTGTGACGAGAAAAAGGAGTCCACTCCAGAGTCGATCGGACCTTCCTAGGCACCGTACGTGAACACACTACAGACATTACATTGAAATAATGGGCTATTTGGAGTTTTCTCCAAAGGTCCCAGGGCCCCGAATAACATATTGAAGGCGGCTGGCTCTAGAGTGAAGGGAAGAAAAATGATGACTCAAAAGATATCTCTCCTTTTCGGGCCTTTAGCGCATACCCTTTTGACCCCTTCACAATGTCGTAGCTTCTC
The DNA here is from genome assembly GCA_024416835.2 of Perccottus glenii. Classification (NCBI taxonomy): domain Eukaryota; kingdom Metazoa; phylum Chordata; class Actinopteri; order Gobiiformes; family Odontobutidae; genus Perccottus; species Perccottus glenii. The sequence goes on along the minus strand of CM044547.2, from coordinate 9,701,203 downwards.
TAAACTTTACCACCCGCTAACACGTACCGTGGCGATCAAAATGAGTCTGCTCCTGAGTCGATCGGGCCTCTCTAAGCACCGTACGTGAACACACTACACAAAATACATTGAAATAATGGGCAACTTGAATTTGTTCAGAAAGGTCTGTTGTGGTCCAAAATTGAACTGGGAGCTCAGGGGGGCCCCTGGTATGCCGTATCCACAGGGCAAGTCTCCCGGAGCAACTTTGAGCCAAATGTCAAAATTGGCCAGAGGGGGCGCTACCGCGCGCATCCTCTTGTGGCACATGAGGCATTTTGGATCCCTTCTCACCCTACGATCCCTTCAGGTGATTATCCTGACAATGGCAATTTATTTGAATGGGCTTTTTTCCACGAACACACTATTTGTACTTCCTTCCCCAGAACTAAGAAACATCATTTAACTCCTTCTCCAGATCCGTTAAACAATGGTTATTGGACAACCAAACAAACACATGTTTGTTCTTGTGCCTGTTATGTCCTCTTTGTCTACCATCAGTGGCGCAAAAAGGGGGTATGCAGCATATGCGGCACATAGGGGCGCAGCACCTTGGGGGGCGCCAAAGCGATGGTACAAAAAAAAAAAAACCTTTGAATTTATTTATTTATTTTTTTGTATTTCCTAAATGTAGCTTAGCTGCTGTTGTGTGTTTCTAAATCATTTCAGTATTTCCTCAATACTATAACATTTTATAGGACTAACAGGCTTCAATAGATGCCCTCATTAGATTCCATAAATATAATTAATATAATATCACTAGTGTCCCAAGGTAGATTCGCCTGAGCGTACACTAAATGTAACATTATGTGTTAGTTGTCACACTGTATGCACACAGTTGTCTTTAAAAGATGGATAAAACAAAAAAATAAAGAAAGAGGAAAATGAGATGGCAGGAGATGGTGTCAATCTATGGGACAGCTGATAAACAAGTGGATAGTGAAAAGCAACAGGTAGGACTTAAAGTGAGACGTCTGTGCTTGGAGGCTTGCAATATTCATGTTAACAGACTTAGCGTTAGCGTTTGCTAACACTGGAAATGCAGCAGCCAAATGGGGTTTAAATTAAGGCTAGCCTTATATGCAAAACTGAGGTTACTGAGCTGAAAACTGGAAATTATAAGACAGCATGCCATGATCCATAAATTACAAAAACGTGGAAAACAACTAATATACATAGTGTCCCAAGGTAGATTCGAACCTGGGTACACTAAATGTAAAGCCTACTGCTTACCAACTGAACTATCCAGTTGCTACTTGTATAAGTAGTTAATATACACATGGCTCATGATATAGGCTGGTATGAACTACAGACCGCTCTAGATTTTGTGGTAGCAAACATTTCGTAGCTAACATTTATTTTTTTATTTTTTTTGGGGGGGGGGGCGCCAAAATTGATGCTGGATACCCCTCCAGCACTGGGTAGTTGCGCTGTCTACCATTGACTTGCTGATGGGACTACAGAAGAAAATTAGCCTGTATGGCTAATTCTGGCACATTTACATGCAGGACTAAAAAAACACATGTTCATTAATGTACACTGTCCTGTATTTAAAAATAAAACAGACTCTTTCCCAAAGTCAATAAATACAGCTCCAATAACAGGGGCTTTGTTTAGAACTTATGTGTTGTGTTAACAGTACTGACAGAATGTGTTATAAGAATTCTATATCCTTATATTATCCAGAGAGACACGGAGACATATTATATTATAAAAAGCGAAAGGCCAGGTTTTATTCTTGCAAGAATGAAGCAAACACACACGGATATATCAAAGGTACAGAAGTGAATTTGCTTAAAGAAGTAAACAAAACATGAGATTTTATTTATTTTATTTATGAGGCCCCAGCTCCAGGTGCAGAAGTCCTCTGGCAAGCCATGTCTTTAGTTATGTCTACTCCATGCTTGGACTAGCATGGAGGACATGACATGATTTGACATGACCTGTAAAGAACTATGAGCACCCAGCAACTATAAACAATATAAACAATTATAATAATAAAAATTATTATTAGGACAAAACCAGATTGAGGATCACTGAGCAGGTTATCGGTTTAAGATATCTGATGAATGGATTGTATAGAGTCTCCTCTTAAGTTCTGATGTTACTGGTAGAACTGCTGTTGGTCTGTCGTTTAAATGCAAGAGGGATATTGAAGGGATTTGAGCAGTTTTCCAGAAAGAAGGGAACACAGAAAGCCTGATACAGACATTAATCAGATGATGAAACAGAGATATACAATTATCAAAAAGACTGTTTGAACTGAAATCTGCAAATTCTGGTGATTTTAAATACTAAAATAAAAATGAGTATAATAAATAAGATCTTTACAAAATAACAAATGAAGGCAGCAGAAGCTTTAGAAGCAAGGCCTACAGTAGGTGTGTGTGTTGTTTTGCTCTGTGAGTGAGAGAAGCTCTGTTCATGAGGCCAGTCTTCATCCTCTTCACTTTCAACATTACAGACAGTAGCCTCTGACACTTTTCATGTCTTTTTATTCTCTCACTGCTTCGTGGGAGAACTTTGTGTTGGTCATGTGACTGCATGTCTGATTCAAGATTCAAGATTCAAAGATTCAAAGTGTTTATTGTCATGTGTACAGACAGAAAGCATGTTTCCCTATACAATGAAATTCTTACTTTGCCGTCCACAGTAAAATGTCACACAATTAAGTAAAAATAAAAAAAATAAGACAAATATACAAGTAATAATAATGGAAGTATACCAAAAAAATACAAATATACAAAAAGTGTAAAGTGTAGTAAGGTGAGGTAGTGCAGTTGTGATGGTGTAAAGTGACGTGTAAAGTAAAGTGACGGTGTAAAGTAAAGTGAGGTAGTGCAGTAGGTAAACAATTGTTCATGTAATGTTGTGATTGTGATTGTAGACTCCTATCTGCTGTTTAGGAGTCTTATGGCAGAGGGAAAGAATGAGTTCTTCATTCTGGAAGTCCTGCATTTCACACTTCTGTACCTCCGTCCTGAGGGTAGAAGTGTGAACAGACCATGTTGTGGGTGGGAGGGGTCTTTGAGGATGGAAGCAGCTCTTCTGTGGACTCTGCGGTGGTAGATGCTCTGCAGAGAGGGCAGTGGAGTCCTGGTGATCTTCTGCGCAGTCTTCACCACTCTCTGCAGGCGTTTGCGGTCCATGACAGAAGTGCTGCCGTACCACACAGTGATGCAGCTGGTCAGGACACTCTCAATGGTGCAGCTGTAGAAGTTGCTGAGGATCTTGGGCGACATGCCAAACTTCCTCAGCCTCCTCAGAAAATACAGCCGCTGTTGAGCCTTCTTGACCAGCTGTGTGATGTGAGGTGTCCAAGTGAGGTCCTCATTGATGTGGACACCCAAGTATTTGAAGTTGCTCACCCTCTCCACTTCAAGTTCCCGGATGAACAGTGGCTGAGGCGTTCTCCTCTCCCTCCTCATGTCCACTATCATCTCCTTTGTCTTGTCCGTGTTGAGGGTGAGGTTGTTGTCTTCACACCATGACACCAGACTGGCCACCTCCCTCCTGTAAGCTGCCTCGTCACCGCCAGCGATGCGTCCTATCACTGCGGTGTCGTCAGCAAACTTCAGGATGATGTTGTCCTTGTGAGGCGACACAGTCGTAGGTGTACAGGGTGTAGAGGATGGGGCTGAGTACACAGCCCTGTGGAGTACCAATGTTTGTGATGGTGCTGGCTGAAGTCCTATTACCAATCCTGACAGACTGAGGCCTGCCAGTCAGGAAATCTAGGAGCCAGTCACAGAGGGTGGGGTGCAAACCAAGTGTGGACAGTTTGTGGGTGAGTTTGTGTGGGATGACCGTGTTGAAGGCGGAGCTGTAATCTATAAAAGTATCCGTATGTATGAGTCCTTGTTCTCCAGGTGTGAGAGGGAGTAGTGGACGGCAGTAGCGATTGCATCCGAGGTAGATCTGTTGGGCGGTAGGCATACTGCAGGGGGTCAATGGTGTCGGTATGCTGCTCTGAATGTGGGCCAGCACCACTCTCTCGAAACACTTCATAATGATTGGAGTGAGTGCCACTGGCCTGTAGTCATTCAGGCAGGTGGGTGGGTTCTTCTTGGGCAGGGGACGATGGTCGTGGTCTTGAAGCATGGTGGTACAATGCGCTGGCTGAGGGAGAGGTTGAAGATGGAGGTGAAAACATCAACCAGCTCGTTGGCACATGCTCTGAGGGCCCAGGAATGTTGTCTGGTCCTGCTGCTTTGCGGGGTTGATTTTCCTCAGAGCTCTGTGTACCTGTGTTGTTGAGATGGTTGGTGGAGGAGGGGGTTGGGTGATCCAGTGTGTGTGAGCTCCTCTCTGCAGTGTTGCTGGGAGCCTCAAAGCGGGCGTAGAAATTGTTGAGGTCATCCGGCAGGCTGTCTGTTGATGCGATGTTGTTGGTGGTGGTCCTGTAGTCTGTGATGTGCTGCAGGCCTTGCCACATCCGCCCTGAATCCGCAGTAGAGTAGAAGCTGTCCAGCTTCTCTCTGTACTGCCTCTTGGCCGCTGTGATGGCTTTTCTCAGTCCATACTTCGCAGCTTTGTACTCGTTCTCATTGCCTGATCTAAATGCAAGAGAGCGAGCACGCAGCATGTGACGTACCTGACTGTTTATCCAGGGCTTCTGGTTGGGAAACTTCCTGATTTGTATGGTGGGCACGATGTTATCAACACAAGTGCTGATGTACCCAGACACATACTCAGCATAATCCTGTACGCTAATGGAAGAGTCCTCCACAGTGGCTGCAGCTTTAAACACATCCCAGTCTGTCAGTGCAAAACAATCCTGCAGGGTGATCTCGCTCTCCGGGTCCAGAGTTTGATCTGTTTGGTGACAGGGTGTGCTTGTTTCAGTCTTTGTCTGTAAGCAGGGTACAGGAACAAAGAGATGTGGTCCGAGTGTCCGAAGTGGGGGGCGGGTGCAGCCCTGTATGCACCACGTATGTTGCTGTAGACGTGGTCAAGAGTGTTTTTATCACGGGTGGGAATGTCAACATGCTGGTGGTATTTGGGGAATACAGTCCGCAAACTACAGTGGTTGAAGTCACCAGCAACAATAAAAACAGCGTCAGGATGAGCCGTTTCTAACGCGCTGATGACGTCATGGAGTTTGCTGAGTGCTGCTGTGGCGTCACGGGGGGATGTAAACAGCGGCCAAAAACACAGCAGTAAATTCCCTTGGTAGATAATACGGGCGGCACTTCAGCAGTAATAACTCCACATCTGGTGAACAGTGCTCGTCAACAGTCTGTATATCTTCGCACCACGAGTTGTTTACAAACACACACACCCCGCCTTTAGACTTACGGATGCAGCCGTTCGGTCGCCTCGGTGAAGCGAGTGAGTCTGTAGCTGAATGGCGTTGTCCGGGACCTTGTCTGAGAGCCAGGTCTCGGTGAAAATCAGGGCGCAGCACTCTCTGATTTCCCGATGGGTTGAAATCCTGGCTCGTAGCTCGTCCAATTTGTTTTCCAGGGAACGTACATTCGCTAACAGGAGGCTGGGTAGCGGTGGTCGGCTAGCGCGAGCTTTAGCCTAGCATGTAGCCCTCCCCTCTTGCCTCGCTTGCGTCGCCGCTCGAAGCACTCTCCTGGGGTCAGCGAACTCACTCGAGACCGGTGCTTCGTGGCCCTCGGGGTAAAAGTTTTGGTGGTATGGGCGAACAATGAGCTGCAGCTCCAGCGGAATAGAACCACTAAAAACAAAGTTTCGTGAGTTGGCGATGTCCAATAATGCCTGTCGGTTGTATGTTAGCAGTGCATGGCATTTGTGCACTGCAGAAAGAACGAAAAACACGAAAAACATACAAAAAAGAGAAAAAGTTCGAAATTTTAGCGCGGAGCTGGCAAACACGTCTGCCTCGGGGGGCGCCATGGTACAGTCTGATTGGTGAGATACAGTCATGTCTCTGGCAAAAATAAAGAAAAGAACGTGTCAAATAAATGGTAAAAGAAAAAGAAGTGGTCGAGTGTAATCCAATGTAACTGAGTCAGAGTAAATCTACTCAAGTCAAAGTAAAAATACTCAAAACATTACCCAAGTAAATGTAACTGAGTACTAAGTCTCTCTGTTGACTTGACAGCTTTTATCATTTCAGAGGCTGACACAAAGGTATTTGTATTCATATTTGAAGCTTTATGTGTTAGAATAATACTCAATGATTGCAAATGTTTAAATGGTTGATTTGGAATCTTCTATTTCTGCCAAGCTGTTCTAAAGTGGTTGTTTTTTATGGGCAGAGAACGTGCTTTAGTTTTTCCTTTTAGCAGACTTTGGAACAGCGTATGGAGCCAGGAGCAGCAGTGGGACGGAGTGGCTCAGTGGTAGAGCAGTCGTCTTATAACCGGAAGGTTGGCGGTTCGATTCCCGCTCTGCCCTGTTCATACTTTCGTTGTGTCCTTGGGCAAGACACTTAACCCACCTTGCCTCCAGTGTCTGTAGCACTGGTGTATGAATGTGTGTGACTGTAGAGGTGTGTTTGGTGGTGGTAGGAGAAGGTTGAGCGCCGTTTGTATGGCAGCCCCCATCTCTGTCTGCCCCAGGTGTGAATGTGTGTGAATGGGGTGAGTGGAAGCACGATGTAAAGTGCTTTGGGTGCCCGAGATGGGTGCAAAAAAGCGCATATAAATGCATGCCATTTACCATTTACCATAATAGAAGTCAAAGATAAACCAGTGTTAAATTGTGCTTTCCTGTAGAAATAAAGCTGGTGCAGCTGTAGAGTCCAGTGTTACTATGGGCAATAAAATCAGCATAATATCCAAAGAAGTAAATAAAAAACTGAGATAAAAGTGCTTGAGTCAAGCCCAGGATTAAGTTCAATTTTTCAAATAAATAACAGGATGAATACTAGACGTCCATCATTTACATTTGTTAAGTTTTTATAGCGTTTTGTTATTTGCTTAGTGTCTGTCACCCACTGCCCTAACCTGGCAGAACTGTGATTTTTTTTTTTTGGCCATTTTTCAGAGAAAATTAATTATAACACAAAACACATAGTTAGTGGTGAAGCCATTTATTGTCAATCAACTGTGTTTATTCTTTTTAAATCATAATGACAACAAAAAACTACCCAAATGACCCTGATCAAATGTTTACATACCCTGGTGATTTTGGCCTGATAACATGCACAAGTGACACAAACAGGTTTGAATGGCTACTAAAGGTAACCATCCTCACCTGTGATCTGTTTGTAATCAGTGTGTATAAAAGGTCAGTGAGTTTCTGGGCTCCTGACCGACCCTCACAAAAAAAAAGAAATTACAAATTCTGCCAGGGTTTGTAAACTTATGAGAGCACAACTGTATGACCGTGTTCACTGAGAGTAATATTCTGGCAGAAGACGTTGGTAGATCAGTTAAATTCAAGATTTAAAAGACGTTGTGGCTAATGGTTGGTCCCTCTGGTCTTGGATAACTCTCACTGGGGACCTTTGTCCAAATACTTCAGGATGCAGCCCGTCAGCCGAAAACCACTGCAGCCCTTCCCCTTTCATCAAACGCCAGTCAAGCCCTGTCTTGATTTCAGAGTGTTCCTGTATTAGATACTTTACGGTAAATGGAAACAGTTCCTAGATGTCCTCGTGAACTGATAAATGTCAGTTTTTATACACCATCTGCTTTGACCTACTGTGTGACATATACTTTTTTATTCCACATTATTCTTCTGCAAAGCTTTCTAATTGTTCTGAAAGACAAAGCCACCTGGTCTGAAGCTGCTACCATTGACCTTCCTGTGTTGAGTTCCTCCAGTCACAGTCTGAGCTGCTTTATATAGGTTTAAACTGATCCTGACTGACTTTAATAGCTCCTCCTCTGTTCTGCTCCACTCTCTCTGCTCTTTTGTCTACTGCTCTCTTTCTGTGTCAGACCCTGATGATGTCAGGCTGGTGGGCGGAGCCAGTCGCTGTGACGGAGCCCTGCAGCTGAAACCCTGGGACCAATGGAGAGATGTGGTGATGTACAGACCTGAGTGGAACCTGAAGACAGGAGCTTCTGTCTGTCGTCAACTGGACTGTGGCTCTGCGATTTCTGTTGAACAGAGAAAAGTTTCTGCTCGTTCTGTTTGGTTGATGAGCTCCTCCTGTGTCCAGTCTACATCTTCACTGAGAGAGTGTGTGGTCTCAGATGATTCACCCTTGTCCTACCTCTCTGTCCTCAACTGTTCAGGTAACACTGCACTGATGACTTCTGTGGCTTCACTTTGAGTCAGAGTCATTTTGATTTAAAAATGTTCCCTTCATTCATCTTCTGCCACTTATTCCTGTTAGCTGTGGGGGGCTGGAGCCTGTCCCAGCAGCTTTGGGTCTGAGGCGGGGTTCACTCTGGACACTGGACAGTTAGTCGCAGGGCTAACACTCAAAGACAGGGTACATTTAGATTCAGCAGTTCGCCTGCACAGACATGTCTTTGAAGATTTGATTTAATAATTTAATTAAATATATATAACACCAGTGTAAATAAAATGTAATACATTACAACTAGTTCGTTTTTTTAAGTAACATACAGTATTTATACTACAATATTATTGTCTCTAAAATGTAATGAGTTTAATTACTTTTGAGTTACTTAAGTTTCCGAAATGTTATCATCTGCAGACTCTCCATTGACAGTATGGCTATATAAGCTGGTCTGGAGCTAATAGTAGCATTAGCTACAACAAGCATCAGCTGCAAAGTGCATGTAATAAAAACAAATGAATTTGATTTACAGCCAGCCTTGTAACACGTTACTTTTGTAACACATTACTTTTGTAACACGTTACTCCCAATCATTGTAAAAATAATGGATGTCTTCTGCCTATTTCTCCTCTATTCACAGAGCAATAAGATGGTGAATATATCCGGACTTTTCTGACTCTTGTGTCAGAGGATTTTACTAAAATGGGCTTTTGGCTAAAGTCTAATTTAGAAATTGTCTTAGTAGTGCCACACATTACTTTTAATATATATTTAAATCAGTCTTTCATTAAAGAATCACTGTATTAAAATATAAAACTTTTTTACCCTTAAGACAGCAATAATAAGATTTAAATCTGAAATCTGATTTAAATCATAAACCTTTCTCTCACTTTGGTTTAATCACAAAATAGTGTGATGTTTAAAACAGATATATTTCAGGTCAATATTATAGAAGTGTCATTCGTCTAATCACAGTAATGTCCACTTCCATTTTAGAAAATGATAACCATATTTTACTGTCTTAATGAGCAGCAGTGTTTGGTCATCTTACTTCAAAAAAGTAATTAGTTACAGTTACAAATTACTTCTCCCAAAATGTAATTGAGTTAGTAACTCAGTTACCACATTGTAAAAGTAACTCAGTTACTCAGCAAAGTAACTGGTGTTAAATTTTTTATGTTCTATAAGGGTATTACGTTCTATAACAGCTTAATTATCAAACATGTTTAAATTAACTGATTGAAGAATAAAACACTATATATAGTATTGGAACATTTAGTATTTATTTAAACTCAATAGATTGCAGTCTGCCATATGATATACATAGAAATAAAAACATACAAAAAATAAATATTGAAAATGGCAAAATTAAGTCACACAAATGTAAACTTGTGTTAAAAAAAAGGGAGACCTGGCCATTAAGTAGTGCAAATCTCTGTACCTGTAAATTATTGCACAATAAACAAAACACAATCCAACTCTCTCTGTAGATTAACATGTTCATTCACAAAGAAAATGAATAATACATTAATCTATTCTAAAACACTCCTCTCATCTAAACAACTAAAACAGTGGTTGTTGCTGACACGTAAAATCGAGCGTTGCTTGTTTTAACAGTGGCTCTGTCTCCTTCACTGGAACTCACGCTTAGCTGCCTTTGGGTTTAGCAGCAGCAACAAGTGTCGTGTTAGCATGTGTTGATGTGAGGTGCTTCACAAGATTTGAGTTACTTGAGGCAGACGTGGATAAAGTCTTTTTTCCTGTACATAGCATGTTACAGAAACATTCTTGCCTTTAATTTCAATTAACAAGTAGTGCAGGTACTTACAGTTTGAGAACATCACCTTTGAAATTCCTTGGCTCCTCGCCATTGTCGATGATGCTGTCTTGTGTTTAGTGGAAGTCAAAGCGCGCAGTGAGACCGCATCAGCCAATCATCATCTCTTTTGCAGCAGTGTCATCATCCCCACCCCTGCTCTCTCCAGCAGCAGCTGATGTGTAATCAAAGCATGACTCATCGCACTTTATTCAACCAAATTGTAGTAACGCGACCATTTTTATTCTCAGTAACAATAACGGCGTTACAACGATGGGAAATGTAATTAATTAGATTACTCCATTACTGAAAAATTAACGCCGTTAGTAACGCCGTTATACTCTAACGTCGTTACTTCCAACACTGATGAGCAGTTAAAATTATGCCAATAAATCTTTATATAAGACTTCCCCAGATCTAACATGAATCTAGAAATATTCCTTAAAATCAATATATATATATATATATATATATATATATATATATATATATATTTCTGTCACAGGATTTAACTGCTTTAGTAAAATAGCCTTAGGGCCGTTAGCATAGTTCTTAAGATAAGCTGATAATCTTCTTTTCCTTTCAGCTGTTCCCTTTAGGGGTCTCCACAGTGAATCATCTGCCTCCATCTAAAGTCCTATTTCCTGCATCCTCTTCTCTCAGACCTTATGTCACTACCTTCATGTCTCCTTCACTACATCCTTAATTCCTCTTCTTTGGTCTTCCTCTCGGCCTTCTGCAGCTCTAACCGCAGCATCCTTGGACCACTGTCCCTTCTCTGAACATGTCCAAACCATCATCTCGACTACTTTGTCTCCAAAACCTCTCACATGTCCCTCTGATGAACTCATTCCTGATCCTCATCCTCGTCACTCACAAAGAGAACCTCAACCTCTTCAGCTCTGCTCCCTCTAACTCTTCCTACTGTCTTTTCCTCAGTGCAACTGTCTAAAAACCATACATCTCTCACTACTGTCCTGTAAACATTTCCTTTCATTCTCGCTTTTACTCTTTAAACATACCTGACACTGTTCTCCACCCATTCCAACCTGTTGCACACGCTTCTTCACCTCTTTTCCACACTCCCTATCGCTCTGGGCTGTTGACCCTAAATACTTCTTCTCCCTGTGACCTCACTGTTCCACTTGGATCCCTCTCATTCACATGTATTCTGTCATTCCTCTTCTCTCCAGAGCAAACCTCCACCTGCTCCCGGCTCTCACTACAGATTACTATGCCATCACAAACATCAGAGTCCATGGAGATTCCTGTCTGACCTCATCTGTCAGTCTATCCATCACCACCACAAACATCATAGTTTGGCCTTTGCCCCCTCTATCTTTAACCTCACGCTGCCTCTCTCTATATTCCTGTCTCCTTTCCTCAGTCCTCTCACTGTCCCACTTCTTCCTAATCAACCTCTTCCTCTGGATACTCTCCCGAACTTCCTCATTCCACCAAGTTGTCGTACTGACCTTTCAGCCTTCAGCAAGAATTACTGTAATTACTCATGAACACACAACCAGTTCAATGCCATAGAGTCTTTTATTGTAACAACAACAATCAACCCGAGTAGATTATCTCCAGCTCAACTAAAGATTGTACATCGTTCTTGGGTTTTTATACATTTTCACATGACAGCTTTTTACAATTTACAACCACTTCCTCAGTGGGGGCTGAGGACTACCTCCTTCTAATAGCCCCTCCTTTCTTTTTAAGCTTTGTCCTAAGTCTTGGTACCAAGCCCCCCTGTCTCTATCTTCAACTAGATCTTCCCTGTGTGTGTGCTCATTAAACTAATAATGTTTTAAACCATACACTCTAGCATTTTGTTTTTTCTTTTCTATTAATTTGTTCTTAGATGTATTACTACAACATCCCCTACATGATTATAAACTATACAAAAGTAAAAACCATAAGACACTTAATGTATACTCATGAATGGCCGTCAAGTCTCCAGGTGCCAACGGTGTCTCGTAGTGGCAACCCCCAAACCCGGTGGTGGACCCCGGAAGTAAGGGATGCCGTCAAGCTGAAGAAGGAGTGTCAGATCCGTGTCTCTCAGGGATCCGCTCCACTTTCCTTCTCTCTCCTTCATCTCATCACTGCCACCTGTCCCAAGCACCTGTAACCTATTACCATCAGTGAGGTATTTAAACCTCTCCTGTCCACCTCTTCCCTGCCAGATCGTTCAGCATACTTTGTGTGAATGTTTCCAGCATTTGTTCCAGCTCTTGTCTCAGCCCTCTCTCCAGCCTTCGCTCTAAGTCTCAGGTTTGGACTTCACTCTCAGCCCAGCTTCCCAGCTTGGTTCCAGTCACCGGCTCGGCTCCAGGCTGCATTGATTACCGTGGACTTAATGAGATTACCATAAAGAACAGGTATCCGCCTCCCCTTCTGGCCTCCGCCTTTGAACTCCTGGAGGGGGCAACGGTGTTTTCCAAATTGGATCTTCGCAATGCATACCACCTGGTTCGTATCCGAGAGGAGGACGAATGGAAGACAGCATTTAACACCTCGTCAGGCTTTTATGAATATCTGGTGATGCCCTTTGGACTGACTAATGCTCCCGCTGTTTTCCAGAACCTGGTTAATGATGTGTTGCGGGACATGCTCGACAAGTTCGTATTTGTCTATCTGGATGATATCCTTATCTTTTCCAAGAATCACAAGGAGCATGTTCATCATGTCCAGTCAGTCCTTCAACGCCTGCTGGAGAATTCACTTTTTGTCAAGGCTGAGAAATGCGAATTTCACGTACCCAGCGTCTCTTTTCTGGGTTACATTGTCGCCCAGGGTAAGATTCAGATGGACCCTTCCAAGGTGTCGGCAGTATTGGATTGGCCATCTCCGTGCAGTCGAAAGCAACTGCAACGCTTCTTGGGGTTTGCCAACTTCTATAGATGTTTCATCCGTGGCTATAGTACCTTGGCGGCTCCTATGACAGCACTTACCTCATCTAAGGTTCCGTTCATCTGGTCCAGCGGCCGATTCAGCATTCCGGGACCTGAAGCTTTGTTTTCTTCAGCTCCAGTGCTTATCATCCCAAACTCTGGTAGCCAGTTTGTCGTAGAGGTGGATGCTTCCGACGTGGGAATAGGCGCAGTTCTGTCCCAACGTTCCACTTCAGACCAGAAATTACACCCGTGTGCCTATTTGTCTCGTCGCCTGTCTCGCGCTGAACAGAACTACGACATAGGTAATAGGGAGCTGCTGGCGGTTAAGCTAGCCTTGGAGGAATGGCGGCACTGGCTGGAGGGAGCCGAACAACCTTTTCTTGTGTGGACTGACCACAAGAATTTGGAATATATCCGGTCAGCCAAACGCTTGACATCTCGTCAAGCTCGTTGGTCATTGTTCTTTACTCGATTTAATTTTGTTTTGTCATTCCGACCAGGGTCCCGGAATCAGAAACCTGATGCCCTTTCTCGGCAATTCCAGAAGGAGGAGACCTCTTCTGAGGTGACCTCCATCTTACCTCCATCCCAGCTGGTAGCAGCCGTCACCTGGCCCATTGAAGAGCGTTAAAACAGCCTTGAACACCATTACTGTCCCCAGTTCCTGTCCAGAGGGAAAACTATTTGTTCCTGCGGGTCTGCGGTCGGAGGTTCTTCAGTGGGTCCATTCGTCTCGACCCGCTTGCCACCCCGGGATACGGCGGACACTCTCTTTTCTCCAACGGCAATTCTGGTGGCCTAAGGAGGAAGAGGATGTTCGGGCGTTTGTCACGGCATGTCCTGTCTGCAGCCAGCAGAAGCCTTCTCATCATGCTCCATCTGGGCTTCTTCGCCACTTCCGGTTCCCAGGACGACCCTGGTCTCATATGTCCCTGGATTTCGTTACGGTCTTCCGAATCTAATGGCAACACGGTGATCCTTTCCATCATTGACCGTTTCTCAAAGATGGCTCACCTCATAGCTCTGCCTAAGTTGTCCTCAGCAAAAGAGACGGCAGAACTGGTACTCCAGAATGTCTTCCGGATCCATGGACTACCAATGGACATTGTGTCTGACCGGGGACCCCAGTTTACGTCTACAGTTTGGCGGGAGTTTTGCTCTCTTTTAGGGGCTACAGTCAGTTTGTCCTCTGGATTTCACCCGCAGTCCAATGGACAGACGGAACGGTTGAACCAGGAGATGGAGTCGGCCTTGAGGTGTGTGGCTGGACAAACACCATCTTCCTGGGCCTCTCAGCTGTTGTGGGTGGAGTACGCCCACAACTCCTTGACAAGCTCGGCTACTGGAATATCTCCTTTCCAGTGCATCTACGGGTTCCAGCCACCACTATTCCCTGCCCAGGAGAGGGAGGCTAATGTTCCGTCTGTCCAAGCCCTCATCCAACGTTGCAGAGGGACATGGAACAGGGCTCGTGCGGCTCTCCTGCGAGCTTCCACCCAGTATTCGACAGCGGCCAATCGCCACCGCAAGCAGAGTCCCCAGTACAAGGTAGGGGACCGGGTATGGCTCTCCACCAGAGACATTCCTCTCCGAGTGGAGTCGAAGAAATTGGCTCCACGATTCATTGGTCCCTTCACTATAGTGAGGATCATCAACCCGGTGGCGGTAAGGTTGAAGCTTCCTCGGTCTATGCGGATTCATCCAACCTTTCATGTTTCCAGGATCAAGCCCCTTCGGGAGAGTCCTCTGGTTTGGACTCCAAGTCTCAGGTTTGGACTTCACTCTCAGCCCAGCTTCCCAGCTTGGTCTTCAGTCACCGGCTTGGCTCCAGGCTTCGGCGCAGCTCCACGGCTCACTCCAACTCTCAGCCCAGCTCCCCAGCTTGGCCCCAGTCACGACTCGGCTCCAGGCTTCGGCGCAGCTCCACGGCTCACTCCAACTCTCAGCCCAGCTCTCCAGCTTGGTCTTCAGTCACCGGCTCGGCTCCAGGCTTCGGCGCAGCTCCACGGCTCACTCCAACTCTCAGCCCAGCTCTCCAGCTTGGTCTCCAGTCACCGGTTCGGCACCAGGTCTCGGTTCAGCTTCACGGTTCAACTCCAACTCTCAGCCCATCTCTCCAGCTTCCTATCACTATCTGTACTTTAATAAAATATCACTTACCTTCACTGTCTTGTGCGCACTTGTGTCCTCATTCCCGCATTACAAGGAGACCTACCGAGCCTGATTGGCCCGTGGGACTCCTGAGGCAGCTGATAGGTACCGGCCGACCAAGCAGGCTGCAGCCCGGGTGGTCGTGGAGGCTAAAACTCGGGTCTGGGAGGAGTTCGGTGAGGGCAAACCGTACGGTGCCTCAGAAGGGGGAAGCAGTGCCCTGCCAACACTATTTACAGTGGAGGTGGGAATCTGCTAACTTCAACTGAGGATATTGTTGGACGGTGGAAGGAATACTTCGAGGATCTCCTCAACCCCACCGACACGTCTTCCACTGAGGAAGCAGAGGCCGAGGGCTTGGAGGTGGACTCGTCCATCACCCGGGCCGAAGTCACTGAGGTAGTTGGGAAGCTCCTCGGTGGCAAGGCACCGGGGGTGGATGAGATACGCCCTGAGTACCTCAAGTCTCTGGATGTTGTAGGGATGTCTTGGTTGACACGCCTCTACAACATTGCGTGGCAGTCGGGGACAGTACCTCTGGACTGGTAGACCGGGGTGGTGGTCCCTCTTTTTAAGAATGGGGATGTTCCAACTACAGAGGGATCACACTCCTCCCCGGGAAAGTCTATGCCAGGGTACTGGAGAGGAGACTGCGGCCGATAGTTGAACCTCAGATTCAGGAGGAACAATGCGGTTTTCGTCCCGGTTGTGGAACACTGGACCAGCTCTATACCCTCTCCAGGGTGCTGGAGGGTTTATGGGAGTTTGCCCAACCAGTCCACATGTGTTTTGTGGATCTGGAGAAGGCATTCGACTGTGTCCCTCGTGGCGCCCTGTGGGGGGTGCTCTGGGAGTATGGGGTCCGGGGCCCTTTGCTAAGGGCTTTCCGGTCCCTGTACGACCGGAGCAGGAGCTTGGTTCGCATTGCCGGCAGTAAGTCAGACCTGTTCCCAGTGCATGTTGGACTCCGGCAGGGCTGCCCTTTGTCACTGGTCCTGTTCATTATCTTTATGGACAGGATTTCTAGGCGCAGCCAGGGGCCGGAGGGAGTCTGGTTTGGTGACCACAGGATCTCGTCTCTGCTTTTTGCAGATGATGTTGTCCTGTTGGCTCCATCAAGCCAGGACCTTCAGTGTGCACTGGGACGGTTTGCAGCCGAGTGTGAAGCAGCTGGGATGAGGATCAGCACCTCCAAGTCTGACACCATGGTTCTCAGTCGGAAAAGGGTGGCTTGTCCCCTTCAGGTTGGTGGAGAGATCCTGCCTCAAGTGGAGGAGTTCAAGTATCTTGGGGTCTTGTTCACGAGTGAGGGAAGGAGGGAACGTGAGATTGACAGCTTCTGCAGTGATGCGGTTGATGTACCGGTCTGTCGTGGTAAAGAAGGAGCTGAGCTGTAAGGCAAAGCTCTCGATTTACCGGTCAACCTACGTTCCTACTCTCACCTATGGTCATGAGCTTTGGGTCATGACCGAAAGAACAAGATCCCGGATACAAGTGGCCGAAATGAGCTTTCTCCACAGGGTGGCGGGGCAAAGTCATGTTAGTGATTCGCATATTAAATTTGGCAGTTTTACATCAAATGCCTGGTTTAGACCTGGTTTAGACCTTGTTTAAACCTGATACAGACCTGGTCTAGTCCTGGTTTAGACCTTGTTTAAACTTGATATAGACCTGGTTTAGTCCTGGTTTAGACCTGGTGTTACGTGTAGCACAGGACTCAAATGCTCAACAGAGAGAGGGTTTAGAAAAAACTTTATTGAGACGAGTAGTGAGCTGGCTGCTTAAGTGCAGAACAGATGGATGAGGGAATGAGTTTTAGGTGTGTCTAATGGCGGTAACAGAGAAGATCTGAAGTAAAGTCCGTGCACTGTGACACCTGGTTAAGACCTGGTTTAGCCCTGGTCTAGACCTGGTTTAGACCAGGTTTAGTCCTTTTTTAAAGTCCTTTTTTTAGTCCGGGTTTAGACCTGCTTTAGTCCTGGTGTAGACCTGGTTTGAGCCTGGTTCTTGTCTCTTCACAGATGCAATGACGCCGAACATCTCCCTGTCTGTCTCTGCTGACGGGGTCTCTGAGGCCCAGCCTCAGGGGCTCCGGATGCTGCTGAGCTCAGACTTCAGCGTCACATGCTCTGTCCAGCCTCAGTTCCCAGGAGGCTCCTTCCAGCTCATCTCTCCCACTCAGAACCACACCCTGCAAGCTGTCAATCACTCTGCCCACTTCTTGTTCTCTGACGCTGGCTCCGCCCACAGAGGAGGCTACACCTGTGTTTATCACGTCCATGCTTTCTCCCACAACTTATCATCTCAGAGCCAGACCCTCTATCTCACTCTCGGAGGTAACTTTAGGACAAACAAGAATGCATCTCTAAAAGTCACATGAAAAGTTCCCTTCCCTCTGATTAGTTCACAGGTCATTTATAATCCTTTCTACTGAGAAGCACTTGTTTATTTGGATGATTCTGTTGCAGTAAAACAGTTCTTATTTTGAAGTCATTGATAGTGACCCAGGCCTTAGATTTCACAGATATGTAATGTAATAATATAAACTATTAATGCATAATGATAAACCAGATCTGCTTTAGTCCTGCTATAATCCTCAGTCCTGGTTTAGACAAAGCTGTAAATAAATCATATTAAAGAGTTTGTCAAACCAAGATATTCTTTATTAAAACAATGTTTACAATAATTCTATATTATATAGACAGATTATATTAAATTGAACAGACCTCATGTCTCTGTCTCCATGTGATGGTGTTGATGTGTTACAGCCTCCGTCTCAGACCTGATCATAAGGGTCCTTGTCATCCTCCTGTTGAAGCTCATATACATCCCTGCCCTCTACTTCTACTATAAGGTACTGCTCTCACCTGTGTTCGCTCACATCTGTGTCGTTCTCGCCTGTGTTCAGTCTCACCTGTGTTCACTCTCACCTGTGTCGCTCTAACCTGTGTTCGCTCTGGCCTGTGTTCGCTCTGGCCTGTGTCGCTCTCAACTGTGTTCGCTCTCAGCTGTGTCGCTCTCACCTGTGTCCGCTCTCACCTGTGTCCGCTCTCACCTGTGTCCGCTCTCACCTGTGTCCGCTCTCACCTGTGTCTGCTCTCACCTGTGTCGCTCTCACCTGTGTCCGCTCTCACCTGTGTCTGCTCTCACCTGTGTCGCTCTCACCTGTGTTGCTCTCACCCGTCTTGGCTCTCGCCTGTGTCGCTCTCGCCTGTGTTTGTTCTTGCCTGTGTTTGTCTCGCCTGTGTTTGCTCTCGCCTGTGTCGCTCTCGCATGTGTCGCTCTCGCCTGTGTTTGCTCTCGCCTGTGTTTGCTCTCGCCTGTGTTTGCTCTCGCCTGTGTTTGCTCTCGCCTGTGTTTGCTCTCGCCTGTGTTTGTTCTTGCCTGTGTCGCTCTCGCCTGTGTTTGCTCTCGCCTGTGTTTGCTCTCGCCTGTGTTTGCTCTCGCCTGTGTTTGCTCTCGCCTGTGTTTGCTCACGCCTGTGTTTGCTCTCGCCTGTGTCTCTCTCGCCTGTGTCGTTCTCGCCTGTGTTTGCTCTCGCCTGTGTCTGCTCTCGCCTGTGTCGCTCTCGCCTGTGTTTGCTCTCGCTTGTGTCTGCTCTCGCCTGTGTCTGCTCTCGCCTGTGTCTGCTCTCGCCTGTGTTGCTCTCATCTGTGTTCAGTTTGTTGTATGTTTTAGTTTATGGTTATTTCCTGGTTTGGTCTTGTTTGGTGCTCGTTTTCTTCTTAGGTTTGTTCTGGTTTTCTGAACAGAGGATGTTTTCTTGTGTTCTTAGGCCACCAGGGGGCGACAGAGGAGGCGTCCTGACCAACACTGAAGGCTGTTTATTGAAATAAGATGTGAAAATTAAGAGTTTATCAAGTTTAAACCAATTGAAGGCATTATCTCCAAGATTTCCCTGTAAACAATAACAATAAAAGTAAGGCATTTAAAGCCTGGTTATTACAAATCTATGAGCCTTTTAAAAGTGAGAAGCCCAAAGAAGTGTGGAATACAGATTATTACCTTTCTGTTAAATTCCTTCATATTGTTCCTACATAATCACCTTTTGTCTTTGAAATATTAATATGCTTTTATTTTTGTGTGATGTTGAAAAACATGCTTCATTTGTTTTTTTAAATAATTAAGTTCATTCTTGATGTGAGTCAGATTTAGTCTTTATAACTTTTACATATATTTTCTTATTTTAATATCAATCATAACTTTTTCTTCTTAAAGTTAGATTAAATTTGGATAAACTCTAATCTTAAATAAAACATAAATTTAAACAGTAATAAAACTGAACTGCTCTTAATAGGCACCAAAAACACCCTAAACAAAATCAATAACTTCTCCATTACTTTTGAAAACTCCACCATCACCCCCTCCCCTCAGGTAAAGAGTCTGGGTGTCATCCTCGACAGCACACTCTCCTACACTTCCCACATCAATAATGTCATCCGCTCTGCCTACTTTCACCTCCGCAACATCCACCGCTTCCGCCCCTCCCTCACACCACACTCTACTGCCGTCCTTGTGCACAGCCTCATCACCTCCCGCCTGGATTACTGCAACTTCCTTCTGTTTGGTCTCCCTCAAAAACCCTTCATAAACTTCAACTGGTCCAGAACTCAGCCGCCCGCATAATCACACGTACCCCCTCCACCAATCACATCACACCCGTCCTGCAACAGCTCCACTGGCTTCCCATCACATATCGCATCAACTATAAAATAATGCTCCTCACATTTAAAGCCATACACAACCTTGCACCTCCATATCTATTTGAGCTCCTCCACATATCCACCCCTGCCCGCTCCCTCCGCTACTCCTCTCTACGGCTCTCAGTCCCTCCTGCCCTGTCTTGTCACCATGGGGAGTAGAGCCTTCAGCCACTCTGCTCCCCAGCTTTGGAACTCTCTCCCCTCTGACCTCTGCAACACAGACACACTGCCACATTTCATATCAGAACTCAAAACACATCTGTTCAGACTGGCCTACTCACTCCCTTCATAACTGACTGTCCTGTCATCAATATATGTAATTGTTGTTGTTTTTCTTGTTGTTTTTTTTTTAATCTTGATTTTAATTGTTTTTAATTATGTGCCATTGTATTTTTACTAATGTTGTAAGGCGACCTTGAGGTAAGGCGCGTTATAAATAAAATGTATTATTATTATTATAAATGTTTTGTAAAAGGTTAAAAGTAATATGTCAGTAAATGTGTTCGATTAGAATAATTGTAATAATTATAAATTAAGGACAGATAATAGTTTTTAGTTCTGCATTTAGTTCTGCATTTTGCATGCTTTAACTTTTTTTTTATATTTAAATTTAGATAAACACAAGTTTATTTTTACAAATGTCTCTGAATTAATGTATTTACCTTTTCTATTTCAGTTTGTTTCTGTTTGAGTTTAATACAAATGAGCTTCGTCTGTTTTCTTTGTGAAATGTAAAAAGGTCAAAAACAGTTTTAAATAAACTCAGGAGAAAATGAAAGAAGTTTTAGAGCTGCATTAGAATTGATCCGTCAACAATGAACTGAAATAAATGCTTTTTTAAAATTTTATTTTAAAACCAAAAAAATCAATAAATCCTTTTGAAAAGACACTCAGTGGTATTTCCCATCATGCTTCACTTTGGCTGTAGTTTTCAACTTGGCTGTAGACTTTAGAGCTGTCTTATCCATTAAAGGAAATTAAACACTTTTTAAAATCCATAGTTACCTCACCATTTAAATCTAGGGCTCTTTATCAAACTTTCAATAAATGTCCAACATAGACAGGTGTTTGAAGGAGTTCTTATTGATAAAAGTCTTGGATCTAAGGAAACAGGCCTTTCAGAAGTCCTTTAAAAAAGAACAGAAAACCTGCTTCAGTAGAAATCTCACTGAAGAAAACCAATCTGATCCATTCAAACTATCCTATTGGATTCTACAACAATACGTCTGTAGAGTTTATTTTCCTTAAATTACCTACATTCATTGGAAAAGGTTCTTGTCCCTGTTTGTTTCAGTTTCTTTCTAAAATTATTTGGTTTTAACAGAAATAATGTCAGTTGGCCTCAGACTCAACAGCTCTAGGACTAGGTTCAGCAGAAGTAATGTTTTCTGTTGGACTTCCTCAGTCGTTCACGTCGGTGTGGCGGAATACACAAGAACAATGCTTTCATTTACATTTTTGAACAATTGTTTGAGCAAAGCTCCCTTACAGCCCCACCTCAGTTTTTCAGTCAGGTTGTTTCATGCACTTTAGAGACTTTAGAGAAGATTGTGTGTCTTTAACCTGTTCAGATCCAGAGGCGCTGGTGCAGTCTGGTGGGAACAGCATTAGGAACACTCAGGGACTCCAGATCTGACCCAGGATCAGTGCAACTACCTGAGGATGAGTCTGTAGTGGAAAAGTTTGGAAAGGGTTTATGAACAGAGCAGCGGGGACTAGGAAAGAGAGTTTTAAAGATTGAATGGAGGAAACATTTGCAACAAAAGAATGTTTGTTTGTGAGATCTGAATATTGACATGTTCAATCCATATAAACATAAACACATTGTAGAGTCAGAATCTGATTCCCACGATCACTACACCTTCAAGAACAACCGCTGAGAACAGAGCTACTCTCATTTAATTATTAATTATTATTAATAATAATTATTATTATTATTAAACCCTGGCAGTCTATGAAATTGACAGTGCAGTTTTTCTAGCTACTCTACACACAGAAATCACAACTGGTGACTCTTCTTGCAATAACCTGCACATTGTGTGTGTAACAGACAATCATTCTCTTTTCATTGCAATCTGCAAAATCTGTCACAGAGAAAAGACTGAAGATTAGCAGTATGAAGAAGCTCTTACACTCAGGGACTATTCAGCAGATCTTGTGGTCAGCAACCAAAGAGCAGCTGACTAACAGCTTGACCAAAAGAAGTTCCGGGAGTCTCCTGCATAT
This sequence comes from Perccottus glenii, assembly GCA_024416835.2. Classification (NCBI taxonomy): domain Eukaryota; kingdom Metazoa; phylum Chordata; class Actinopteri; order Gobiiformes; family Odontobutidae; genus Perccottus; species Perccottus glenii. Next base: position 9,679,222 of record CM044547.2, on the reverse strand, counting down.
TGATAGCGACTCCCTGATGCTTTTAATTTGTTAAAATCTCGAGCAAGCAACAGCGAGACTGTGCTCTAGGGCAGGCCAACCCTAATATACAACGCCACTGAGGGGCGCCATTTTCCGTAAAAGAAAACACAGCTTTTTACGTGCATGTGTTTTACTTCCTTTTGCAGCGTTGTTTTTTTTTTTCTAGTGACGAGTAAACCTGGTTCAGACTCTGATAACGCTGTTGAGGCACAGCCTCACTAATTACTTTATGTTATTTTTTTTTTTTAAATGTAGATCTAAGTCTTGGCCTCAGAGAGGGTCTCTGGCCTTAATTATCAAGGCCTTAATTATCAATATTTCAGCCAAAGGCCTGTAAAGAGGCTAAAGCTGCAGCTTGTTGAGGAGGTTTGTCTCAAAACAGAGGCAGATCAATGGGATGGGCTTCTCAGAGCAAAAGCCCCCAATTTAGGAAAGACCCATGCCATAGACATAAAAACAGTAAAGGGTGGGTTTTAAATAACAACTTTTGACCTTGATTCTTTCTGTTTTAAAGCCTTCTGTCTCTGATGTTGGGACCATTCACATCAGAGTTGGGATCTAATAAATGGAATCTGTTTTGATAGATTTTTTTTGGGGGGGAGGACACTTAGATCCCCCTGCGGTTCAGTCCCACATACCTGTGTCTGACTACACACCCAAAGTCATCTCGTACTTCCCGCGCCTGCTCTTCTGGACACAGCAGAAATTAAAACATAAAAAAATGGTTTGATGTTCATAAATTGTCATTAAACAGAAATACAACTACTATAAATTTTATTTAGTAATAACAAAATAAATGTTAAGATCAGAATTCAAACAACTGAGCTAGAAATGGTAAGTGAAACTGAATTCTTAGGTGTCATTATTGACCACAAGCTCAGTTGGAAATCCCACATAACTGACATAAAGTCAAAAAAACTTTAGCTGTCCTCTCTAAAATATAACTTAGTCTTTATTCAAATGCCCTTAAACTATTGTACTAGTCTCTAATAGTGCCATACATGACACGAGAGCTGAGGAAATACAGACAAAACAATAAAATCAATTGTTTTAATCATGTTCAGTATATCACAGATCAGAACCAACATTAAAACAGAGATGTCTGTCTGTTCAGGGTTAAACTGTTTGGTCCTGGCTTTAGTTTTGGTTTAGTCCTGAGTTTGGTCCAGGTTTATATTGGTTTATCCCTGAGTTAAGGCAGTGTTTAGTCTTAGCACTGATTTAAGCTTTGGTCTTAATTTAGCCTTGGTTAGGTCTTGAGTTTAGACCTGGTTTAGTCCTACATGTGTCCACATTCAGTCCTGAATTAGATCTAGTTTAGCCCTGAGAGGGACTGGGACAGAAGTGTGCAGTTACTGTCCCGCCCTGATCACATCACCAAAGGAACATGAACTGATCCTTTTAAATAAAGTTGGGGTTTGTAGTTTTAGTGACATCTGGTGGTAATACAGAGCAACAACAGTCACTCAAGATGAACAAATACAAAGATATTATTTACATATTACTGAGGACATATATTTAACTAAAGTGTATTTTAAGTATTTTAAACTCTGACCTTTAACACATTATTAATTAAAAAAAAACTAAAAGTACTATCAGAAAAGACAAGACAACAATGATGCATATATCTAAATGCTTGGCAACATGGAATGAGGCCTCTTTCTGTGGCACCATTAGAAATCTATATTCACTGATAAAAGCACTGCTCAGATTTTTCACACACACACCAATATAATCTATATTCTCAGTTTGTACGTTTATTTGACAACGTAGAGTCAAGACTAAAGAATTAAAAGTTCCGTTATACATTTTTTCTAAGATCAAACAAAGTGTCTTCTGGGACTGAATTCATCAAAATGCATCTTTGAGAAGCTACTTTGAGTCATCATATGTAGACTAACAAAATATCCCAGTGTAAGTTAGTGTATAGTTCCAGCACTGAAACTGTTTATATCCTGTTGAACACAAACCTTTTCTTTCCTCAGAATCTGGACGATGGCGATAGTTCTGAATATCTCAGAGCTTATCCCACTGACTTCTTTAAAGGCTTTACTTTTAACCTAGTCCTGATTTAGACCTGGTTTAGACCTGATTTTGTCCTATGTTTAGGTTGGGTTTAACACTTGGTTCGGAGAAGAACTTGGAGCTGGGCCAAGAGTGACTCCTGAGATATGTTGAGTACAAAGACACCAGAAGAAGAGGGAATAAGAAAGGGTCCTCTCCTCAGAGACGCCTAATCATGATGACATTAATAAAGCTGGGTCAGAGAGCCCAGAGACATAGTCCCTCCAGCGTGGACATGGTAAAATGAAATAATCAGGATGAAATAGAACTTTTATACTTTTTATACTTTTATCTTTAATCTAAAGGAATTTACATCAAAATTGAAGAAATTAGGAATTACAACATTTTTTATCCATAGTCCCCTCATTAGAAAAGACCTCAAGTAATTGGACAAATGAATATTTTCATAAATAAAAAGTTTATTGTTTAGAATCCATTGCAGACAATGACTGCCTGAAACCCATGGACATCACCAAACGCTGGGTTTCCTCCTTCGTGAGGCTTTGCCAGGCCTTGGCTGCAGCGGTCTTCAGTCGTTGTGATTCTTAAAGAAACACTATGTAACTTTTAGCCACTAGGGGGCTCGATTGGATTGAGATCAGGTGATTGAGTCGGCCATTGTATGTTTTTTTGTAATCAACTTTGCTGAATTTGGCTGAATGTGAGCAGACAGAAGGATCCTTTAGACTTCAGAATTCATGCGTCTGCATTCGTCTTATGTCATGTCTTCAATAAACACTTGGAACCCAGTGCTACTGGAAGCTATGCATGCCCATGCCATTCCACTGCCTCCACCATGTTTTACAGATGTTGTAGCGTGTTTCAGATCATGAGCCGTTCCAAGCCAATAGTTTTCTCTGCCTATCATTCTGGTACAAGCTGGTCTTAGATTCATCTGTCCAAACAAATACTGTTCCAGAACTGGGCTGTTTTTTTAAGATGTGTTCTGGTAAATTATTATCTTTTGATTCTTGTGGCTTATGAATGGTTTGCACCTTATAGTGAACCTTCTGTATTTGTTCTCTTTATGGTAGACTTGGATAATGGTATGACTTGCTGCTGGGAACAGACTAATATTTGTGAATTTACCTGAAAAAGTACACTAACTTTAAAGTAATAGCAAGATCTCAGTTTAAAATGTGGTTTAGAAATTTGCTCAAACAGGTTTAGAACTAATCTCAGATTCAAACGACCAGGATGAAACCTTAAACGGTTTCAATTTGAACTTTATTGGTGCAACCAACCTATAAATATATTAATCTTACTCATGTCATTTTATAAACTGGATGTTGCACTGATTTCATTATGTTTGACCTTTTTATTTGTATCTGCGATGCTCTGTTTGACATTTTTGGTCAAATTTATTGATGAATGTTTTTGTTTGTGCTTCAGTTTTTAAAGTGAAGGTGTCGAGTGTCACTGAGAGTTACTACGACAAATACAACATATTTGGAGATAAGGAGTCACATTGTGGTTTTATATCAGTGGGTGTAGTTTGAAGTGTGACTTCAAACTGCCTGCCATGAGTGTTTGTCAGAGTTTGACTCCAGCTACATCTTCTAATGGTTAGGACTTACACACAGCCATAACAAAAGAGGAAAAACCATGTCAAGTAAAGGGCTCAAATGTTTATTGTGTGAAAATAAAATAAAATCCACATAAAACTGCCCTAACTTTGACTGTAACAAGGCAAGACAAGAACAATAAACAATAAGCAATACAACCCATTATATTACCTTCCCCTCTTTGATTCTGTTTAAAGAATCCTAGACCTCTGTTCCACTCACAGTTCTTCCTCATTTTCCTTCAGTCTCTAAAACATCTCCTTGACATTAACACCCCTGAATTTACTTGGCATCATATTTGCTTCCTAAAAGTTTTAATAGTTTATGTTTTTTACCTGATTTGATGTGTACAGGTCAACAGTGCGACAGATGACACCAGACCTTCTCATGAGACCTTCACTGTTCTCCCAGTGAAGTTTGGAACATTTTTGATGAAGACTTCATTCCCAGTCTTAATCTGCAGCAGAGAAGGTGCTCTTTCTGTCGAATTCTCCTCAGCACCTTTAACCTGTTGGAATATAACTTTCTGGATTTCTGTTAGATGTTTTCTAAAGCACTATCTGATCCATGAGTCTGTTTTATGGCCTCTCACTTGAGAATCTTGAAACACTAGATGACTCTGTGCCCTTCTCCATAACTCTTATCTCCAACCCTTCCTAATTGACTAATGATCTCTCTGTGTTTATTCTAATTTCATACAGGCCTTCTTTTCACTAGACTAGGATTAACCTGTCAACATTGTTTTATGCCTTGTCTTCTTCTGCCATTAAAACTGACCATATTGTAAGATGTTAACTCCTAAACCTTTTACCATTTCTCACTCCACAGTCAATGCTTTTATCTCAGCCACTTGCATCAAACACTGCTATATTAGTTTTTAAACTTGTGCTGTAAAAGTCTCTGTTTTCAGTTTCACAATGCCATATACTACATATCTCAAAAGCATAATACATCTACAAATAACATTACTTTGCTTTAATAGGTTAACTGTACATCTGTTCTTGTTGTTTTAGAGATTATATGGTAATTTTAAGCAGTCATACAGCTCTCCTTCTATATTTTTGTTGCTGGGTTAACTGTATTACATCTCTGTTTTATTAATTCAGCAGCTGAAAGTATTTTCCTAGTCTGTGTTAAGACAAATTTAGGACTTGTCAGTAACTGATGTGTGGTTTTATATTGTTATTGGAAAACCCATGGTTATAACTGAAGCCTTATCACAGCTGATAAGATGGATTATTTGCATGCTTTCTTTTAACACAGAGAATGCTCTGTCTGACTCCTTATTCAATTTAATTAAGCCTTTTATAACTTTGGTCTGCAGTTTTTATCACAGTTAAGTTACAATCCACAACCTGCTATAACCTGCTATTGCTAATAATTTCAACATTTGTCTGGATCTGTTTGTTTGTCCTGAGTTTAGACTTACAGGCTGAGTGCGTAACCTTTTTGTTAAAAGATTTCTTCCCTTTTCTTTGCTTATTGTTCCTTTCTTGCCTTGTTACAGTCAAAGTCAGGACAGTTTTATGTGGATTTTCTTTTCTTTTTACTTAGTTTTTTTTTCTTTTGTTATGGCTCTGTGTAAGTCCTAACCATTATAAGATTCGCTAGAGTCAAACTCTGACAAACACTCATGGCGGGCAGTCTTTGGTTTTGAAAAATAACAAGGCTGCAGTCGCTCAGCAGGTCCAACGTGTTGTTTAAAAAGTAAAAATAAGTAAAAACATAAAAATCCAGTTAAAAGAAAGTATTGTAAAAATGTTATCATAAATCATTGGCTAAATGTGGAGATAACTAAAAAGAAAAGTAAAACTGGCATGAGCAAGCCCGAGGAGCGTCTGCACTCTTATATGGTCTAATAAAAAATATAATCTAATAAAAAAATCCTCCACTTTATCTTTTCTTTGCCTGCCATTTTCTTTTTAGCTCTGGAAACAGCATCTAAATGAGAAGAGTAAGATGATCATGATGAGCTCCACCCTCCCCATCAATAACTCATCTTCATTTGTCTATACATTTGTCCTTCCATAAATGAGGAGGAGGTATAATTGATTATGTGTCCACCAGCTGTTGATCGCCTTTCCACAGCTTCAGCCAAATGTACCGCATTCAAGACTATGCCTTGTTTTATTGTAGCTAAAGTTATTCTAACTGGAAGCAACATTTTATATGTTTTCATAATATTGTAATGCGCTCACGGTCGAAATGGTTGAGATAGGTAGCAGGTTAAATGTCAGACCAGAAAATGTAGATGATTCAAGTCAAGTTGAATGTGCAAGCTACTGGTCCAAACACCCATTATGTTTGATATCCATAAATGCATTAGTCACATTTTCAGTGCCTTTACAATTCTCTTAAAATTGTTCATAGAAACAGTGAAATAAAGCACTCATTAATGTTTTATACTTTTTCAGCTAATGCCCACAATTTCAATCATAATGTCATTTGTTGTCTATATCAGGGTTTTTCAAACTTTTTGTGTGTGTGGACCACTATTTGTAATCAAAATATTTTGCGGACCACCTCATAACACACATAATAAAATGTCTACACACAGTCTTACCTGAATTAATCCGCACCTCTAAATAGGCTTACTAGCACTACTATAACTAGTCATCACATCAGTGTGAAACAGGCTTGTTAAAAGAAAGTTTACTGCACACAACGGCTGCCTCTTTTCTCTTCAGAGAACCTGTTGCTATCCACCGATCCATAACGACACTGAACTTGAACGTCATGGCCGAACACCACTGGCCTATTTTAGTAATCGCACAATAATTTGACAATTTAATGCAAATGTTATATCAATATAGGCCTACATATTCTTTTAATATTTTTTATGGGAATTTCCTGGTAAAATGAAGGTAAAATATTATTTTATTTTGCCTTTCCACGGACCACCTGCAGTACCCTCACGGACCACTAGTGGTCCGCAGACCACAGTTTGGGAATGACTGGTCTATATTCAATAAACACTGAATTGTCCAAAAAGTAAAGCCTGTGCCTTTCTAGCTTTTATAAACCTCTTTTTTTCATCCCTGCCTTGTGATTACTTGTACAGTATAGTGTCAGTCGGAGCCAGCCTCTAGTGGACAACCGAGGTATTACATTAGAATACCTCGCTGGCTTCAGACCTGTGCTGTGGTTATCCTAGTGTGACCTAAATTTTCTCCCCTGCTGTTCTCACCACCATGACCGTCAGTTTAATTTGGACAAACTAACTGAGATCATTCTGTGAACTTGAACAGAATCCACTCTTACTGTTTGGATAGGTGCACAGTAGGCCTTAAGAGACACACACCGTATTGCTAAACATTAATTTTACTACATGTTTACTGAACCAGTACTGTACTTTGGCTGGGCTACAGGAAACGTTCAGGGGGCTAGAGAATGCAGGTTCAAAAGCAAAGGCAGAACTTTTAAGAGGATGTGAATGAATTGCTTTTCTTTAATGTAATTACTATATACCATTTGAAACAAGGGGTTTAAAACACCCTCAAGGCCAATTTTCAGTGCGGTGTCTTTATTATGAGCTCTCAAAATGTTAAAATTTCAATGCAAGGTAAATAACTAAGGCTTTGTTTATTGTTTTAAAGTGTTTCTCCACGGTCTTAAAATGTGCTTCTAAATGCATGCATTGATAATATGTTGTATGATTTGTACTGTATTGATACGTGGTTGAACTGTTTTCTTCTTCAATTATAGCACTTTTCCAAGAATAATGTCAGAGCCTATGACTCAAAGAGAAAATATAGAGTTGATGAAAATTATGTTTAGCTTGTCTCAACTGGACAGCACGTTATTGTAGCAGAGAGTTTAAAGTGGCTTTTGGACATTAGGCATCTATGTGTTCTTGGTTTAAATTTAGTAGCACAAGAGGTCATGTTGACTGTTCCCATCAGCTGTCACACCACCTGTCAAAGGATCTTGAGCTACTAAAATATTTTATTAAACTCATACTGCATGAGCACGTTTTTTATCCTACAACTTAATGTCTGTTGAAAGGCTCCCATGTTATTGCAAAGAAAAACTAGTAAAATTCACTTCACTGCCCATTTAAGCCATCAGCACTTAGCCCAGTACATCAACAGCTGAACATACACTTTTCTGCTGCGGCATACATTGGCTCAGTTAAAAACTAAATATGTATAGTCCTCAGTGTACCTAAATAACAGGTCCAACCAGAGTGACTGTATAATGGAAGGAAAAAACAAGCCTGTATTTCTCCCAGGAGCCTCCAAAGTGTGTGTTTTTGTGTTTTTAAATGCACAAGTCTAGGAATTCTACTCACCAACCCTCTCACCTCGCAAAAAATAGCACAACAATTTTTTGTGCTTATGTTTGTTTAAAAAAAAGGTCAAACTGGATGAATTTGTCACCACAAAATATAAATACATTACATTAAAGGCTTACCTTAAACTTCTAACTCTAGTGCAGACCCTATGCATAGTTATCTTAGCCTTGTTAAATATTGCATGAATGCATTGCCATTATTTATCTGTCTTACTTTACTTCCATTTTCTCTATTTATGTTTTCATGTATTCATTTTGTTTGTCACTGCATTATCAGTAGCCATTACTTTCTTACATCTCTTTTTAGGAGCAAGCATGTGGTTGGCCAAAGCTTTATTTCACAGATGGTTACTCTTAAATTGTTTTCAGTTGTTTATACCTCAATCTTTGTAACAGTCAATCTTTAAAAGAAAAGAAGAAAGGAAAATAATCATCATTAGAGCTATTTCTAATGGATATGTTGCACCTACAGGGCCCCATGTGCACTTTTGTCATCAAAAGCCCAAAATAAAATAAGATTAATTCCAAGATTTGATATTTCTTCTCTTTGGGGCTAGTTGAAAGCTATTGCCAATTTTTTATTCACTTTTTTGATAGTCTGGTTTTACAGTTTACCAGTGCTTTATGGGTACAAACAATTAATTACCTGAGTCCAAGTGTGTTTTTATTTTTAGTATTCAAACAATTTAAAATCTCACAATGGAATCTTTCACACTATTTTAAATAGCACCAATAAGTAATAAAGACTGAAGTTAGCATGGCCATAGCTTAAAATATAATTGTTGCTAAATGTCAATCTTTAAAGAAATTCAGGACTTTGAAGTAGCCAAGATTTTTATGTCCTCAGGTATTTGAGAACTATGCTGGCGTTGTCATGGAGGGGCCGGGGGCGTTAGTTGTAATGTTGATACATGCTAATGGCACAGTACTGCTGCTAAAATGACTTAAAAAGCCTTCAAAGCGGTCTTGTTTATGATGATTGATATGCAGCAATATGCCCATCACTCATGTACTTAACTTTTTTTCCCTCTACTGCCTAATGATACAGTCAGGATTTATAACTAAAAAGGGGCACAACCCAGAGGAAAATTTTACTGCTCAAAGCTTGCTTTTCTATAGCTCAGGAGACAAATTTGAGATTCTCATCTAAGCCTTATTTTAATCTATATTTTGTCTAAAATGTTTCTCAAATATTTCTCCTAAAATTCACTAGGAGCAATAGGTGAGACAGAATAATCAGAGGGAGTCATACCTGAGACTAAAAGGAGATGCCTTGCTAATCTCAATTCTGTGTTTTTAATGACTCATTTATTTCTCCTTTGAAAAAGAAAATGAGCAATACTGGAGCTAATATGGAGCAATATCTGAGTCTCTCGCTCACTCTCCCTCTCATGCACACAAACACACACGCACGCACATGAATTACTGATTCAATCATATGACCTTTTCCTCCTACCAGACTAGATTCACCATTCTAAACAACACAGATCATCCACTTCAGAACATCTTGATGGACCAAAGAAAAAACGGACATGAATGCTACTCTCTCTTCACTGCAGGACAGACAGAAGATCTATCCACAACCATCAGGCTTTAAAAATCTATAGCAAATGGCAGATTAGCTGATGTAATAAAGAAATAAAGAAATTTGAATTTGAATCTTTATTTAAATCAAAATAACATTAACAAATTTAAAGACATTTTGAATACAGCAAAAACTGTTTAAACATGGTCATTACAAAATATGAACTAAAGTGCTTTTTTTTGTGTAAAATTCTGTTTTTAAAACAGTAACAATTTTAACAATGTTATGAGCAGTGGCAGGCCAGGTTTACAACAATTCATAACAATAAACTTGAGTCTCTGACGCCAACATACATAATTTGAAAACAAGTACTTTTTGTGAACATTGTCATTTCAACAAATGTCTCTGTGTGCCCCATCCAATATTTACAGTGTTGTGGCCCTGATGCGGCATTTGTTTATGAAGGCTTTCTTGACCTTACTTTTTCAGCCGGTCCAACCATCCAGTGTACTACAGCGCATGACATAAGCTGCAAGAATAAAAGAAAAGAAAGCACGAATTACAGATTGCATTGAGTAACCGCAGTTACCACAACAGTATTAACAACTTTTTTCATCCTGATACGACAAAATTCACATTGTAATATCTCTATTGATCACACATAAGGAAATGCAGCAAAACTGTGAGGACAGTGAAACAATCATAACATTTAACGTAGTTATTTGATATATGGGTCCAACACCTCTTATTGGGTTCCCACACATTTTTTACCAATTAATTTTCATAACTTTTCCCACAAATTTTCCATATGTTGCTGCGAGCTATTATTTTTCAAAATTATTGCCACAGCCCATATACAGTAGAATCACAGACAGCAATTATTTTATCAGTTTTAACAATGAAGCTATGTGTCAGATTTCATTTTCATATCCAATTTTTAATCCTTATCCAACCAGGGTTTACATTAGCATTGAGGGGACATTGTTGCTTTAATGATTTGTTGCTGTCCATTCACTCCACACTACAGTAGTAGCAGCTGCAGCTTTCAACCCTACAGTAGATTCTCAAGAACATGAGGGAAAAAAAGTTTCATGAATAAATTTAAATGATCATACGCCTTGCTACATGCTGCTGTCGCCTCCATGCTTTATTTTATTTTATTTTTTTGATGACGCGCGTCAGCATGCGCGGTGCGACACTGGTGGCTGGTGTTGCCAGGTTTGGTGTTTTTCCGCTACATATTAAGACCCGTTTGCGGTGTGTTTTAGCCGGGTTTTCGCCAGGAAGGCTCTATAGAAATCTGGCACCCTATTGAACGAAGTTAACCTGAGAGAGTGTGCCGTTCACAGACACCAGAATGAACGAGTTCACAGTAACGTTCATCAGGCAGTAATACAGCACGTTCAGTTCACGTTCGACCAAAATATGAACGAGTTCATGAACTATCGTTCAATGAACGCGTTCAGGCACAACACTGATGACATTCCATTAAAAACTCCTGTAGGCTATAATCAATATGTGTGCCTCAATTATTATTAGATTTGTTTATTTCTTTAGGACAGCGTACAGTCTACATTAAGCCGGAGCAGAGATTATAGCTTAACAGCTAATTTCCAAGCTAACCAATCTAGATTCAAGCTACCAATATACAGTATTTATAAAAAATCCAGTAGTAAGAGACCAAATACTGATGAATATTTTGGTTAGTAAAGTGTCCAAAGTACGTTAAAAAATAACCACTTAAACCAGTTTTAATACTTAACAAAATTAGCTAAGCCGTAGTATTGTAAAATAACTCAATTACCATCTTGGTTATCTCTGGGGGAGCTGGGGTCTGGTTCATACAAACTCATCTTGTTCGGAGGGTTTCGCTCTTCTGGGCAGTTTTGTATTAACATTAGCTCCTTCTGCACTCATTCTGTAAAAAAAAAAAAAGTACAACACATTTAATTATTGGGGTCTCACTGCACGAGATCAAATTTTTCCAATCACATAATTTCTGTAACTTCAGGCTAACTTTGTAGCTAATGTATAGCTACAAAATACAACCAGTTTCTTCAGCGAGTATCAGAACCCCCATACACTCGCCATTTAAAATACCCCCAAAAAAACATGTTGCTTACCTTCTTTTGAGTCCTGCAACTGTTTTTTCCATAGACATAATATATGGTTTTTTCCTCCATTCCGACTGCCCGCAACTCCATACGTTAACTAACTCGCGCCTAAACCTCGTTGATTCTGCAGCGCCCCTCCAATGTGAATTAACCAATGACGATGCAGCATTTGTGACTGATGGCGCTCTCTTCGAATGCTGACGTTGGGGCTGCATCATCTACAAGGTTCAAGGTTCACAGTGTTTTTAAGCCAACTGAAGCTCAAAAAAAAAAAAAAAGGTGGCGGTGCAGCATCTGTAAGCGGTGTGTGGATACAGTAGTGATGGGATTTATGGCTCTTTGAGGGGATCCGGATCTTCGCGATCCGTTCCTTTCAAAGAGCCGTTCAAAAGAACGGCTCTTTGGCTCTTTTTAAATATTTAGTCAGTTTTTAGAAGCCAGCTTTGGGGCATCTCAGTTTATCCTGGAAATAATCACTGGGAGGAATGATGGTGTGAGATTTGTTGTCAAATAATTAAAATTCAGATATCACACACCAATATCTGAGTTTGAATTATTCTGAAATATTGATTATTACCTCATTTGTCATGTTTGGACTATATTCCATAGGGTTGCACAAATCCCTCTGCTTAGACAGTGACATCACTATTTTGTATTTACATTCAGTACAAAGTGTGTGTGTGTGTGTGTGTGTGTGTGTGTGTGTGTGTGTGTGTGTGTGTGTGTGTGTGTGTGTGTGTGTGTGTGTGTGTGTGTGTGTGTGTAAAGCTACGTTGACTTATGTTATTCATACAATACCTACTCACAAATAAACATCAAAAACAAAGCTGGCTGCAATGAATTTCTGTGCAAAACAGCTTTTACTACAAACACTTCCACACAAGAACATTATCACACAAGAACATTTTGATAGAAAACAAAAAATATTTAAAGTAGATAAAATAGAATAAATAAAATGGAAATGTCTACATACTACATACTATTACTACTGTAAACTTTGCAAATAGGACATCAGCCCCTTTAAGTCAATGAACAATAACAAAGTGGGCTGCAATGAAGTACTCACGTGAAGGATGCGTGCACAACTAATAACTAATATCACGCTATAAAGGGTCGGCCTGCGCTGGGTGCGCCCCTCCCCCTATAACTGTTCTGTCTCGCGGAGGAGCTCATTTGTGTGCATCTGTGTGAGACACGCATAGGAAAAAAGAACGACAGAAAGAACGGCTCCCCTCCAGCCGCGACTCGGCTCCCATCGTTCATGTTTGTGAGCCGTTCAAAAGAATCGGTTCGTTCGCGAACGTCACAACTCTAGGATACAGCGACTTTTTAATAATAGAATAAACTTACTTGTGTTTTCTTTGTAATTAAGCTTTGTAAATGTACAAGACATAATCTTTTAGTACTTGATTTTTTGTTTTTACACTTAAAAAAATCAAGTTTTATTTTTATTTCAGTTAACTGAAATAGTTCTTACACACCCATTATTTCAGTGTCATTTAATTTTGTTATAATTTTGTTTTCATTTACTACAATAACCTTATGAAACCCTAATAATGAAATGGTTAGTAAAATAAGTGATTGTCACATGCCAAGAGTTTTCACTTGTGCATTCTGTACCAGCTAATGAATGTTACAACTGCAATCATTTTCATTATGATCATAATTTAGTCAACTTTATGTTAATCAATTTCTATTTAATAGGAAAGGTTGCACGTGTGTATAATTATTCATTTAATGTAACCCTTTTCAGTCTGAATAAATTTAATATATTTTGTGCCCTTTTATGAACTATCGGTACCTTTTTTTTCTGTCAACCACGGGTTATTTTCCCTGCAGCCCCCGACACCAGTCAATATTGCTCTTCCATAGAGGTTACTGATAAATTTGATAGTAGGGGGGGTAAGTGTAACACTATTTAACACCTTGTATTAGACTGCACTGTCTATACCACCATCATCAAAGAAGAGCATCTTCTATATTTGTGTGTGTGTGTGTGTGTGTATGATACAGTTGGAACTACATATACAAAGATATGATCTTATTTTGAACCGAAGAGCCCATGATTTTTCCAACTAGTTGAAAATCCTTACTGAAAATGTAAAATATGTTGATGGACAAATAGTTTATAGTAGGGATGCACCGATACCGATACTGGTATCGGGTATCGGCCTCGATACCACATTTTCGAAAGTACTCGTACTCGTTAAAAGTCCCCCGATACCGGGGCCGATACCACGGTCTGAGAAATGTCTATGTTTGAGCGGCGTGTAAGGGGTTAATCACAGTCGCCGAGTGCCCGCCCCCAGGCCCCGGCTGCAGGCTGCAGCTCAGAGCGGGGAGAACGAAGGAAAGACGAGACATGTCAGCCGTGTGGAAATATTTCAAAGTGAATGAAGACAAAACAAAACAAAGGCGACTGCAAATTGTGCTCAGCTAAATTGTCCAGAGGAGGCTCAAAAGGTAGCGCATTTAACACAAGTAATTTAATCAAGCACCTAAAATCCCAACACGACGAGTATAAAGAGTTTACCCACGCTTCTAAACCAACACAACCCACACTGCAGCGAAACTCTTGCAAGGCGAGAGAAAATGTCCAGAGACAATCCACGTGCTGTGAAAATAACACAGGCAATCATCAGTACATTGCATTGGTGACCAATTGAGTGACCAGCAACTTTCGGAGGTAGAAAATGTGGGTTATTCATGCAGTCTCCTCCATGTCAATATTGCTCTTCCAAGAGGTTACTAATGATGAGTAGGAGCTGCCTAAACTATTTAACTCCGTCAAAATTACACATCCACAGCCTACTGCAAGCCTCCTTCGTTTAGTTTCACCACAGATATTTGGACAAGCAGTGTTGTGTGCCTTGTTTTTGTTAAATTATATGACTAAAGCTGTTACCTGTAAATTTAAATCATGTTTTTATTAAGTACTCGGTATCGGTATCGCTAGTACTGAAATGCAAATACTGTACTGTACTCGTTTTCCAAAATATGTTGATGGTGCACAAATAGTTTATAGTGATGCCATCTCAACTGTTTTATATGGGCAAATCTATTGTCATACAAAAAGTCACTTTTGGGCTAACATGAGAAGATGCATACATCTGAATATACAACATTAAAATTATTAATGATATGAGTTTTTGGCAGTTAAACTTACATCTGAAATGTTGAAATTGTAATTTCTTTGCTCTCAAATTACCAATAAATTACTGTTTTTATTTTGCAATTTGTTTTGTGTGGTTAATAAATTTATTTTACTGGATTACATGCAGTGAAATATTTCAAATCATTTATAGAAAATAATATAAAAGAAGAGGGTCTTTGCAGCCTAAAATAAAAGATTTACAATTATTTTATTCATACAGTAATACATTATATTTAAAAAATCATGTGGATTAAGATATCATATGATATGAAACAACCAAAACAGTGGTCCAAGTCTGAGAATTCAATGAGCACTTGTGGAAATCTCTTCCTTTGCTCTATCTGAGTTAAGCATGAGATGCATGAATTGAAGCCGGGATGAGAGTATATTGAGTTCATGGAGAGAACTCTCTGATTTCTCTGTCTGAGATCACAAAGAGACACAGAAGTTGAGAAACTCTGAGCATTATATTAGAGCTTGTTGAGATCTCTTCTGAAACTTAAATGGAGACTAAATTGAGATTTAGTGCATCTTATTGCTCCAGAGAAAAGCCTGAGAAACAGGAGAAATAAACCTTTGTCTCAGTTTGGTGTCATATGGATCTCAAAGTTGTCTAGGAGAAATAAATGAAACATGTTGGAGATCTCTTTTCAGATTTTCTTTTCCTCTGGGAAGCGTTCATTGGGAAAAAAAAAAACTTTAATTATGGGCCTTTACAACCTAAGGGTCACAAACAGTGCCCTGTCATCATAGCAGTTCCTAGTCAGTCATACCAAAAGCTCTGCTTTTTGTCTGAGACCATGTGTCTCAGTCTTAGTATCAAATGCAGCGCTGAGATCTAGCAATAACAGTAGAGCCGATGAGTCCTCGTCAATCTG
Source organism: Perccottus glenii (assembly GCA_024416835.2). NCBI lineage: Eukaryota > Metazoa > Chordata > Actinopteri > Gobiiformes > Odontobutidae > Perccottus > Perccottus glenii. The sequence continues at coordinate 9,663,608 of CM044547.2, read as the reverse complement.
AAGGAGGAGAACGTTAGTCACTTTAACTAAAGCTGTTTCAGTGGAATAAGAGGCCCTAAATGCAGACTGAAACGGCTCAAGGAGGTCATTTTCTGATAGATATAGAGTAAGTTGTTTTAACACAACTTTTTCGAGGACTTTAGATAGAAAAGATAAATTGGAGACAGGACGGAAATTATTTAGGCATCCAGGATCCAGAGTAGGTTATTTGAGCAGGGGTTTGACCACAGCCTGTTTGAAGAGGGAAGGAACGGTGCCAGTAGACAGGGACAAGTTTATAATGTTTAACATAATTTGCCCTACATAGGGCCACAGTTCTTTAAGTGTTTGCTGGCAGGATATCCAGAAGGCACGTAGTTGCTTTACATGAAGAAACCACCTTTGACAGCTCATCGAGGGATACAGGATCTAAGACTGAGAGACGAGAGGTCAGTGGATACAAGTGAATGGGACACGGAGCTGAGGAAGCAGAAACCAAAATATTATCCCTGATATCTTCAATTTTATGATTAAAGAAATCTAAAAAGTCTTGTGCACTAAAGGGAGAAGAGTCTTCAGTTGTTCTCGGTTGGATTAGTTTAGCAACTGTCCCAAATAGAAACCTGGGGTTATGCCGGTTTTCTCTGATTAGAGATGAGAAATAAGTCGTCTTTGCAGTGCTGAGGGCGTGCTTATAGGTGTTTACACACAAACACCACTTTTGATAATTTAGATTAGTTTTTTACTTGCGCCATATGCGTTCAAAACTCCTGCAGGCCTGTTTTAAAGCCCGGCTTGCCTCATTATACCATGGTGTAGGTCGTCTGGTTGGTCTGGGCTTTGTTCTGAGGGGTGCCACTGAGTCGGTGATGGCCGAGAGGGTTGCATGAACCTCCCTTGTGTAGGCTTCTATTGAGTTTCCAGGTGGAGTTAAATTATGAAGAAAATCTGTCAGCCGTGTGGCAAACATTTCCATTGCAGCCGCGCTAAAATTCCGTGTAGACACTACGCATATGTCGAAATTTGAGGGGAGTTTATAACTAATCTCAAATTCCACCAGTGAGTGATCTGAAACAGCAGATGAAAGGGAAGAGACGAAGAGATGGGAGACATCTATTCCCCGAGCCAAAACAAGATCCAGATAGTTTCCACTAATGTGTGTGGGCTCATGAACAAACTGGTTGAAAGACAGGGTTGTAAGCAGTGATTGAAATGCTCTGGCCAGAGGATCACACTCCTTATTTAGATGAATATTAAAGTCACAAACTAGAAGGATGTTATCAGCGTGGGATATTAAGTCCGATAGGAAAACTCCAAACTCATCCAAGGAAGAAGAGTAGGAATCCGGAGGGTGATAGACTACAGCTAAATAAAATGGCTTCCTTCCGTTAATTTGAGAAGGAATATGTTTGATGAGTAACACTTCAAATTAGTTAAATTTTGGCTGTGATGATGGACCTGTAAAGCAAAATGCAGCTTTATGAATGGCTGCAACACCACCACCCTGCTTCGACGTGCGACCTACCTGTGCATATGCATAATCAGGGGGAGAGGCTTCATTTAGTGGCAGAAAAACATAGGGCCTAAGCCAAGTTTCACAAAGACAAAGTAAATCCAAGCAATGAGAAGTAATAAGATCATTAATTAAGAGTGCTTTGGAGGATAGAGACCGCACATTCAGGAGACCAATCTTCAGTCTTGACGTAGAGCCTGCATTTGAGGGCTGGTCCAGTGGAGCGATAGTAACAGGAACAAGCTGTCGAGCTCTAACAGTTCTGCCGGGTTTAAAAGAATGCCTCTGAGTTATAATAACATGAGGACAGAATGCTTTTGGGTCACTGACTCTGTGAGTTTTCAGATGTGTTTGAGGACTAAATAAATTCACCATATCTAACAGATTTAGGCAGTAGACATCAGGATGACACGGTCTAACCAGACAACTAAAAGCTGCTACATTTAAGAGGTGCATATGTGAGTCAAAGAACCATTTTTAGAATGTAGACCTGGCTAGAAAATTGGTGTAATGCACTAAAAACGGGTTGTAATTTTTTAAGGGTCTTACTAATTTTTAACAGAAACACCTTCCCGAACAGAAAATATACCATATTAATCATGTGGCTATTATATTGCACTTTTCCAGATAGGAGGTATTCATTTTATTTTATTTTTCAGATATGTTTATTGAGCACCAAAATACAGGATGCAGGATGAAACAGTACCTATAAATATACAACAGTGCTCACATTTTTTCCAGTTTCTCCCCCCCACACTTCCAACATAACACTATCCCTGTCCCCTACATGGGGTCCCAGACCCTGACGCCCCCCACTCCTAGATAACAAACAAGAAGAAAAAAAGAAAAAATTAAAAAATAAATAAAGAAATTAAAAAAATAAATAAAATAAAAATAATAAGTAGCATTGTTGTTAGTTACACTGTATGTCCAAAGGACATAAACATTTCACTCATCAGGAATGATATTTAGAGAATCTATGATGGAAAGCAAGGGGTTCCAAGTTTTGTCCAATCTCCTCAAGGAGCCTCTAAGGGAGAACCTTAACCTCTCAAGTTTTAAGTTATGTAAAACTTCCTTAATCCATCTATCATATGATGGAGGTAAGGCTTGCTTCCAATTAAGTAAGATCAATCGCCTAGCAAGCAGAGTACAGAAGGCCAAAGAACGTTGTGCTTCAGCTGTTAGAGTGCTGCCATGTGAAATACCAAAAAGGGCAGACAAAGGGTTTGGGTTTGATATACAATGTTAGGCTGTGTGAAGAGTGTTGAAAATTTTAAACCAAAAGTCTGTTAGCTTTGAACATGACCAAAACATGTGAATGAAATCTGCAGGAGATTGATTGCACCTATTACAGACATCTATAACATTGGGGTAGAACTTAAACAATCTGTGGTTAGTGTAGTAAGTCCTATGTATTAGTTTACATTGAATCAATCCGTGCCGTGCACAGATGGAAGAGTTATGGACTAGCTCTAGAATCTGGTCCCATTGATCTTCCTCAATATGTCCCAAGTCCTGTTCCCATAGATCTCTGGTTTTTTGGGGGAAATTAGAGAGAATGGAATCAAGAGCTTTAAAAATTTGAGAAATAGCTCCTCTTTGATTGGGGTTTACTTTGAGAAGAGTGTCTACCAAAGTCTCTGGTGGTAGATTTGGGAAGTCAGGGTAATTTCTTTGTACAAAATGCCTAATTTGAAAGAAGCGAAAAAGGTGAGAGGCAGGGAGTTGAAATTTGGCTGATAGGACGGCGAAAGGCATGAAGATACCATTGTCATAGAGGACTTTGATAGCTGTGATACCTCTGTCACTCCAGAGTTGAAAGGCAGAGTCCATAATAGAAGGTTTAAAACTGTGATTGTGAGTTACAGGGGCAAGGATAGAGGGATGCTTCAGGCCAAAATGCTTTCTAAATTGCATCCATATTTTAAGCGATTGAGTGACTACAGGATTAGCAGTAATGTCAGTAGTTGACATTGGGAGTTGGGAGTATAACCCTGATTGTAATGGGGTTTTAGAGGAAGAAAGTTCTACTTGGACCCAGGCTGGCTGAAAGGCTGCGGGCTCTACTGTCCAGTATAGGAGTTTTTGAATGTTAGCAGCCCAGTAATAATGTAGAAAATTGGGGAGGGCCAGCCCCCCGGACCTTTTAGGGAGCTGCAATATGTTTTTCCGCATGCACACTGGCTTATTACCCCAAAAGAAATGAGAGACTGATTTATCTACTTTGGCAAAAAACTTCTTTGAGATGAGTACGGGGATATGTTGGAATAGATAAAGAAACTTTGGGAGGATGGTCATTTTGATAAGGTTGACCCTGCCAGCTAAAGAGAGGGGCAGAGTAGACCATCTGCTAAAGTCTTCCTCGACTTTTTTAAGCAAAGGGTTGAAATTACTATTAAAAGTGCTTGCCAAGGACCCGGTGATGAAAATACCCAAATATTTGAAGCCTTGGTCAACCCACCTAAAAGGGGCTACATGGTTTGGCAGTTTACCTACAAGGTTGTTGATTGCGAATGCCTCACTCTTCCCAAAATTTAGTTTATATCCTGACAGTTGGCCAAATTGTTTTAAAATTTCTAAAATTACACGAAGAGAGGAAGACGGGTTGGATACATACAAGAGCAAGTCATCCGCGTACAGTGACAGCTGTGACGGCATTACCTTGACATGTAATGCCCTCAAATTTTTCTTCAGATCTTAGCCAGATAGCCAAAGGCTCGATGGCTATGGCAAACAGTAAAGGGGACAGGGGACACCCTTGTCTCGTGCCACGGTGAAGTCGGAAAGAGGGTGAGAACACATTGTTTGTTTGTACAGATGCTACTGGGGATGAATATAACAGTTTTACCCATGATATGAAACCTGAACCCAAACCAAATCTATCCATCATTTCAAAAAGAAACCTCCACTCTACCCTATCAAAAGTTTTCTCAGCATCCAGTGACACCAATATCTCATAGGTGCTGGAGCTGGGCATGTTCAGAATGTTTAGGAGTCTTCTGGTGTTGTGAAATGAGTGCCTCCCCAGCATGAAGCCTGTTTGATCTGCTGAAATGATCCCTGGCAAAACCTTCTTAAGGCGGAGGGCTAGGATCTTAGCTAGAATTTTGTAATCCACGTTTAGTAATAATATAGGTCTGAAGCTACTGCAAAGTAAGGATCTTTGGTTGGAGGAAGTCTGCCAAGTGACAGGGCTTCATTATACATATCACTTAGAACTGTAGAGAGAAGTGGGGCAAATTTCTTGTAGAATTCTACTGTGAATCCGTCTGGACCGGGCGATTTCCAACTCTTCAACGTAGCTATCGCTCCCATGATCTCTGCTGTAGAGATTGGCATAGCTAAATTCTCTGCTAGTCCCTGATCTACTTTAGGGAACTCGATAGAACTTAAACCACTTGTTGAACTGGTGTTAGGGTTATCAGAGGCATATAGTTCAGAGTAGAATTTAGAAAACGTTTCATTAATAAGCTTTGGGTCAGTGGTAGTGGCGCCTGATGAAGATGTAATACTAGGAATAAACCTAGATGCTGCTGCAGCTCTAGCTTGCTGGGCAAGAAGTTTACCAGCCTTATCCCCTGACTCAAAAATTCTTTGTCTCGACTTAAGCAGTTGCATTTCTGCATCGTTTGACGTTAAAAGGTTGAATTCTGTCTGATATTGTAAACGCTTCTTATAAAGTGAGGGGTCTGGGTTATTTGCATAGCTATCATCAATATCCAGAATTTTTTGTGTTAGCTCACTTTGTCTAGACCTGGCAGTTGTTCTAAGGCGACCGGACACAGCGGCGCCATCTTTGGCATGCCCAGCTCCAGCACCTATGAGATATTGGTGTCGCTGGATGCTGAGAAAGCTTTTGATAGGGTAGAGTGGAGGTTTCTTTTTGAAAACAAAGATGGCGCCGCTGTGTCCGGTCGCCGTCCAGGTCGCTCCGCTTAGACTGTGTTCTTATTTACTTTTTTACCTACTTTTGCTTTCTCTTTTTACACACATTACCTCTGCACTGATTACATACGAAAAGGTGATACTTTTGGACATTGGACACCGCTTCACTGACCTGTTTCACGACACTTTATCCTCCAACCCGTCGTGGCCACCCGAGATTCTCCGGGACGCCGGGACAAACAATGGACACCTGAATAGCCCGAGGCGACGGATCAAGAAACACCGCGGGAGACGTGCTGGGATTCGCAACAGACTGAGGAAAAGAGCACACAGCCCTCCTCTACCGAGCATTTTGCTCGCTAATGTCCAGTCTCTGGAGAATAAGATGGATGACCTTAGAGCCAGGATAAACTTCCAACGGGACATTAGGGACTGTAACATCCTTTGTTTGTCTGAAACGTGGCTCACGCCCTGGGTCCCGGACGCTGCTGTAACACCGTCTGAAAACTTCTCTGTTTTACGGATGGACAGGACAGCCGTGGCCGCAAATCCAAGGGTGGGGAGTTTGTTTCATGATTAACAAGAAATGGTGTGACCCCAGGAATATCTCCACTCTGTCGCGCTCCTGCTCGCCTCATCTGGAACACCTATCCATTATTTGCCGCCCATCCTATCTGCCTCGGAGTTTTCATCGATCATCATAACTGCTGTTTACATTCCTCCACAAGCAGACACTGGCTTGGCTTTGTCTGAGCTTCACGATGCGCTCAGCGGCAACATCAACAAACATCCCGACGCTGCTACTATCATCGCTGGGGACTTCAACAAAGCCAAACTCAGGAAAGTCATGCCTAATTTTTATCAACACGTATCCTGTCCAACCAGAGGACCGAATACACTGGATCATTGCTACACTCAGTTTAAGAATGCCTACAAAGCTCGCCACTACCGGCTTTCGCAAATCGGACCATGCCGCCATTTTCCTCACACCGAATATAAACAACGGCTCGCTTCAAGAACCTCCGTGCAGAGAGTGGTGACGCGTTGGTCCGCCCAATCAGAAGCAACGTTACAGGCGGCTCTCGGCGACGACTGGGTCATGCTTCGCGCAAGCTCATTGGACGTCAGCGAGTTCACGGATGTAGCGCTAAGCTTTGTAAACACGCTAGCCGAACAAGCTACGGACACAATAACTATAAGGTCTTTCCCCAATCAGAAACCGTGGGTGGACAGATCAATCCGTGCAGCAATAAACAAACGCACTGCTGCTTACAACGCCGGTCTTCTGTCGGAAACATGAGCGAGTACAAAGCATTGTGCTATGCTCTCCGACACGCAGTAAGAGCCGCTAAACACAGACACAGGGAACGATTGAGTCACATTTCCAGCTAAATGACTCGACGCATGTGGCAAGGACTAAGGACCATCTGTGACTTTGGAAATAAATCCTCTACAGAGGTGAGAGCAGATCCGTCGCTGGCTGACGAGCTTAACACTTTCTACGGCCGCTCAAAGCTATCAAAGCAGTGCGAGTCTGCCGATCAGCTGGCCAGGAAGCAGCAGTCAGAGCAGCGACCATCATGTGATCACCGTGACGGAGGACGAGGTTCGAAGGGCACCAAAGCGAGTGAATGTAAGGAAAGCAGCTGGACCTGATGGGATTTCTGGCCGTGTTCTGCGGTCCTGCGCTGATCAGCTCGCTGGTTTGTTTACATGCATTTTTAATGAGTCTCTTGCCACAGCGGTGGTTCCCACCTCATTCAAAAAATCGACCATCATCCCTGTGCCTAAAAACATTAAACCCTCTTGCCTAAATGACTATCATCCAGTTGCCCTCACATCAATAGTCATGAAGGTCTTTGAGGGACTGGTTAAAAACGTCATCTGCTCCTCCATCCCGGATACTTTGGACCCCCTTCAGTTTGCTTATCGCCCTAACAGATCCACAGACGATGCCATCTCTCACATCCTGCACTCTTCTCTCACACACATTGACAGCAATAACAGGAACTATATAAGACTGCTATTTATTGACTATAGCTCAGCTTTTAATACTATAGTCCCCATAAAGCTAGCTTCAAAACTCATAGACCTCGGACTGAATCCTTCACTCTGCAACTGGATCCTTGATTTCCTCACCGGCAGACCTCAAGTGGTGAAACTAGGCCAGTACACCTCCAGCTCCATCACACTGAACGTAGGAGCCCCACAGGGCTGTGTCCTGAGTCCCCTGCTCTACTCTCTCTACACACACGATCGTGTCCTCGCACAGCTCCACATCCATTATCAAATTCGCTGATGATACTGTGGTTCTGGGCCTCATTCACAACAACAATGAGACCGCATACTTGGATGAGGTAGAGAAATTAACATCATGGTGCCAGGACAACTGCCTCTCTCTGAATGTGAGCAAAACAAAAGAACTGATTGTAGACTTCAGGAAGACGCAGCAGCAGCCCTACACTCCTCTCATGATAAGCGGACCCCTGTGGAGAGGGTGAGTAGCTTCAAGTACCTTGGTGTAAACATCTCTGAGGACCTGACTTGGACTACTCACACTCAAACTCAGGTAAATAAAGCCAGGCAAAGACTGTACTATCTGACAGCTGAGGAAATTCAGGGTCTCACCAGCAATCCTGAAAACTTTCTATTCTGGAGCTATAGAAAGCATATTGACTCAATGTATCTCAGTGTGGTATGGGAACAGCTCCAGTCAAGACTGCAAAGCCCTGCAGAGAGTTGTGCGCTTAGCTGAGCGCATTTCAGGGTCTGCTCTCCTCTCTGCAGGACATCTACCACAAACGCTGCAGAAGCAGAGCTGCAAAAATCACCAAAGACTCCACCCACCCCAGTAATCATATTTTCACTGTGCTGCCATCTGGTAAGCGCTACCGTAGCCTGATGGCAAAAACTGAGAGACTCAGGAGGAGTTTTTTCCCACAGGCCATCAGGCTCTTGAACTCTAAACCAGCCACCTCACATTGACACACTGACAGTGTCACTCTGTTTTGCTACAAACTGTTTTGCACATTTGCTTCCTGCACCTTCATGTGATTCTTAATATTTAAGACCACAGCTAAATGCATATATGCACACTGTACATCCCTGTACATTTTTTTATATTTTAAGTCTACAGTTTACACTCATGTACATTATTTTGCGATCTAGATTTATTCCCACATTACACATTTTTTATATTTTTTATATTTTATTCTTTATTTTTTATTGTTTACTTTTATTTCATTCTTACATAGCTACATTTATGTATATTTTTCATCTGTGTGTTTTCCTAAATAATTGCACTGTCCATGGAGCGGACCTGACTCACATTTCACTGCTGGTTATATATGCTGTATATAATTTTGTATGTGACAAATAAAATCTTGAATCTTGAATCTTGAATCTTAAGGTGGGCTGTGTAGGAAATTATCTGGCCTCTTAAATAAGCCTTGAGGGACTCCCACAAGGTGCCCCTCGCAACGTCTGGGTTGTCATTTATTTCAAGAAATAGTTCAATGCTTGATCTTAAAGATTCCACCAGAGGGTCGTCGGCAAGCAAATTTGAGTTAAATCTCCATGGTTTAAAAAAACGGTTGTGATTGGGGAAGTTTATGTCTAGTGACGTTGGAGCATGGTCTGAGATCACAATGCTATGGTAATCGCATGATAGAACGTTCGACAACAGTCTGTTATCTATAAGAAAAAAATCTATTCGAGAGTAGGTGCGGTGGAAATGTGAGAAGAAAGAAAAGGATTTTTTTCCAGGGAATTTAAACCTCCATGGATCAGACATGCCTAGCTCTTCTGCAAAGGACGCTAGTAGCTTGGCGGATTTCGTAAGGGAATGCGGTCTAAGAGATGATCTGTCCAAATCGGCATCTTGCACAAAGTTAAACTCTCCCCCAATGATAATATGATGTGTTTCAATATTAGGAATAGAAGTAAAGATTTTTGAGACAAATTAATTGCTCATCATCCCAATTTGGTGCGTAGATGCTGGCCAGGACAACTTTAGTGTGACAGAGTGTCCCTGATACAATAACAAACCGGCCGTTTAAGTCTGTAATAACATTATCTGCTTCAAATGGAATATTATTTTGGATCAAAATGGCAGCACCCCTGGCTCTTGCACTAAATTTGGAGTGATATACCTCGCTAAACCTACTCCTTTTTAAGCGCATAATCTGACCTGTAGGTAAGTGGGTCTCCTGCATAAATACAATATCTCCTTTCAAATCTTGGAGGTGGGAGATAATCTTATTTATTTTAGTAGGTTGGTTTGCCCCTTTGACATTCTATGATATGAAGCAAATGTTATTCATTGTTTGTCTACTTCCCATTGAGACAAAAGTAGATTAAAATTATGGTGTAAAATACGATGTGCTTGACCAAAAAAAAAACCCTATAAACCTCAAACTCCACCACACAGTCATATGAACAAGTTATTTAACTAATATTTCTTTCAAAACACCTCTAAATAATGACTCAGATTTTCCCCTTCCCTTCTTCCTCCCCTCTCCTTATACATTTTGTGCCAGCATGGACAGCTGAGTTATTGATACAGTCCAAAACAAAAGACGACACTTTACTGCAACTCACACTGGCCTGCACTCACAGGATAATCCACATTACTCATTGTCCATGTGATGACTGTTACATAGCCCATAGTCACACTTATTTCAAACAGGGGATACATTGAATTGTAGGTTAGAATGAATTTAAATATATGCATGTAAGTATATGTAGCCTGGTCAAATAGAAAATGAAACTTCTCAAAAAGTAGTTACAATTCGCCCTTTAGCCAGAAGGTGTCACTCTAGCGACATAGTACTCTAGTCCTGACTTGAAGTCGCACGCGTGATGTCACTACAGCGCGACAGAAAAAGGCCTCGAAAAGAGACTGAGAGAACGGTGTGTATCAGGTATAAAAATAAGAAGTTTAAACATAAAAATAACCTCTGATACAGTTAAACATTGCTTTAATTTGCATCTTAGTCTAGGACTATACTTTGGTTGAATTTGTGGAGGCAAGGATTGTTGTGGAGTATCGCTCGCCCTGTGAAGTGTGTTGCTGCTAACGAGGGAGAGATCTTGAGCTGCACTACGGCGTGAGTGTTCGGTTATAATTCTTATGGTTCAAAAGTGTATTGTTTTTTTTATTTTTTATTTTATTCACCAATTTTGTACATTTTGTGGTGAATGCAGAGGGGAGATTGCACTGTCCAGGGTCCTTCAGTGTGCTGGGGTTGGTCTGGGCAGTCTGTCGGCCATTTTGAAGTGAGTTTAAGTTCAATATTAAACAATGTGAATTAAATTTCAATGTATTTCTATTTTCATGGTACACAAATATTTGAATGTGCGCTAAGTGTTGTTTATTCTTTATTTTGTTATAGAATAAGTCCACTACTGTTGTCTTAGGTCTTAAATTTTTGGTTGTTAGAAACTAAAAGGAACTGATTTTTGTTATAAGCTGAATATTGAGTCCTGACATTTTATAAGATTGTTCAGAAAGAAAAGCCAAATCAAACCAAAATTAATGCTGTTCTCCGGCTGGGGGACAGTCGGGAAATAAAAGATCCACATTATTTTTTGGAGCTGCTGGTGTGTGGTCCATTATTTCACAACCTGGCCACATATATATATATCAACAAAAACATCACACAGAAAATAAAACTGCCTACCTGTAAACCCATCAGACCAACTGAGAACATTGTTTAACTGGGCTACCAGTCATATCCGTGTGAGTACAAAGACGAAGAAAAGGGAAACAAGAGAAAAAAAAAAACCTAGAGTCAAGAGTACCATGAGTAGCAAGTTGCCTCTTGTAGGGATCAGTCACCACTTGCGATCAATGATCCGGATTTCTGGTATGATGCCAAAAGCTGTTGAGCTTGCTTCACTGAGAAGAGGCGTCGTCTCTCCCCGTCATTAGTCTTAATAAACAGTCGCGCTGGATGTAGCAGTGACGGCTTGAGTTTGAGCGTAAACAGCTGACGCATGACTTCTTTGTACTCAGCTCGTTGGTCCATCACCTCAGGACAGTAATCATCGTATAAGTACACTGACTTGCCATTGTATTTTAGGTCGTCTCGCTTCTTGCGGGCAGCGCAAATTACCATGTCCTTGGTCTGAAATTTATGGAAACAAATGATCACGGCTCTAGGTTTACCCCCTTCCACCGGTTTGGGTCTCAGCGCACGATGAGCCCTATCAAGCTCCGGTGGAGAAGTCAGCACATCTTGGCCCAGTATGTCCATCAGGAGATTAGAGAAGAATATTGTTGGTCGTGTTCCCTCCACAGATTCGGGTATCCCGATGAGACGCACGTTACACCGTCTGCTTCTCCCCTCCAGGTCAGTAATTTTGGCTTTCAGTTTAGCGTTGTCATCGGCCAAATTGGAAAGCTGAGATTCCAGTGACTGCATTTGATTCAGCCCAGATTCCAGGTCGGAAATACGTTGTTCATGATTAGCGATCGTGGTCTGCACACCGTTTAATTTCGCGTCAATGACCGCGAGTTTGTTTTCAAATCTGACGGACAGTGAGTCAGGCTTCGTTAACAAGTCTGCGCGCAGTTCCGCTAGCATGTTAGCCAAAGTAGCATTGTCGATAGCAGAGTCCGGTGATGCAAGGTCTTTCTTTGATTGTTTGGCGGCTTTAGACATAGTTGCTGGCTAGGACTGTCCAACTACTATTTAAAAGGCAGTTATAGCGAGGCTAAGATTAAACTGACTGAATAATACCAAAAATAGAGATTGTGTGGTCGGAGCTTGGAAAAACACCGCTACTCCATCCCAATCGCTAACCGGAAGTCCGAGGTATTCATTTTTAATATAATACAAAGTTTTTTAAAGATTTGGGGTTGAGCTGAATTGTTCATGCAGTTTTCTGGAGATGCATTTTCCAGCAGACAGTGAACAGTGGAAAGGATTATTAGCGATGTAGTGTATGAGCTATAATATAATTTAATAAGAAATATTAATTTATTAATTTGGGTAAATTATTAATTATTATTTTATTATCAAATTTGTCTCGTTAAAAGGGGCACCACCAGATGATTCTGGAAAACTGATTATATTGATTAAGTCTCAATTAATCTGAAGGAAGAGAATTCTAAACCTGTTTTCGAATATAATTCTAAAATAATCAAAAGAAAACCAAATCAAATCTTAACATTTTATGGGGTTTTATTAAAAATTATACAAAATTAAAATGATGGATTGGGAAAGGACACAAAGGAGGAATTATTGACATATAATGAGAATAATGATTAAACAACAAAATTATTGACTAGACTTGTGGAGGATGATAATTTGTTTGATTAACTCAGCTGAGTTATGAAGAAAGGGGCTTTGAAAAGGGTTGGTGAATTGATTTGAGCTTATCAAATACAGTTTAACGCCAAACTCTTGCAATGTCTGTGCGGCTTACTCAGTTTCGCTGGCAAAGATTCCGGAGGGTCCGTAGCAGGTCCAAAGTTTTGCTTCGATCCTGAAGCGGGCTGTCGGGAAGATGAGGATGCCTCTGGTACGAGTTGCCGTCACGGACTGACCGGGGGCCGCTGGCTGGTTTCACGGCCTAGCGGTGGCTTGTCGGGAAATTGAGTCGTGCAGGCGTCAACTGCATCAATCCGTGAAAGTTTCTTTACTTGCCGTTGGCGTTTAGGCAAGAACAGATTAGAGTCTTTGAAAAATAATAACTGAGTCACTGAAAAATATTCTCTCAGGAGTCGTTTTCTCTGGCTTAAAACGACTGTCAGAGGGTTAGCACATGAGATCTGTAGTTCTCACAACCATACAACTTCACGTCGTGCGCCTCGGAGATGACGTCAAACAAAGGCAATGTGCAGCTTTAAAAATAAAATCACGTTTTAACCGGCCGGTTAAAACGGTCCAAACTTGAAGACGAAAGGCGTCTAGAGAGAGAGGAGTCCGCAAGTAGCCAAATTACTTGGGACGGAGGCAAAAATGAGGCTTTAGGCCTCAAAGAAGAAAAAGCTTCAGAAGCGGAAAGTTGCTTCAACAGAGTTGCGAAGATAGCTCAAGAGGATTGTAGAGAAGAGCGGGACAAGAGAGGGAACTTCCTGCGTGCTCGGAAGTTTTGTTCTGCTAGAGAGGGGGTGTGTCTCTGGGGCGTTTCTGTTGGTTTGGGGAAACGCCTAGTTTGTAATTCAAACAAACTATTCCTCCACAAAATTAAATGAATCGTTAGCCTTTACCAGTCATAAGCATACACATACATTTAAATTCGATAGCACCAAGTAGTATCGATAGAATACATTGTAACATGTTATAACACATATAAATTCATTCAACCATTCTGTTGCCTGTAAACTTGTAAAGCTGGGAGAGAAAGGATTCTCCGTCGTGACTCGGAATCCTGTGGGGCAAAAACATTAATTCATCATTTTTCATTTTCTTTTTATTAATCATTCAACATTTTCTTTTTATTAAACAAGCATATTCATTTGTGAGAAGTCCGATTCCTTTGTAAACTTTTCGTTTACAAAGAAGTTGAAAGTCAGTTTTGTCTGAAAAAGAATTCAGCAGAGTTCCTCCCTGCTGTCGCTAGAGGGCAATGTTGTAACGTTCATACTGTCTCAAATCCTGGTTGGATCAAAGCATTCCGATGTTCAAACGGAACAGTCCTACAGAGTTTCTCTGTAGAGCTGGGTAAACAATTTTATCTCAAGGATTTACAACTGGAATGACAGAGTGCCATCTGTGTCTGTTTAAAAGTCCTTTTGGCTGGCAAAAGAAAACATTTCCTGTGTTTGGAGAAGGTGGATTACAGCTTAAATTGCCGGGATTTGACAATTTTAGTGCTGCCCTCCAGTTGACCGTGGGGGATGCGGTTTATGACTGTCTGTGTCCTGGTCCCAGTGACCTGCAAATGGTCACTACAGTTCCCCCCTTTCGACACAAAGCAGTGTTCCACGCTTCGAGTCGACCATCCTTAGTGACCAGGGAGCAAACCACACGTTAAGACACATAAAGAGTTTGGCGTTACAGTACATGTATAGATGTAAACATGATTAAAAAAAACCACAGGTGTGTATAGGTGTGAAGTGGTCTTCACTGGGCCTGTCCTATATCTGTGGCTCGAGAAAGATAGGTTAAGTTCAATGCTTAAAAGGGGACTTAATGGGGATAAATAAACAAGAGGGAGGTCTCAAGTTGATTATCCGAAATTTATTTAAGAGAAGCTGATACCTCTGAGCGTGTCGCTTACCAGCAACGTGATCATTTAGTGTGTACGTAGTGACTGTGAAAAATGGTCGGAAGTAAGTCTGTAGCGCGGAGGTTTTTTGTTCAGGGCTTCACTGTGAGTGTTTACCACTGACACAGTGTCCTTCACGTTTTTCCTACCGATTGGAGTTGCTGTTGTGGTTGGTTGATATGCGCCCTGCGAGAATCGTCTTCTACAGTGGAATTACTAACAGTATTCGCTTGGGCGACCGAGGTTGATCAAGGTACACACAGCGGCGTTCGCAACGAGACTTGTTTCACTGACAGTGAATACCAGAATTACCAGTTATAGTTATTGAATTACCCGCAGTTTACCAATGAAAAAGTGGAAAAATGAAAAGAGGACTGAGTTAGCAGTTGTTAGTGAGTGGTTAGTTGTGACTGAGGGGCCTAGTGGAAACTACTTGGGAGTTTGAACATCCCCTGTAGATCCCATGGGGCTTTGTGTAACTTAATCTGGTTGCGGTGTATCCACTTGAGAGTGGGTTCCTTTTCCTTTGGTGATCTTTGTCTGATACACCACGGGGGAAAGCTTGTTGACAATGGCGTATGGTCCCGCCCAACGCGGGAGGAATTTCCGCGTCATTCGGTTGGCACCACCGCTCGTTTGTCCAGTGAGTTGGCTAAACATGTAATACCACACCTTGTCTCCCACCTGCAGTTCATCCCTAGATGACTTTTGGTCATAATAGGCCTTCCGGCCTTCTGCACTCTTGCCTAGTTTTTCCTGGGCAAAGGCGAAGGTGGTTCTGAGGTGTGCTTGGAGGTCAATCATGTACTGATGTGTGGTGTAGGCCGAAGCGATGTTAGCCTCTCCTGGTTGATACAATAAGTGAAGGGGGAGCGTCATCTGTCTACCGGTCATGAGCTCGAATGGGGAGACTCCGGTGTCAGCCCCAATGTACACTGAATGTGGAAGATTAGGGATGACAGCAAAGGTGTGTGTCAGTTCTCTTTTGTTCCATTGTGCGGTGACAGAGCAGAGACCTACGGTGGTTAACACATGAGTCGGTGTGGGGTTAGCCGGGAACCGAAGGTGTTTCTTTACGAAGGTCAGGCTCGGGTTTATCCGCGTTAAAGCGTCATACAGCTCTAGGCTGATTGCAGATTTGTCGGCCCATAAGGCCATGACGACTAAGGGTTTTTCCAGCGTGCATAGGAAGCTATCACGCGATTCAAAGGGATTTGGTTCACACCGAGGTTGCGTGGTTGTAGTTCCAGCGTTGTCGGTGGCGACACTGTCTACTGGCGAGGACCTTTCAATCGCATAGCACTGAGATTCAGTCAGAGAGATTGGAAGTGGTGCTCGCACTTGTGCCCAAATCTTTAGCTGCTTGAAGTCGATCAGTGGTTCGAAGCGATTGAGAATGTCTTTGCCAATCAGGAGTGGGACATTGTCAAGGTGGGACACGTACACTGGAAGTATCAGTGTCATTGGTCCGATGGACAGTTGTACTAAGGCAACTTCGTTGATGATCGTCCGATCATTCGAGTAAGGCCTTATCTCCAGGACGCACGGGTGGGACTTCAAGTCCCTGTGGGACCTTCTCGCTATAGCCTGGAGTGATCTGAACAGGTTGCCTGAGATTAGGCTGATGTCAGCGGCTGTGTCGAGAAGTGCTTAGTGCATCAAGTGGTCTTCTAACAAGACAGAGAGGTAAAGCTTTCGAGCTACTCCCTTTCCGGTTAGGTGACCCAAGAATTGGTGAAAGGGTGTTTCACATTCGATGGTCGGGATGTGGTCATGGCACAGCCCAGAGTTTGGGTTCGCTTGAACCACCCGGACGGCGCTGGACGGAGTGAGATCTTTGTGATCGGGGTCACTTTCCTCCGTAGGGTCCTGGATGTTATTGGGTGGCTCTGGATAGTCCGAGCCTAAGTACAGGTCCGGGGTGTATTCACCCCCGTCGGTGGACTCTGCATTCACGTTGCGAGTTAAGTCGGGTTGGAGTGGTGGTGACTGTTTCTGGATCGGGGGCTTAGAGACTCCAACAGCATACAGATCAGCCTTACCCTTAGACTTTTCATGCATTTGTCTGAGTATGCTTCCTCTGTGGTCAGACTACTTTCGCCAGCGGGGTTTCTTGCGCGATCAGTCGGAGCTTCAGGGGCTCGGTCTCTCGCATTGTTACGTCTTTTGGCCGGTGGACTGCCGGAAGATCGTTGGTCTTGTGACCTACGGGAATGATTTCTCCGGTCTTCGCGATCTGGGTAGGACCCCCCTTTGCTACGGTGTGCATTGGTTCGAGGTTTATTCTCGAACCGGGGTTTCCTTTGAAGACCCTGATCGTTTGGTCGACGTTCAGTCCAGGTCGGGGGTTGACCTGGCTCACCTCTCGGTGGCCGAGGTCTCTTCTTCCCGTCCGGGAAGCGGGAGGTTTCTGGCCACCTTGGCTTGGAGGTGGGTGTTCCTTCGAGTGCTAAACTCCGATCTACGGTTAAGAGCACGGCAGGCTCACGATGTCTGGTCTGAGTTAGCCTCTGTTTAGTGAATGCTCGCATGGTCAGCTCGCGAAGTTGGTGGCTGGTCTGCGTTAGCGGACATGCAGAAACGCCAAGATGATGGCTAGTAATTGGATGGAGGTTTTGTACAAAAAGAGCTTTGAAATTTTTGTCTTCCTCCATGTCTGGTTCATTGAGTGGACCAAAGTACGCTTTGCGTAAGTGTTGATAATAAAGCTGTGGGGACTCTTGCCGTGCCTGTTTGACAAACAGGGCGGCGGTCAGACCCACATTTACTGTGACGTCAGAGAATTCCTCCATGAGGGCTTCATGAAGGAGGTCGAAGTCAGCTTGGACTCGAGGATGTTGACGTTCGATAAAGCTACTAACATCTCTGCTTAGATAGAAGTCGATGTCTCGGAGGTACGCGCCAGTGTCGTGAGCCGCTCCTTGATGGGGCTCAAAGCGAGTGATATGACGCGCGAGTCTGTCGAGGTCTCGGTCAGTGAGACCGTAGCCCACGTGTCTCCGAGTTGGAGCTGCCTGTGGGACAAAGTCCGATTGCCCCCGCGTGGTAGCATGGGGGTAAAAGTCCGGTGGTCTACCTGTAGGGGCTTGCGAAAAGAGAGTTGGGCTCACGGCTCGCCCTTCTTTCCGCTGCGCCAAGGCGCAGTTGCTGAGGTAGGAACGCCGGGAGGGGTTGCGAGGTAGCTTCCTCCAGGAAGCTGTCCTCTCGCCCTATAGGTCGGTATGCTGGAGTAACTGGCTCTAGGTTCGAGTGCTTTTAAACTCCGCTTCCTTACCTGGTTGCATTTGTGCGGTTTCCGTTAAGCGTGCTTGGTCAATGAGCAGTTGGTCTAGGTCTCTCTGGTGAGTGAGAGTCTCCAGTTGTGCTTTCAGGGACTCTATTTGATGAGTTGCCTGAGCTAGCATTTCTGCGGCCAACTGTGCACTTTGTCCTGATTTGGTGAGTCCCTCCTGCAGAGGTCCATACTCACCTACTCGAAGACTGAGCTCGAGTTCTGCTACGTCGCGTGCATCTCGGGTGTCGCTCAGTTCCTTCTTTAAATCGCTGAGGGTTTCCTCAGTTTCCTGGAGTTTTGTCTGTAACTCCTGGGTTTGGCTTCGGAATCAGTCAAGGATTCCTTGGTAGACCGAAGCTCCTGTTTCAACTCGATAACATCGCGTTGAAGGGAGGCGAGGTCCTGTTTTTGGCTCTGCATTTCTTCATGACTGCGTCTCAAGAAATCCTCATGACTGCGTCTCAAGAGATCCTCATGACTGCGTCTCAAGAGATCCTCATGACTGCGTCTCAAGAGATCCTCTGTGTGTTTCTGTTGAGCGCGCATGACAATGGCCATTTGCCCTAGCAGTGTTGCTAGGTTTTTGTCCTTTGGCTCAGTGGTTAGTGCTATGCTAACCAGGGAGTCTGGCGTAGCACTGAGTTCTTCGGGCTTGGTGGCCCGGAGAGAGTTTACGTATTGGGGACTTAATTTCTCTGTTAACTCGCTCAGGACTTCATATAACTGGTCTAGAGGGCTGATGGAACTGGACGAGTCTGCGGACTCGTCAGACATGTTGAGGGATGTGGTTCTATTGGGCTAGTAAGTTACTTACAGCTAATTGGGTTTATCTGTAAAGATAGAGTGGATACTTGTGGAGTATACACAAAGAGAAGGTGAGTGACAATCAGACTGTATTTAGAGAATTCCTCACAGAAGCAGAAACTGTTTTTTTTAGATGCTAAGAAAAAGAACAAAGTAAACTTAAAATTAAAATTAAAATTAAAAATCAAAATTAAATTTCGAAATTAATTTACAAGAAATTAAAAATTTCAATTAAATGCCAAATTTCAATAAAAGGGGATTAAATTGACTAAGTCAAATTTAAATCAATCAAGGGAGGAATTCTTGCAATACAGTTAAAAAGAAGTTAGTTGGTGAGTCGAATAACTTCAAGCAGGTATCAGCAATGGCAATTAAATTCAAAATGCAGGCATGTAAATCAGCTTATCTTACAGCTTATGACAGGGCACATGCAAGAATAAGTTATTTTGTTAACTTTAACAGCAGTGGGTGTCTCATGCAGTTAGGTGAACAAGCTTTTAATGCGTCATTCAAATTTAACAGATCCTATGCAGGGAGAAAATCATAGGCAGTCTTGCATTAAATGTATGGGTTAAATAACAAAGCTTCTCAAACCAGGCAGGATAAACAACATTATGAGTTAAGTTCAGTCTCAAAACATATCGTGCATTAAACCGTTATCAGAAACATTCAATCAACATGTAACAGCAGCATTAGCATGGCAGAGATTTGCATGTATGCAGATAAAGCAGGCATTAAACCAACAGCAGTGCAGTTAATAGGGTCCTTGAATTGAGTGGGTTAAAACAGAGGGTAATAACCAATAAAATTTTATTACTGAGGTATCTCGGTGTCAATGAAAGCTTAGCTCTTTAGCTTCACTCCAAGACAGAATGGGACACGTTTTAAACACAAGCACGCGGCCTTTTTGCACAAAGCAGCGTGGTTTGCCAGGAAGTTTTTGCACAAAGGCAGTAAAGTTTAACACAGCGTTTCCGCTGGTTAGCATGGGGTTTTTAGCAGTGCTAAACTCCTCCCGTATATGTCTAGTTGTAGCTTAAATCCGTGGGCGCCTACAGATTTAACTTTTCTAGACGGACAAATTAATCTTTAGTCTCGGTGTAACGCGATCACTAAGCAAATTTGTCTAAATTCACGTGATAAGGACAATTCTAATTCGAAATCCCAGTATAACGCGGTGATTTTCAATTGTCATAGGCCATTTGAAACGCAATTTGTAGCATTTAAGCATGCATTTATCAACAACTCAAATACCGGCTCTCGCACGGCTTCACATTAACCAAACATTAAAACACTAAACAACTTAGCAACCTGGAATTCACAGGACATATGTAATGTACGTACAAGATTACAACGTCTAGTTTATGAAATCAGGCCAGCTGATTTTCACGTTCTGAGAATTTCACAAGCGCTTTATAACAATCCAAGCAGCACAATGCACACACATTTACCACATTGCTTCAGACACATAGCCATAATAAACAAAAACACAGCTTTTCATTGGAACAGCGATTTGAGTTTTTCAAAGGTGTATTACTAAATAATTATGAAAGTGATTAATTTTCAGAACATAAATCCTTTCAGGCCTCGCCACGGGGCGTCAAATATTATGTAGTGTATGAGCTATAATATAATTTAATAAGAAATATTAATTTATTAATTTGGGTAAATTATTAATTAATATTTTATTATCAAATTTGTCTCGTTAAAAGGGGCACCACCAGATGATTCTGGAAAACTGATTATATTGATTAAGTCTCAATTAATCTGAAGGAAGAGAATTCTAAACCTGTTTTCGAATATAATTCTAAAATAATCAAAAGAAAACCAAATCAAATCTTAACATTTTATGGGGATTTATTAAAAATTATATAAAATTAAAATGATGGATTGGGAAAGGACACAAAGGAGGAATTATTGACATATAATGAGATTAATGATTAAACAACAAAATTATTGACTAGACTTGTGGAGGATGATAATTTGTTTGATTAAAACTCGGCTGAGTTATGAAGAAAGGGGCTTTGAAAAGGGTTGGTGAATTGATTTGAGCTTATCAAATACAGTTTAACGCCAAACTCTTGCAATGTCTGTGCGGCTTACTCAGTTTCGCTGGCAAAGATTCCGGAGGGTCCGTAGCAGGTCCAAAGTTTTGCTTCGGTCCTGAAGCGGGCCGTCGGGAAGATGAGGATGCCTCTGGTACGAGTTGCCGTCACGGACTGACCGGGGGCCGCTGGCTGGTTTCACGGCCTACCGGTGGCTTGTTGGGAAATTGAGTCGTGCAGGCGTCAACTGCATCAATCCATGAAAGTTTCTTTACTTGCCGTTGGCGTTTAGGCAAGAACAGATTAGAGTCTTTGAAAAATAATAACTGAGTCACTGAAAAATATTCTCTCAGGAGTCGTTTTCTCTGGCTTAAAAACGACTGTGAGGGTTGGCGTAGATCTGTAGTTCTCTACAAACTACAACTTCACGTGCGTCTCCGGAGATGACGTCAAACAAAGGCAATGTGCAGCTTTAAAAATAAAATCACGTTTTAACCGGCCGGTTAAAACGGTCCAAACTTGAAGACGGCGTCTAGAGAGAGGAGTCCGCAAGTAGCCAAATTACTTGGGACGGAGGCAAAATTGAGGCTTTAGGCCTCAAAGAAGAAAAAGCTTCAGAAGCGGAAAGTTGCTTCTACAGAGTTGCGAAGATAGCTCAAGAGGATTGTAGAGAAGAGCGGGACAAGAGAGGGAACTTCCTGCGTGCTCGGAAGTTTTGTTCTGCTAGAGAGGGGGTGTGTCTCTGGGGCGTTTCTGTTGGTTTGGGGAAACGCCTAGTTTGTAATTCAAAAAAACTATTCCTCCACAAAATTAAATGAATCGTTAGCCTTTACACAGTCATAAGCATACACATACAATTAAATTCGATAGCACCAAGTAGTATCGATAAAATACATTGTAACATGTTATAACACATATAAATTCATTCAACCATTCTGTTGCCTGTAAACTTGTAAAGCTGGGAGAGAAAGGATTCTCCGTCGTGACTCGGAATCCTGTGGGGCAAAAACATTAATTCATCATTTAAACATTTTCTTTTTATTAAACAAGCATATTCATTTGTGAGAAGTCCGATTCCTTTGTAAACTTTTCGTTTACAAAGAAGTTGAAAGTCAGTTTTGTCTGAAAAAGAATTCAGCAGAGTTCCTCCCTGCTGTCGCTAGAGGGCAATGTTGTAACGTTCATACTGTCTCAAATCCTGGTTGGATCAAAGCATTCCGATGTTCAAACGGAACAGTCCTACAGAGTTTCTCTGTAGAGCTGGGTAAACAATTTTATCTCAAGGATTTACAACTGGAATGACAGGGTGCCATCTGTGTCTGTTTAAAGGTCCTTTTGGCTGGCAAAAGAAAACATTTCCTGTGTTTGGAGAAGGTGGATTACAGCTTAAATTGCCGGGATTTGACAATTTTAGTGCTGCCCTCCAGTTGACCGTGGGGGATGCGGTGTATGACTGTCTGTGTCCTGGTCCCAGTGACCTGCAAATGGTCACTACAGCGACAAGGGTTTCTTAAGATAAGTTTGATTGAGTGGAGCATAAAAGCACTTCAAAAAGCATTTAGCAATGCATTTGTTTCCACTGTTATTCAGCTAAAGGATTGTTGCTAATGCTAACGCTAGTATTAATTAAGCAAACATGTAGGACACATTGTGTTGACTTATTTTACTGGAAATATTTAATTGAGGAGCCCATGCATTTTGGTAAATGCTGTTTGGTGGTGGTCATTTAACAGTAATTGCCCCTTAATAAGATATTTTTCTACTTGCATAGCTTGTTTGATTGAAGAGGTGTTACATACAGATCCTAGGCAGCCTCTTCACTTCACATGCATTAATAGGACAATTATAAGACCTACTGTAGACCAGTGTTAATTTTGACAAGAAATTTTCTATTTAGTTTTAGTCTCGTTTTAGTCATCTTATTTGTTTTAGTTTTAGTTGTCTTCATCTCGACAAAAATGTTAGTCTATTTAGTCATCGTTTTAGTCATTATGAAGTCTTTTTTATTTAGTTTTTGTTTTGTTTTTGTCTGCAAAAAACCTTTGTTGACAAAATATTTTTGTTTTAGTTTTCTTCAACAAAATTTTTGTAGCCTACTCTACTGCTCACCCGAGTCCAGAACTGTGTTGACTGTAAACCTTTTAAAAGCAGCTCGTAATCTTATACAAGAAAATAAAAATGCATGGAAAATTAAACACAGAACATGAACCCGAGCTAGACACAAAACAAACCAATACTCTCTTTCCTTAACAAAAAACAGAAAAATAAATAATGTAGTCATTTTATTTTTGTGTTTATTACTACATTGTTGCTACATTTGATTATGCCTAAGAAAAAGCATTGCAATGTAGCTCCAAAGCCAGTGCAGTAGAAATGTTCAAGCTAAAGTTAAATGGTGAACTGTAATGCTGCCTTCTGTAACGATTTCACAAGGTTTACTACATCTTTTATTTGTTTTGTAGCAAAACATTAAACAACTATAACTTTAAGTGAGATACGTTTAGTCTCCAGTTTGTGCCACCAACTGAGATAAAAAAAGCAGAATTGTGAAACAGAAAAAGGTTTTCTAAACAATGATAAATTTATTTTAGTGATTTATTTTTTGTCATTAAATGAAAAGAAATAATTTTTCATATTTAACAAAACATACTGTATTTTTCGGACCATAAGACGCACCCGACCATAAGACGCACCTGGTTTTTAGAGGAGATGGGGCCGGGGAGGGATGATGCAGTTTCCAGCCGCTCTGCAACTCGGACCATAAGACGAGTTGCAGAGCGGCAGCGGGTGAGGGAGAACCCGCTGCCGCTCTGCAACTCGTCTTATGTTGCAGACGAGTTGCAACATAAGATCCGCAGGAAAAGTGCCTGCGGACCATAAGACGCAGGCACTTTTCCTCCCACTATTTGGTGAAGAAAAAGTGCGTCTTATGGTCCGAAAAATACGGTACTTTTTCTGAAGACCTTAGTAACCTCAGTCTTGTATAGTTGGCTGTGACTATTCAAATACATATTGTCTTCCTCTCAGGTACCATAACTACATCTGTTTCACCTTTTAAAAGACAAACACAATGCAGCCAAAAGCAACCGTCAGCTTTCCTGCATGCTGGCAGTGTCTCACGGGGTTCCACTGTGGTTTCTCTGCTAGTGGGGGTGACCCTGGGTCCTGTTTACGGTGTCAGTGGGACATAGGGGCCTCTGTGCAGCGGCAGTACACTGACCTGTTGTGACTGCAAGACTCAAACAGAAGGCCTGTATGCCCCTGCGTCAGTGGCACGTGTGTCTTCTACCTGCAATGCTAAATTTAGCAACAACAACAATGGCATGGGGGAATGCCTGTTTAGAAAAAAAACCTTGACCTCAGATCATATCGACTTACAGCGTATGAAATAACCTTAGAGAAATGACATTTTCAATTGATGACACTGAGGTGAAATGTAAGACGTGCTGTTTTCAGACGCCATTGTTGTTGTTTTAAAAAAATATTTGTTGAGGTGTTTTTATCAGGTGAAAAAATGGAAAACCTTTCTTTATTTCCCTGAAAGTGGGTGAGTTAACGCCCTATCACAAAATATTCCACCAAAAGACTGACGTAATTGTCAGCAAGTTTTGGGCAACATTTTGGAGGTAATGGTAATTTCATATTCAGTGTTGTATAACTCATCTTCAGTGGTTACATAACATATTTTAGTTACATGGATCATAAAAGCCAAGTCTAATTAACTAACAAAGTAAAAAAGGCATCGATGTGATTTTGAATTTGACAGGAACTCATTATGCAGATTTAATAAAGCATACTTTCCTGGCAATGTTTCTCAATACATGTTACATACTTACATACAGTTTTTGTGTTAAATTAGCTTCTGATTTCCTAATTAGAGCGTCTGAATATATTGCAAATTTGCTGTCATCATAAAAGTTAACAATGACACTCTCCATAGTGCAAAGTGTCTGTGAACTGCCATAATTTGATGGTATTTCATGTGACTAATTTAAAAGACTTTCTGCTGTTTTAATTTTGGTCTGAATTAACCTGCAGTTCCTTTTACAGTGGCTAGTCCTACTCCTCAGCTTTGTGTTCTGGAGAAACTTCTATAATCAACACTGTAACAATGGCGACGGTCCGTCACAGATAAGCATTGAAAATCTGAACAAAAAGAAATAATTCTACCAAATATATATATATATATATATATATATATATATATATATATATATATATATATATATATATATATATATATATGTATATATATATATTATTCAATCAATAATCACATTGAGTCACATTCTGGTCAGACCAAATAAAAAAATAATTTTCATTCAACTCTTACTATACCAAAACGGACAGTAAATATTGTAAAACATATTTATATTGCAATCTTCAATAGAGACTTTAAACTTTTCTTATAAGAGATAGCAGTTTCATCGTCAATCAGATTCAGACTTGGTTCTTTTGGTCGCTTTTGATAATACTTGCTTGCCTTTTTGTTTGCGAGAAGTGTCCGTGGGTGTTTGTGTTGTGCCAGAAGCTGGTCGCTTCTCTCTGACCGCAGAATCCATCTCAACTAACTCTACACTGGGTTAGCACTCCTGCCACACAGCAAGAAGCTAGTGAGTTCAAAACCTAGCTGACCCAAACATTCTCGGTTGACTACGGTCTGTCTGTGAGGAGTCTGCATGTCCTCCACGTGTTACCGTGCATTCTCTCCGGGTACTCCGGCTTGCTCCCACCGTCCAAAGACATGCATGTATAGGTTAATTGGCAACTCTAAAGTGTCCCTAGTTAATGAATGTGAGAGTGAATGGTTGTCTGTGACTGTCTGTCTCTAAATGTCAGCCCTGCGACTAACTGGCCACAGTCCAAGGTGTACCCCACCTCAGGCCCAAAGCTGCTGGGATAGGCTCGAGTCACCCTCGACCCCTAACAGGACAAAGCGGTAAATGAATGAATTTGAACCTAAATGTCCAAATAAAAATGAGCATACCGGCTAATTCAAGCAACCCCGGTGAACAGTAATTGTGTCAGTTTACTCATCCTATTGAAGTGGGTTCATGAATATGTCAAAAAGGAACTTATAGCAAGCTTTTTTTCCCCCTAAAAGCTACACATAGTACCTAACTTAACCCTCTGACATTGAAAGACATTGATTTAATTAGCTTCATTGGTCCGATCTACACTGTAACCCCTGATACGGGGCTATGGTTACTGAAAACGCACCACGTTCATTGTTGAGTGAATCTGTCTGAGGCTGGCAACATGCAGAGGCTGCGTAAGCTCACTCACTGCCCTATATTCATCTTTGGGGCCATAATTTACACAGCAGGCTCCTCTGTGATTTATAAAATTAAAGAAAATATATTTTAACATTCATTCATTCATGAATGAATGAATATTGTGCAAAAAAAAAAACAATAGTAAGTAATAGTAATAGTTGCTCATTTGTGGAAAGGAAAATGTATGTAAAACACTACAGTCTATGCAGTGAGTGTCCTAACCACCTAACCCTGAAATCATAAGTAAATTCAGGTAAGCCTTCACAACTAGAGCCATATAAAAAGATGTATTATCATTTATTTTATTCCACATTGTATGTGGAAATATTGGTGCTACAACTGATTGCTACATAACTTTTATATGTACATACATATAAAATATACATATACAGATATAACCACGCCATATTCTATATATATCTTAATAAAGAGACCGATTTCAAGTCATTAAAGTGACCCAGTCATCTTTTGACTTTGGCACATATCTTGTCCCCAAGAAATGGAAAGAATGGTGAAAAAGATGTTGGAGGGCAGTGATGTATTCTCAACACATGAGTTTGATGTTGGATGTAGTAAAAGCACCCAACATGAAATCAAAAATACTGAAGACAAGCCATTCCGGGAAAGATCCCGTCATCTGCCACCTGCTGATCTTTAAGCACTCAGGCAGCACCTGTCAGATCTAAAAGAAGCTGGCATAATCACTGAGTCACGAAGTCCGTACGCGTAGTAGTTGTACAAAAGAAAAACAGAAAGATCCGTATGTGTGTGGACTATCGTACACTAAACAGGCGCACTATCCCTGACCAGTACACCGTGCCTAAGATTGAAGACGGACTGACATGTCTTAATGGAACCAAGTGGTTTAGTGTCCTAGATCTCAGAAGTGGATACTACCAAGTGCCAATGAGTGAAACTGATAAGGAAAAAAATGCTCTTATTTATCCTTTTGGTTTCTACTAATTTGAAAGGATGCCTCAAGGAGTGTCAGGTGCTCCTGCAAGTTTTCAGCAGATTATGGAAAGAACTGTTGGTGACATGAACTTGTTAGACGTTTTGTCTACCTGGATGACCTTATTGTATTTGGTGCAACACTTGAAGAGCACAAAGACTATTAAAAGTGCTCGACCGCCTAAAAGAAGAAGGTTTCAAGCTGTCGTTGGACAAATGCCAGTCTTGTCAATCGTCTGTGTCCTATTTTGGCCACATTGTATCGCAAGAGGGAGTGTCCATAGACCCAAAGAAAACGGAAGCAGTCACCACATAACCAAGACCAACTACTGTAACTGCTTTACGGTCCTTCCTCGGGTTCTGTGGATATTATAGATGCGTTGTGAAAGACTACTCCAAAGTAGTGATTTTCCCACTAAATCAACTCCTGTCCGGATATCCACCAAATGCCAAAAGGTCAAAGAAAAAGCTGGATAAAGCCTACCTCAACCCGTCACAGCCATTTGGTAGTCGCTGGGATAAAAAATGTGATGCTGCTTTCAAAGAGTTGAAGCAAAGACTCACAAATGCTCCAGTTCTAGCCTTTGCTAACCCACAGTTACCCTACATGCTGCATGTTGACGCCAGTCGAGAAGGACTCGGGGGAGTTTTGTTTTATGACCAAGGCGAAGGGCTAAGACCAGTTGCTTTCATCGGTCGCAGTTTAACTCCATCGGAACGTCATTATTCTGCTCATAAGTTGGAATATCTTGCGTTAAAGTGGGCATTTGTTGAGAAACTGCATGATTATCTCTACGGTGTTAAGTTTGAAGTCAGAACCGATAATAACCCTTTGACTTATGTGTTGACGTCCGCCAAGTTAGACGCAACAGGGCATCGTTGGCTCGCGGCTCTGTCGACACATAATTTCAGTTTAAAGTACAGATCAGGAGTTCAGAATATTGATGTTGACGCACTGTCAAGGCGTCAACATCAATGACCAAGACCAAGACCCCCGACCAAGATCAAAGATCCAACAAATGGACAGACATTTCAGAAGATGGTGTCAGAGCCATGTGTCAAACCTCAACCATGAACAAGAAAAATACCTGTCCAGCTGATCACTTAGGTTTGTCCGAAAACGCCATACCCAAAGCCTACTGTAATCTGTCTACTCTCAGTCTTAAGGGAATGCCTATCTTAAGTCCCTTTGAAATTTCAAAATCTCAACATGAAGATCCGAGTCTCTCTGAGATATGGAAAGCTCTAAAGGAAGGAAATACAACTCAAGTCAAGTCAAAAACCCCAACCACCTCACTACTACTAAGGGAGTGGGACCGACTAAAGTTACAAGAAGATGTCATGTATAGAGTCACTGTTCCACCTGGCCGAAACCGTCGCTCACAACTTGTTTTGCCTGAAAAGTTCAGAAAAACAGTCACTTCATGATAATTCTGGTCATCTTGGCATTGACAAGACCTATGGACTCATCAAAGAGAGATTTTATTGGCCGAAGATGAAATCAAACGTTGAAGACCATTGTAAAAACTGTGCAAGGTGCATTAAGAGAAAAACACTCCCAAAGAGAGTTGCACCTCTATTTCACATGCAAAGTGATTGCCCACTGGATTTAGTATGCATGGATTTCCTGTCCATCGAACCAGACTTAAGCAACACAGAGAATGTCCTGGTCATAACTGACTGATTACTACACTCGCTACGCTCAAGCCTTCCCTACTAAAGATCAAAAAGCTGTTGCCAAAGTTCTGCTTGAGAAATACTTTGTCCATTACGGTTTGCCAAGACGCATGCATAGTGACCAGGGACGAGATTTTGAGAGTTGTCTCATTCATGAATTGCTGAGTTCCCTGTGTGTTGACAAATCAAGAACGACTCCATATCATCCTCAAGGAGATCCCCAACCTGAAAGGTTTATCAGAACCTTGCTAGACATGCTTGGAACCCTTGAGCCAGACAAGAAGAGAAAATCGAGTCAACACATTGCACATTTGGTCCACCCTTATAATTGCACCCCAAATGAAGCCACTGGTTTCTCGCCTTACTATTTAATGTTTAGACGCCACGCAAGAATGCCTGTGGATTTGTGTTTTGGAACATCCAGTGACAATACAACAAAAGAAACCTACCTCAAGTATGTGACAGAAATAAGAAAAGAACTAAAAGCATCCAATTAACTTGCTGAGTGTGCCGCTGTCAAGCAAAATAAAGGAAAAAAACAAAGATACAACAAAAAGATCAAGTTTACACAACTTCTACCAGGAGATAGAGTTTTCATACGCAACCTGGGTTTGAAGGGAAAACATAAGCTGGCAGATTGTTGGGTTTCAAAACCTTATGTTGTCGAAAGTCAGATGTCAAACTTACCTGTGTTTCGGTTGAAACCAGAAGATGGAAATGGTCAAATCAAAATCCTCCACCGTAACCTCATTTTGCCTTGAAAAGTATGTTTACATCCATCCAAGAACGTGTTTAATGGTAAAAAGGTTACATTTATATTTATTATATCTACAATTTCTAATTGGTAATTTGGTATTGTTTACTACACCTATTCATGGAAGAGCACAGCAAAAAATCCTTCAGAGTTATGTGAGTTACACAGTTTAACACTCGACTAGTTTACCTTTTTATATAATTCATGCTGGGGTGGTAAAAGTAGGAGTAGTATTATTAAAATTGTATCTTTTTTTAGACAATGGGATTTTGAAATGAAGGACTTGGATGAGGAGGTGAAGCCTCTTCTAAATCTGGTAAAAAGACAACTCTGTAGCGTACTGTGTAATGTAACAGAAATATTAATTTATCAATTTGGGAAAATTATCAATTAATATTTTTATTATCAAAGTTATTGTCTCGTTGACGGCACCACCCAGATAAGTTCTGGGAAACTGATTATATTTACTAAGTCTCAATTAATCTGAAGGAATAGAATTCACCTGTTTTTGAATATGTCTTATTATAAACATTAAAACACCAAATCAAGATCTTTAACGTTTTATGGGGTTTTATTAAAGATAGGACACAAAGGAAAGATTATTGACGGATAATGAGAATGATTAACACAGAATAATAAACAAAAACATTCACTGATTAGAACTTTGTGGAGTGAAAGGGAAATTTGAACCATTAAATATGACGTTTACCTAAGGGGCGTTTACGGGATTTTGGAGAGAAGTAGATGAAGGTATCGTGACTTGAGCTTATAAAATACAGTTTAGAACGCCAAAACTCTGTTGTGTCACGTGCGGCTTACTTGGTTCGCTGGTACTGGCCCAGTTCGATTTCCGTCACAGGTCCAAAGTTTTGCTTCGGGCCTCTGAAGCGGCACGTCTGGGTTAGAAGGGACCACTCTCACAAGGTGTCCGTCACGTGACGAGGCCGCTGGCTGGTCAGCGGGGCGGCCCGGGAAACGGAGTTGATGAAAGGCGTCAACTGTATAAAGCTCTATATCTCTGCCATTGGCATTAGGCAGAAACAGATTAGAGTCTTTGAAAACTGTCGCTAGACCACTGAAAAATGGGTCTCAGCAGTCGTTCCTCTGGCTTAAAAGCGTCTGTTATTTCAAGCGGAGTTCTTGGTCTTTCACAAGAACTACCAAAATGTCTTCCTTCTCGTGCGAGTGACGTCACAAGAGTGTCTTACAAAAATAGGCAATGTGGAGCTTTAAAAGAAAAATCACGTTTGCAGGGCTAGTGCAACGGGTCTAGAAAAATTGAAAGGTAAGTTAATAAGGGTCCGAGGCGGACAAGAGGAAAGCTTAAGAGGATAAGAAGCAGCGTAAGACTAAGAGGAGCCTGAGGGCGTAAGAAGAGAGTTAAGAGAGAGATTTACGGTGTGCGCACGCGTTTTGTATGGCTTGAAGAGGCGTGTTTTGAGGCACGGCCTGGGGCGTGTTTGGGGTACGGCCTGATTTGGGGGAGTTATCCCAACTAAATTCTAATTCAAATAACCCTTTATCTTCCACAAAGTAACATTGAATATTTAAAAATCCACATCGCCTTGCACCGTAGGATTCATACATAGAAAATACATTAGCACTGCAGATTCATACCGATAGAATGCATCTTTACGCATGCTGTAACACACATAAATTCATTCCACAATTTTATTAACTGTAAACTTGTGAGACTGATGTAAAGAGTCGATTCTTCTCGTTATGACTCCAGATCCTGTGGGGGAAGCATTACCATATACTTAGATACACACTTTTAATGGCATAAACACAATAACACAATGTCCTTTGAAAATCTTTCTCCGTTGGTTCGATGAAAGACTTAGCGGCGTTCATCCATACTGTCGCTAGAGGGCAGTATGGTATCATCCAGAAAGCTCAGATTCCTTAACCTCAATTGTCTTTCATTAGTGTCTGGCCTGGTACTAATACACAAAAATCGTATTTCAAAGAGCCGTAACTGTCACGTTCTGGGACCAGCCAGTCTAAAGGTTTGGAGATAACACCTTTGATCTGCTCTGGAATGTAGAAAACAAAGTTGTTAATTAGGGTAATCCCTGAGTTCCTGTTCTTATGAACACAACCGGCCAGCTGTTTCACATTAACAGGGGGTGTTAAGATCCTTTTCTGTTGGGTAAAGCAAACACTTTCTGAGTCTGAAAGAGGGGGTTTACAGCATAAATTGTCAGTCCGTGACATTTAGTGCGGTCAACCCTGGTATGATACAGTCCATGGCCTGAACTGTGTATCCTGGTTGCTACAACTCTCACAGTATATATTGTAAAGCATTACTTCTGTAAAACACAGTTTCATGTTTGTCTTTGTTATTTTAGATGTGGGACGTGATCAATGGTCTCAGAATGAGAGATGTAGTAAGTCTGTTCAAAGGTTAGTTGTGCAGTTCTTGGAATGTGTCTGTTATGTAGGGATTTAAAACAAACTTTTCATTGCTCTACAACAGACATCCAAAACTCCTCATCCTGGCTCAGACCTATGCCAGGACCCTGGCTGATCGGCACCTGGAGGCCTCCCGGACTAGATGGCTGAACCCAAGGGAGGTTGTGATGGATGTGGCTCCTAAGGTCTTCCAGGGCCTCTGGTTGCCCCCATCTAACGCCTTCCTGAACATGCCTTCCCAACAGTAGAGCATCGCGGCGAATGGCCTTACTCAGTCTGTGGTAGACCGTGTCTCCAAAACCTTGCCCACAGTGGACCAGCAGGTCCCCTTCTCCCGCTCTGTATGAGACCAAATGGTCCTGACTGTCCATGAGAGGATCAGCAAGCTGTACCAAGGGCACAGCTTAGACAAGAGGCTAGGCTGCTTCTCAATCAATTTGCTCAGATATATCACGACTGTAACAGGGGAAGTTGTGTGCCAAATGTTTGAGACAACTACAGCTCCTCTGCATCAAAGAGAAGATCTTCCTGTTGTCTGCCAAGAAGCTCCCACCAACCAGGAGCCAACTTCTGACCCAGAGCCAAACAATACTGCTCAACTGTTAAATGAGAAAGAGTCTGCCAAAGAACCAGCCTCTGTTACCCCGCCTCCTGCTGGGAACATTGATGATATTCAGAAAAAAATAAATGATATTGCAAAGTCCCACTACGTTTTTGCTCAGCTTTTTGCTCAGCGTCCCAGGCTGGATGTGTATATTTCAATAATAGGCATGGCAAGGCAATTTCATTTATATAGCACAATTTATACACTGGGTAACTCAAAGTGCTTTAAAGAAATACAAGACAATTTACAAGATTTAGATTAAGAAACATCAGAAAAATTTAAAACATTTTAAAAGAAGAGTGCAGATAAAAAACACTTTATGTTGTAATGTAGGCAGAGCTAAAGAGGAAGGATTTTAACCTCCACTTGAACATTGTTTAAAGTTGAGGCTGTTCCAGGTTTTTGCTGAATGAAACTTAAACGCTGCTTCACCCTGTTTAGTTCTAACTCTGGGCATGAGCAGAAGGCCTGTCCCAGATGTTCTCAGAATCCGAGGAGGTTCATAAGCAACTAGCAAGTCAGAAATATATTCTGGTGCTAAACCATTAAGAGACTTCTCTGAGCAACAGGAAGCCAGTGCAGAGATTTTAAAAATGGACTGATGTGGTTGTACTTCCTGATTTTGGTTAGAACTCGAGCAGCAGCGTTCTGAAGCAGTAGCTGTCTTAATCCTGGTTTTGAGAGACCAGTGAGCAGGCCGTCACAGTAATCTAAACTGCTGGAGATAAAAGCATGGATAAGTTTCTTTAAGTCTGGTTGAGACATTATCCCTTTGATATAAAACCTAGTAAATATTTTGACCCCATTCATAAATGGGACAGATTATGGTTATGCCATGGCAACACGGTTGCAATTAAGGGTAACTTGTCACAAGCTATCATGTTCAGGGACCCATGGGGAATGTGTGTACCAAATTTATTTCACCTATGACTAAATAAAATATTTCGTCTCATATAAAATTTGTATGAATGTGTAAACCAAATGTCTTGTCTCTATAGGAGGAAAAAAAAGTACTTTCAGTTCCCATTGGCATAATGCATCAAACCTATGTCCAGAGAGCGCTGATGAGACCTCTTTTAATTGGTTTGTATGGGACGGATCTTGATTTTTGGGCAAAGTTTGGTGCGTTTTCAAGCACGTTCAGGGGGTAGCCTTTAAAGCACAGAATAAAATAAAATAAAATGTATATTTAGCAAAAACAATAGAGCCCTTGCCACCAGTTATGGCTCGGGCCTGTGTTCATAATGGTCAAAAACCTCTAAACAGCTGAAGGAGGAGGCCATCAGGATCAACATTATACAGAAACATTGTCTGCAAGGATATTTACAGTAAGATGAGAACATAAGAGAACATTAATCCAAGATGGCGGCGCGATCACATCGCGAGGCTCAGCATCTTACCAGATTTCGGAAATTAGTGTTAATCTACCTGGTTATTTCATTCGTGTTCGCGCGATTCAGTTATGCGAACTACATCTATACTAAACAGTCACTTTTGTACATCAACAAACAGTGTTCCAACATAGTTTTAGATCGTCCTTTTGACTTCACCGAACTCCCGCCGGAGCTACTGAGACCACCGCGGACAAGCGGATCACTCGTACCGACCGGAAGTTCTCGGCGTCGAGACCGTAAACAAAGACGGGGAAAGCGTGGAGGGCTGCGTGCTAAGCTAAGGCTAAACCCACATCGACCAGCTCTGCCCAGCATCTTCCTTGCCAATGTACGGTCTCTGATGAACAAGATGGACGAACTAAAGATCTGGACCCTCACACAGAAATGGCTTATGGACTGTAATGTTATGTTTTTCACTGAAACATGGCTCCGCAACGATGTCCCAAGCAGCGTGGTTCATTTGGATGGACGCTCTTTCTTCAGGGCTGACAGAGTAGCAGCAACCTCTGGTAAAAACAAAGGTGGTGGAGTATGCATTTATGTTAACAAATCATGGTGTAAAGACTCTGTCATTGTTGATACCCACTGCTCTGCTGATCTGGAGTTCCTGATTATCAAGTGCAGGCCATTCTATCTACCACGTGAGTTTACTTGCATTGTTGCAGCTGCAGTTTATGTATCTCCGGACGCTAATGCTAACGTGGCTATGAAAGAACTTTGTGCTGCTATTAGCAAACTACAAACCCTGCACCCGGATGGAGCCTTTATTGTTGCTGGGGACTTCAATCACTGCACTTTAAGATCTGTTCTCCCCAAATCTCATCAAAATGTCTCCTGCACTACAAGGGGACATAAAACATTGGACCATGTTTATACCAATGTGACTGATGCCTACAAAGTCACACCCCTCCCCCATCTGGGTCAGTCTGACCACCTCTCTTTGTTCCTGCTCCCCAAGTATACCCCGGTTATCAAATGTGTGAAACCTACAATAAGGACTGTTAAAATCTGGCTGGAAGGTGCAGACTCCACTCTTCAACATTAGTTCCAGCACACAGACTGGAGTGAGTTTGCTGCCCAGGCCACCACAAACTCTCAGATCAACATTGACAATTACACCAACTCTGTCCTGGAGCACATCAACAGATGTGTGAGCAGAGTGACCACACACAAAAAAATAAAAATTTTCCCCAATCAGAAGCCCTGGATGAACAGAGAGGTTCGCCTCCTGCTCAAAGCAAGAGATGCAGCCTTGAAGTCTGGAGACCAGGAGGCTTACAGCTCAGCCAGAGCCAACCTGAGGAAAGGTATCTGCCAGGCCAAACTCAAACATAAACAGAGGATTGAAGAACACTTTAATTCTTCAGACCCCCGGCGTATGTGGCAAGGCATACAATGTATCACAGATTACAAATTACCTAACTCTGTGCCCCCATCCAGTTCTGCCTCCCTCCCAGACGAGCTCAATCACTTTTATGCTCGTTTTGATAAAAATAATGAGATCTCACTCAAAACTGAGCATCAACCCAGTGAACTGCCTCTCACACTCTCCACATCAGATGTTTACTCCACTCTGCGTAAAGTGAATGGACGGAAAGCAGCTGGCCCTGACGGAATACCTGGTCGTGTGCTTAAAGCCTGTGCGGAGCAGCTGGCTGAGGTCTTCAGACATTTTCAATCTGTCCCTGGCCCAAACAACTGTCCCCACTTGCTTCAATACCTCCACCATCGTGCCTGTACCGAAGCACTCCACTGCCTCGGTCCCTAACGACTTCCGTCCTGTTGCACTCACCCCCATCATTGCCAAGTGCTTTGAGAAACTGGTCGCATCCCACTTAAAATCCTGTCTCCTGCTACATTAGACCCATTCCAATTTATCGCAACAATAGGTCAACTGAGGACGCCATCTCAACGGCACTTCACTTGCCCTCACCCACACCTGGACAGTAAGAACACACATGTGAGATTGCTGTTCATAGATTTTAGTTCTGCATTTAATACGGTAATCCCCTCCAAGCTGATCTCCAAGCTCAGCCATCTTGGAATCAGCACACCCATCTGCAACTGGATTCTAAATTTTCTGACTAACAGACCTCAGTCTGTTAAGTTAGATAACCTCTCCTCCTCCATCATCACCTGAACACTGGAGTGCCACAAGGCTGCGTACTTAGCCCTCTCCTGTACTCCCTATTCACCCATGACTGTGTTCCTGTTTATGGCTCCAACACCATAATCAAATTTGCAGATAACACCACGGTGGTAGGTCTGATCAAGGATGACGATGAGTCAGCCTACAGGGATGAGGTGCAGCACCTGGCTGTGTGGTGTGCCACCAACAACCTGGAACTAAACACCCAGAAGACAAAAGAGATTATTGTAGACTTTAGGCGGACTAGGAATCATGCACACACACCCATCTACATCAACGGAGCTGCAGTGGAGCGTGTGTCCAGTTTCAAGTTTCTTGGCATCCACATCTCAGATGACCTCACCTGGTCCCTAAACACCTCCACCCTGGTCAAAAGGCTCAGCAGCGCCTTTACTTCTTACGGAGCCTTAAAAAAGTTCACCTCAGTCCCAGGATCCTTGCTGAATTCTACCGATGTACCATTGAGAGCATACTCACAAACTGCATCTCAGTGTGGTACAGCAATTGCTCTGCATCTGACTGCAAGGCACTCCAGCGGGTGGTGAAAACTGCTCAACGGATCACCGGCACCCAGTTAACCTCCATCGAGAACATTTATCAGAAGCGCTGTCTGGGCAGGGCAAGAAACATCATCAAGGATGCCTCTCACCCTAACCACGGACTTTTCACCCTCCTTCCATCCGGCAGGCGTTACAGGAGCCTACGCTCTCAAACAAGTAGGCTCAGGAAGAGCTTCTTTCCTGAGGCTGTGATACTCCTGAACGCCGCACCACCAATCTAACCTGCACCTGTCTTTTTTACTGCACTGGTCACAGTACTTTACATACATGTATTGCACTACTCATATTTTGCACAGACTGCACATGGTTAAATCCATTACACGATAAACTGTCTAAGTGGTTACTCTACAAGCACAGTAGACTATTTCTACAAAAATCATTGCACTACTGTTATTTTGCATACAATACATTGTTCAACAATACTTTTGCTCATTCAACTGTATTTATTATTTATATTTATATTCTGTATATACTCTGATCAATATTGTATATAGCAACTCCACTGTACATTCTGTATATCATAGCTTTACTTACTCTGCACTTTTATGTATATAAAACACTATATTCTTGCACTTCTGGTTAGATGCTAACTGCATTTCATTAGCTCTGTACTTGTACTCTGCATAATGACAATAAAGTTGAATCTAATCTAATCTAATCTACTGTAAACATAAGACTTCAAATGTATTAGCCTGGATCTAGGATCTTCTTTTGTCCAACTAAATAGCTTAGACAGGCTATTGGTGATGTACGAATAGTCTTATTTTGCACATGGAAGTCGGGATATATTTCAGATTGTTATCAAAGATTGTCCAAAGTCTACACATGCCTTCACTGCTGTACCAGGGTCCTGGCATGCAACGGTATTTGCACAGTTTGTCATCTGCAGACTTATGGAGCCAATCACACTATTCTGGCCTCTCTTACGCCAATAAAAATGTATCTATGTTGTCTTATACAGTATATGCTGATCCTGTCCTATGTAGCTCCTCAAGGAAGTGCTGAGATGTTGAAATGGTGTCCGGTGCAAAAAGTAAGCAACGACAAGCTGATGGTCATGTCCAACTAAGAATCATGATTTTTCAGAGACAGTGCCTTGCGAAAGTTGAACTTGACATTGAATTGACATTTGAGAAGGATCAACAACAAGTGGGACACAATCATGAAGTGGAACAAAATTTATTGGATATTTCAAACTTTTTTAACAAATAAAAAACTGGAAAAAAAAAACATATATATATATATATCTATATCTATATAGATATATATATACATGTTAGGTTAGGTTAGGTTACTTTTATTGTACCCGTAGGTAAATTTGTTTTACAGTGCAATGACTATGGCATCCAATACAAAAACACACAACACCGAACACTCCACAACACATAGGGACAAATAAGTAAATACTCATACTGAGTAAGGTGCTCTCAAGAAAGAAAGAAAGAAAGAAAGTGCTCTCAAAACATTACATGTGGTGTTTGTAAGAACCTTATGAAGAACCATAAAACCCTGGTACAACATTGCTAAGAACCACCTCTACACTTTGTTAATCATGTTAATGTCATGTCAGAAGGCTTCATGGAGCAATGCTCACTCTGTCAGGGCACAGAAAAGGGAATGCCGAAAAGCCGAAAGAAAATGGCGTAAATCGAAACTCTTAATTCATTATGAGGTATACAAAGAAAATTTGCATGTTTTCAATCAAACTTTGCAAAAAGAAAGAGAAATATTCTTCTCAGAGATAATCAACAACAATAGTAACAACCTGCGTGTCCTGTTTGCTACAGTGAACAGATTAACAAACCCTCCAGCTCCATTTCCTCCAGAATTAGTTTCCACCACTAAATGCAATGAGTTTGCATTGTTTTTCAACGACAAGGTTCAAGGCATTAAACATGTGATACAGTATAAAGGGCATAAAACAACACTGCAGCAACCTAGGAGACACTTGGTTGGGTTAACACATTTTACACAAATTAATGACAGAACAATTGAAAAAACTGTCTCCAGCCTGAGTTCATCCACCTGCTGCCTCGATGTTTTACCCACTAGATTTCAAAAATCAGTACTAAGCAGTTTGTTACCACAACTCACTGATATAGTCAATAATTTATTACAGTCTGGAACATTTCCAAGGGCCTTAAAAACTGCTGTCATTAAGCCTCTCCTAAAGAAGAGCAGTCTTGATGCTACAGTGCTCAACAACTATCGCCCATATCAAACCTGCCATTTTTAGGGAAAGTCATCGAAAAAGTTGTATATCAGCAACTTAATGACTTTCTATTACTTAACAACTGCTTTGATCCTTTTCAGTCAGGATTCAGGCCCCATCACAGCACTGAGACTGCACTTATCAAAGTCACAAATGACATCCGTATGAACACTGACGCAGGCAAAGTCTCTGTCTTAGTTCTGTTGGACTTGAGTGCTGCGTTTGATACAGTGGACCATGAAATCCTGACACAAAGATTAGAGGAATGGATAGGTATCACTGGAACTGCCCTTAAATGGTTTCAGTCCTATCTTGAAGACAGGAAGTACTTTGTTTCGGTTGGTAACTGTGTGTCAGACCAAATGGCCCTGACATGTGGGGTTCCACAGGGGTCTATCTTGGGACCTCTATTATTAGGGCTGTAAATCTTTGGGTTTACAGCGAATCGATTCGATTCACGATTCAAAGGTTTTCGATTCGATTCAAGAACGATTTTAGCATATCAGAACGATTAAATTCGATTCGATTCTGTAAATCAGAACGATTAAATTCGATTCGATTCTGTAAATTTTAGTATACATTTGCATCTGAGCAAATAAAATACGTTTTTGGGAAATTCATGACCATTCAATACATTTTCAGTAACTTAATTAGACTTCAGTTCAATAGCTTAACTTCTTAAGACTCAAAATACATTAAGGCAAGTAAACCAAAAAAAAGAATACTACTTCTACATATTCAATGCACCATGAGTGCTTTTATTGTAAACAATGTATACATTTCCTGAACATTTAGGAAATACAGCAAAGTACAGAAGTACAACAAAGTGCAATTGGCAGTAATACCACACAAAGTGCGATTAAAACATGGTGGTGAGTGTAGTTAGACAGATTTGAACAAACAATATGACTTGTTTTTTTCTAACCCCATCTATTTGAGATTTTTTTTCAAAAAAATTAACTGATCAACACAATCTGGCCGTAAACTGCTTCTCTGAGAAGACACTACTGCGGTGCTGAAAACTCTTTCTGAGGCCACACTGGTAGCAGGAATGCAAAGATAACTTCTTGCCAGATTTGCAAGGATTGTTAATTCTGTCTCATGGGACTTCCACCAGTCCAGAGCATTTTCAGTCAGTGGCAGAGGAACCATGGATCTGTATTTGAGTACCTCGTCTCTGCTGACCACGCTAGCGGACCTTGATAGTGGACAGGTCTCTGGCACCTGCTGAAAGATGTTGCCGAATAGCGAATCCATAGCTTTCAGTTTTTTTGCAGGACGCATCTCATCTGAAAAAGAAAAAGAAAATTAATTAGATTGATGGAAATGCATGGTGAAAAAGTTGTTTGTTTGCATCTTATTTCTTGTTCTGAAATACATCTTGAATTACAAATGCATCACAAACTTTAATGCTACAGTATGCCTACCCTTTACATTTAAACAGATTACTTAACAAGTTATTAAAATAAATACCTTCTTCAGCTGTGTCTGGTGGTTTCTCTTCAACTGCATCCTCCTGCTGTACTTGAATCTGTAACTAAATTAAATATAACTAACACCAGTCAAGTCAATAATTTCACTAAAACGAGCCAAGTACTGTTTAGGACCATCATATTACAATCTTATAATCCTTACAGTCTAGTTAATTAGCCAGCATGTGAATGAAAATAAGGAATGAAAATAAGGGAAGTTGTAAACATACTCTGTCTGTGGCATCAACAGTAAGTTTAGTGAAGACACCTTCTCTTTCTTCGTTTTCTAGAAAGGGTAGCCCTTTGAAGCGGGGGTCCAATGAAGATGCTAGCAAAAAGAAGAATAAAATACTATTAGTTGTTACCAAGTCAAAATGAAAACTATGAACAATGTTGTACTATTATAAGTTTTAATATAAGCAACAAATTGGTCTTAATAATAAACAATGCAAAGATTGTAGTGCATTTGCAATACTTTTAGAAATACGTCTTACCTTTAAGCAGAATGTCGCGGGAGTTCGCATACCGGGATGAAAAGTCTGCTGTCATCGCGGATTTCATTTCTCGAGTCATGTCTGTATCGTCCTCGCAGGGCTCGAGATGTTTCAGTAGCTTAGCCTGGAGAGGTGCAATCACAGACACGGTTGGTTGTTCTTCTTCACACATCATAGTAGTAGTGATCTTAATGGGTGCCATCACTTTCACAATATCCTCAGCATTACTGATGTCCGTTGAGTGTGTACTTCTGTTCCCCTCCGCAAATTCTTTGACATAAGCGTTGCCAGGATTGCAGTTTGTTGTTCTAAGAAACGCTCAAGCATTTCCACCGAACTGTTCCACCTAGTGCAAACGTCCTGTTTAAGTTTGTGAACCGGCAAGCCGAGAATTTGCTGTTTCTCTTTTAAAGTGCATGTAGCAGTTGAACTTCGGTGGAAAAAAGATACAATGTGTCTAACTTTGCCCAACAATCGCTCTGCACTGCTAACTTTCATGGCCTTTTGAGACATCAGGTTGAGCGTATGTGCAAAGCAAGTGATGTGGGGGCTAAATCCAGCAACTTTACCTGCAACAATCATATTTCGGGCGTTATCAGTAACAAGAGCAGGACTCTTGTCTGCAATTGTCCACTCGGAGCAGGCATCGCGCAGTAATTCTCCAATGTTTTTGCCTGTGTGGGCTTCGTTTAGAGTCCTTGTTTGAAGAACAAAGCTCTGCATTTGCCAGTTCATGGAAATCAGATGTGCGGTGATTGTAACATAAGACTCTGTCGAACACGACGTCTAAGAGTCAGTCGTGAGGGCAACACGGACCGATTCAGAAAGCTTGAGCTGTAGCTCCTCTTTCGTAGACAGATACAATTCTGGAATGCATTTTTCACTGAAAAACTGACGGCTGGGTATTTTGTATCTTGGTTCTAAGGTTTTTATCATTTCTCGGAAACCAGTGTTTTCCACCACGCTATAGGGGCGCATATCCTTGCAAATAAATCTTGCAATAGATGCAGTTATTGCTTTAGCACGATGGGTGTTTTCGGAAAGACTCTGAAGTTGACCAAATAGGTTTGGAGTAGGACTTCTCACGTCTGATGCTGAAATATTAGCTGCTGGTGCAGGTATTTCTATCTTAATGCCATGGCGTCTGCGGAGATGGTTGCTAAGGTTCGTTGTATTTCCAAAGTATTTTAAATCAGATTTACAATGTCTGCAAACTGCAACGGACTTGTCAATCTTTCCATTTACTTTGTGAAAACCGAAGTAATCCCAAACCTTTGATCTCATGTTGGCTGGTGCCTTGCAAATTTCTCCTTCTTCGTTGCCCTCCATAGTGCACTGCTGCGTTCAAGTACAAACAGGCGCGAATTGAAGATTAGTGACGTAATACACTGCGCGACTGCAGTGAGGGCGCACTTTACTTCGCAGACGCAACTAATTTAAAATTTATAATTTTTTTTTAACATGATCCAATATCCATTGTTATATAATCGCGATTCATTCGATTTTTTAATTTTAAATTGATTATTGACCGAAACAAACGATTCACGATTCAAAAATCCATGTTTCAAGATCGATGCATATGCATCGGCAGGATTTGTAATCGATGCATCGAGAAAATGAATGAATCGTTACACCCCTATCTATTATTCAATCTCTACATACATACTTTAGGCCAGTTAATACGCAGCTGTGACGTATCCTACCATAATTATGCAGATGACACTCAGATTTAAATTTCACTCACAGCAGGTGAAAATGGACCAATCCATTCACTTTGTCACTGCATTGAACAGATAGACATGTGGATGCAAAATAATTTTCTCCAACTGAACAGAAACAAAACTGAAATAATCATCTTTGGGCCACAGAAACAAAGAGAAAGTGTCAGCAGTCACCTCTCGTCTCTTTCTCTAAAATCTAAAAACCAGGTTAGAAATCTAGGGGTCATCATGGACTCAGACTTAAATTTCCACAGTCACATTAAGTCAATTACATAATCTGCATTTTATCACCTTAAAAACATTTCCAGAGTCAAAGGGATGATGTCTCAACCAGACTTAGAGAAACGTATCCATGCTTTTATCTCCAGCAGGTTAGATTACTGTAACGGCCTACTCACTGGTCTCTCAAAACGAAGGTTAAGACAGCTTCAGCTTATTCAGAACGCGGCTGCTCGGGTTCTAACCAAAACCAGGAAGTACAACCACATTACGCCAGTTTTAAAATATCTGCACTGGCTTTTCTGTTGCTCAGAGAATAGACTTTAAAACAGCACTGCTGGTTTACAAGTCTCTAAATGGTTTAGCACCAGATTATATCTCTGTCATGCTAGTTACTTATGAACCTCCTCGGACTCTGAGAACATCTGGGACAGGCCTTCTGCTTGTGCCCAGAGTTAGAACTAAACAGGGTGAAGCAGCGTTTAAGTTTCATTCAGCAAAAACCTGGAACAGCCTCTCAGATGAAGTTAAACAAGCCTCAACTTTTACAATGTTCAAGGGGAGGTTAAAAACCTTCCTCTTTAGCTCCGCCTACACTACAACCTAAAGTGTTTGTTTTTTCTTTTGTCTGCACTCTTCTTTTTAAAATGTTTTTTATTTTTTTCTTATGTTTCTTAATATAAATCTTGTAAATTGTATTTTATTCCTGTAAAGCACTTTGAGTTACCCAGTGTATGAATTGTGCTATATAAATAAAATTGCCTTGCCTTGCGTTGCCTAATCGCATTTGGTACGAAGCTGCTCTTATATCTTTTCGTTCTACCCCTTTGGGACTTTATACCCCCTCGCAGACGGCAATAACTGAAAACTCACTGTGCAGGGGGTGAGAGTCATCATCTAAGATTGAGAAGGCCATCCTTTGTAACTGTTTGGTATACAGGGATGCCCCTCCTGGTTTAGACTCACCTATCAAACGGCCAGACCATTTTACTATCTGGTCTAACTGATTTTTTGCCTTTAAAGATATATGTCCATACCATACTACAGTGGAGAAGGACAACACAGATTCAATAAAAGCATGATAAAACATTTTCATTATTTTTCGGTCAAGATTAAACACAGATAATTTCCTTAGGCAATACAAACGCTGGTGCCCGTTTTTGCACAGAGCCTCACAATTCTTTTCAAAATTGAGTTTCTCATCAATAATAGTCCCAAGGTATATGTATGATTGTACATACTCTATTGTTTGGCCTTTAATTCTCCTTAAGTAAACTCAAAATAACTGAGTCATCTGCATACTTTATGATAATTCTGTTATCATACATGCTTTGACACATATTTGTATACAAGATAAATAAAAGTGGAGACAGCACACATCCTTGAGACCCTGTAGAGGAACTCCTCTGTTCAGATAAGACACCATTTACTCTGACTCTCTGTGTTCTATTAGTTAAGAAATTCAAAATCCAACCCATCAAATTATTGCTTAACGCAAACTGCTCTAAGAGCCTCTTGATTAAAATGTGTGGTTGAATTGTATTAAAAGCTGAAGAAAAATCAACAAATAAAAGTCTAGCATGTGTCCTCTGGCCATCCAAATGTCTTAATAGCAGATTTAGCATTGTGACTGTAGCGTCATGTACTCCTCTGTGACGTCTATATGCAAACTGCATAGGGTCCAATTTATGTTCGGTCACCCTTAGGATCTCAGACCTCACTAATTTCTCAAAGATTTTCATTAAAACGGAAGTCAAAGCAACCGGCCTGAAATCATTAATCAATTTAGGAGCTCTGCATTTAGGGACAGGGATGACCACCGCATCCTTCCAGAGGATCGGTACATGTTGTGTCTTCAGAGACTTATTATAAATCTCATGGAATACAGGGCTCAGATCTTTTGCACATGACTTTAATAGTCTGCCACAGATGCTATCAGGACCTGGGATTTTATTAGCCTTTACAAGTCTAAAAGCTGTTTCCACCTCATGAAGGTCGATGTTAAAATGCTGATCATCCATTAATTTAAAATTCAACTCCTGGATTTCTTTACTGAAGTACAAATTGTCAAAACGACAGTAAAAGTAGTTTAATGCATTTGCCAGTTCAAAATCAGAATTAAAACCATTTAAAGTAACCTGATTGCTGCAGTTTGAGTTCTGAAGGCCTACTATGGTTTTCATATTTGCCCATGCTGAGCCAGGATTTCTGGATGCCATCTTATTACAAATATTACACACACACACACACACACACACACACACACACACACACACA
Source organism: Perccottus glenii (assembly GCA_024416835.2). Taxonomy (NCBI): domain Eukaryota; kingdom Metazoa; phylum Chordata; class Actinopteri; order Gobiiformes; family Odontobutidae; genus Perccottus; species Perccottus glenii. Next base: position 9,618,711 of record CM044547.2, on the reverse strand, counting down.
CACACACACACACACACACACACACATATATATATATATTTAACCCTTTCATGCATAGTGGTCACTACAGTGGACAGCTATTTAAAAACAGTTTTCTTGTATGTGCATGGGTTCTGACTGAGATGTTGCATATAATCCACTTCTGTGGACGCTAGTGCGTTAATCTGTTACACTGCCACCCATTGGTCAGCCACTGTAAGTGTAAAAATAATTCTTAAAACCAAGATGGCAGACTCCTCACAGAAAGACCGGAGTCGGCCGAGAATGTTTTGAGTTGGCCGGGTTTTGAACTCACAACCTTCTTGCTGTAAGGCAGGAGTGCTAACCACTCTGCCACGTGCACCCCCGATGAAGAATAGGTGCCAGAAAAAGAAGGATTAGCCAGTAGTGACAGTGAAACTGAGGATGCTGAGGAAGTTGAGGGTGAGGATGAGGATCAGGTTTGGCCCAGGAAACCACTGGCCTCAGCTCATCGAAGTGAAAAATGCAAACAGATGCCATTATGCTGCATGCACAAGAAAGACCAAATACATCTGCAAGCGGTGCCTGGCTTTGTGCCCTGGGTGCAATTTTCATACAAGATAGAATTAGTGAAATGATGCACAACACACTAAAGCAGACCATGCAGCTAAATTTCATTTAAAATTGTGTTTAGAAAACTGTTGACAATATTTTTGATAAAATATGTTCAAAAAGGAAGAGTTTAGTGATTTTGCAATGCATTGAGCAGTGTTAGAACTTAAAAACCTAGTTTCATGCAGTCCACCTGAGTGGACAGGTGAATAACTCATTGAGAGTTACAAGAAAAAAAAAAAAAAGTTCAGTTTTTGTTTTTTTATGCCCAAAGGGTAATAAAAGCACTGAGAAAAAAAATCTTGACGGTAGCTTTCATAATTCATGCATGAAAGGGATATATATATATATATACATATACACACATATATATACACACACACACATATATATATATATATTAGGGCTGGGCAACGATTAAAATGTTTAATCGCGATTAATCGCACAATGTTCTGTGATTAATCGCGATTAATCGTATTGTACACAAAATTTAATAATGAATTCAAAATTAGTGTACTGCATACATTTTTAAAAAACTGCTATATGAACAAAAGTGCAATAACATTTGGTTTGCACTTTAAACAACACTTTAAACAAATAATGTGCTTTTTACAGCAGTTAAAACATTTCTTGTAAATCTGAACTTAAACATTAATGTAATCAAATTAAATATTAAAACCAAAAATATTTGCCACTGACAGGGCATTAATATTTTGTTTAGTTTGTTATAGAAAAACAAGTTATGTCCAGAGCTTCAATCATAACATTATAACAATATAAACAATATAAATGTCTCTCTTGTGTTTTCATTACAGTCAGAGCATGTGAATGCAGTTCCCGCGCGTTTCACACACCCTCTCCCTTTCACTTGCCAAACTCAAGGGTGTATGGGTAATGTAGTCTCTGCTCTTGGTGGGACGAATTAGGAAGCGTGCATTGTGAAGGACGCTCTGGAAAGCGGCAGAGCAGGCAAAGGATTAAAACCTCTATTAAAACAGATGTCGAAATGAGCGTACCAGTACGCTAAAAGCACGTTCTGGGCGCACATTCTGGGCGCACGGAGAAGTGGCGGTACTGAGTACAGGTGCGTACCGGCCCACTTAAAGCACTGGATGAGGGCGGCTCATACGTGCAGTCATTCGTCTTTCACTATACTAATCGGCCGACGTTAACGCGCGATAAAATAATTGTTGGTGTTAATTCATTAATGCGTTAACGCGATAAAAACGCGTTAACTTGCCCAGCCCTAATATATAAATATATTTATATTTATTTATACACACACACACACACACACGTGGACAAAAATGTTGGTACCCTACGGTCAATGAAAGAAAAACTCACAATGGTCACAGAAAAAACTTTATTCTGACAAAACTAATAACAAATAAAAATTCTATGAATGTTAACCAATGAAAGTCAGACATTGCTTTTCAACCATGCTTCAACAGATGTATTTTAAAAAATAAACTCATGGAACAGGCCTAGACAAAATTGTTGGTACCCCTAACTTAATATTCTGTTGCACAACCTTTTGAGTCTATCACTGCAATCAGACGATTCCTGTAACTGTCAATGACACTTCTGCACCTCTCAGCAGGTACTTTGGCCCACTCCTCATGAGCAAACTGCTCCAGTTGTTTCTGGTTTGAAGGGTGTCTTTTCCAGACGGCATGTTTCAGCTCCTTCCAAAGATGCTCAATAGGATTGAGGTCAGGGCTCATAGAAGGCCACTTTAGAATAGTCCAATGTTTTCCTCTTAACCATTCTGGGGTGTTTTTAGCTGTGTGTTTTGGGTCATTGTCCTGTTGCAAGACCCATGACCTGCGACTGAGACCAAGCAAGCTGCAAGCTGCACCACAGACACCTAACCGTTCAAAAGGTGAGACCATCGAAGGTCTCAACTTCGATGGTCTCAGCGCCTGGGATGCTTTCAGGGGGTCAGGCAGAAAGAGAGTCACTCTTCCACAGGTCCTCTCCTGGCTACTGGCTCGCCAATTGTAGTGTCAAAACTGATCCCTCAGTCTTTGGCACTATTGTATAGAATAATTTATGAACGCAACAGCAGATCCAATGCCATAGAGTCTTTATTATTTTACAACCAACACAATAAACGACCCGAGTAGCCTTCCCCAGCTCTACTGAAGATTGAACAGTAGACATAAGGTTTTATACAGTTTTGATATACCTCGGGCTCTCCCTCCCTGTGTATCCTTCAATAACAGACACCTGTGTCTTTTATCTAGACCTTCCCTGTGTGTGTGTTAAACTTACACTCTGACATTAAGTTTTCTCTTTTATATTAATATGTTTAAATAAATAACTAAATAAGTATACATAATTAAAACGCATAACATATAAAATATTACACCACAGAAGAATGGGCAAAGATACCTCAAACAAGAATTGAAAGACTCTTGGCTAGTTACAAAAAGCGTTTACAAGCTGTGATACTTGCCAAAGGAGGCAGTACAAGGTATTAACTCTGCAGGGTGCCCAAACTTTTTCAGACACCATTTTTTTTTTTCTGTTATTTTAAGTGTAAATGATGGAAATAAAATCTATATATATATATTTATATCTAATATAAAAAAAAACTTTGTCCTTCACCCTCCGCGGGTGGTCTCTCATCCTTCGAGCTCGGGTCCTCTACCAGAGGCCTGGGAGCTTGAGGGTTCTGCGCAGTATCTTTGCTGTTCCTAGTACTGCACTTTTCTGGACCGAGATGTCTGGTGTTCTTCCAGGGATCTGCTGTAGCCACTCTTCCAGTTTGGGGGTTACTGCCCCGAGTGCTCCGATGACCACAGGCACCACTGTCGCCTTCACCTTCCAAGCCTTTTCCAGCTCTTCTCTGAGGCCTTGGTATTTCTCTAGTTTCTCATGTTCCTTTTTCCTGATGTTGCAATCACTTGGTACTGCAACGTCAACCACAACGGCCTTCCTCTGCTGTTTGTCCACCACCACAATGTCTGGTTGGTTCGCCATTACCATTCTGTCAGTCTGAATCTGGAAGTCCCACAGGATCTTGGCTCGGTCATTCTCTATCACCTTTGGAGGTGTTTCCCACTTTGACCTCGGGTTTCCAGTCCATACTCCGTACAGATGTTCCTGTACACTATGCCAGCCACTTGGTTATGGCGCTCCATGTATGCTTTCCCTGCCAGCATCTTACACCCTGCAGTTAAGTGTTGGATTGTCTCAGGGGCCTGTTTGCACAGCCTACACCTTGGGTCTTGTCCGGTGTGGTAGATTTGGGCCTCTATTGCTCTGGTGCTCAAGGCCTGCTCCTGTGCAGCCATGATGAGTGCCTCTGTGCTGTCCTTCAGTCCGGCCCGTTCTAGCCATTGGTAGGATTTCTTGATATCAGCCACTTCAGTTATGTTCGGTGGTACATCCCATGTAGGGGTTTGTCCTCCCATGATGGTCCCTCCTCCAGCTCCTCTTCCTCTGTTCCCCATTGCCTGAGACATTCACTGAGCACGTCATCTGTTGGGGCCTTATCTTTGATGTACTTGTGGATCTTGGATGTTTCATCCTGGATAGTGGCTCTCACACTCACTAGTCCACGGCCGCCTTCTTTACGGCTAGCGTACAGTCTCAGGGTGCTGGATTTGGGGTGGAACCCTCCATGCATGGTGAGGAGCTTTCGTGTCTTAACGTCTGTGATCTGTATCTCTTCCTTTGGCCACCTTATTATTCCCGCAGGGTATCTGATCACTGGCAGGGCGTAGCTGTTTATTGCCCGGCCTTGTTCTTGCCATTGAGCTGACTTCTTAGGACTTGCCTTACTCGTTGGAGGTATTTGGCAGTTGCTGTTTTCCTTGTTACCTCTTCGAGGTTGCCATTTGCCTGTGGTATTCCAAGGTACTTGTAACCATCCTCAATGTCTGCTATTGTTCCTTCTGGGAGTGAGACCCCTTCTGTGTGGACTACCTTCCTCTCTTCGTCACCATTCGACTACACTTCTCAAGCCCGAATGACATCCCAATGTCAGAGCTGTAGATCCTGGTGGTGTGGATCAGTGAGTCGATGTCCCGCTCACTCTTAGCGTATAGCTTGATGTCATCCATGTAGAGGAGGTGACTGATGGTGGCCCCATTCCTGAGTCGGTATCCATAGCCAGTCTTGTCGATTATTTGGCTGAGGGGTTCAGGCCTATGCAGAACAGCAGTGGGGATAGAGCATCTCCTTGGTATATGCCACATTTGATGGATACTTGTGCAAGTGGCTTGCCATTGGCCTCAAGGGTGGTTTTCACAGCCTCATTGAGTTTGCAATGAAGTCTCTTAGAGTCCTGTTGATGTTGTACATCTCCAAGCATTCAGTGATCCATGTGTGTGGCATTGAGTCATATGCTTTCTTGTAATCAATCCAGGCAGTGCACAGGTTGGTGTGTCGGGTTCTGCAGTCTTGGGTGACTGTTCTGTCAACCAGGAGTTGGTGTTTAGCTCCTCTGGTTTCTTTGCCGATGCCCTTCTGTGCTTTGCTCATGTATTGATCCATGTGCCCACTTATCTTAGCCGCAATGATGCCTGACATGAGCTTCCATGTTGTGGGAGACAGGTTATTGGCCGATAGTTGGATGGGACTGTACCCTTTGTGGGATCCTTCAGGATCAGGATTGTACGCCCTTCTGTAAGCCATTCAGGGTGCGTCCCATCCCTTAGCAGCTGGTTCATTTGTGCTGCAAGGCGCTCGTGGAGTGCAGTGAGCTTCTTTAGCCAGTAGGTGTGGATCCTGTCAGGGCCCGGTGCTGTCCAGTTTTTCATACCTGAGAGTCTTTCTTGGATGTCTGCCGCTGTGATGGTAACTGGATTCTGTTCAGGGAGGTTGCTGTGGTCCTCTCTTAGAGCCACCAGCCACTGTGCATCGCTGTTGTGTGATGCCTCCCTCTCCCATATATTTTCCAGTATTGTTCAGTTTCCAGCCTTGGAGGGTCTGCTCTGCTGTTATTACCCTGCCATTGAGCGTACACTTTTGCAGGTTGCGTTGCGAACAGCCGGTTTATTCTTCTGGCTTCGTTCTCTCTGCACCTCGTTAGGCGGCTGGCCAAGGCTTGGAGCCTTTGTTTGGCAGTTTCAAGTGCTTCAGGTATGGGCATCTGGTTGTACCTCTTGGGTACCGGTTTTCTCATTGCACCTTTCTTGGCCTCTGTCAGTTGGCTTACTTCTCTACGTGTCTGCTTGATCTTAGCCTCCAGCCTTTGTTTCCATGGTGGGTACTGTTTCTCATGGCTCCCATGGTTGCTCTTATAGCCAAGCATCTCGAGGATCACTGCTGCGGAGGTGTATAGCAGCTCATTGGTTTCATTGATGGATGTGGTAGGGATCGCACTCAATGCTGCATTCACATCTTCTAGGAGACTTTCTGATGGTACTTCACTTAGCCGTTGTAATTGGCGTCGGGGTTGCCTTGCATTCATTCTCGCCATGATCTTGTCTTTCAGGTCAGTCGCTGCCTCGTTCAGCGTTATTTCAATTGTTGGGGCTTCATACCCAATCTCTGGTTGGGGAGCACCTGTTGGCTCCCCTCTGACCTGGCGTCCTGGCTCCCCCTTGCCGTAGCATTTTTTTTTTTTTTTGTGTTGTATCTCGTCAATCTCAAGTTGTGATAGCAGCTGCCGCTTGTGGATGTTGGAACACTAAGCTACTAGTTGCTTCGATGTAAGCCTGGATTGTGGGTTTCGTAGTAACCATTCATCCCACATTCTCTTCATGTAACCCCTCTGACTAGGGTTACTGGAGTAGTAGCATTCCAACAGAGCCTTGTTATGTTATGTCATCTCGCCCATCTCCGTCTTATATATATATATATATATATATATATTTATATCTTATATATATATATATATTTATATCTTATATATATATATATATATATATATATATATATATATATATATATATATATATATATATGTGTGTGTGTGTATATGTATGTGTATATATATATATGTATGTATGTATGTGTATATATATATATGTATGTGTGTATGTGTATATATGTGTATATGTGTGTGTGTATTAGAGTTGAGCTCTAATACTCTAATACCGGATACTCGTTTTAGCCGAGTATCCGGTACGGATAAAGCACTTTTGCCGAGTAAGATTACAATACGAGTAATACAAGTCAATATCTGTGCTCGGATTGAATAAAAATCCTCATTGGGTAGCTGACTGTGTCTGCGTTCTGTGATAGGCTAGTCACAGTGCCCCTCCACTACGCACACAGATTTGCTGTGTCTTGCACAAGCCTCTCCCATGGAACCTCTAAAATGGTCCTCGTGTAAGGGCGCCGCCATACGGTGATTTTACAGCGAAATACAGTGATATCCGTCCACCAGAGGGCAGGCTCCAAAAGCGGAAATATAAGGAAAAACCCAATGGCGACTTTACAAGAGTAAAACTCATGCTTACAGCCTGGTACAAAAGATGGCTCCGGTCTCTAGAGCTAAGTTTTTACTACATGACAACTCGAGTGTGAGTATTGGGACAGGGCTTTGTCAGTGGGACCTCCTTGTACTATCCACTTGACTTGAGTGATTTGTGATTTCACAAATTCTGCAAAATCTTGATGCATTGAGGTCTTAAGGGAGAAGATTGCTGCACCAGAATCAGCTTTAAGGCACTGTAGAGACACTTTATTAAGAAAAAGGAATGTATCTGACTTAAGCAAAGAAGAAAAGTATTAATGAATAATAATTAAAAATGAATACAATCACCAGGAATTATTGAACTTAACAGAAAGTTATTGTGTCAATCAAACATATGCTACAAAGCGATTTTAAATCAATTCTGCTAACACCTATTTAAGCTGTCACACTCATGTCTTTATCGGGAATATACTAAATGTGTGTGTGTGTTCAGGTTGAACAGAAAAGCCAGCAGCAAATGTAAGTGCAGAAAAACTACAGCCGTCTTCTTTGATGTTTGTGAAGACAGAGAAGAGTCACCATCAAACAGTAAGTGCTGGAGAACATAGCTTTCGAGGTCAGCCAACAGCTACAAATAAAATAATATGAAATACCAATTACATGCAGAGAAAATACTTGAGATTGTTTGGCACAAAAGGGTAGCTTGGGAGTGACTGCCAAAACCAGAAAAAAAACAATGTGACAAAGCGCGTTCACAGAAGAAGGCGACCGGTTTGACCAGAAGCAAAGCACTTAATGGCCCAACCCCTCAGTCCATCGCTGATCTGGTAACACCCTACTCTGCCACTTGGTCCCTCAGGTTTTCCACTCAGCACTTACTAACAGTTCTTCCATCTCATCTAAAAACTAAAGGAGAGAGTGCATTTCCAGTTATTGCCCCTAAACTCTGGAACAACATCCCAGTTCATATTAAATGCTCCACTTACACTCATGAGTTTAAAACTATGTTAAAGACATATCTTTTTAACCTTGCTTTTAATTTAGTTTTGAACTCACCTTTTATTTTTATGGACTATTGGTTTATTTAATTTTCAATCTTTTTTATTTAACTTATTTTATTGTTTTTCTCAATGTTATTGTTATTAATTTCTGTGTTTATCTTACTTTTTGTGATGCACTTTGGCTCAACCTTGTTGTTTTTAAATGTGCTTCTTTTATTTACAAAGAGATGCTTATTCTGTCTAAACCAGAAAAGGCTGATGATACAAACCTTGTCCAGCATTGTTCAAAACATGTTCATTACTTGTGGGCCTCATTTACTTGTGAGGTATGCAAAATTAATTAATTAAAAACGTTGCAGTCTTTGTCGTGTGGTATAGTACTTGAAAGTCATTGGGTTCTCTTGTTCTTGAACAAAGTTTTACTTGATTTTGTTTTGGACCAACAAAACCACAAATTGTTTATCTGCATCATTCTTGGCAAGTCTCTTCAAGGGAAAAACGAGAAAAACTAGAAACTGAGCAGCCAAAATACTAGGTCACTGTGTGTTCTGACAGAACAGAAACACACCAAATATTACACCACAGAAGAATGGGCAAATATACCTCAAACAAGAATTGAAAGACTCTTGGCTAGTTACAAAGAGCGTTTACAAGCTGTGATACTTGCCAAAGGGGGCAGTACAAGGTATTAACTCTGCAGGGTGCCCAAACTTTTGCAGACACCATTTTTTTGTTTCCTGTTATTTTGAAAGTGTAAATAATGGAAATAAAATCTATATATATATATTTATATCTAATATATATATATATATATATTATACGTCTAAGGCCCCCTGCCTCGGGCCCTGGGTATCCCCCCAGTCCAACGCCCCTGAATACGAGTCAATATCTGTGCTCGGATTGAATAAAAATCCTCATTGGGTAGCTCACTGTGTCTGCGTTCTGTGATAGGCTAGTCACAGTGCCCCTCCCCTACACACACAGATTTGCTGTGTCCTGCAGCCGCTCTGCTCACTCACTCACACACAGAACACTGAGAAGAGAACAGCGCTCTTTCTCTCTCTGTCTCTCCCTCAGTCACTCAGGTTTGCGGGTCTTTTCCGTTAACGTTTACGGTTTCTTCAGCTTCAGAGCTAGTCTATGCCTGTCTGAGATTTTTTTTTCCTTTTTTAACTGTCTGCTGGCTTTTACCAGTTTTTTGACTTCATGCAAAAAATAAAGTAGTGGTATAAAAACTACCATATTACTAATTAATTAGCTACATACACACACTCTCTCCCTCTCTCTGCCTGTCATCAGAGTTATTTTATTTTATTTTTTTACTCGTCTGCTGGCTCTAACCACCAGTTTTTTTACTTCACGCACTGAGTGTCTGACACTTTCTTGCTGTATTTCATAAAAAATAAAGGAATTAGTGGTATAAAACTATAATACAAATTAATTAGCTACACACACACACATACCTGGTGTGAAAAAAAAATAAAAAATAAAAATAAAAAAACGACAAAAAAAATCACACTGATAATAAAAATAAATTTAAAAAAAGAAAGTTATGTTTAGATAAAAACTCTTCTTCATTACATTTTTCTTCATAATTGCAAATGCATGTGTTGTATTCCTTGTTGCAAAACGTGTTCATACATAGTTCGAACTGTATATAGTTTGTTTGTTATTGTGATCAAAACCATTGATCTGAAGCTCAATGCTGATGCTGTCATGTAAATAGTTTTCTAATCAGCAATAAATATAACAATTTCTGATCAACCCATATTAATAATTGCATGATTAAAAATAACAAACCAGTTAAAGCCCCGCCCATTTCAAGTCAACCCGACCACTTTCTGGTTAAACTCCGCCCACTTCCTGGTTAAACCCCACCCAACCCCAGATACAGATAATTCATATGGTTAACAGATACAGATACAGATAATGCTGTACTCGCTCATCCCTACTGATAAGCAGAGAGCAGGGAGCAGAGGGAAAGACGTTTGCCTTGTCTGAAGTCAGGAAGTGGAAGCCCCAGACCTATTTAGATTTAAACTCTTGGTTCTCGTTTATACTTAATACATTTTGTTCTTTCACACTTTTCTGGTTAAACATTATTGATGTGTATTTAACTTTAACATTACTCTTAAGTATTTTATTTTTTTAAGTATTTGCTTTTAGCACTGTCCTTGTGGATTTGTGTCTCCTTGGTCCCCAAAGTTCCACTTAATCTTCTGCATTCACTACAGAAGAAACTACTCCCACTGGAAGTTGTGTGCAGAGTATTTAAATATACTTTTATTTAAGTCTCATTTATTCCACACCTACAGCCTATTAAAGACTGTGGAGATAATTGGAGGTAATCCAGTGTCCTCTGTATTTTTTGCTACATTGTTTACCAGAAATGTTTCTGAGTGAATATCAAAAGAAAGAAACTAAATCCCAGTCCATTTGAAGGGTCACAGCAAAAGGGATTGTGGGTAATATACTTCAGCAAAGTCAGGTTTTGCGCAGTGAAGTGTGTCTGAGAACATTACTGGAGAATGGGACAAGTTGAAGTATTGGGACAGGGCCTCGTCAGTGGGACCTCCTTGTACTATCCACTTGACTTGAGTGATTTGTGATTTCACAAATTCTGCAAAATCTTGATGCATTGAGGTCTTAAGGGAGAAGATTGCTGCACATGAATCAGCTTTAAGGCACTGTAGAGACACTTTATTAAGAAAAAGGAATGTATCTGACTTAAGCAAAGAAGAAAAGTACTAATGAATAATAATTAAAAATGAATACAATCACCAGGAATTATTGAACTTAACAGAAAGTTATTGTGTCAATCAAACATATGCTACAAAGCAATTTAAATCAATTTTGCTAAAACCTATATACGCTGTTACTGTCACACTCATGTCTTTATCAGGAATATACTAAATATGTGTGTGTGTTCAGGTTGAACAGAAAAGCCAGCAGCAAATGTAAGTCCAGAAAAACTACAGCCGGCTTCTTTGATGTTTGTGACGACAGAGAAGAGTCACCATCAAACAGTAAGTGCTGGAGAACATAGCTATCGAGGTCAGCCAACAGCTATAAATAAAATAATATGAAATACCAATTACATGCAGAGAAAATTCTTGAGATTGTTTGGCACAAAAGGGTAGCTTGGGAGTGACTGCCAAAACCAGAAAAAAAACAATGTGACAAAGCGCGTTCACAGAAGATGGCGACCGGTTTGACCAGAAGCAAAGCACTTAATGGCCCAGCCCCTCAGTCCATCGCTGATCTGGTAACACCCTACTCTGCCCTCAGGTTTTCCACTCAGCACTTACTAACAGTTCTTCCATCTCATCTCAAAACTAAAGGAGAGAGTGCATTTCCAGTTATTGCCTAAACTCTGGAACAACATCCCAGTTCATATTAAATGCTCCACTTACACTCATGAGTTTAAAACTCTGTTAAAGATATCTTTTTAACCTTTCTTTTAATTTAGTTTTGAACTCACCTTTTATTTTTATGGATTATGGGTTTATTTAATTTTCAATCTTTTTTATTTAACTTATTTTATTGTTTTTCTCAATGTTATTGTTATTAATTTCTATGTTTATCTTACTTTTTGTGATGCACTTTGGCTCAACCTTGTTGTTTTTAAATGTGCTTCTTTTATTTACAAAGAGATGCTTATTCTGTCTAAACCAGAAAATGCTGATGATAAAAACCTTGTCCAGCATTGTTCAAAACATGTTCATTACTTGTGGGCCTCATTTACTTGTGAGGTATGCAAAATTAATTAATTAAAAACTTTGCAGTCTTTGTCGTGTGGTATAGTACATGAAAGTCATTGGGTTCTCTTGTTCTTGAACAAAGTTTTTCTTGATTTTGTTTTGGACCAACCAAAACCACAAATTGTTTATCTGCATCATTCTTGGCAAGTCTCTTCACGGGAAAAACAAGAAAAACTAGAAACTGAGCAGCCAAAATACTAGGTCACTGTGTGCTGACAGAATAATCCTCTCTGAAGAGCTGGGTTTAATTAGGCTGACGAGTTGAGATTGTTTACAGGAGAGTCTAGGTAACTCCTCCTTCACACACACTCTCTCTCACACACACACACACACACACACACGTACACACACAAAAACACGTACATGCACACACACACACACGTCACACAAACACACGTAAACGCACACACACACACATACACAAAAACACACACACACACACACGTACACACACAAACACACGTACACACACAAACACACACACGTACACAAACACACACACACGTACACAAACACACACACACACACGTACACAAACACACACACACACGTACACAAACACACACACACGTACACAAACACACGTACACTCACAAGCACACGTACACACACAAGCACACGTACACACACAAACACACACTCGTACACAAACACACGTACACACAAACACTCGTACACAAACACTCGTACACACACAAACACACGTACGCACACAAACACACGTACGCACACAAACACACGTACGCACACAAACACACGTACGTACACAAACACACGTACGCACACAAACACACGTACACACCAAGCCTCTCCCATGGTACCTCTTAAATGGTCGTCGTGTAAGGGCGCCGCCAAACGGTGATTTTACAGCAAAATACAGCGATATACATCCGTCCACCAGAGGGCAGGCTCCAAAAGCGGAAATATAAGGAGAAACCCAATGGCGACTTTACAAGAGTAAAACTCATGTTTACAGCCTGGTACAAAAGATGGCTCCGGTCTCTAGAACTAAGTTTTTACTACGTGACAACTCTGGGGGGGGGTGAATTTTTGAAAATTACGTTGGTTTATGCTATCTAAAAACTACTGTTTTACTATGGAGTAAAAACCGAAAAGCCCGGATGTAACGGCCATTTTATTGCCCATTCGTAATGCAATATTGGTGAATAGGGGACCAATGGGCGGATATCATCCATAATTATACTATCTATGGTACACACACACACACACGTACACACACAAACACACGTACACACACATACGCACACAAACACACGCACGCACACAAACACACGTACACACACACACATGTACACACACAAACACACACACACGTACGCACACAAACACACGTACGCACACAAACACACGTACAAACACACACACACGTACACACACAAACACACTTACACACACGTACATAAACACACACACAAACACACACAAAGTTAGGTGTCAGCATTTTGTATTTTTCACTTTAAATTAAAAACGTTGCAGTCTTTGTCGTGTGGTATAGTACATGAGAGTCATTGGGTTTTCTTGTTCTTGAACAAAGTTTTACTTGGTTTTGTTTTGGACCAACCAAAACCACAAATTGTTTATCTGCATCATTCTTGTGACTAGATGTGACCCAGACTTAAGACAGTAGGCCAAAGTAAAAGACTTATTGTTCACTGGTAGGGGGTGGTCTTCAGGTTAAGTGCAGGTAAAGCCGGAGTTTTCTCAAAGAGAATTGAAGTGTTGGAGATGTTTTTTCTAAAACAAGGCAAGTCTCTTCACGGGAAAAACGAGAAAAACTAGAAACTGAGCAGCCAAAATACTAGGTCACTGTGTGCTGACAGAATAATCCTCTCTGAAGAGCTGGATTAGTCTAGGTAACTCCTCCTCCACACACAAACACACGTACACAAACACACGTACACAAACACTCGTACACAAACACACGTACACACACACATGTACACAAACACACACACACTCAATACACAAACACATGTACGTACACAAACACACGTATACACACAAACACATGTACGCACACAAACACACGTACACACACAAACACACATACGCACACAAACACACATACACACACAAACACACGTACACACACAAACACACATACGCACACAAACACACACAAACACACGTACAAACACACATACGCACACAAACACACCTACACAAACACACGTACGCACACAAACACACGTATGCACACAAACACACGCACGCACACAAACAAACAATAAAAAGTGTTATAGTGGAGCTAAAACTTGAATAAAAGAAAACACAATCAATAAATAAAAATATATAATTGTCTTCCAAAGTAAAAAGACACCATTATTTTGTTCTTGTTTTTGTTCTTAGCAATGTTAGCAATGTTACCAGTCCAGACGTAGATTAGACAGACTCAATATTTGAATATAATTTCATTTGAAGTCAGGAGTACATTTATGTAAATAATATAGGTTTAAATTAGGATTAGGTAATGCACTTTGGTAAACAAGGATATAGCCTGGGTTTATTTCTACGTATTATTAATATTTGTAGTTAGTATGATCTTATGTATTTTATTTGTTTAAGGCGTGCTGAGGCAGACAAATGTGATCCAAACAGACGAGTGTTTTTGAACGAATACCCTTCTAAACATAGTCTTGTGTCTGTGTTCACTTTTTCTTCAGATATTAAAATAAATACTAACATCTGTATCAGGGTGAACATGACAACTATTTTATGTTTTCTAATGACTTTGACAAAGATGACAAAGCAATAGCCAGTGACTGTAGAAGGGGCTGGACATAAGGAGTGTGACGTCACCCATAGTGTTACAAACCTCAGGATTGACGTTCTTTCAATCGCCATTTTTAGCCGTTACGGAGGTCGCCATGTTGATTTTATGGAGCCAGAAGTCCCAATTTGGGCATATGGAGTTGAGTGCCCGTTTGCATGGTAACCAGTGAGCCAATCAGAAGCTTTCTTGTTCGTTGATCACGTGCTTGCTTGCTGCAGACAGCAAAGCTCCGACAGAGACCTGAGCTAAACTTAGCATCGCAGCTCCTTATCGGCGCCCTCTGGTTGCTGCTCTAATTCAGGTAAATTTCACTTTTACGCCATTATCTACGTTTTTACTTTAGCACCTACTTTACTTAGCACTATGTCAAGACATATTATTAATATATATCATAATTCTAAACTGTATGTTGTAAAGATATATAAAATTTATCATTTACAATTATATTTTCTGTATGAAATCTATCTTAGCATCTGTGGTTGATAAGTTTTTTTCAACTTATTTTAATAGATACATAAAATGCATATCTTTTTTAAGAAACTGGTTATTTAGAAGTTGAGGTCAAAGAAGCAAGTAAATATGTGTTAAACCAGTTTTGATTTTTGTTTTTCAGTTTCCTTACCCGTGCAAATGCAGGTCAAAGACAAGCCTCTCCCATGCAACCTCTAAAATGGTCCTCGTGTAAGGGCGCCGCCATACGGTGATTTTACAGCGAAATACAGCGATATACCTCCGTCCACCAGAGGGCAGGCTCCAAAAGCGGAAATATAAGGAGAAACCCAATGGCGACTTTACAAGTGTAAAACTCATGTTTACAGCCTGGTACAAAAGATCCAATCTCTAGAGCTAAGTTTTTACTACATGACAACTCTGGGGGGGATGAATTTTTGATTAATATGTTTGTTTATGCTATCTAAAAACTATTGTTTTACTATGGAAAAAGCCCGGATGTAACGGCCATTTTATTGCCCATTCGTAATGACAATATTGGTGAATAGGGGACCAATGGGCGAATATCATCCATATTTATACAATCTATGGTCAAAGACCTCAGGAGCAACCTGAAAGTTCAAGAAACCCTTCCATCTTTGCAGCACTACTTTATCATTACAATTTAAAAAGAGACAAAAATGTGTATTATGATTTCTAATTCTTTTCCACAATAACTTCTATTGCTTATGGCATGCTAAAATAACACTATAGTGATAAATAAATGATTTAAAGTTTTGTATGTTTGCTTTCATCTACTTTCATGTAATTTTAAAAGTTTCTTTAAAAATTAATAAAACACTTTTTACAAGTTATTAACTCTGTGCACTTAAAAACAAAGTGTAAAAATTATGTCAGATCTATGAGCTTGAAATACAGTTTATATATGCCTTCAAAACCTAGAAGCACATAAATGAATAGTGATTTGATTGAGTTTAAGTTTATTTAAAAGAAGCTGAAGTTGTAGATGGACCAGGATGTGATGTCAGATGAAGCTGAGGAAGACGAGGCTGGGCTATGTCAGCTGTGCAGGAGCAGAGAGGACCGACAGAGCAGTAGACCGATAACTGTACTGGACTAGACTGGACAGTACTGGACTAGACTGGACAGTATTGGACTAGACTGGACAGTATTGGACTGGGGTGGGCCGACAGAAGCAGCAGCAGACAGGTAACTGTAGAGGGGCTCTGCAAAGACAGAGAACAAAGTAAAAACTTATGTTTAAAACAAGTCTTGCTGTTGGGACCGGTCACCTCTGTACATGAGATTTACTGTTAATCACAGAACAAATTACAACATTAATCTTGGTCTTTTATTCACCTGCTCACTGTATGTTACTGTGTGTGTAGGACTGTTTTTAGAAAATAGTGGACTTTGATTTGAACTGACATTAGCCTAAATATAATACTTTAGTAAATGTGAAATATACTGGGTTAGAGGTAATGTATGTCATATTGAAAACCTGCCTTAAACATTTACCTGTCATGATTTACAGATGACAGATGTACAAATATAAAACCTACACATGCACATTTAGCTACAATAATGTTTAAGGGATGTATGACTGCAGAGTAAGGAAAGTGTTTTCTAGAGTAAAAAGTCTCAGAGGTTAGTGGGCATTGCAGGTGTAATGTTTAATATAATGTCACACCCACCTTTGTCTGAATATCCTCTTCAAAGTGTTCACACCACAACAACCAAGAGTCTTTCTTCTGATCAGCCTCAGCCTGACAGTATCACCTTTAGGAAATCTGTGGAGAGAGAACAATGTCTATTTTCATAAAATAGGCCTGTGTCAAATGTTTTTACCAAAATGGCACAACCCAGATCTTTGTAAAAGAGTACATTAAGCCCACTTCTAATTGTTGCTTTTATTATTATGAATATATTATGGCCTTTACTAGGTTTGCAAACTACACAGTGATTATTTAGTCAGAGACATTTATCCTTATCTTACTATTAAAAAAAAAAAACAAAAAAAAAAACTAACTAAACTAGTTTAGCCAACTATATATTCTGAACAGTATTTTAACACATGCAAAATGTACTCACCTAGAAACTGGAGCTTGGTTCAATTAGTGCAGTTGGACGATGAAAAGGTGATTTAAATCAGCTGAATTATACCAAACACAGCGTTAGCTTTTCGATAACAGCAAACAATCACCATTCAACAAACAAATTAACAAAAAACGAAGACATACTGGCTAAAAAGCTTCGGAAAACATAGAATAACCAAAAACAATCTTTTGGTGTATTGCAAATTAAATTTCACTGATTTAAAATAGTTAGCCCTCCGGGAGTCTCTCTTCTGTCCATAAATATCCATCAGATTCTTCTCCCGAGAGCAGCTTACAACAACAAGACGGCGCCCCCCGACATCGTAGAATGGAGGCATCTGATAGGTTAGTTATTAATCTTAATAACTTGAATTATGTGTCAAATATCAACATTACGATTACAGGAATAATAAGAATGTGTTCAAACAAAGACGGCATAGTTAGAATGATGACTGTGACAAAAATAGTCACTTCGTAATTGTCGCCGATTTTTCAGTGGATGTCAATGGGGGTCATGCTTGATGGAGGGCTTCCAACCCGGAAGCGGGCTTGCTATGTCCAGCCCCTTTTACAGTCATTGGCAATAGCCTTTATTTCTCAGATTGTCTCTGATGCGTGTTGTCAGCAGAGATAAAGAGAAATACAAATTCTGAGTCACCTCTTCTTTGGGCGGGAGCCATTCTGGAGTGACACAAAAACAGGTTTTGGTCCCGAGAGTATAAACACTAAAAGAACTTGACAAGAAGGAGCACACTTTATTCCGAAGCGAGAAGAACAAGACTGGTGAGAAATATCTGCGCTATTTTTATCACTTTATTCTTTCACTTTTATTCTTGTATTTTCATCAAGTTATTGTTGGATTAGTTGATTTTTAATGGATTTTCCTGTGTCATGTTTGATTAAAAAGTTGTGTTAATGGAGAAAATTTTATAAACAGAGAGGTTTATAAAAACTTTAGGAGCCACAGGCACAAGATACTAGGTACAACGCAAAAGGTGAGTCACATAATATGTGTAAAATAATGCACATTGAGGATTTTACAAAGATGTTTAATGCAAATTGTTGAAACAATAACACCAATAAATTTTTTTTTTTTTATTGTGTCATTAAATTGTTTTTTACATGTAACTGTTATGCAAACGCATTACAGTTCAGCATTTTCTCTAAACTATGGCAGGGCAAAAATCCAGTTAATTTGCATTATTTGAGTTTTTCATTTTGGGTATTGTCAAAAATAGCTTTACTAAATCTAAATTTACTGAAAAGTTAAGTTATTTTAACCTGCGTTTAGGAATAAACCTTAAACAACAAAAAACAGTAAAATGGAATAAATGTGAACTATTTTTTATTTTTTTATTACCCAACTCTAAACTGTTGTATTGTCCTTGTAAACAATACTGTCAAAAATATATGACTTTTAACTTTAAAATGATTTACATCTAATTTTTTTTATTAATTTATTTGATTGGGATTGAGTGCATGTTGATGAAAACACATGAGACACAGCCACATGAATGTAAACATGCCAGATTGTAGCCTTAGGCTAATTTACATCTGTTGTCCCAACATTTTCACACATTCATACACCAGAGCAACACTGGCACACATTTATATACTAGAGCAACACTGTCACACATTCATACACCAGAGCAACACTGTCACATATTTATACACCAGAGCAACACTGTCACACATTTATACACCAGAGCAACACTGTCACACATTTATACACCAGAGCAACACTGTCACACATGTATACACCAGAGTAACACTGTCACACATGTATACACTAGAGCAACACTGTCAAACATTTATACACCAGAGCAACACTGTCACACATTTATACACCAGAGCAACACTGTCACACATTTATACACCAGAGCAACACTGTCACATATTTATACACCAGAGTAACACTGTCACACATTTATATACCAGAGCAACTCTGTCACACATTTATACACCAGAGCAACACTGTCACACGTATACACC
Organism: Perccottus glenii; assembly: GCA_024416835.2. NCBI lineage: Eukaryota > Metazoa > Chordata > Actinopteri > Gobiiformes > Odontobutidae > Perccottus > Perccottus glenii. Next base: position 9,599,671 of record CM044547.2, on the reverse strand, counting down.
AGTGAAACACTGTCACACATTTATATACCAGAGCAACACTGTCACACATTTATACATCAGAGCAACACTGTCACACATTTATACACCAGATGCTTAATTAGCCTAACTGATTAAACACGGGGCTAACGGACAAATGAGACAAGTCTTTTGCGGTGACGGTTTTGTAACAGATACTTTGATTAAGCCCATTGTTACCTTTGTGTTTCTTCTCAGTAGAAGATGAATCCCACTCCGCTGCTGTTGTTGGCTCTGGCCATGTTGGTGCCCAGTTTTTCTGAAGCCTTTTGCCGCTGTGAGCTCAGAGACCAGCTCATGAACAGTTCTATGCTGCTAAAGATGACAGGAGACATGACGAGTTTGGCAACAGGTGAGAGTCCTTCTAGAAACATCTCCATATAAGGGGTTACACATCAGATAACTTTTCTTGCTCATTCATTCTTAGTGGGTTTTTAGAGTGACCATGTTTTTTTAAGTATAGTGCAACCTGAAAGAATAAGTAAAAAATACTCACCTTTTAATATAGAAAAAAGATTTAAACCAGGATCAAACTGAGCTTTCTCAGTTTGACAGCATCTAAAAATAGTGATTGTAAGGCCTCATCTACATGTTTTCAGAGAGTTTTGTTAAGAAATAGTCAATGTTTGGGCCTATTAATTTTATGCAAAAGAAACAAAAGGATCTATCTTTGATGCAATTTTTTTTTTTTTAAGTTAAACCCAGAACAAATATTATCTTTCTTCTTCCTCTGTCTTGTCACTTGTTCCGGCAGTCATCTGTGAAGTGGAGAGGGTTGCCAACACTTTCGTCCTGGCTCCGACCACAGCTCCATACTCCACCTCACCCTCGACAAAGATCTCCACAGACTCCCCGATCTCCACAGACTACCCGATCTCCCCAGACTACCCGATCTCCACAGACTACCCGATCTCCCCAGACTACCCGATCTCCACAGACTACCCGATCTACCCAGACTGCGCGATCTCCACAGACACCACTATCACTATCACGACAGAATCTCCGATCTCCACAGACTCCCCCATCTCCACAGACTCCCCGATCTCCACAGACTCCCCGATCTACCCAGACTACCAGATCTCCACAGACTACCCGATCTACCCAGACTACACGATCTCCACAGACTCCCCGATTTCCACAGACTCCCTATCTCCACAGACTCCCCTATCTCCACAGACTCCCCTATCTCCACAGACTACCCGATCTCTACAGACTACCCAATCTCCACAGACTATCCGATCTCCACAGACTACCCGATCTCCACAGACTACCCGATCTCCCCAGACTACCCGATCGACACAGACTCCCCTATCTCCACAGACTACCCGATCTCCACAGACTACCCGATCTCCACAGACTACCCGATCTACCCAGACAACACGATCTCCACAGACTCCCCTATCTCCACAGACTACCCGATCTCCACAGACTACCCAATCTCCACAGACTATCCGATCTCCACAGACTACCCGATCTCCACAGACTATCCGATCTCCACAGACTACCCGATCTCCACAGACTACCCGATCTCCCCAGACTACCCGATCGACACAGACTCCCCTATCTCCACAGACTACCCGATCACCACAGAATCCCCGATCTCCACAGACTACCCGATCTCCCCAGACTACCCGATCTCCCCAGACTACCCGATCGACACAGACTCCCCTATCTCCACAGACTACCCGATCTCCACAGACAACACGATCTACCCAGACAACACGATCTCCACAGACTCCCCTATCTCCACAGACTACCCGATCTCCACAGACTACCCGATCTCCACAGACTATCCGATCTCCACAGACTACCCGATCTCCACAGACTACCCGATCTCCCCAGACTACCCGATCGACACAGACTCCCCTATCTCCACAGACTACCCGATCACCACAGAATCCCCGATCTCCACAGACTACCCGATCTCCACAGACTACCCGATCTACCCAGACTGCGATATCTCCACAGTCTCCACTATCACTATCACAACAGAATCTCCGATCTCCACAGACTCCCCCATCTCCACAGACTCCCCGATCTCCACAGACTATCCGATCTCCACAGACTATCCGATCTCCACAGACTACCCGATCTCCCCAGACTATCCGATCTCCACAGACTACCCGATCTCCACAGACTACCCAATCTCCCCAGACTACCCGATCTCCACAGACTCCCCTATCTCCCCAGACTCCCCGATCTCGACAGACTCCCCGATCTCCACAGACTCCCCGATCTCCACAGACTACCCGATCTCCACAGACTACCCGATCTCCCCAGACTACCCGATCTCCACAGACTACCCGATCTCCCCAGACTACCCGATCTCCCCAGACTACCCGATCTCCCCAGACTACCCGATCTCCCCAGACTCCCCTATCACCACAGACTCCCCGATCTCCACAGACTACCCGATCTCCACAGACTACCCGATCTCCACAGACTACCCGATCTCCACAGACTACCCGATCTCCACAGACTCCTCGATCTTTAATGAGTCTAGTGAGGAGGACAGCAGTGAGGAGAGGTCTCTGGCCGATAACATCAGAACCTGCTTAGGTAAAGTTTAAGGCTTTATACAGTTCTGATACATGTGCAGTAATAAAACTCTAACTCTGAGCTGTTTCTCTCTGAAGGTGACAACAATGGTGAAGTTACTGTGGACTTTATCTGCATCCAGAGGATTTACCGCATGTAAGTTCAAGCACTGCTTTTTTATGGTGTATTAGGCCTGGGTCATGAATGGCTTATAAAATGACAACAGGAGACCAAAAAGCTTCTATAGTTTAAAATAATATATATAAAGATCTTAAGACATCATCAAGGCTTCTTTAACAAGGGTTGTTCAGTCCTGGACAGAAACTTTGTAATATCACAGCTTGCTTCTAAAAAAATAAATAAAAAAAAGCTCTCCCATTGTTTGACACTGTTGTCAATAAAAAAGTAACAGCTGCTGATCAAGTCAAGTTCATTTATTCGTCTCCCTTGGGAGAAATTTGGTTTAGAGACAGGGTACTGCTGCATAGGCAGACATAAAACATATAGACAACATAAAACATAAAACATCCAACAAAGGAGAGGGTACATAACTGGCAACCAGATGGGGACCAAAGTGCAAGAGGATCAAGCTTCAATACTTGAAGTACATTGCAATTACAATTACACATTTAAAGTGCAATGCACAGTAAAGTGCTGGTGCATGTTAAAGTGCGGTGCACAATACAGTACTGATACACATTCGAACACACACTACAAATGCTATACATATTAAAAATACTGGTACGAGTTTAAAAAGATGCTGGTACATGTTACAGTTCTGATAAAAACCTCCCTACATTTGCTCATTAATGAGCTTAACTGACACTGGGACAAAAGAATGTTTGATCCGGTTGTATTTACATAAGGAGACCCTGTATCTTCTCCCTGAGGGCATCTGCGAGTATTCGCTGCACAAAACATGGGAACTGTCATTTAGAATGTTTTTTACCTGAGTAAGGACAGCCTCGTTGAACAGTTCCTGAGGGTTAAGGGGGGGGGTGACCCATAATCCTGCCCGCTACTCTGACCAGGTTGAGAATCTGTGATTTAAGTTTGACACTCAGATTACCAAACCAACTGGTAATACCATACCGTAAAATAGACTCTATTGCTGCCCTATAGAAAATTAACATTATGTTTTTACTGACACCAAACAACCGCAGTCTGCGTAAAAAGTGGAGGCGCTGATGGATTCTGGCGCACACAGTGGCTACTTGTGTCTGCCAGCTCAGGTCACTATCAATGTGAATGCCTAGGTACTTGCATGAATTTTGAATTTTGAGTAATGATATTGCCATGTATCGTCACAGGGCTTCGGTCACCAATTGATTTGGGATCAAAGAGCATTTCTACAGTCTTACAGGTGTTAATCTGTAATTTATGATTGTCGCACCAGTCCACAAACCTGTCCACAGCATCTCTGTGAATGGATGAGTCAGAGTTCTTAGTGAGCAGACTAAGAACAGCTGTATCATCCGAAAACTTCACCACATATTGATTAGGCTCAGAACTAACACAGTCATTTGTATACAGAATAAACAAAAATGGTGAACTGACACATCCCTGAGGGGCACCAGTACTACATATTTCTGTACCACCATATTTCTGTACCGCCTGATAGAAAAAGGATTTACATTCAGAAGGGCTAATTTTCTTAGGAGAATATGTGGCTGAATTGTGTTAAAAGCAGAGCTAAAATCAATAAGGAGCAGTCTAGCATATGCACCTGGGAATTCAAGGTGCTTCAATGTAAGGTGCATTATAGTTGATATGGCATCACTTGTACTTCGTTTCTTTGTATATGCAAACTCATATTTGTCTAATACTGGCTCCACCTCTGAGCGAAGTACATTTAACATAAGTCGTTCCAGGCCCTTGAAGACATTGGAAGTTAATGCAACAGGTCTATAATCGTTGTCCTCCTGAGGACATGCCTTTTTTGGAACTGGAATTATAGTGGACTTTTTCCAGATCTCAGGTACAACATGTTTATCAATAGAAAGTTGGAACAGCTGGTGCCATACCGGAGACAATTCCTCTGCAATGATAAAACAGAAAAGTGTATAATTATGTCTGGGTGTGTATTTTTTACAGTTAAACAGCATAAAAAAGGAAAAAAAAAAAGGAAAAGAAAAAGGGACTCAACATGAAACAGGGATAAAGACGTTTTATAGTTACTCATTGGTTTAAATAGATGTAGCTCCACTCAGCGCTGAAACTGTTCATATCCTGTTGAACACAAACCTTTTCTTTCCTCAGGATCTGGACGATGGCCAGTTCTGAATGTCTCAGAGTTTCTTCCACTGACTTTTTCAATGACTGTTCAGACTGAGGCAGAGTCACTGACGACAAAGCTTCTGAAGAAACATCAGAAAGAGAAAACAATCAAACCAGTCTTCAGATTTGAAACGTGATTCTGTAGCAACCATGAATAAATAGAGGTTTTAATAAATAGATCGAAAAAATAAAAGTTGTTTGTCTTTAAACTGTCTTGACTCAAAGGTTCAGTCCCTGGTTTTGACATGTTTAGTCAATATTATGTTGAGTACAAAACCCTGACGAAGAGTGAATAAAGTGTCCTCTCCTCAGAGCGCCTAATCATGATGACATTAATAAAGCTGGGTCTGCAGCAAAACATCAATACTTTATCATTTAAACTCTGCCTGATCTAAATGTTTGCCAAGACTTTGTTACATTTTAAATAAACATATATTTACAGTTAGGTCCGGAAATATTTGGACAGTGACACAATTTTCATAATGTTGTCCCTGTACGCTACCACAATGGATTTGAAATGAAATACTTCAGATGAAAAAGAAGTGCAGACTTTTATCTTTAATCTGAAGTATTTACATCAAAATTGAAGAAATAAATTAGGAATTACAACAACTTTCATCCATAGTCCTCTCATTGGAAAAGACCTCAAGTAATTGGACAAATGAATAATCCTGAATAAAGTTCATTGTTGAGAATCCATTGCAGACAATGACTGCCTGTAGTCTGAAACCCATGGACATCACCAAACGCTGGGTTTCCTCCTTCGTGAGGCTTTGCCAGGCCTTGGCTGCATTGATCCTTAGTCATGTGTTTGCAGTTCTTTCTGCCTTAAGTTTGTCTCAAGCAAGTGGAATGCATGCTCGATCAGCAATTATTTGCTCACCTGTTGCTCCTGCTCTACGCCTTCTCCTCACCTGCCCACAATCTACAATTACCTCAGGAGCATTTAACCCTCTGGTCTTGTCCTCTCAGCTTGTTACTGGACAAAAGTGGCCACCAACTGATAGAGGCTGTCAAAAAGGGGTTAGTGTTTAGATGGGGTTTGTTGGTAACTTAAACTGCATAATGTGATTAACAAACATCAAATATTGTCATTATTATGAAGTATCCATTACTTTTTTATTTTTTAACCCTTCAAATGTCGTTTTGTTTGTGTTCGGTTCTTTAAAAATATCCCCACCGAACGGGTCGTCAGGAGAGGACACGTTGTTACAACTCGTAGTGGATTTTATTTACTCTTGGTTCATTTTTAATTACAGTTGATTAGTCCACAAATATCAGCAGCAGGTTATAAACCTGGAGAAATAGAGAGGTTATAATGTAAACAATACTGATAACCATAAAATCTAAATATAAATATAGATTACATAATATATATAACTATAAATAAAATATAAATTTCAAATATAGTCAGTATTTAATCTTATAAATATCATAATATACTTTGTGTAGTCATTTAGTTTAAACACTAAGCACATGCAGAAATGCAACAACTTCACACACACCAAATATACAATGTCAATGTTACACATTAAACCAATAGCGTTCTCAGTCTGTTGGCTCAAAGTGAAAAACAGTGAGTGTAGTTCTAAGTGGCATCGCTGAGCATAGTAATCCATTACAAAAATGTAAAGTGATAAACTACATTACCCATCCAGCACTGCAAACAGGAAGTAACTCGTGTGACAGTGAAACGCTCCAATTTCAACCATTTGCCTTTTTATAGCCACGGATACTATCGAGCCGACAATATTAAACATCAGATCGCACACAAGGTTTTATCAACGTGACCAAAGTAACAGTTATCAATCATACAAACCGCGCACATATAACGGCAGCACAGCAGTAACGCAACAGACAACAAACTCAATAGATAAAAACAGCAGCTTACCGGTGGCGCATCTCTCCTGACGAGACAACATGCCAAAATGAATACTCACTCCACTTATAGCCAGCTCATTCATTACTGGATTTAACACACCTGTTTGGGATTTGACTGGTCCATGCTTCAATCAGGTAAGTGAAACCTCCCACCTATTGTCCTGCATAATGTGATTAACACCCGTGACATTTTTAGTTTTTAACCCTTCAACAGTTTGTATATATTCTTAGTCCCACTGGTTCTTCTTGGGTTAGAAATGGAACAGTCTGGAATATGTAATTGAGTAATATTATCACTGATCATTATGCAATTTTATTTCTGCGCAGGGACAACAAAATAGCTCCCTCTCGGCTTATTCGGGGCCATAAATGGCCATCCCTTGATTATATTCACAAAATGCTTTATAACTACTATATCAAAATATTTTTCCACTTTCCGGACCTTAGTTCTGTTTCATTTGGACCTGTTGTTGTCATAAAAAACTAAATTTCATTCAATTTCAAAAGTTTTACAATGGAAATGTCTTGTAATTGTAATGATTGGATACATGGAGAAAAAAAGAAAATCTGTATTTTTTTTATTTTATTTATTAAATTATTCATGTGTAACATAGTTATAAAGGTTCAGGTTAAATCCTACTAAATGTGAGTATGGTGCCACCTACTGTCACAAAGTGTACCTGCAGCGAATGCTAGTAATGACGAGGGATTATGGGTAATCCTCAAAGCAACGGAGGATTTCCCTTGAGGTAACGTGTCTATGAATGTCCGTGGACTAAACAGTGTTAACTCACTTGAAAAGCATGTAAAAGTTAAGCTAGATTTCTTTTGGTTGTATAAGGTGTTGTTGATTAATTTCGCCATGTTTTTTTTATATAAAGTCAACCATCTGGTTATGTGTTTTATAGCCGATAAAAAGTCTTGCTAGCTAACTCTAATATGATGCCGTCTTTCCAGACAGAGCATGCGCTGTTTATCCACATGAGATGACTACTCAACACTGTTTTCCCTTTTGTCATAAATGCAGGTATGTTACCATAAGTTGATATAAATTGTTGTAATGTTTGAACATATGATTGAGGTATTTTATGCTGTTTGTCTGCCTCCAAAATGTTGAATTGTAACGAAGTTACATGATTGTTTACACATAACTGACTGTTAACATAAAATGGAAAGGTAACTGTAGGAAATCTGTGTAATTACATTTTGTGTTGTTTTCCTCCTTGCAAGATTAAGAGGGATAATTTGTTTTGTGTTTTGTTGTGTTTTAATTATTTTGTTTATGTGAGTTTAAATCCACTATACGATCAATATGTCAAACTGTATTTTAATTTTGTGTAGAGCTTTAAGAGTAGTACATATGGGTAATCCTAAAAGCAACGGAGGATTTCCCTTGAGACAGAGCATGCGCTGTTTATCCACATGAGATGACTACTCAACACTGTTTTCCCTTTGTCATAAATGCAGATGTGAATAAACCTGCTGTTACCACAAACCTGACGGTGTCCGAGAGAGTATATCAGGCAGAAGACAACACAGAGGTTACATTGGTGCCGTGACCCGGATATGACTACGCCGGACCGGGACTGATGTCTTCTTGCCGCTGCATCGTTGTGGAACTGCACTTCTTCCATCAGTGTATTTGACTGGCGGGTTTATTTAGTTATTAACAGCCATATTTACTTCAAACTGTCATTTTGTTTAAGTAAGGGTTCCAGTATGAGTTTCAGTAAGTTTACTACCTCTGAAATGACTCCTCTAGGTATTGGTAGAGGTAGAGGACTACATAGCACACCTGTTCCAGTCTCACTGGGTGACCGGTTAGGGGGGCATACGACATGTTTTGGTGAGGATTCTGTCCACAGTCCTTTTAGACATAGGGATATAGTGGCACCGAAAATCAGCCTAGGATTGAGTTACAATCACCACAGTGCACTAGTACATCAGTTCCTGAACCTCCCTCTGATGATGTGAGACTGGTTGACCAAATGAGCACCATTGTGCAGCAGATAGGGAAGCAGCTAGCTGATAGCATTATGTCACACCTCAACACATCTAGCCCTACAGCTACTGTGCATGCAAGTCCTGAAAAAACGTACAATACAAAAGCACCTTCCCCCGTTAACACGCTAGATCTATCCCAAGTCCAGTTGATCACTCGGAGAGAAGTCAAAGACCCACCTGTTTTCCGAGGAGAGAGTTCAGATGCACTGGCTGTCGATGAATGGGAGGAATTAATGAAGAATTACGTAAGAAAAAGCAATGTTCAGCTGGAAAATCAAGCTGAGGAAATTATTGTCCACCTGAGAGGCAGAGCAAAGGATGTTGTGAGATTTGGGATAAGAAATGGTGAAATTGATGTCCCTAATAACCCACAGGCCATCTACGGGCTCCTGCGCAAACATTTTGGCTCAAGCCATTGCTCCTCAATGCCCCTAGCTGACTTTTATTCTACCTTGCCAAATGACCAAGAGGACCCCTATGAGTACTGGCTTAGACTGAACAGAGCTGCTGATGATGCTGCTAGCTGCCTTAGAGAGCAGGGTAAAACGTTTGACGACCCTAGTGTTGAAGTCACACGTATGTTCGTCAGACACTGCCCCAGTAGAGATTTAGCTCTTACCTTTAGATCAAAGACGATTGATAAGTGGTCAGCTCGTGAGGTTCAGGAAGTGCTAGATGAATACCACCTAGAGAAGGGACTCAGGTCTTCTACTGTAAGGAGTGGACAAATCAGCATGAATAAAGTCGAGGTTAGCCCTAACACTCCATTAGTTTCAGACATCCCAGAACAGAAACCTGCTATAAGTCAAGACACCTCCACTCTAGAGAGGTTGATTGGAATGTTAGAGAAAGTGTTGCTTCAGGGACAAGGTTATGGTCAAGCCAATAAAAAGACCTATACTAACAGGAGACTTCCACAGATTGAGGGCTTAAAAGACGTGCCATGTTCCATATGTAATGACAGCTCACACTCTGCCCTCACACACTGTCAGGAGAACAGACTGTGTTTCCTATGTCACTTGCCTGGCCATTCAAGACGCAACTGCCCGGAGGATAGACGTCCTCCTCAACATTTTCAGCAGGGAAACTGAATGATCTGCGCACAGGGGAGGACAGCGCAGATCAATTGTATGAGCCTCCCACCTTGGATTTGACAGACATTAATGATTATGAAAGATTGTGTCACACCTACAGCAGCGTAGTGCCTCCAGAAAAAACACTGATTGTGCAAGGCCTGCAAAGACTCTCAAAACTGATAGCCTATTCTACACGGAGGTGTCTACTGATAGTGGTCATGTTCTTAGAGCACTGGTGGATAGTGGCTCTATGGCGTGCACTCTTAGTGAAACAGCCAACAAAAAACTTTCACAGTCTATTCCTAACATTGGAGTGAAATCTGCTGAGGACTTTGTTATTGTTGGTTGTGGGGGTCACCTGGTCACACCTTCCGCCATGTATGACCTCACTGCATCAGTTTATGGCTATAAAGTGATAATTCCTGTTCTAGTGGTGCCAGGCCAAACCGATGACATGATCCTTGGCAGTAACGCCATCAAATGGCTCATTTCACAGATGAAAGACACTGTTGGGAGCCAAATTATCACGTCCCCAGTAAGTAGTGCCCATGCTAATAACTTTTCCCAGTTGATATCTCTGTTGTCCTCTGTAGTGTCAAAACTGACCCCTCAGTCTTTGCCACTATTTGTATGGAATAAGTTGTGAACGCAACACCAGATTTCCATGCCATAGAGTCTTTATTGTTTCACAACCAACACAACAAACGACCCGAGCAGAGTATACCCCAAGCTCTACTAACATTTGAACAGTAGACATAAGCTTTTATACAGGTTTGATATCAGTAAAGTAATAACTTTACTGATATCATTGTGCAAGGCTCCGGCCTGATGTCATTTCGGCCTGGCCTTGAGCTACTCCTTGCCCGGCTCTGTCTCCTCCCGCAGACACCTGCGTTTTTATCTGGCCCTTCCTGTGTGTGTGTCTGACATTAGAATTTGTCTTTTATATTAAATGTTTAAATGAATAACTAACTGGGTCTACATAGTTTAAAACACATGACTTATAAAATATTACACCACATATCCCCTCTTCGAGACCTCTAGGTCTCGTCTTTGCTAAACATTACAACTGGTTCATAACACATGTGCATTACAACACAACACATGGATCCAAATTATACTTATTTAGCTCAAACAATTCCAAGTAGATCCCCCTTCTTCCTACCATAATAGCATATGGTTAACTTGTCGTACCTTCACTTAACACTGTTACAGCATAAAATATAACAATATATAATTACTCATAATACTTGTATGAGTACAAAATCATCATAAAATGAACTGGTGAAGCATGCAAAAATATATTTTTACTCATACAAAAATATAATAATATGAGTACAAAGGTGTAATAAAATGAACATTGGTGAAGCATGCAAAAATATATATTTACTCATACAAAAATATAATAATATGAGTATAAAGGTGTAATAAAATGAACATTGGTGAAGCATGCAAAAATATGTATTTACTCATACAAAAATATGCTTATGAGTACAAAAGTGTAAAAAAAATGCAGTTACTCCCAGTCCTTGTATAGTAGAACTGAGAGTCAATCAGAATCTCCGCTATCTCTTCGTACGTTCAAGTCCATAAGACGCACTCGAACTTGCCATATCTCAGACTGCATGGTATTCAAAGCACGCAAAACCTCACTCTGAATACCTGCTGCAGTCCGGTGTAATTGTCCAAGTGTCCAGACAACTCTTCGAATCCCTCTCTGTCTTCGCCAGCGTGTCACGGCGCTCACGGCGTACCATACGTACACGCCGTCTCACCTCTCTTGTAAGTGCTATGGGGGCCACCTCCATTCTATCACCGGCCCTCCTCACAGCAGGCACACTGTCCTGTGCACCTACGTCACTTCCGCTTTCATTGTTCTCCACAATGAAGCCTGCTCGTGCGGCCATCTGATCTCTGTAGATGACAAGTTGTTGCTCGATTCGTTCAAGAATTTCTTCATCCGTCAGCATCCTTCGCACCACCTCTGCTGCCGATACTGGTTCCGTAGACCCTCGTCCGGCGCGCATAGTCGACTTCCGGTAACTCTGGTCCCAGCGGCACCTCGTTCCAAACTTCGTCCGAAGTTTCGTCCTCGTCGTCCTGGCGTCTTACTGGATGCACCTCTGCAACTGGTCCTCTCGCCCACCGAGTGCGTCGTCCTCCTTCCGATGTCTCCCTCTGGCTCCGACCCCATGGCTGGTTACCCAGATATTCATTGCTCTCACTGCTTTGCTCTGACCTCCCTGGAGCTGGGAGAGCCTGATACACCGTGGGCCTCTCGGCTGACTCACTGGGGAAGCTCTCCGGAGATGTTGGAGAGAGCCTCAATGACGTAGATGGGGAGTTCCAAGGCGTGTCCTCGAATTCCAGTGTACCATTGGTCCGCCCACTTCCTCTTTCTTCGGTTTCTGATTGGTAAGACATTATTCTTCTGAAAAAGTCACAGTGTTAGCATCTCATACCACGAATCCTGTTCAGCAGAATAGTCTTTGTATAAATTTCGTAACTGTCCTCTTAATAATATTCTCAATATATCAGTATATTCATCATATCTCTTCCTCAGGTCCTTTGTCATGTTTTCAATGTGCATTCTGCCCTGTCTTTTCAGATGTATATGTGTACTAAATAAAATGTCCAGTCCTAATTTTAACGTCACTATTTCTAGTTTTGTTTTTGTGAACAAAGGAATACATACACCTGCAGCAGAATTAACCATATCATATTTATACCTCAAATAAACTTCATCCCTCTCTACAATTAATCCTGTTGGCAAAGTAAAAACATGTTTCATCCATTTTTTACAAGTTATTGACTCTATTCGTAATTCTACTGGGGGTGTAGGTAAAGGGTAACCTCGTGACTGCACTGATACTGCAAGATATTGTACATGCGTTTTGATTTGTTAATTAAAATTGGCCCATAAGGTAATTCATTTAGAACCTCTTGCAATTTCGTTAAACTGTCCTGAATCTAAGCCTTTTGTCCGTCCCTTCGTTTCCGTTTCTTTTCCCCAACCATTATTCTTGATACACTACTTCCCACCGGTTATTCGTCTCTTCATAAATTGGTTCTTCCTCCTCTATGTCCTTTAGTTGTAAATTATCTCCGTATACATTGGAAACTGTCCGGCAAATATGTTCGTAGCTCGGTTGATTATTAATTTAATAAACGGCAATGCACAGCACAGAACAACCATAGCTATTAATAAAATCCCTGCAATTGCTAATCCTACTATTTGAAATAATTTTGGCCATGTTAACTGACTTATCCAATTTGTAAAATCCTCTAATCCTTTGGGCTTTGTATTCCAATTAGAACCTAACACATGCTCATTTCTTAATAATTTCAAATTTTTTAAAGCCTTGGTAAGGTTGCCTTCGTCAGCTGTGTGCATTGGAATAGCTGTGCAACATTCTCCATCTATCACTTCACAAACACCTTGTTCTTCTGCTAGCATTCCATCTAAAACAAATCTATTTTGTAATGTCATTAATGATGTGGCATGCACCTGTTGACCTAAACCTTCAATTGCATCTATTGTCCAATTTATAAATCTTTGTTGATTGTACCATAAGTAATTAATCCACCTGCTATTGCGTGCAGCGCTCGCAGCGTTAGCGGCCTGCCCTACCCATGGTAACCACCCAAATGTCTCCCCAGAAATGATCCATGCTTCTGAGATAGCTTTATGCTGCTCAGGAATTCCCCCTGGTTGTTGATTCCACAAGATATAAACTCCTGAGTCTTTTCCCATTTTCCTTCTGTGCTTCTGGCCTGTCTAATACTACTTTTGCTATTCTTATTAAATTTTTCTAACTCTATTACCACCACCTGACTTGTTAACATAATTGGTGCACAAATACCAGTCAATTATTAGGTAAAGTAACTTTTATACTACTCATATCATCGCATAACCAGAATATATCTGCCAAAGGCTGTGTTCCCCCTGCTAGCATGGGCAGCCCATATTGCGTAATAAAGGTGTTATTGCGTATAACTCTTAAATGTCTTCCATCTTCAATAACTTGCTCACACTTAATAGCAGCTCTCTCAGTTGTTTTACATATATACAGTCTAGCCACAGTTGCATAACCTGGTCTATAACGAACTGGCAACTTCTGATATTCACATTGAATTCTCTGATCCATTGAGGCATTAGACCACATGGCTGTTCTAATTGAGTAACCTCGTGCGATACAAAACGGATGTATTATTCTCTTAGACATGTCAAGTACAGGCGGTATCCATGCTTCTACCTCAGATTTTATTGTTCTTGGACATATATTTACATCATCTGTCCAACTTCCTCTAACACCACTTGCTAGTTCTACTGCACACATAGCAAAACACGTTCCTTTTGATTCACATGCATCTGTATTAACTCCTGGAATTGGTCGAATTGTGGGTACTCTTTTAGAATTGTAACATGTAATGCAATCTTTCCTTGTGATCTGTCTAGCTGAGAACTTCATCCATTGATAAAACAAATTTTTATCATATTGAGCAATTCTTGTCATCTCTTCATTTTGATGTGATGGTTTAACCTCTCTTTTCTCCCTGTGTTCCAATTTAACTGTTATTAGTTCCCTAGCCATCTCTTTGTTTATGTTAAGCCCTTTCTTTACATCAATGCACTGATCCTGTGTACATTCTATTTCTAAGGTGAGAGCTCCCTCTCTCCTGCACTGCCTGAATTCTGATTTACCATGAGTGATTGTTTTGTTTGGTCCTGTGACCCAAGTTTGATTTAGCATGTTTGATCTTGCATAGGTTACATTTAGCCTGTTTCCTAATGGTAATTCTTCTGCTTCAGCTGCATGTAAACTTAGTGCAAGTGCACATTTCCTTTGTTCTAATTCAATTTCTGTCTCGTCTTTTACATTATTTATTGTGGTGTTATTCAGTCCTACTATTGTCAAGCCTATTACTATGGTCATGAGAAAAAGCTTTGTCCTCCAATTAAGCCATCCTATTTCGTCCCCTCCTTCTGTCTCATAATTTACAGTAATTAGGCAGCGATGGCTCCGTTTCTTTGGTATCATCATCCTGGGGTTTTGATCAGAAATGTTCCTTCCTCCCCTCTTTGATCCTCTAATTCAGGATCACAGACAACTGCTTTAGAGCTAGTATCCAAGTCTATGGGAGTATTCTCTCCCAGATGGGCCTCTGCCCTGCTCACAGTCTTTACCTGCTTGTCTCTGAGTCTTTGAGAACGTCTTCTTATCAATGGCTTTTCAGTATTTATCTGATCTTTGCTTTGCTCCTCGGTGGCTTGTGCCCCTTCTTTCAAAAAGTTTTAATTGTCTGTACCTGGAATGGAGCTTCCGCTGGTCGACAACACGATAAATGGTACCAGACTTTCTTCCCAGCAACTCTTACAGCGTTTTCTGTGGCCAGCAGCACTTGGTATGGACCTGACCACCTAGGCTCTGCCCACTTCCGTCTGACCACTTTGATGTACACCCAGTCACCAGGCTTGACGTTTTGTAGGGATGCGTCTATTTCAGCAGTGCTTTCTCCAGCTGCTTTGACCTGTTGAAATATGACTTTATGGATTTCTGTTAAATGTTGTAGGTAGTTTAAAAGTCCTTTCTCACATTGTTCCACAGGTGGATCCTCCCAGGTCCATTATAGTTCGGGACCGGGAATGGCCTACCTGTCAGCATCTCGTGTGGTGTGAGATGTGTTAGTCTATTGGCTTGTGACCTCATGCTCATCAGGGCCAGAGGTAATGCCTCCACCCAATTAATCTTATTGTGACTGTCTGCTATTATTTTAGCCAATTTACTTTTAGTGTACCGTTGGCCCTTTCAACTGTCCCTTGTGCCCGTGGATGGTACACACAGCCAAACTTTTGCTTTATCCCAAGCTTTGCCATTGCTTGACGCATCACTGCTGATGCAAAAGCAGTTCCATTATCAGACGACAATCTCAGCGGGCATGCCAAACCTAGGAAAGACTTCTTTACACAGAAAATTAGCAGCTGACTTAGTGTCAGGCTTTCGTGTCGGTACCGCCTCTATCCATCTACTAAACCTGTCAACAACAACCAATATGTATCTGAATCCTCTTATTCTTTCATTCATATCTATGTGGTCCATATACAAGTGAACAAAAGGACCTGACACTGTTGGTATGTGCCCAAGAGGGGTTACAAAGACTTTCTTTATGTTGTGAAAATTACAGACCTGACACTCCTTTAACACACGATCTACTGTGGGGGCAAGGAGAGGTGTCCACCATGTTATCTGAATTTTCTTCAAAACCTCTGCCCTTGATGTATGATCTGGCCCGTGGGCTTGTTCAATGACAGTTCTCACCAGGGAGGTCGGTAAGACCAACTTTCCTTGCACACTCCTCCATAAAACCATGTCAGATCCTGCCGAGGTTGTTTTTATGGCGCCTCCTCTCCCACTCAGCTTTCTCATACAGCCCTGCTTTCTCCTGCTCTGTGCTGATGGTGTCCAAGCTCATTAATGGCCCATTATCTATTTTCGTTAACACTGAACCTTGACACACTCCCGAAGCTGCATTCTTTGCTAATTTATCTGCTAAGTTATTGCCTTGACTTAATAAGTTCTTAGCTCGCTGATGAGCGGCGCATTTCATGACAGCGAGCTTGGCTGGCAACTTTATTGCTGCTAATAGATCAGTTATTGCCTCCTTGTGTATCACAGGCGTCCCATCAGCTTTCTGAAACCCCCGCTGTTCCCATGTTTTTGCATGTAAATGCACAACTCCATAACCATACTGTGAATCTGTATAAATGTTTACTTTTAAGCCTTTAGCTAGTTTACATGCTTCGGTCAGTGCTTTTATTTCAGCTAATTGAGCTGAACATGGCTGTGGAACTCTTGTAGCCTGTACTGTTGTAAACGTATTGTCTGCATTAAGTTGTGCGATGCCATAACCTGCATGCATTCCCTTTTCATCTCGGAAACAAGATCCATCTACAAATAGTGTCAAATCTGCTTCAATAGGCTGATTATACATTTCTTTCCGTGGCTTTAGAAATTCATCTGTTGATTTTACGCAGTCATGCTGTTCTCCATCTAAAGGTGTTATCATTTTGGTAGCGGGTTGACTGTATTACAGCGTTGTATTATTAATTCAGGGGCTGACAGAATTACTTCATACCCTGTTTTTCTAGCCTGTGTCAACACGAATTTAGGACTAGTCAACAATGCGTGCAACTGATGCGTGGTGTACATAGTAATTGGAAAACCCATTGTTATCACTGAAGCCTTTTTAAATGCAGTTACAGCTGATGCTAATGATCTGTAACACGGTGCTAAACCTTCTTCAATGCTATCTAATTTTGAGCTGTAATAAGCTATAGGCTGTTTGCCCACTGCACTGGTTTGCATAAGTACTGCAGATGAATAGCCATCTCTCTCTGCTACATATAAATGAAACATTTTTTTATAATCAGGATTTCCAAGTGCTGGAGCTTTTTGCATGCTGTCTTTTAATGCAGAGAATGCTCTGTCAGCTTCTTCAGTCCAGTTTAATCGAGCCCGATTATCACCCTGACCTGCAGATTTCATGAGACCTCTTAATGGTGAAACTAATTGTGCAAAATCACAAATCCATGGTCTACTATAGCCAGCTGTGCCTAAGAATGTCATCATCTGTCCCACAGTTTGTGGTTTTGGCGCCTTTGTTATAGCCTCTATATGAGAGGAGCAATTTTTCTCTTATTCCCACTAAGGACACGACCTAAATATTCCACCTCAGGTTGACAAAATTGTAATTTTTCTTTACTAACTTTGTGTCCTCCATGTGCTAAAGTTTGTAACACAGTGATAGAATCTTTTCACACTGTTCCCGATTAGGGCTACATATTAGCAGATCGTCTACATATTGGATTACTGTACTCACGACGCTTCAAACTTTGCAGGTCATGAGTCAGCGCCTGGTTGAATTTTGATGGGGACAACTTTAGGCCTTGTGGCAGTCGGCTGTAGGACAGGCTCCTTTCTCTCCCATCTCGGTCATAAAAGTAAAGCAGAACAGATAGCGTGAATCAGGATGTATAGGAATGCTGAAAAAAGCTGAACACAAATCGATAACTGTGAACCACTCTGCATCCGCTGGAATGTTAGACATTATTAGACAGGGTCAGGTACAATGGGTCTTTCATCCTCAATAATTGCATTAATTGCTCTTAAATCATGTACCAACCTATAATCAGGTGAATGTGGTTTCTTTATGGGAAAAATTGGTGTATTACAGGGACCCTTTAATTCAATCAATACTCCTGCATCTAGTAGCCCTTCAATTGTCGGCCTTATTCCTTCAATTGCTTGTTGACTTAGGGGGTATTGTTTTATTCTTGGCAATACACTTCCAGGTTTAATGCGTATTTGTATTGGGGGTGATGACTTAACTAGCCCTACATCTGTTTTGCTTTTAGACCAGAGTTCAGCTGGTACCTGTTCTAACAAGACATTATGTCTTTCTGATAATACTAATTGTTTTGAAGTGGTTCTGTCTACAATTACTCTTTCGGCCTGGACTGTGTCACAGGCTTCTATTCTAATTCTGAAATATTGATAATCTTCTGAGACATCAACCTCTTTATTTTTGGTAGATAGCCAATTAGTAACGCACATTACAGCCTTTACCATTGGTTTGAGTGCACATGACTCCACTCCCCCTGCCAGCATTAAGGTGACATGAGGACTAGAGTCCGTGATCAGAAACCAAGTTTCAAGTGGGGTAATAAGCGGTACTGCTACAGCTCCCTGCCTGCCAATATATATATAATGACTTGTAACAGGAAAACTTTTACCAGCCATGTGTTCTTGCCAATTGTCCTCATAATCCATATTGTCTTGATTTTCATCATACATCAGTGTACAGTGTAGTGTCGTCTTTGGCACCTGGAAGTCCTTAAATTGTCTCTCAATCCTGAATTTCCATTTCAGCCAGTTATGTTCGAGCTGGGAGTTTCTGGGCCATCTCAGCCAATACACAACAGGCTTAACTGTCACTTTTGTGTCTATCACGGCCGTGGCAGACATCATTTTATTCTCCGTGTCATCGGGGAAATCCACCTGGAGACCTCCTTGTGTACATGTGATACTAGCCTTCAGTACACATAAGACATCTCTTCCCAAAATGTTAATTGGTGTAGTTTTGGAATACAATAATGCTGTTCTCAAAGTCCTTCCTGCTACATTCAGTTGTACTTTCTTTGTGAGAGGAATAATTTGTGTTTTCCCGGAGAATCCCACTGTCTTTACATTTGTATCTGATAATGGTATATCTCTTCCTTCTTTTCCAATACAAGAGTAGGTTGCTCCTGTGTCAACCATAAATTGATAGTCATTGTCTTGTATTGTTACTGTAATTATTGGCTCATCATGTGATTTATTAGATACAACTGGGATAATTTTCTCCTCTCTCTTGTTCTCCGGGCACCACTAGTACATCCTCCCTTGTCTTGTCATTGGGCCGTTTGGACACTCCCATTGCATGTGCCCCATCTGGCCACAGATCCAGCACCCTTCAGGTCTCTGCCTTGCTCCTGTGCTTAATGGCCTGCCGGCTGAATCAAAGTCTGTACTCACAGGACGTTGCGTAGGTCTGTTTCTTTGTCCATATCTGCTTCTTTGTGTGGGCCGTCCTCGTACTCCCCATGGCCTCCCGTCTTGTGTCCAATTGGCTGGTTGTGGTGACATTTGACCTGCTATTGGATATCGAGAGACAAAAGAGTTATTCAGCTCCCTGGCTGCGGCTGGACGCTGCTCCTGCGCCTGCGCCTGCGCCTGCTGCTGCTGCTGCGTCTGCGTCTGCTGCATCTGCTGATAATTTTCAGAAGTTATTATAGGAGCTTGTAATTTCCCTTTTTCTTTTTTATTTCTGTTGGTCAAGTCGTTCACTTGCAGCTGAGTTAGTTTATTCATTAAACTTTTGCTCGCTTCTTCTTCTATTTTCCTTTCTCTCCTGCAAGCTTCCACATGATGTATAACATGTTCAGCGAACAAAGTCCACTCCATTTTCATTAATCCTACTACTGAGTCCAGTTTAGTTTGGACTTCAGGAGGCATTGCCTTTTTAACCATCACTTTGAAAAGGCTTTGTGTGGTTTCGTTTAAGTTCCAGGCACTTCCTGTTTCATCTCTCCATCTCTTTTGAAACGTAAACAGGAATTTTGATGGACACTCTGTGTCATTTAACTTTTCTGACTCCAGTTTAGATGGGTCTAGTCGTTCTGGGAATATTTGACGGAGCTCTGCCCATATTCTGGCTCTGTGTCCGTTGAAGCCTATGTGGTCGGCCTGATTCCCTGTACAACCAGTGGCAACTCAGCTGCTGTGAACAATTCTTCAGTTATATGCTTCCCTGCCAGATACATGATCAATGCTTTAATGTCCCCAAGAGCTAAGCGGGCTCCAGCCGTTTTCCTCTAAAGAAAAAATGAATTTATTCGCACCTTGTGATAAATCAGGAAGTCCATTAGCCAAACCAACCATGTCTGTAAATGACCAAGGAATATACTGTGGCTCATTGCGGCCTTTTGTCAGTATAGGAAATATTCCTGTTCCTAAATCTTCATTCTCCGGAGGGGGAGGGGTTGTTAACTGTCGGCTGCGGAGTTTCATGCCTTCTCTGTTAGGATCATGCTCTATTTCTGCTAGTGTTTTTTCAAGCAGATTTATTCTCTTTTCGGCTCGTCTCTGCAGCTGGTCTGACTCCTCTTCCCCCACTCCCTTGCTTTTTTTAGGTTTTACGACAGGTGATTTGACGCTTAAGGCTGTAAATTCTTCAGATAAGCTTGCCTTCAGTCTCTCTCTTAAACTCTGTTCTTTCTCTGATAATTGTTTAATTCCATAATCTTCTCTTTTTCCTCTAAGTATTCTTCTATAATCCTCTGGACTATGTGAAGTCTGGTTTGATTCATAGAATGATACTTTCGGGTCTGGTTTAAAGAATGGCCATCTTCAGAGGAATTTTCCTCCTCACTCTTATTTTTTTGGTTTAGAAATCTCTCTGCGACTGTTAGTTGCTTGTAGTCATGTCTATCTTGTCGGGACTGACTTCCCTTTTGTTCATTTAATTCTTCATATTCCTTTCTTTTAATTCTCTTAGTGTCACGGGTGTCTCTTGGCTTTTTACGACGTGAGTGCGCATTTGCATATTTTCCCTCCTCATCACTCTGCTCGGAGGAGCTGTCTGCATGAGAAGCGCTGTCGGAGTCGCTGTCATGCCCTCTGCCTAGAGTTCCCCGTCTTGGTTTAGTTAAAGCTAGTTTAAATTTACCAGTTATTTCACCGTCCATTTTCTCAGATATTTCTTTTATTGGGTATTGCCCAGCAATTTCGGCATAAAGCGGAGGAGCTGTAGGCTCGGTACAAGGCTTAACAACACTTTTAGACCCTGTTTCAGCTGTTTGTGCGGACCTTTCCTGAAGTATTTTTTTCTTTGCCTCTGTTCTAAACCATGCCAATGTTTCTCTCTCTTTAGTTCGTTTCCCTTCTCGTTTATCACTATCATCATTTGCCTTGTAATGTCTTATGTTACTTTCCATTTCATTACAGCGAGTTAGATCAAAACTTCCTGTAAGGGGCCACTGTAAAGTGTTCAGTGTTCTTTGATGCCACTTTCTCATATAATGTCTAATTCGTTTTTCATGTTGGGGTTTTTGTCTAATGATTATTTCCAATGGAGTCAGAGTGGTTGTATCCTTCGTGTTCTTAGCCCCCATCCTGACACCGCTTTGGATAATATATTACTTTGACCCTTCTAAATTATTTTATTAGTATAGGGTTTCTGTAGGTTCTGGTTTTGCTGATTTCTGTTGGATGTCAAGAATATTTTTTCTGTTTTAATTCTCTTGAGACCTATTAATTAAGCATAGGTCTCCTGTCTCTTCCACCGTAATTTTTTAACAGCGGCGATGGCAGCCGTGGATTTGTGATGTTGCTAGAAATTCTAAATGTCTCTTTAATAGAATAATTGTAATGCTTCTAGAACACACTACAACTAGACCTACTTTGAGATTAATTCAGACTTTCTTGAGACCACCGTCCCTTTATATTTATAATTCTCCGCACGGCCTTTAAATTGAGTTATATTTACGGCTAATTTAACTCGTTTTTTATCTATTCCTGTTTTAGCGTAAACCTCTAATTACTTACTTTACTTTACTTTTATTTCTCACTAATTATTTCTTTGGCCAGATTAATTTGTAGTACTTTTATTGTTCCTTTATGGTTAGATTTAAAGCACAGCTCTAACTATTTTAATTCTGATTTGCCGTCGGCTATTTTTCCTCTAATTTTTTATTAGTGTTTAAGCTCTAACCTTTTTCCTTGTTCTTATAATTTTATTAACTCCTTTTGGTGAATTTATTCAATTTTAATTAACTATATCCCTATTAATTTTTCCTCAGCTCTTTTGTTAACTTTCTATTATTATTGTTCTTAATTTCTTCTTCACCTCTTTTAGTTCTCCTTTTAACAATATTATTTCAATTGTTTAACCTATTTTCCTTCACTTTTAAAGCTCTAAGTCTTATCAACGTCTGCATTTACTTCTCCCTAGGGCTTCTGTACACACACACACACGCTCTCACACACCTCCAGACTATAGTCCACACGCGCGCACCTCTGTTCAGCCCCTCTTATCCAGAGTCTTGATCTGAACACATTAGTGGGTTTTGTGTTGCTCAGTCGTATGTCTTCTGTCTCAATTCCAGCCCCTAGCTGAACTTTTAAGATAGAAAAGGGGCTAACTATTTTTCCTTCCCACTAAGGTACTTTAAACTTCTGTTTCTGGCAGTCAACAACGCTATGTTTAGTCCAGTCGACTTGGACAGCGTGTTACCCTTATTAAAGCAGGCCTCTAAACTAAATTTTTCTCCTTTTTATATTAGGTATTTCGTCTGTTACTCCTTTTTTTGAATTTTCTTCAACTATACTTAAACTCAGCTGGAAAATCGCATGAATTTAGGTGCTAACTCTTCTGGAGACCTCTGTCTCCTCTCAGGCCTCGTTCCTTTCAGACCCCTGCGCTTTGCCAGGCTCTGTTCACTTTAGACGTCTCTATATCCTTTGCGCGAAGAATTAGACCGTCTCTTAACAATTCCTTCTCCGGGATATAAGCGGTGTTCTACGCGTATAATCTGCAGATAGAATTAGCCTCACAATTTTTCCTCTTGCGTGCCAACTTCTTCCTCAGAGTTATTTCTACGTTCACCTTATTTAGATTATACCCAAAGATAGAAATACTCCCTTTAATCGATTTCTTCCCTGACATACAGACTACACCATATTTAGAATGTGCTTCCAGATAAAATCTCTAAATTCCCCTAGAAGACACAAGCGGTGTTTTTCTTAGCCTGCATTCAATGGACAGAAATGATTTATAAATAGTCCCTAATAAAATCCTCTAGGTTCTTTTGAGGTGAGGTTTTTAGAGTGGTCTCTTTCTACCTGATGCCCCCCCCAAGCTGCACCACAGACACCTAACCGCTCAAAAGTAAAAAGTGAAAAGGTCTCACCTCGATGGTCTTCAGCGCCTGGGATGCTTTCTCCGGGTGGTCAGGCAGAAAGAGAGTCACTCGTTCCACAGGTCCTCTCCTGGCTGCTGGCTCGCCAATTGTAGTGTCAAAACTGACCCCTCAGTCTTTGCCACTATTTGTATGGAATAAGTTGTGAGCAACACCAGATTTCCATGCCATAGAGTCTTTATTGTTTCACAACCAACACAACAAACGACCCGAGCAGAGTATACCCCAAGCTCTACTAACATTTGAACAGTAGACATAAGCTTTTATACAGGTTTGATATCAGTAAAGTAATAACTTTACTGATATCATTGTGCAAGGCTCCGGCCTGATGTCATTTCGGCCTGGCCTTGAGCTACTCCTTGCCCGGCTCTGTCTCCTCCCGCAGACACCTGCGTTTTTATCTGGCCCTTCCTGTGTGTGTGTCTGACATTAGAATTTGTCTTTTATATTAAATGTTTAAATGAATAACTAACTGGGTCTACATAGTTTAAAACACATGACTTATAAAATATTACACCACACCTCCTCAGACAGATGTGGTGCAATGCCGCTTAAAGTTGGCACGGCAAGGCTCAAGAGATGTGTTGCACTACAACCGATGTCTGAACACTTGGTGTGGGCTAAACTCCGTGAATCTGATGTTTCTGCAGTGGGAAGTACAGTCATCATCGAACCCACTCAGTCCAAAGCCAGACCTGCTCAAATTCTAGTGGGGAGAGTTGTCACCTCATTATGGGGAGATGGCTGGGTTCCAGTCAAAATAGTCAATCCTACTGAAAAGCCACTCACCCTTAAAAAGAATGCAAAAGTTGCAGATGTGTCATCCTGTCTTTCTGTGCAGGACTTTCCTGAGCCAGATCGCATCCAATCCAGTGCACAGTTCACACAGAGCTCATCACCTTCACCTAGGTCAGAGAATGAAATATCACAAATTTTGACTGACATGGGCTTGGAGGATTTGAACCTCTCTTCTTGTGAAGTCTCCTCTGAGTGGAAGGATAAACTGCTGCAGATCATTGAGCAGTATGAGTCCATATTTTCGAGGCACAAAATGGACTGTGGTGAGGCAACAGATTTTGTACACAGAATCCGCCTAGTGGATGACAAGCCCTTCAGACTTCCATATAGGCGGGTTCCACCATGCCTTTATGATAAGCTTCGGACTGCTCTAAATGAAATGGAGGAATTGGGGATTATCCGTAAATCTCAGCGCGAGTATTCATCTCCTCTCGTCCTGGTTGTCAAGCCAAGTGGTGATCTTCGCATCTGTAATGACTTCAGGTGGTTGAATGCAAGAACAGTGAAAGATGCACATCCTTTGCCTCATCAGACAGATGCTCTCGCTGCACTTGGTGGCAATGTGTTCTTTTCAACGATGGACCTCACGTCAGGATTCTATAACATCAGAATGCATGAAGACGACAAAAAAATACACAGCATTTTCCTCCCCATTTGGCCTCCATGAATATAATAGAATGCCCCAGGGCCTGACAAACAGTCCTGCGACCTTTATGCGAATGATGATGTCCATCTTTGGTGATGAAAACTTTACAAGCCTGTTATGTTATCTAGATGACCTTATGGTCTATGCGCCATCTGAACAGATTGCACTTGAGCGTCTGCAGATGGTTTTCTCACGTCTTGCTGCCAACAACTTGAAGCTCTCACCTAAGAAGTGCTACTTCCTTCGCCGGTCTGTTAAGTTCTTAGGACACATCATATGTGGAGATGGTGTTAAGACAGACCCGAGTAAAGTGCAAGCTATAAATGATGTGCAGGAAGCCGATCTGATGGAATCTGATATGGTGACACCAAGTGCTAAGAAAATCAGATCTTTCTTGGGGATGGTTCTCTACTACCACCATTTCATTGAGGGATGTTCTGCTAAGGCTAAGCCACTGTTCAGCCTTGTGGCTGAGCCTGCTACACCACACAAAAGAGGTAGAGCCCATAAACCAAAATTCAAGAAGGGCGACGTTTCATTTACATTTACATTTACATTTAGTCATTTAGCAGACGCTTTTATCCAAAGCGACTTACAAGTGAGGATAACAATGGAAGCAACTTTAACAACACAAGGTACAAAAAGCATAAGTGCACAAAAACTAGTCAGTTTAAACCCAGCACAGTATACGATGCTAAGGATAAGAGAAATTTTTTTTTTTTTTTTTTTTTTTTTGAAAGGAATCGATAGAAAGGAAGTAGGGCTCAGTGTTTGTCAGTCAGGTGTTGACGGAAGAGATGTGTTTTCAGGTGTTTTTTAAAGATGGCTACAGAGTCTGCTGATCTTGTAGCAGCGGGTAGATCATTCCACCAATGTGGAACAGATCCAGAGAAGGTACGTGAGAGTGATTTTGTACCTTTTGGGACGGTACCACCAGACATTGTTCATTTGCAGAGCGCAGGGATCTGGTAGGAACGTAGGTCTGTATTAGTGAGTGGAGGTATGGGGGTGCAGAACCAGAGGTGGTTTTGTAGGCCAAGAGCATAGCTTTGAACTTGATGCGGGGCGTCAACCGGGAGCCAGTGTAACCTAATGAATAGAGGAGATACGTGCGCTCTCTTTGGTTCATTAAAGACCACTCTTGCTGCTGCATTCTGGATCAGCTGCAGAGGTTTGGTTGTGCAGGCGGGAGTCCAGCCAGTAGGGCATTGCAATAGTCCAGTTTGGACAAGATAAGAGCCTGGACTAGAATTTGCGTGGAGTGCTCTGATAGGAAAGGTCTAATTTTTCTAATGTTGTAGAGGATGAATCTACAGGACCGGGTGGTGCTGGCGACATGACTTGTGAAGTCTAGCTGATCATCAATTACCACTCCCAGATTTCTGGCAGTGCTGGACGGTGTAATGGTTGATGGGCCTAGTTGAATGAGAGGTTGTGGTGGGTCTTTGGATGGGCCGGAATCACAAGCAGTTCTGTTTTGCAAGGTTCAGCTGCAGGTGATGCTCCTTCATCCAAAGTGAGATGTCGCTCAGACATGCCGAGAGGCGAGCAGAGACCGTCGGATCGTCAGGATGAAATGACAGGTGGAGTTGAGTGTCATCTGCATAGCAGTGATAGGAAAAGCCATGCTTCTGGATGACAGAGCCAAGGGATGTCATGTATATGGAAAGAGTAGCGGTCCGAGCACTGAGCCCTGTGGCACCCCTGTATTGAGATGTTGGGACTCAGAGACCTCATTTCTCCAGGATACTCTGAATGATCTATCCGAGAGGTAAGACTTGAACCATTGCAACGCCATTCCAGAGACACCCATCGCCCTGAGAGAGGACAGGAGGATGTGATGATTAACAGTGTCAAAAGCAGCAGACAGATCCAGTAAGATGAGTACAGATGACTTGGATGTTGCCTTTGCCAGTCTCAGAGCTTCGATGACTGAGAGCAGGGCAGTTTCGGTGGAATGACCGCTCTTGAACCCAGACTGGTTCTGGTCCAGGAGGTTGTTCCGTGTGAGAAAGGATGAGAGCTGAGTAAACACAACCCGCTCCAGAGCTTTGGCAATGAAGGGAAGGAGGGAAACCGGTCTGTAGTTTTCAAGCAGAGTAGGGTTAAGAGTGGGTTTCTTCAGTAGTGGTGTGATGCGGGCCTCTTTGAAAGCTGTGGGGAAGGACCCAGTGGAAAGAGATGAGTTGATGATGTGGGTGAGAGCAGGCACGACAGATGGAGAGATGGCCTGAAGGAGATGTGTGGGGATGGGATCCAGCGGGCAGGTAGTAGGGTGGTTAGAACTAATGACCTTGGAAACGTCTGCTTCAGTTAGAGGAGAGAAGGAAGTGAGCAAACACATATCAGGGGTCTGAATGAGCTCGACAGGTGGTGGCGCAGAGAACTGACTGCTGATGGCGGTCGTTTTCTTTACAAAGAAAGACGCGAAATCATCAGCTGTTAGATCCGATGAAGGTGGGGAGCAGGCGGACAAAGGAGGGCGGAAAAGGTTCTAAAGAGAGTGCGCGAGTCAGGTGAGTTGATTAACCTAGAATGGTAGTAGACAGTTTTTGCAGAGGTGACATCAGCGGAGAAAGTAGAGAGGAGAGACTGGTAGATAGAGAGGTTAGCAGGATCTTTAGACTTGCGCCATTTTCTCTCAGCTGACCGGAGGCTGGCGCGGTGCTCGCGTAGAACATCGGATAACCAGGGGGCAGACGAGGATGTACGGGCTGGTCTAGATGTAAGGGGGCATAAGTTGTCCAAGCAGGATGTAAGCGTGGAGCACAGAGTGTCGGTGGCAGTGTTTGTGTTTAAAAGAGAGAGCTCCTCAGAGGAGGGGAGCGCAGAAGAGACAGCAGAGGAAAAACGGGAGGGACTGAGTGTACGCAGTTTGCGTCGGAAAGTGACCAGCGGTAAAACAATTGCAGTGTCTGGAGAATTTAGGTCAAGGTCGAGAGTAATGAAGAAATGATCGGAAGTGTGCAGTGGCGTGACCTGAGTGTGGAGGGTGGAGCAGTATCTTATGTAGATAAGATCTAGTTGGTTACCAGACTTGTGGGTTGCCGATGTGGAAACCTGCTTGATCAAACTTGTTTCACAGACGCTCACACTTGTTTCACAGTCTGGACGGATAATAATCCGTTAACATACATCTTAACTAAGCCTAGGTTGGATGCATGTGAACAGAGATGGGTCTCAAAACTCGCAGCATACAGTTTTGATCTGCGCTATGTGCCTGGCCCAAAGAATGTGGTTGCAGACGCACTAAGCAGGGAGCCATTTGTACAGTCATGCATAGGCCATCGTCTTGTAAGTGAACCTTATGCCTCATTGCTGAACCAAGTGGGTGGAATGGTGGATGATATGGTACAAGATGCATTTAGATATACTGCTGCTAACTGCCAGTTAGTTGTTAATCAGTCCAAAGATGATGCTGTTGTCACCCCGCCCCCCCCTCAGGGGTCCCTCTCCCTGCAGGAAGTTTCAGCTGTGCTAGAAGCGCATGACTCCAGTGGTGTTAGCCGAGTGAGAGGCACAGGACCAGTTACTCCTCAGCTTGTCAGTATCGAACAGAATGCCTCCCTACCGAGGAGTGAACTAGTTAATCTTCAGGAACAGGATGACGTCTTGGGCAGGGTTCTCTTTTACATCCAGCGTCATAGGAGGCCCACTAGACGTGAACGTGCCAGTAAGTCTCGTGGGGTGATGAAAATGTTGAGACATTGGGCCAAGCTCTCCATCAAAAATGGTATGTTGTACAAAGTAAAGAAAGACAGACAAATGAACATGGCAATCCACCAGTTTGTTGTTCCAGACTCCTCAAGGCCCAGGTTCTTTCTGGCCTCCACGATTCAGCTGGTCATCAGGGACAGGCTCGTACACTCTCTCTCGCCAGGCAGAGGTTCTTCTGGACAGGGATGGAACATGACATCATCAGCCATGTGAGGAACTGCTTTCGCTGTGTGGTTGGGAAGACCCCAGAGCCCAATGACCGTGCTCCTCTTGAAAGCATTTGCACCTCTGAACCGATGGAGCTTGTGTGTATCGACTTTTGGACTGCTGAGCAGTCGGACAAGAAGTGTGTAGATGTTCTGGTTGTTACGGATCACTTTTCAAAGCTGTCTCATGCATTCCCCTGCAAGAATCAGTCAGCGAAGCAGGTGGCCCGTCGTCTGTGGAATGACTTCTTTTGCATATATGGTTTCCCAAAGCGCATCCATTCGGACCAGGGAGCCAATTTTGAGAGCCGACTCATTAAAGAGCTCCTGGAGATGGCTGGTATCCAGAAATCACATACCACACCATACCATCCTATGGGAAATGGAGTTGTCGAGCGATACAACAGGACTCTTGGGAACATGATAAGGTCCCTGCCTGCCCATTCCAAAGCCAGGTGGCCACAGATGCTTCAGATGCTGACATTCTGCTATAATTGCACTGAGCATGAGACAACAGGTTTTGCACCCTTCTTTCTAATGTTTGGGAGGATTCCACGTCTACCTGTTGATGTTTTGTTCCAGCACACCCTCCTCAGCGATGCTGTTGTTAGCCATCGTGAATTTGTCTCTAACTTGAAAGCGTGACTTGTCTGAAGCTGCACGCATTGCCTGTGAAAACAGTCGGACGGAGCAGGCTCGACAGGCAAAGAACTACAACCGCAAAGCAAAAGGGTCTCCCCTCGCTGTTGGTGACAGAGTGTTGCTTGCAAATCGTGGTGAGAAAGGGAGGAGGAAAATAGCAGACAAGTGGGAATCCACAGTTTATGAAGTTAAGTCTGTGAACCCTGGAATCAACGTGTACCGTATCAGTGACCCAGTGACATCCAGAGAAAACGTTGTTCACAGAAACCTCCTACTCCCGGTGAATTTCCTCCCAGCAGGAGGTCACGACATTTTGGAGTCAAGCTGCTCATCTGATAGTGGTAGTGCACAGAGTGTCCCTGTGGTTCCTGTTGACGTGCAGGACAGTGAGACAAAGACACTTGAGTGGTTACTGCAAATGGGTAAGACTAATAATGAGGATGCTACAGACGGCCATTCCAATTGCTCACCTGTTGTAGCTGTGAGTGCCTCTTTCCCAGAGACTGGAGTGAATAAAGTCCCGCATGCTATGAGTGGGATTTCACAAACATCTGTTCCATCAATATCTGCTCAGCAACCACTTTCCCCTAGACCCTCTGTTGAATGTGTGGTGTCCGAGGTAGAACCCTCCCCGTCCTCAGTGGAAAGAGCTCATTGTGTCCCCTCCCTTGACCATGCTAGTGATGCACAGCCAGGTGCATCAGCACAGGACCATGTAGTTTGTTTCTTTTGTGAGGAACATGCTTTCTGGATAGATTGCTTGTGTATGTATATGTCTTAAGAGTGTTCGCACTAGTTTATTTGAAGTATTTGACAAGAATATGCTAAGGAGCAATGTTTACAATATGAGAGGTGTACACGGCATCTTTTGTGTCTTTGTTGGTATGGGGCTTAGCTACCCCCTTACTGACTTTCTCCCAGGTGGAGAGTTTCTAACTGACTTGAAATGCAATTGCTCCTACTGCAAAACAACTGTTTGGTATCTAATAATAAGAAATGTTTTTTTTTGTACCAAATTTAGCAGGATTTAAGGGGGGTGTATGTAACATAGTTAAAAAGGTTCAGGTTAAATCCTACTAAATGTGAGTATGGTGCCACCTACTGTCACAAAGTGTACCTGCAGCGAATGCTAGTAATGACGAGGATTATGGGTAATCCTCAAAGCAACGGAGGATTTCCCTTGAGGTAACGCTGCCTATGAATGTCCGTGGACTAAACAGTGTTAACTCACTTGAAAAGCATGTAAAAGTTAAGCTAGATTTCTTTTGGTTGTATAAGGTGTTGTTGATTAATTTCGCCATGTTTTTTTTATATAAAGTCAACCATCTGGTTATGTGTTTTATAGCCGATAAAAAGTCTTGCTAGCTAACTCTAATATGATGCCGTCTTTCCAGACAGAGCATGCGCTGTTTATCCACATGAGATGACTACTCAACACTGTTTTCCCTTTTGTCATAAATGCAGGTATGTTACCATAAGTTGATATAAATTGTTGTAATGTTTGAACATATGATTGAGGTATTTTATGCTGTTTGTCTGCCTCCAAAATGTTGAATTGTAACGAAGTTACATGATTGTTTACACATAACTGACTGTTAACATAAAATGGAAAGGTAACTGTAGGAAATCTGTGTAATTACATTTTGTGTTGTTTTCCTCCTTGCAAGATTAAGAGGGATAATTTGTTTTGTGTTTTGTTGTGTTTTAATTATTTTGTTTATGTGAGTTTAAATCCACTATACGATCAATATGTCAAACTGTATTTTAATTTTGTGTAGAGCTTTAAGAGTAGTACATATGGGTAATCCTAAAAGCAACGGAGGATTTCCCTTGAGACAGAGCATGCGCTGTTTATCCACATGAGATGACTACTCAACACTGTTTTCCCTTTTGTCATAAATGCAGATGTGAATAAACCTGCTGTTACCACAAACCTGACGGTGTCCGAGAGAGTATATCAGGTATAACATGCCACCTAATTTATTGACTAACCACCATAGCTACTACCCGTGTGAATAATTATCAGTTTCAATGATTTTTATGCATCATTACTTTTCTGTGCAGTTACAGAAAAACAAAAAACCTTCATTGCCAAGCTGCCCTCTTGGTTACGTCACTATCAGGGACTCCAGGCCATATTGAAAAAAGGTCAAAACAAAAGCATCTTGACTTAGTTTTCAAGGTGAAGATGTTTTGTCTCAAATTCTAAGATACTTTATCAATTCTGAGTTCAACTGGTAAGAGAGCTGAGCTTATATCTCTAGAGGGAGGAGTTTCCCCTGAAACCAAACCTGATGGACCAGGCTGTTCTGGTCTCATGGTTGTTAGCTCTGAAAGGGAAGTGTGACTCCTGATGTGAGAGTTATTAAGGCTCAGGAGAGTCATTGGTGTCACTGCTCCATTCATGTTTTTGTTGTTCTAGAAGAAAACTGTTTTGATTTAGGTTTCAAAACACTGTTATAAATACTAGGCAACATGAATCTGAGGCCCCCTCCTCTATTCAAAGAGGGCCTTTTCACTGCTGCTCATTCACTGTCCTTGTGTCAGCAGCACCCTCTGGGTGCTGCTCTACTTCAGGTAAATTTGACTTTTACATGACTATCTACATTTTTATTTAAATACATCTACAGTTATTGTAATAATTAGCTGTCTATAATAATAATAGATATCCTTGTAATTATAAACTGTATGTTTAGAAATAAAAAAATTATAATTTTGAAATATCTTTTCTATTTGATATCTATATTAGTATATGTTGTTAATAATAGGGCTGCAACAACTCTGATTAATTGATAATAATTAATAATCAATTAATCGCCTTTTGGAAAAAAAAATATTGTCAGATTAATTGATTATTGAACTTGAAATAATAGTTAGTTGCTGCCCTAGTTAATAATAGTTTTCTTCTCCTAATAAATAGAAACAATGATGCATACTTTTTTTTTTTAACAAACTGGTTATTAAGATATTATAGTCACAGAAGCATTTTGCATTTTTCCATTTTTGAGATGGAATAAATATGTGTTTAACCAGTTTTGTTTTTTGTTTATCAGTTTTTTTACCATAGCAACTGCAGGTCATAGACCTCAGGAGCAACCTGCAAGGTCAAGAAACCCTTCCATCTTTGCACTACTTTATCATTCCATATTAATAAGAGACAGAAGTGTAAGAGACAAAACAATGTGTTTTTATGATTTCTGATCCTTTTCCATAATAATATCTTTTAAGTATTAGATTAGTTAATTTCTTTGGTACAGCGTTAGCCAAAGCAGAGATGCTTGTACCAGATTATAGCTTAACAGCTAATTTCCATCCATAGTCCTATAGTGTACATGTTTTTCAGTGGTAGGAAAAACCAGAGGAAACCTACAGATTTAACTTTCTGAAGAGTGCAGATGCTCTTCTGCTTGCTCATGCCAACTTTACTTTAATTTTTAGTTTTTTACACCTTTAGCCAATAATTTTATAATAAACCTTTTACATTTTTACTTTCTTTTCGTGTGTTTACTTTTTTTTACTTTTAAAAAAACACATTGGACCTGAGAAAGAGAATCTATGCCAAAAGTGAAGGACAGAGATATCCTGCTGCTTGGACACGGTGCTATCAGAGACATAAGCAACAGTAGATGTGTTACATGCAGCTTTCCAAGTGCTACGGTCACTGATATAACAGCACTCCTCCCCCAAAGTCCAAACACACAGGAATTAAACAGTGGTGCAGTTGACACCAGGAAGGGGGAATCAGAAGTTTGGCTGCTTGCACTAAATACATGGCTGTCCAAGGCCTGCGAGACAAGAGGAGTTAACTTTAACTTGTTTTGGCAACGTGTAGATCTGTTCAAAGGAAAGGGCCCACATCTAAACAGGGGAGGGGTCAGAAGGCTAATGGATAATCACCTGCACTCCCTGAGACACCTAAATGGTTCTGGGCACCCTCTTGAACAAAGAAAGAGTCCTCTGAGAAGCCATCAGCCACTGAATGAAAAAAGCACTCCTGCCTCATCAGCCAAGGACCCTCCTCTGACTGTACCACCATCAACACCTCCACCACTGAAATGGACCCCCCCAATAGGACCCTGGACCCCCCCAGTAACATCAACTTCTTCTGCGGACCTCACCATCTCTGTCCCATCCCCGGATTCAGCAATGGGATTTCCAGATCACCTGGAAATTTTGTTAAAATCTGGAATTAAGATGATACTGCTTACACCAGGTCACGGGTTCTATCATCATCCCTAAAAACTGAAAATGCATTCCCGTATTGAATTCACTTCATCGAATTTCACATTTGTACCCAAAATACGGAAAAATAATGAGTATGTATCATTCAAAATGGAGTTCAGGTTTTCTTCTTTATATCTAGTTCTTTACAAACCACTCCAACAATTACTGAAATGCTTTCGGTTATCTGCACAGAATTTCAAAAAGTAGTCCTCACAGGGGATTTTAATGTGCATGTGGATAATGTTTGTGACAGGAATGTCAAATAACTTTCTACTACTTGATACTTTTGGTCTTTGGCAGCATGTACTAGGACAAAAGTTAAAAGAAAGAAGGCTCGATTAGAAGCAGAGGTGTAAAGTACTTGAGTAAATGTACTTTGTTACTGTACTTAAGTATTTTTTGGCTACTTTGTACTTGTACTGAGTATCAAAAATACAAGCAACTTTTACTCTCTACTCAACTACATTTTTGATTGAAACTTTTTACTCTTTACTCCACTAAATTTGAACTGACACTTACCGTTTCTCTCTACATTGTGTTTGTGCACGTCAAGTCAACTTTGTCTGCCGTGGCTTATTTCTTGGGTGTAAGAGGCGATATTGCCATCTGCAGGCTATTGAAGGTACTGGATGCTATGTGCCTACATGTGTTACTCCGTTGTGAACGTGAATTAGCAGCCTGCCGAACACCAGGTGTTTCACATAAATTAGCGATGGCTGCAGCCACTAATGAAGCATGCAGTACCAGGACTGTTGATAATTTGAATATTTGAAAGAAATGTTTTCATTTTCTATCCACTGGATAAATGCTTAACATGACGTGAATATGCATCAGGGAAGAATTTAGCGTGCAAGGGAAAATTGCGAGGAACCAAAAGCTATTTCTATCCAATGGGCATATCGTAAAAAACATTGCTTATATTCCAAGGAATAAATTAAAAAGTTATTTCTATCCACTGTGAGGAAATAAAGGCTA
The DNA here is from genome assembly GCA_024416835.2 of Perccottus glenii. NCBI lineage: Eukaryota > Metazoa > Chordata > Actinopteri > Gobiiformes > Odontobutidae > Perccottus > Perccottus glenii. Next base: position 9,565,153 of record CM044547.2, on the reverse strand, counting down.
TCTCTATCCATAGATTATAGTAAAAAAAACGCTGTTTATATCCCACGGAAGAAATTTGGGTAAAAGAAGAACGGTCTAATTCTTCTCGGAAGAATACAGAGGCATTTGAAAATAAGAAATACAGAATCTGGCAAAGCGTGCAGGGGTCTGAGGGAACGAGGCCAGAATAGAAGATAAGATTCTTTAAAGAGAGTACCTGAGTTCATGCTATTTTCCAGCTTGAAACTCAAGCGACAAGAAAATTAAATAAAAAACAAACAAATTAATTAAAGTCAGTCAGGATCAGTTTAAACCTATATAAAGCAGCTCAGACTGTGACTGGAGGAACTCAACACAGAAAGGTCAATGGAAGCAGCTTCAGACCAGGTGGCTTTGTCTTTCAGAACAATTAGAAAGCTTTGCAGAGGAATAATGTGGAATTTATTTTATTAATGTGCATAAAGACGCCAAGAGAAGATGGAAAAATCTCCAAAAGGCATCAAATGACAGATTAGACATAGTTATAATAAGTCAAAAAAGTTAGATTTTATTTCCATCATTTACACTTTCAAAATAATAGAAAACAAGAAAATGGTGTCTGCAAAAGTTTGGGCACCCTGCAGAGTTAATACCTTGTACTGCCCCCTTTGGCAAGTATCACAGCTTGTAAACGCTTTTTGTAACTAGCCAAGAGTCTTTCAATTCTTGTTTGAGGTATCTTTGCCCATTCTTCCTTACAAAAGTCTTCCAGTTCTTTGAGATTTCTGGGCTGTCTGTCACACACTTGTAGCGTATGAGAGTATGTTCATAAACATATATCAGATTAATTTTAATAATTTTAATAATTAACTTTGATATTAATATTGATTTATTATAATTAATTTCAGATTAGAAAGGGGCACCACTTTGTTTAAGACCAGTCCAAAGAAACTGTTTAATCTAGTCTCATTAATCTTAAAGGAAGAGAATTCTTCTGGTTTTCGAACATTTCTTAATATAAACAGAGAAACATTAATGTCTTTTATGGGATTTTATTAAAAATTACACAAATGAATAATGGTGAATAAAATGGGAACATGGAAAGGATTAACACAACAAGGGATAAACACAGGGCGAAACACAGGAATAAACATTTGCTTTCACAGGGTTTGTGAAACAAAGGAAGTATTGATTATTGGACTCCGTTATTACCGAGGGGCTTTTAGGGAGCTTTTAACTTAGATGACGGCTTCTGGGCCAAGGCTCTAATGTTTAGACAGTACAATTATGACGCCAACTTATGTGTCACGTTTAGACTCACCCTGGGGGTCGTGATTGGTACCAGATCTTAGCGATCTTGGGTTAATACTTGCTTGGAGAAAGCTAGGTTTGGTCAAGCTAACTGGTTTTAGCAGGAAAAAATGGTTTCAAAATAAAATGAAGTTAATTTCCGTCTGCGGCCGAAGGGACGAAACTAGTTTGACCAGCTGATTAGAGAGAAGGAAAACTTTAGAGTAACATATATTATTATATTTATGGCACACACTCACCTTTTATAGTAATAACCATCTGTATATTTATATTCATTGTACATATTACCTGTAAATCCTGTACATCTCCATATCCTGCACGTATGCAACCATTGTATATATCCTGCACTTTACTGCTATTGCACTTCTGGTTAGACCTAAACTGCATTTCGTTGCCTTGTACCTGTACTTGTGTAATGACATTAAAGTTGAATCTAATCTAATCTAAACAAGCTAAACTTGCTGGCTTTGAAGTACAAAGAAAGTTTACTCGTTTACAGGAGGTCCGAAGCTTGTAATGGTTGCATTAACGGCTTGATTCCCTTGTATAACCAGTGGCAACTCAGCTGCTGTAAACAATTCTTCAGTTATGTGCTTCCTGCTAGATACATGATCAATGCTTTAATGTCCCCAAGAGCTCCCCAGCCATTTTTTCTCTAAAGAAAAAATGAATTTATGCGCACCTTGTGATAAATCAGGGAAGTCCATTAGCCAAACCAACCATGTCTGTAAATGACCAAGGAATATACTGTGGCTCATTGCGGCCTTTTGTCAGTATGGGAAACATTCCTGTTCCTAAGTCTTCATTCTCAGGAGGGGGAGGGGTTGTTAACTGCCGGCTGTGAAGTCTCATCCCCTCCTTCCCAGTATCATATTTTACTCTTCTTCTTTATTTTTCTCTGCTAGTGTTTTTTCAAGCAGATTTATTCTCTTTTCGGCTCGTCTCTGCAGCTCGTCTGCAGCCTCTTCCCCTGCTTCTTTGATGGTTTTAGGTTTTACGACATGTGATTTAGCGCTTAAGGCTATAAATTCTTCAGATAAGTTTGCCTTCAGTCTCTCTCTTTAACTCTGTTCTTTCTCTGATAATTTTTTAATTCCATAATCTTCTCCTTTTCCTCTAAGTATTCTTCTATAGTCCTCTGGACTATGTGAAGTCTGGTTTGATTCATAGAATGAAACTTTCGGGTTTTGTCTTAAAGAATGGCCATCTTCAGAGGAATTCTCCTCCTCACTCTCATTTTTTTGGTTCAGAAATCTCTTTGCGACTGTTAGTTGCTTGTAGTCACGTCTATCTTGTCGGGACTGACTTCCCTTTTGTTCATTTAATTTTTCATATTCCTTTCTTTTAATTCTCTTAGTGTCACGGGTGTCTCTTGGCTTTTTATGATGTAAGCGCGCTTTCACATATTCTCCCTCCTCATCACTCTGATCGGAGGTGCTGTCTCCTGAGAGAGAGGCGCTGTCGGAGTCGCTGTCATGGCCTCTGCCTAGAGTTCCCCGTCTTGGTTTAGTTAAAGCTAGTTTAAATTTACCAGTTATTTCACCGTCCATTTTCTCAGATATTTCTTTTAATAGGGTATTGCCCAGCAATTTCGGCGTAAAGTGGACACCCACATTCTAAGGAAGTGTCTACCCCACTGTCACTGGTCATGCTGTTTCCCATCTCTCTCTCACACACACACACACACACACACATACACACACACACACACACACACACACACACACACACACACACACACGTATATATTTATATATATATATATAAGGTGAATTCTGATTGGCTAGTTTAAATAGCAACTCAAGGGTCATTGCAGGTCAACTCTTGAAACAGTTAATTGTGTGTTTTGTAAGAAAAAAGATCATCTTTATGACAACTTGTCAATATACAAAATGAGAACAATGTCCTAAAGTTTGTATTTTATTTATTTAAAAAATAATTGATGGCTGTAATCTACATCAGTGTGTTGTGATGTGTACCCTGTGTGTTGTACAGTAGGTTTTGGCTCCTAAGACCACTGTAATTATGAAATATTACCCATTAATGGAGAAAGGTGAGTATGTCGTTAACTGTGTCTTATAACAAACAAGGAGCATTTTCATGACAACATGTGTCAATTTACAAAATGAGAACAATGTCCTAAAGTTTTAATTTTATTTATTTAAAAAAATAATTAATGGCTGTAATGTACATCAGTGTGTTTTAGAACTGCAAAGTGAGTGTAAAGCAAGAATTTTGCTTGTAGTTGAGCAGAATTGGTTCAGTGGTTGCTGCATGAGTTATGTACAAAATTAAACTGTCAACAGGACACAGATGTAGTCTTGTAACATAAAACAAGAATCTACTGGTGAATGAATGGCCTGATGTGTTCACTCATGCAGCCAGTCGAGGATCAGTCCTTTTCCTCGAAAAGACTTGCGCTTGACGCCGTAGTCAAACAGAAGCTCCTTGCACAAAAGAATGTCTCACTTTGCCTGGAAGAGAATGACATCCCTCTGTCCTTCAGGGAAGTTCATCATGCAGTGGACCAGCCTCAGGTTTGCTCTCTTGGAGGAATGGTTGATCTTCCGGCCCATAGTGTTTTCTGTTGGGTGACACCCACAAGGGAAAGTCTCAGCGTCCACACAGAGGTCCCGACCAGCATAGTGGAAAAAGAAAAGGTAGCCCATGTCACCCTTGATGGACTTGATCAACTTCCGGCCCTCTGCTCCTGTCATTACCTTGCCATGGTAATCACAAACGATGGAGCCCATGGCAAAAGCTTTGGTGGCAACAACTCCTGTGGTCAAAAGAAGGTGCAATTAGGATTCACTCCAGGAATAAAAATATCTGGTCACAAGACAAAAATGGTATGTATTTCTATGTGTTATGTTTACATACCTTGTCATTTTGCACCAAAGTCCTTGAGGGCCAGGCCTGTCCACTTTTGGTTCTGGACCATAGTGATGATCCTTGGATCCGACTCCACCTGCACCCTAGTGACGGGTTTCCACTTAGCCACTAGGTCCTGGGGTCGAGGACAGTTGCCAGTCCAACCCTCTTTTTGGATCAGCAGTGACACCTTGCTGACAGTCGGGGGGCGCCTTGAACACTGGGCTGTCAAAGACAGTTGTAAAATTAATAATCTTTATAATATTCTAAAAATGTGAATTATGTTACTTTGATTATAGAGATATGTATTCATTTTTAAATAATAATAAAGCACATCAACTCATACAAGAGGTGCTCCTCCCGTTTGGCAAACTGCACAGACCTCCACCTGTCATAGAACACTCTGTCAGGTGGAAACCCTGCAGCAGTCCGCTTCTTTTTCGTGGGCGGGCTGCTGCTCGCCGTCGCTGGAAACTGCAGGAGAAACACACCAAAGTCCCTGTCATCCTGGTCAGCTGCGCCTCTGCCTCTTTTCTGTTTCCGACTTCTGCTCTCGTTGACCGGCTCATCAGAAGAAGAGCTGAAAATTTGAGAAGATTTCATGTTCAAAATCTGACAAAAAATTTAGACAGACCTGGGAAGTAGCTGACAAACAGAAAATATATGAATGTTGTGTGTTTCGATGATGACACATACCATGGCATAGTACTTTGGGCTCTTCTGGCTTGCTGGCTCGAAAAGCTTGGCAAATTGTACCTGCAATGAATTAAAAATCTCAGATTCATTCATTCATTCATTTTCTACCGCTTAGTCCCGTTAGGGGTCGCGGGTGACTGGAGCCTATCGCAGCAGCTTTGGGCCTGAGGCGGGGTACACCCTGGACAGTGGCCAGTTAGTCGCAGGGCAAAATCTCAGATTAATCCTCAATTATAGAACTACTTATTACCTACTTATTACTTATACTTACCAAACACCCACATCCTAAGGAAGTGTCTACCCCACTGTCACTGGTCATTAGGGATGGGTATCGTTAAGGTTTTAACGGTATTACTACTCTTACCGATACTGCTTAACGCTCCGGTATTTTAACGGTATTCTTATCGGTACTTTGTGTTGTGTGTGTTTTTTTAAGAACAAGTTAAAACAGAATTAACATTTCTTTATTTTTTTTAATTAATAAAACAATTATTTGTAGTGCAAGAAACAGCCATGTTTGAACAAATAGCTATTATAGACGGTTTCAACGGCAACAACATAAACAAACGTTACTGCGCATGCGCGGCTTTTTGGACCTAACTTAACTTCCGGTAGAGTTCCGCGAATAATAACAACAACAGCGAACTCCATCTAGAGTAGATTTCTAATAATAAGCTAAATAAATAGCAAGTAAATTAGGTAGCAAGTAGGTAAAACGATGTCTAGTCAGTATTTTTTGGGGTTACCAGTAGATGAAAAGAACCGTTATTTGGCCAAACTTAAATGCGACAAAGTTACACTACCAGACCCGTTCAACAAAATGTTGAGGCAAGAATGTTTTTCTGCAGACCTGTCTGATTTACCGGAGGTCAGTCAGGTACACATCTTTGAATACCTAGTCGAGAAGGAATGTGTATATTACAAGAGAGGCGTTCAAGGCATATCGCAGCTTGGATGCGTATAACTATTTTCATTCCGGAAAAGTTAAACAGATTCTAACCTATAAGAATGGAAATACCTGTGTTGTTTACGGGGAAATTGAAGCGGGTCAGACGCTTTCAAAGAGCTACTCCGCCTGGATCGCTTGCAGGAAGTCCGCGAAGTCCAGAGTGGGCATTGTACCTGCATGGCAGGGTAAGTATGGTTGTCTAACTAAACAATACAGCTAACGTTACGTTTTACAGTAGCATTTAGATAACCCATTTAAATAAAATGTCTATCTGGATCTGTGCAGCAATGGAGAGGTGTGTAGTCATGTGGGTACGATTTTGGTTGCTGTGGAGCAGTGTGTCCAGGATGGACTCCAGAGTGGCCCATCTGTCACTTCAAAACCAAGTGTTTGGTCACGGGTGACTAAGAAGGGGAGCTTTTTTTGCAATGATTATATTTAATACATTAAATAATTATTGGTATTTTGCACAACATTACATATATCATGGCTATTTTCCTTAATAATTATTTTTATAATGTATATTTATGTACAATGTTAATTTCAAATATTCTTTTAGGCTGATCCACAACCAGTAGCACAGTGCAATTTCTTGAAACCTGGCAAAAAGATCAAGCACCCATCTCCCCTCTGCCTTCCCCCTCTAAATCCAGATGGGTCACCAAAAAAGCTTTTTAAAGCCCTGAAAGTAAGTTATATTTAATATATATCTAACAAATCAACCAGTAGGTCTAATGTAAAAGATTCAGTACGATATATATGGCAGTGTAGGTAATGTCTTTTCACCATTTCCTTTAGGAAGTTGTGCCAGACTGCGCTCTCTTTTCTGTCATGTGTGACAGCAGTGAGACAGACACAGCCTCTGAGTCAGGTAGTCAGGATTTCACCAGCAGTCAGGGAGAACAGGGTGCTCAGGGAGTGGAATTCAGTTTGTTCAGCAGCTTAGCTCAGCCCCACAGTGAACATGGTAGTGCTCTGAGCTGTCCTAAGTGCACAATATTTTATGATGCCTTCATTAAACTGAACCCAGATCAAGTGGTTGAGCTAGAGAGAAACACAAGGAAACAGAGCATAGAACCACTCTGGCATGATGCACGCAAGCTGCGCATAACAGCAAGCACAGCCAGCAAAGTGCCTCAGCGTGAGACAACTGACCCGGTTAAGTTTTTCAATGAACACCTCTACCCATAGTTCCAGAGCAGTGTGGCCACAAGGTATGGGAAAGAAAGTGAGGGACTTGCAAAGGAGCAGATTAGGGAGAGGGGCTGCATAGTGATGGACAGAGGGTTGGTGGTATGTCCCGGAGACCCATGGCTGGCAGCGAGCCCTGATGGTATCACTGATAACAAGCTGCTAGAAATAAAATGCCCCATAACACTCAGTGCTTGCACATCCCTTCTTGATGCACTCAGTACAACAAACCAAGACATCAGAGTGGAGGGTGGGCAGTACATTTTGAACCCAAAAGGCCCCAGAGGTTACTATAGGCAGGTACAGTTAGGGATGCACTGTCTTGGGCTGAAAACATCCTGTCTTGTTATTTGGACCCCAATACAGCACCTGGAGCTTGATGTGTCTTATGACAAGGGATTTGTCAATAGATATATGCAAAGGCTACGTAGCTTTTACTTTAAACACATGCTGCCAAAACTTGTGGATGAATTTGTAGAGGAAGACTGCAGTTGAGTGACAATTACATGATTATGGTTTCAAAAGCAGCTCAGTAGTGCTGATCTAAAATCAGTCCAGCAAGAAAAAGGGTGTTTTCTAAAAAAATAAATCTTTCACTTTTTACATTATATAAATAAATTAAAAACAGCAGAAATCGTATTCTATAGTACTTTATTCATCAGTCAATAAATCAGTTAATCAGTGTTTGTTAGTGTTCATTACTAAGTAGTATATAATTTCATTTTTTATTTACAATCCATGTGATACAAGTGCAACATTAGAAATATTATATGCATGTTTTAGACATTTTAAAATATGTAATAAAAAAGTGATCTCGTATCAAATTAAGTTGTGGTTCAGTCTTGCTTTATTTTGGTACAAGTGGTTTCCCCAAATTTGAAAGTGCTGCACAAACAATTATTATTTTATCTATTGTGCAAAGACTGTTATCATTTCGCCGTTTGACCATACTGACTGGCAGGGTGTTCCGCAGAATTCTGAATGACTTCAATTTTCCTATGGCCCTTTCCACATGGATTCTCACTCGTGACATTTTTCTAGAGTGTGTCACCTCTAATCCTGTCAATTGTTTTCTTCCTTTTGTAGATGCTGGTACATGAAGACGAACACATTTGTTGGCAAAATATTCAGGAAAATTGAATCCTCTATCAGCCATTACATGGTCTCCTTGTTCAAGAAGGTCAATCAATCCAGAATTTTTTGTAATAACTTTGTCGCTAGCACGACCACCCCAGACTTTTGACAAAAATGTAATAGTCCCTGTTGGACTAATACCAACAAGGAACTTCACAGTATTATGGGATTTGTAGTGGGAGTATGTGATTGCTCGTGCTTGTAAACTAGTTGGCTTCTCAGTGAACACTTCAGTACAGTCTATTATACATCTAACTTTATTGAAACCTGTAGTCTTGAAGAGGGTGGGGAGATTTCTTCTGATTTCTTTTCTGGATGGCCACCGGCATTCTTTAGCCATCACCGAGCCATTCATGAAAGATGTTTGAGACAGTTCCACAACTCACTTTGAATCGAAAAGCTACGTCTTGATGAGTTAAGCCTAGACGAAGCTTCATCAGGACCACAAGAAACTGCTTGGGAAGGGTAAGTATGGTTGATGATGCATTCCATATTGATGTCAAGTAAGTGAGGAGGGTGAAAAACACAGAAGTAGATGGTAGACCAGTGTAAAAATGAGTGTGCTTGTCATCGGGACATCACATGCTCCGCGCGGACAGAACAACAGATGGATCCGGTAAGACAAGGGGAGGCGGATTGTGTATTTATATTAACAAAGCTTGGTGCACAAACTCCGCTGTTGTTGGGAGCCATTGTTCAGCTAACCTAGAGTTTCTCATGGTTAAATGTAGACCGTTCTATCTGCCGCGGGAGTTCACCTCCACCATTATAACTGCAGCTTATATTCCCCCGGACGCTGATGCCAAGCTTGCTATGAAAGAACTTTATGCAGCCATCAGTAAACAACAGACTATTCACCCGGAAGCAGCGTTTATTGTTGCGGGTGACTTTAATCACTCTAACTTAAAGACTGTGCTACCCAAATTTCATCAGAATGTTTCCTGTCACACCAGAGGAACAAAACCCTAGACCATGTCTACACAAACATGGCTGGAGCTTACGTGGCGACACCCCTCCCCCACCTGGGACAATCAGATCACATATCTCTGTTCCTCACTCCCAAATATACACCCTCATCAACCGTGTGAAGCCATCAGTGAAGACCATCAAGGTGTGGCCTGCGGGGTAGATTTCACACTCCAGGAAAAATTTCTACACACAGACTGGAGTATGTTTGCTTCCCAAGCCACCAGTGGTGCTCACACAGACATTGACTGCTACACCTCCTCTGTATTGGATTATATTAATACCACCATTGACAGTGTTACAACCCAGAAACAGATCACCACATACCCAAACCAGAAGCCATGGATGAATCAGGAAGTGCGACTCCTGTTGAAGACACGCAATACTGCCTTCAGATCAGGAGACGCACAAGCCTACAGCACATCCAGAGCAAACCTGAAGAGGGGCATCAAAAGGCCAAGCACTGCTACAAGCTGAAGATAGAGGACACTTCTCCAACTCTGACCCTCGACGCATGTGGCAGGGCATCCAGGCCATCAGTGACTACAAACCCACCCACTCCACCCCTGCAGCCACCGATGTCAACTTCCTGAATGAGCTAAATGACTTTTATGCTCGCTTTGAAAGAGACAACAGAGAAACTGCAACAAAGCTCAAACCCTCAGTTGACCACCCCCCATTCACACTCTCATCCACTGATGTCTGCAAGGCACTGAGCCAGATCAGCACACACAAGGCTGCTGGACCAGACAACATCCCTGGTCGTGTTCTCAGGGCATGTGCGGAGCAGCTCGCTGGGGTTTTTACAGACATTTTCAACCTGTCTCTTGCCCAAGCAGCTGTACCAACATGCTTCAAATGCACTTCCATTGTGCCAGTGCCAAAACACTCTAGTCCAAGGTGCCCCAACGACTACCGCCCTGTAGCACTCACACCCATCATCATGAAGTGCTTTGAGCGGCTGATCCTGGAACACCTAAAGACACCATACCACCCACATTGGACCCGCATCAGTTTGCTTACCGCAGCAATAGGAGCACAGAGGATGCAGTTGCTATGGCACTGCACTCTGTGCTCACCCACCTGGACAATAAGAACTCTTATGCACGTATGCTGTTTGTTGACTTCAGCTCAGCATTCAACACTATCATCCCGACCAAGTTAATAGCCAAACTTGAAGACTTGGGCATCAATACCTCACTCTGCAACTGGATTCTGGACTTCCTGACCAACAGACCCCAGAATGTCCGATCTGGATCCACCTGCTCCACATCCATCACACTTAACACTGGTGTACCACAGGGCTGTGTGCTAAGCCCATTTCTCTACTCCTCTTCACCTCTGACTGCAAGCCTGTGTTTGGATCCAACGCCATCGTCAAGTTTGCAGGCGACACTACAGTGATTGGTCTCATCAGCAACAACGATGAGACTGCCTACAGGAAGAGATCCAGCACCTGTCCACATGGTGCAACGAAAATAACCTGCTCCTCAACACCACCAAAACGAAGGAGCTCATCGTGGACTTCAGGAAAGAGTCTAGAGGCACACGACACCATCCACATCAATGGAATGGACGTCGGCGTGTCTCCAGCTTCAAGTTCCTGGGGACCCACATCTCGGCTGACATGACCTGGACAACCAACACCTCCAGCCTGGTCAAGAAGGCTCACCAGCGCCTCTTCTTCCTGAGGACACTGAGGAAGAACCAGCTCTCCTCGGCCATCCTGGTGAACTTCTACCGCTGCGCGATAGAAAGCATCCTGACGAACTGTGTCACAGTGTGGTATGGGTGCTGCTCTGTCGCGAGCGCAAGGCATTGCAGCGGGTGGTGAAAACTGCCCAACGCATCACAGGGACTCCACTTCCTGCCATCGAAAACATCCAGAGGAAACGCTGTCGTCGAGCTCGCAGCTTCCTTAAGGACTCCTTCCACCCAGCCCACAGACTGTTCTCCCTCCTCCCCTCCGGCAGGCGTTTCAGGAGCCTCCGGACTAGAACCAACAGACTAAAGAACAGTTTCTTCCCCAGAGCTGTGTCTTTAATGAACTCTAACCCTTGCTGACCCCACACCTCTCACAGACTCCTCTCTCACCCCCACCATGCCACTCCCTCACAGACTCTCCTCTCACCCCCACCATCCCACTACCCTCATAGACTCTTCTACCCCCACCACCATCCCACTCCCCTCACAGACTCTCCTCTCATCCCCACCATCCCACCATCCCTGCACTACTGCACCTTTGCTACCAACCGTTTACATTTCACTGTTTGCACTACCTTAAATCTACTGCTTACCTTAAGCTAACAATTAAGCTACAATTGTATACACCTACCTGTAAAATTCTGTTCATAGTCAGAGACATCTGTATATCACGTGTGTGTGTGTGTGTGTGTGTGTGTGTGTGTGTGTGTGTGTGTGTGTGTGTGTGTGTGTGTGTGTGTATATGTATGTGTGTGTGTGTGTGTGTGTGAGTATGTATGTGTGTATGTGAGTGTGTGTGTGTGTGTGTGCTTGTGTGTGAGTGCGTGTGTGTGAGTGTATGTATGTGTACGTGTGCATGTGAGTGAGTGTGTGTATGTGAGTATGTGTGCATGTGAGTGTGTGTGTGTTTGTGTGTGTGAGTATGCAGCGTATGTGTATGTGTGTATGTGAGTGAGTGTGTGTGTATGTGTGTATGTGAGTGTCTGTGTGTATAGCTCTCCCGGTTTAATTCCTGTGAGTATGTGTGTATGGTGGTGTGTGTAGTGTGTGTATGTGTGTGTGTGTGTGTGTGTATGTGTGTGTGTGTGAATGAGTGTGTGTATAGCTCTCCCGGTCTAATTCCCCTGGGTGTATGTGTGTATGTCAGTGTGTGTATGTGTGTATGGTTGTGTGTGTATGTGAGTATGTGAATGTCTGTGTGTACAGCTCTCCCGGTTTAATTCCCCTGCGTGTATGTGTGTATGGTTGTGTGTGTATGTGTGTATGGTTGTGTGTGTATGTGTGTGTGTATGTGAGTGAGTGTGTGTATGTGTGCGGCGCGATGCGTGTGTATCACATTACATTTAGAGTACATATTCAACTGTAAATGCTGTTTATAGAAAAGAGACACCTGTAATTATATTTATGGCACACACTCACCTTTTTATAGTAATACCATCTGTATATTTATATTCATTGTACATATTACCTGTAAATCCTGTACATCTCCATATCCTGCACGTACGCAACCATTGTATATATCCTGCACTTTACTGCTATTGCACTTCTGGTTAGACCTAAACTGCATTTCGTTGCCTTGTACCTGTACTTGTGTAATGACAATAAAGTTGAATCTAATCTAATCTAATCTAATCATTTAAAATAAAATCAGACAGACTGACAAACATATGATCTTGTATTTGTTTTTCTTGAGATTCCAGTTTCTTCTCCAGTGAAGCCATTTTTCTTTTTAATTCAATGTTTTCATTCTGTAGCTGGTCAATATCTGCCATTGACATATCTGTACCCACAGCAGTGCATTCTTCTTCAGGGTCAGTCTGTGTGACCTCTAAGGAAGGTGAATCCATGGGCTCAACTACAGATGATCTCCTCTGACTCCTCTGGTATCGCTCCAACTTCCGTGAACCATCAGTGGTGTTTTTGTATGTGAATATTGATGGAACATAATCAGGATGGCATGGGTCCACTGATGGTGCACCTAAAATAAAACAAGTGATAGGAACAGTTAGTGTTGACAGTATTGCACCTTGCTGAGCATCATACATCCTTTGCATAATCCATCAATTTTCTGGTTAAATGCACATTTTGTGTAAAGAAATTATTATATGATATTGCTTAAAAATGATTAAACATATTAGTATCCTACTATTACAATGAAATGAGATATATCAAATGTATTTGTAGCACTTCTCACAATTCACATTGTTACAAAGCACCTTTACAAATAAAATGTATCAGTGATAGTGTAGTAAATTTATCAATGAAAATGTTGTAAAAGTCCTAATTTAGTAATTCATTTAAAGCTTCATAAGAAAAGCTATGCATTATTGTATGTGTTATGTCCCCAGGGAGCAAGCCAAAGGCGGCTGGTAAATACTTGTGTTTTTTGTACAGCATTGATGGAAAACCATTGTGGCTCTTATGTTTGAAAAATATCTGTCGCTTATCATGAGTTTGTTAGCCTACCTGTAACGAAGTGTGTGTTACAGATCCTTGAATTCATGCTTGGCAGCCAAGCCTCTCTTCGCACAGCGGTAATCCATTCTTGCCGTCTCGTCTGGTCTTTAGGAAACCGAAACATTTTTATTTTTGACAACGCGTTTGTTCCAGATGTCAGATTGCATCCCACAGCACAACAAGCTGAGCCCAATTTCGATCTACTCATCACCTTAACTTTAACTGCGTTTGTAGTCGGTGCCATATTAGCTATTAGCGAGGCCACTGACCCATAAATAATGACAATATAATAATATATAATTATAATATAATAATAATAATGATATATTATAATTGTTATGAGTATATATAACTGACTATATAACTATATATGAGTCTGATCGATAAACAAACACAGACCGGAAATTAACTTAGGTCCAGACGCGTGACCATGGCAACTAGAGTTGTGACGTTCGCGAACGAACCGATTCTTTTGAACGGCTCACAAACATGAACGATGGGAGCCGAGTCGCGGCTGGAGGGGAGCCGTTCTTTCTGTCGTTCTTTTTTCCTATGCGTGTCTCACACAGATGCACACAAATGAGCTCCTCCGCGAGACAGAACAGTTATAGGGAGGCGCGCAGCGCAGGCCGACCCTTTATAGCGTGATATTAGTTATTAGTTGTGCACGCATCCTTCACGTGAGTACTTCATTGCAGCCCACTTTGTTATTGTTCATTGACTTAAAGGGGCTGATGTCCTATTTGCAAAGTTTACAGTAGTAATAGTATGTAGACATTTCCATTTTATTTATTCTATTTTATCTACTTTAAATATTTTTTGTTTTCTATCAAAATGTTCTTGTGTGATAATGTTCTTGTGTGGAAGTGTTTGTAGTAAAAGCTGTTTTGCACATAAATTCATTGCAGCCGGCTTTGTTTTTGATGTTTATTTGTGAGTAGGTATTGTATGAATAACATAAGTCAACGTAGCTTTACACACACACACACACACACACACACACACACACACACACACACACACACACACACACACACACACACACACACACATTGTACTAAATGTAAATCCAAAATAGTGATGTCACTGTCTAAGCAGAGGGATTTGTGCAACCCTATGGAATATAGTCCAAACATGACAAATGAGGTAATAATCAATATTTCAGAATAATTCAAACTCAGATATTGGTGTGTGATATCTGAATTTTAATTATTTGACAACAAATCTCACACCATCATTCCTCCCAGTGATTATTTCTAGGATAAACTGAGATGCCCCAAAGCTATGGAGTTAGTTTTGTGTCTTTATTACATGCGAGAAAATAAAAGATCCGAGAGAAAAAAAAATCTGAGAGAAAAAGAGTTTGAGAGAAAAAAAGATCTGAGAGAAAAAAAGTTTGAGAGAAAAAAAGATCTGAGAGAAAAAAAAAAAGATCTGAGAGAAAAAAAAAAGTTTGAGAGAAAGTGTTTTCACATAGAACATAAAAAAATATACATTTGAAATTTTTAAAATTATTTCTGAGAAAAAAAATCTCTCTCAAAATACTTTGAAAAAACTCTCAAATATATTTTTGCTATCAGTGTGAAAATATTTTCTTTTAAAAAAAGTGTTTCTCTCAAACGCTTTTCTTTGCTCTTGATTCAATTTCTTTCTCGTGTCAGGATTTTGCTTTCACTGTGAGAATTGTGTCAGGGGCGGGGCCGCGTTCCTATTGGCCAGTCGGGTGAGTATCGTCTTGTCTTGGTTGACAGCAGCTGTCAGACTCGCAAGATGTAGACTTGAAGGAAGCTAGTAGCTTTGCTCTGGCGGTCCTTCTAAGTGGAGGACATTTCTGTGCACACAGGGCTAGAGCCTTATCAGTTTGTGCCACTGGCTCACACCGCGGTCTCAACAACTCCCAAAGTTAAAGAGCGAAGTCTTGCAGCACAAGAGAGAATGGGGCCAGTGATAAAACGTTAGCATTGTCTAATTTAGGCTAATGCTTAGCAAATGCTAACAAAGTTTTAGAAATTGCAAACCTATGCATTTAGTTTGATTTTGGTAATTAGTGTTAATTACACACAAAACAGAGATTTCAAGTCTCCCTCTACAACTGTTAACTCTATAAACTCTTGTCTTGCAGCTCACTGGTCCTGGGAGAGAATGTGTTATAGAGATACTCAAGGTATAGCTATGAAATAACACCAGTGTCAAGTCCAGTTAATTTAATAAGTAATATGCACAAAAGACACAACTCTAACCAAATATTATATGTACATCCAGACAAAGTAGTGATAAACATTGTTTCTCATGTTGTAGGTAATGCACAGGTGTGACAGGTTGGTGAGTCGGCTGCATAAGTCCATCCAGACTTTGAGGCAGTAGCACTAAACCCCTGTGTTACAGGCTTTAACACTTGTAATGTAGTGTTACACTTATCTTCAGCTTTTTGGTGAGACGTGGTTAAACAGGGTAGTTCCAGGAAGAAGAGAGCAATGTTTTTATAAATAAGTACATTTAATGATTTACCCTCCACTTACACATACTGTACATGTGCACCAGCTCTTTCAGCGGTTATAGACACTTGTCTGCTGCAGTGTGGTCAGGTGGAGCTGGGGATACCTGGGCCAGCAGGTACAGATCATACCTCCTTGTGCTGTCCTTACAGAGGATTCCAATACTGAATTTATAAATATAGTCGGTATATAAAAATTTTAAATATGAAGAAACAGTTATACCTGAAGTTACACACAAAACAATTGTTTAAAAACATGCATTATAAAATCAGCTATACAACTCAAAATGAACATGAATCAACATAAACATTTACAAAAGAATACATGTCTAAATGACACCCTTTTCTCAAACTGCCTTTCCATAATTCTTATATTCTTTAGAGATTGTTCTTACAGTAAGCATTTTATATTGATATAATATTTTATATATACACACTTAGTTTAAATAAAAAATAAATGTCATAGTAAATTCTCATACATCATTTCAAGGCAGGTCCAAACTTTGTAAATCCTGCACAGTCAGGACAGAGGCTTTTTACTTTGTGTTTTAAAGTCACTGTCAGTTGCACTTATTGGAGCGAAGATTGTGAAATGCAAGAGACAGACTTACACAGGCTGATCATAACTTCATGAGCTGTTCATAAGTTCTTAAGAATCTTGAGTGTGTTCAACAGTGTATTAGTGTTTACATTAGTCTAAATGTAGTCAGCAAAGTAAAGCTAAGTCTCAGAAACTATAGAGCTAACTGCAGTTTTCAGAGTCTGAATCTAAGATGATAGACAGCAGCAAACTTGAAGATGAAGTATCTTCAACAGTGAAGTGACGCAGGAACAGTCACCAGGTCCTGAAAATAAAATAAACATATAAACATGATTTTATTTTTTAAATTAGATCATTTTAATGACAATAAAATGATAGATTATCACACACCTCATGTGTTCTTGTTAGAGTATTTAAAACAAGTAATTGCACTATAACAGTAAAACAAACAAAACAAACTAAAGAATGTGAATAAATGCATTACCTTCAGCAGTGGACACCTCACACTGTTTCCTCATTATTGGAGTAGAGCTAGTCCTGGGACACTCTGGCAGCTCCATCAGTGTCTGTGTCACATGACACACTCCTATTAGGCGTTCTGGCCTGGGCGGCTGCAAAAACAAGAGTTTAACAATGATTTGTTATCTTGATTATATGATGAGACCCAAACATCTGGGTCCACAACTCACAAAAACTGCACAATCCCTAAAAGATGCTCTGCCTTTGCACAATCAGCCATTTCAAACCATCAAACAATGGAATCAGATCCTAGGCAATTGGGCAACCTGGCCATTTCATACTGGACGGAGCTGCGCTCAATCTGACTTCCTGTGGGCCTGGAGGAATTGGCCATTACACACTGGCTGCCCTGTCGCTGTTCTTGTGGAGGACTTACTGACGAAATCAGGGCGAGTAGCTGCCGTGCCCTCTTCTGTGTCTCAGCTGAATTTAACTGGAAAGGGATTTTAGTTTAGATGTACAAACATATTTAAAATAACTATCTTGCTCCAATGTACTTAACTAAAAATAATTTTCAATGGTTTACCTGTGGTTGGTTCCCCATGCTGGGATTAAAAAGAAAAAATAATTACCATGACAGTACAGGCACAAACATATTTTTGGGTTGCTAATTTAAGAGTTAGTCCTAGACCTGCAATTTACCTTGTCAGCTCTAGACCTCGGCTAGATGGTAAAAATATTTAGAATAAGCCCCGTGTAGCTGAGTTTGCGAGCTATACATGCAGTGTAGCTAAGCATGTAGTGCAACAACCATACAAAGACTATTTTAAACAAAACTAGGTGGGACACTTTCAAACGGTATATCAATCACTGTCTAACGTTAGCTAGTTGTAGGGTTGCCACCTTCCATGCATACTAACGTTAGTTGAAAGTTGTACGGGAGGTTGTATGAACAAGCAGTTAACTGCTTGTTACTCTTCAGGGGTGTTTTGAGGCTAGCAAGTGCAAAGGTAGAAACTAGCTCACTACTCACTAAATAAGGCGTGAAACTATCTAAATCAAAACATTAATTTGGCATTTGATTTAAACAAAGTATAAACCAGGTGAGTTTGCAAGTTTACCTAGCATGGCTGGTTAGCTTTTCTAGCGATTAGCAAGCAAATAATATAATACACATTCATTCATGAATATGAGTGCTATTTTTTAATGTTTAATCTTCAGTGATACTGAACTTGCTCAGCCAGCTGTGTGTCATCATCTTACCCAAACATTGGAAGTGTCATATGTCCATGCGGCATCTATGCAGGTGAACCGAACAATGGTGTAATGATTCAGTTTGACTCCCAAGACAAGACGATACTCACCCGACTGGCCAATAGGAACGCGGCCCGCCCATGACACAATTCTCACAGTGAAAGCAAAATCCTGACACGAGAAAGAAATTGAATCAAGAGCAAAGAAAAGCGTTTGAGAGAAACTTTTTTTAAAAGAAAATATTTTCACACTGATAGCAAAAATATATTTGAGAGTTTTTCAAAGTATTTTGAGAGAGATTTTTCTCAGAAATAATTTTAAAAATTTCAAATGTATATTTTTATATTCTATGTGAAAACACTTTCTCTCAAACTTTTTTTCTCTCAGATCTTTTTTTCTCTCAGATCTTTTTTTCTCTCAAACTTTTTTTCTCTCAGATCTTTTTTTCTCTCAAACTTTTTTTTTTCTCTCAGATCTTTTTTTTTTTCTCACGGATCTTTTATTTATCTTTTGAACGGCTCTTTGAAAGGAACGGATCGCGAAGATCCGGATCCCCTCAAAGAGCCATAAATCCCATCACTAATGGCAACGCGTGTGCGTTCGTTGAAACCGTCTATACACACACACACACACACACACACATACATATATATATATATATATATATTAGGGCTGGGAATCGATTAAAAAAAATTAACTAATTAATTGCACATTTTCTGTAATTAATTGCAATTAATTGTGTTTTTAAAGAACTGCTATATGAACAAAAGTGCAATAACATTTGGTTTGCACTTTAAACAACACTTTAAACAAATAATGTGCTTTTTACAGCAGTTAAAGGTTAGTAGCAGTTAAAACATTTCTTGTTAATCTGAACTTAAACATTAATGTAATCAAATTAAATATTAAAACCAAAAATATTTGCCACTGACAGGGCATTAATATTTTGTTTAGTTTGTTATAGAAAAACAAGTTATGTCCAGAGCTTCAATCATAACATTATAACAATATAAACAATATAAATGTCTCTCTTGTGTTTTCATTACAGTCAGAGCATGTTAATGCAGTTCCCGCACGTTTCACACACCCTCTCCCTTTCACTTGTCAAACTCAATGGTGTATGGGTAATGTAGTCTCTGCTCTTGGTGGGACGAATTAGGAAGCGTGCATTGTGAAGGGCGCTCTGGAAAGCGGCAGAGCAGGCAAAGGATTAAAACCTCTATTAAAAATAGATGTCGAAATGAGCGTACCAGTACGCTAAAAGCACGTTCTGGGCGCACGGAGAAGTGGCGGTACTGAGTACAGGTGCGTACCGGCTCACTTAAAGCACTGGATGAGAGCGGCTCATACGTGCAGTCATTCGTTGCGATCCTAAGAATGTTCTTCAGACCGACATCTTTCACTATACTAATCGGCCGACGTTAACGCGCGATAAAATAATTGTCGGCGTTAATTCATTAATGCGTTAACGCGATAAAAACGCATTAACTTGCCCAGCCCTAATATATATATATATATATATATATATATATATACTTGAATGCACAGCACTTAAATGCACAGCACAAACTTAAGTTAGTTTAAAAAAAAATTATATATATATATATATATATATATATATATATATATATATATATATATATATATATATATATATGTCCAGAGCTTATATATATATATATATATATATATATATATATATATATATATATATATATATATATATCTGCATCAACTCTAGAGAAGTGTAACCACGTTATGCTCTCTCCGCCATCGTCACTCTTTGTATTAAGCGGAGGTTTTCATATTGTTGTGCGTGCGCCGCGCTCGTTGTGTTGTGTGTGTGTGACAGAGCGCTGTGACAGACAGCCTCCGTGGCGCGCATGAGAGATCTCGCAGATCTTACAGACAAACGTCTTAATATGACCCACATTAGAAATGTTTGGTGAGATAAAATGTGCACGATAACATATTATTAAGCGAAAATACATAGTACATTATTTTTTTCCCCTCCAGTACCGAAAACAGAACCGATAGCGTCAGATCTTATTGATACTGCGGTCTTTCATAATTTAGCCCCGGGGCCAGTTTAATACCGGGTTTCGGTACCCATCCCTACTGGTCATGCTGTTTCCCATCTCTCTCTCTCACACACACACACAAGTGTATATATATATATATATTAGTCCTGGGCAACGATTAAATATTTTAATCGCGATTAATCGCATACTTTTCTGCGATTAATCGCGATTAATCGCAGCATGCGCAAAATTCAATAATGAAATCAAAAGTAGTGTATTGTGTAATTTTATTCTTTCAAAGTTCTGCTGTATGAACAAAAGTGCAATAACATTTGGTTTGTCAAAAAAAAAAAGTGCTTTTTTACAGCAGTTAAAAGTTAGTAGCAATTAACATTTCTTGTAAATCTTAACTTAAACATTAATGTAATCAAATTAAATATAACATTAACGTATAAATAAAACATAAATAACATTAAAGTTTTGTTTAGTTTGCAAAAAAATAAATATTATTATGTCCAGAACCTTGATCATAACATTTTAACTGGCCCCTTCCGGGCAACAACATCAATCTCCTTTAAGAGACTGAGAATCTCCAAAAGTCCAAAAGAAAGTCCAAAGAAAAAAATATATATATTTCAGTGATGCAGGTTGAGTGGACAAAATTAACTGCATTTATCCATTCTTCCAACTTTACATTTACTTACTCTTCTGAACCTAGCCAGTTGCTAAGGCACACAAGGTTATTCACATTTTCAGATGATAAAGAAACTCTCTTCTTCTGTACAATATGACCAGCAAGAGAAAACAACCTTTCACAGGGTACGGATGTTGCAGGTGTGGCCAAGTACTTCTGTGCAATTGAGGCCAGCCTGCTGTGTGAGCCGGCATGTTTGGACCACCACTGTAATGGACAGGCTTCTGTACTGATGGTGGGCTCTGCTCTGTATCTACGCACAGCGTTCTCAATTGAGTCGTCCTCGTGTTCAGAATCACACTCTGATGAAGCAGCCAAAAGGGCAAACTTTCTCTTTGATGGCTTTGATGTTGTTGCTTCCACAGGTTCCTCTGCAACAACCCTCTGTTCCTTGAGTAAGTTAGTGACTGAGGCCCACACCTCACCCCTCTCAGCTCTGGGTATACACTTCAGGTCCTTGAATCTCGGGTCCAATGCGGTTGCAATCTTCAGATATGCAATGTTGGCATTTTTCTTGCGTGCCTCCAGGTCTGTTCTAAATGTAGACTTGAATTTGACCACATAGGCAGGGTCATCATCTGAGCTCTCCATCACCCGAGAGAGATGGCAAAAAGCAGGCAGAACCACAGAGCATGAAACATATTTTTCTTCACCCAGAAGTTCAGTCACATACCTGCAAAAAATTAAACCCATTTCACTCAAATGTTTTGCATTCACCTATACACACAAAAAATGTCCTCATATTCATGCTTACACACACATACAGAAACATTAATTCTCTCTCACATGCACTCAGACAAGACAGTGAGAAATATATGATGTAAAATGTACCTGCAGGGCTCCAGTAGCATTTCCAATCTCTGCAGTTTGTCCATTTCAGCTGTTGTTGGCATTGCAATCTTCGTGTTGTGTGCGGTGAGGACATCCCTCAGTGGCTGTTCGTTGCTGCGGACACTTTTTATCATGTCCAGTGTCGAATTCCATCTGGTTGGAATGTCTTGTGTAAGCGACTCCTTCTTTTGTCCAAGTTCAATTTGTTTTAGTTCTAATCCTGCAGCACTTGCTGGACTGTGCTTAAAATGGCCCACAACTTTTCTGCATTTGGCCAGGACGTTGTCAAACGCGCTGTTGTGCAGAGATACTGTGACAGAACGCTGGAGACTGTGCGCGACGCAGGGGACGTGTTCAAAAGGCAGATGTCTCGCAGCAGCGATCATATTTCTTGCACTATCTGTGCTAAGAGTGCTGACTTTATTTGAAATGTCCCACTGCTGTGCAACATGAATAAAATGTTCAGCGCACGTTTCAGCAAAATGTCTCTCTTGAGTCTTCATTACAGTCAGAGCATGTGAATGCAGTTCCCATTGTTCATCAATGTAATGCACTGTAACTCCGAGGTAATTATGGTTACCCAGCGATGTCCAGTAGTCTCCGGAAAGGGCAACAGTTGGTGCACGTTGTAACGCCGTCGCTTTTATAGTCCTCTCCTTTTCATACAATTCGTGTATTTTTCTTGCGATGGTGCGTCTTGGCGGAGGCTCATCGCAGTCATTTGTTGCGATCCTAATAACATTCTTCAGACCGACATCTTCCACAATACTAATCGGTCTGCAGTTTGTAGCTACCCACTTCGCAATGGCATCTGTTAGCTTGTCTTTCTTTTGTTTATCTATAGTTCTCCCACATGCTGCATCCAATGTAGTCTGCCGAAGCCTTCCTCCACTGTTTGTTTGGGCGGGTGATTTGCTCGCATCAACTGTGTGCATTGCCTTTAAGTGATACTTCAGACTCGAAGTGCTCCGATGATAAGAAAATTCAGCTTTGCAGTGGTTACAAATAGCTTTAGTTCTATCAACTCCACCGTTTGGAAGAGGTTTAAAATAAAAATGTCCATTTAAGATTTCGGTACCTTTTTCCATTTTTCTGTCCGCTGATATTTTCTGTTTCGCGCTGTTGCTCTCTTAGGCACACAACAATTGCTTTCATTGGTTGAGACGCGTGATGACGCTCATCCCCAAGCAGCCGCAGTAGCCTATTGATAAACATCCCACCCTTCCTGACTGTGACCCATGGTTTGTGTTGTATTCGGTTGTATTATTACAGTCTATCTATGTGTATTCAAACGCAGTGAGCAACGGACTTTCAAAATAAAAAGTACGTTAACGCGCGATAAATTAATTGTCAACGTTAATTAATTAATTAATGCGTTAACGCGATAAAAACGCGTTAACTTGCCCAGCCCTAATATATATATATATATATATATATATATATATATATATATATATATAGGCAAGGCACGGCAAGGCAAGGCAATTTTATTTATATAGCACAATTCATACACTGGGTAACTCAAAGTGCTTTACAGGAATAAAAGACAATTTACAAGATTTATATTAAGAAACATAAGAAAAAATAAAAACATTTTAAAAAGAAGAGTGCAGATAAAAGAAAAAACAAACACTTTAGGTTGTAGTGTAGGCGGAGCTAAAGAGGAAGGTTTTTAACCTCCCCTTGAACATTGTTAAAGTTGAGGCTTGTTTTACTTCATCTGGGAGGCTGTTCCAGGTTTTTGCTGCATGAAACTTAAACGCTGCTTCACCCTGTTTAGTTCTAACTCTGGGCACGAGCAGAAGGCCTGTCCCAGATGTTCTCAGAGTCCGAGGAGGTTCATGTGAGCAGGCCGTTACAGTAATCTAACCTGCTGGAGATAAAAGCATGGATAAGTTTCTCTAAGTCTGGTTGAGACGTTATACCATTGACTCTGGAAATGTTTTTAATTTGATAAAATGCAGATGATGTAATTGACTTAATGTGACTGTGGAAATTCAAGTCTGAGTCCATGATGACCCCTAGATTTCTAACCTGATTTTTACATTTTAGAGAAAGAGACGCGAGGTGAGTGCTGACACTTTCTCTATGTTTCTGTGGTCCAAAGATGATTAGTTCAGTCTTGTTTCTGTTCAGTTGGAGAAAATTATTTTGCATCCACATGTCAATCTGTTCGATGCAGTGACACAGTGAATGGATTGGTCCATTTTCACCTGCTGTGAGTGAAATGTAAATCTGAGTGTCATCTGCATAATTATGGTATGATACGTCACAGCTGCGTATTAACTGGCCTAAAGGAAGCATGTAGAGATTAAATAATAGAGGTCCCAAGATAGACCCCTGTGGAACCCCACATGTCAGGGCCATTTGGTCTGACACACAGTTACCAACTGAAACAAAGTACTTCCTGTCTTCAAGATAGGACTGAAACCATTTAAGGGCAGTTCCAGTGATACCTATCCATTCCTCTAATCTTTGTGTCAGGATTTCATGGTCCACTGTATCAAACGCAGCACTCAAGTCCAACAGAACTAAGACAGAGACTTTGCCTGCGTCAGTGTTCATACGGATGTCATTTGTGACTTTGATAAGTGCAGTCTCAGTGCTGTGATGGGGCCTGAATCCTGACTGAAAAGGATCAAAGCAGTTGTTAAGTAATAGAAAGTCATTAAGTTGTTTTATATGCAACTTTTTTAATGACTTTCCCTAAAAATGGCAGGTTTGATATGGGCCGATAGTTGTTGAGCACTGCAGCATCCATACTGCTCTTCTTTAGGAGAGGCTTAATTACAGCAGTTTTTAAGGCCCTTGGAAATGTTCCAGACTGTAAGGAATTATTGACTATATCAGTGAGTGTGGTAACAAACTGCTTAGTACTGATTTTAGAAATCTAGTGGGTAAAACATCGAGGCAGCAGGTGGATGAACTCAGGCTGGAGACAGTTTTTTCAATTGTTTTGTCATTAATTTGTGTAAAATGTGTTAAACCAACTAAGTGCCTCCTAGGTTGCTGCAGTGTTGTTTTATGCACTTTGGACTGTATCGCATGTTTAATGCCTTGAACCTTGTCGTTGAAAAACAATGCAAACTCATTGCATTTAGTGATGGAAACTAATTCTGGAGGAAATGGAGCTGTATATATGTATATAAATATATTTATATATATATATATAAGGTGAATTCTGATTGGCTAGTTTAAATAGCAACTCAAGGGTCATTGCAGGTCAACTCTTGAAACAGTTAATTGTGTGTTTTGTAAGAAAAAAAGATCATCTTTATGACAACATGTCAATATACAAAATGAGAACAATGTCCTAAAGTTTGTATTTTATTTATGTGATGTGTACCCTGTGTGTTGTACAGTAGGTTTTGGCTCCTAAGACCACTGTAATTATGAAATATTACCCATTAATGGAGAAAGGTGAGTATGTCGTTTACTGTGTCTTATAACAAACAAGGAGCATTTTCATGACAACATGTGTCAATATACAAAATGAGAACAATGTCCTAAAGTTTTAATTTTATTTATTTAAAAAAATAATTAATGGCTGTAATGTACATCAGTGTGTTTTAGAACTGCAAAGTGAGTGTAAAGCAAGAATTTTGCTTGTAGTAGAGCAGAATTGTTCTATGACAGGTGGAGGACTGTGCAGTTTGCCAAACGGGAGGAGCACCTCTTGTGTGAGTTGATGGGCTTTATTATTATTTTAAAAATGAATACATATCTCTATAATCAAAGTAACATAATTCACATTTTTAGAATATTAAAAAGATTATTAATTTAATAATTGTTGTGTATACAGCCATGTAATATTTGAGAAAGCAAAAAAAACTGCTAACCAATAATCTGCTTTGTATATAGCTCACTGTATGTGCAATTGTGTGTTGGTTGGGATGTAAACTGTGAATTGTTTTTGTAAGAGAAATATATGAGTAAGAATGTATGTATGTATGTATGTACTGTCATAGTAAGTGTAACCACTTTACAATAAACTATGTAAAATTGGTTAAGACTATTAGTAAACAGCATCACATGGGGAGAATCTTAGCCTGGTCTCATCACCCCACTACCTACTTGGTCTTTTAGGATTCTAGATCCACATCGCCATCCGGTGGACAGGTATTCGTTTGCAGGCTCTGGTTGTTTATCCAAACACATAAACTAACCTGAACACATATAAACCTTCAAATTTAACTTAAAAAGAAAAGCAAAGAAAAAAATATGTTTCCTTTAAATCTGTGTAAAACATTTCTTATTACAATATGATTTTAGATATTATCATTGTGCTGAAAATGAGAAAAATGGTTATAAAATGGCAGGGTTTACAGTTTTATCAGGATATCAACACAAAAAAAATATGGTTGAAAAGTGGTCAAGCTTGTGCAGGACATTTTGTGTCACAGCCGTGGACACGTTTGCAGACTAAAGCGTTGACAAGGAAAATGAGAGGGAGCTCACCCTTTAATCCAAAAATGTTACCCAAAACCATTGGGTGAAAATATGAAAAACATATTCTCAACTTACATTTCTTAGAGACTAACGGGATATCAAATGAAGTGAATGCATACACATTTTTTAAATCCCTGGAAAATAAAAGCAGTGGGGGCAGCAACATTTGCAACGCGTGCATGCAGCATATGTGCTGACCACTTTTGGACAAAATTGAAAAAAAAAAAAAATCAATAAAAGTGCAACATATGAGAGACTGAACAGTTGACAGATGTAGGTCAATGAGGGTAAACAAAGAAAAGTGGTCAAAATGGCTGTGCATATAAATGATCTGATATGCTGCAAGTGTGTAGCAGCAGTGCTGCAGGGTGCTACCACCCTGAAGCGTATACAGTGCCTTGGGAAAGTATTCGGCCCTCTTGAACTTTGCGACCTTTTGCCTAATTTCAGGCTTCAAACATAAAGAGATGAAACTGAAATTTTTTTGTGAAGAATCAACAATAAGTGGGACACAATCATGAAGTGGAACAAAATATTTCACAAATAAAAAACTGAAAAATTGGGCGTGCAATATTATTCAGCCCCTTTACTTTCAGTGCAGCAAACTCTCTCCAGAAGTTCAGTGAGGATCTCTGAATGATCCAATGTTGACCTAAATGACTAATGATGATAAATGGAATCCACCTGTGTGCAACTTAGCAGCAGAAGCCTACAGAACTGTGTGAGTGTATGTAATTCTTGTCTCTTTGAGCTTATTGTGCCGTGTTATTGCTGAGAAACCGCGCAGTGTTTTACTACGACCCTGTCACGTGGTGCACAGACGTCTACTCTCACCTGCAGCGGGCTGGTTTCGTTTGAGTTGTTTGTGGCCGTCTGGAGGCGTGACCCGCTGAATTCAATTATTTAAATAGACAGGTATTTAAGTAAGAGTAACCACCACGTCAGCTGTCATCGCGTGAAGACCGAAGAGAGTAAAGACCACCGACTCTACCTGCACGCGACTCCACCTAACAGGGACACACCGACAGAGGATCTGAGTATTGCACTTCTTTTTTTAGTACTAATTGTTTGCACTTATAATTTATTATTTCTACTTTTACTTTCTTCTTGCATATTTTCCTCTTCGGCTCTTAAATGTGTTTTCAAATTACTACTGTCATTTCAACACGGACATTATCATCTGTTTCACGCAAAAGGCGACGCAACCATAATAATCTGCATGTTGTCAATAACTGCCCCTTCTACTCTCCCAATAGGCTTGTGGAACTGCCAGTCTGCTGTGAACAAAGCTGATTTCATTACAGCTTTTGTTCAACATTCTGGTCTTTCAGTTGTAGCACTTACAGAAACATGGATCAAACCAGAGGACTCTGCCACTCCCGCCGCCCTCTCCCATAATCACACTTTCTCCCACAGTCCTCGCCTCACTGGAAGGGGCGGAGGGACCGGACTACTTATTCATACCGACTGGAAGTTCAAACAGCTATCACCCTTGTGTGACAACAGCTCCTTCAAGTTCCATGCTGTTCCATGCTGTTGCCCCCAGGTCCGCTTGGACATTTCTTGGAGGAGTTGGATGCACTTCTTTCATCCTTCCCTGAGGATGGTACTCCTCTGGTGGTATTAGGAGACTTCAACATCCACCTTGAAAAGCCACAGGCTGCAAACTTCAATAACCTGACTGGATCATTTGACCTCAAGCGGGTTTCCACATCGGCAACCCACAAGTCTGGTAAACAACTAGATCTTATCTACGTAAGATACTGCTCCACTCGGCACATTCATGTCACGCCACTGCACACTTCTGATCATTTCTTCATTACTCTCGACCTTGACCTAACTTCTCCAGACACTGCAATTGTTTTACCTCTGGTCACTTTCCGACGCAACCTGCGTAC
The DNA here is from genome assembly GCA_024416835.2 of Perccottus glenii. Taxonomy (NCBI): domain Eukaryota; kingdom Metazoa; phylum Chordata; class Actinopteri; order Gobiiformes; family Odontobutidae; genus Perccottus; species Perccottus glenii. Next base: position 9,537,275 of record CM044547.2, on the reverse strand, counting down.
ACTCAGTCCCTCCCGCTTTTCCTCTGCCATCTCTTCTGCACTCCCCTCTTCTGAGGAGCTCTCTCTTTTAAACACAAACAACGCCACCGACACTCTGTGCTCCACGCTTACATCCTGCTTCCTGCTTGGACAACTTATGCCCTCATCTAGACCAGCCCGTACATCCTCGTCTGCCCCCTGGTTATCCGATGTTCTACGCGAGCACCGCACCAGCCTCCGGTCAGCTGAGAGAAAATGGCGCAAGTCAAAAGATCCTACTAACTCTGTATCTACCAGTCTCTCCTCTCTACTTTCTCCGCTGATGTCACCTCTGCAAAAACTGTTTACTACCATTCTAGGTTAATGTCATAATAATTGTATATTAGATATTATGCTCTCACCTTTGCTCCAGTTTATATGCTTATCCACAAACAAGTATGACTTAATGTCTTTAGCTATATCTCCTATTGGCGCCATGCTAATCCAAACGAGACAAAGACATCACTTTGCACTACATCTAATCATTGTTCAGGGACAAGCTGTCTTGTATACTTAGTGGTAGGGATGCACCGATACCGATACTGGTATCGGCCTCGATACCACATTTTCGAAAGTACTCGTACTCGTTAAAAGTCCCCCGATACCGGGGCCGATACCACGGTCTGAGAAATGTCTATGTTTGAGCGGCGTGTAAGGGGTTAATCACAGTCGCCGAGTGCCCGCCCCAGCCCCGGCTGCAGGCTGCAGCTCAGAGCGGGGAGAACGAAGGAAAGACGAGACATGTCAGCCGTGTGGAACTATTTCAAAGTGAATGAAGACAAAACAAAACAAAGGCGGACTGCAAATTGTGCTCAGCTAAATTGTCCAGAGGAGGCTCAAAAGGTAGCGCATTTAACACAAGTAATTTAATCAAGCACCTAAAATCCCAACACGACGAGTATAAAGAGTTTACCCACGCTTCTAAACCAACACAACCACACCGAGCAAACTCTTGCAAGGCGAGAAAATGTCCAGAGACAATCCACGTGCTGTGAAAATAACACAGGCAATCATCGAGTACATTGCATTGAGTGACCAGCCACTTTCGGAGGTAGAAAATGTGGGATTCATGCGTCTCCTCCATGTTATGATGTCCCAAGCCGCCGCTACATGACTGACACGGAGCTGCCTAAACTACGACTCCGTGAAAAACACATCCACAGCCTACTGCAAGCCTCCTCTTCGTTTAGTTTCACCACGGATATTTGGACAAGCAGTGTTGGCCCTGTGCCTTGTTTTTTTGTTAAATTATATGACTAAAGCTGTTACCTGTAAATTTAAATCATGTTTTTTATTAAGTACTCGGTATCGGTATCGGCGAGTACTGAAATGCAAGTACTCGTACTCGTACTCGTTTTCCAAAAAAGTGGTATCGGTGCATGCCTACTTAGTGGTATATACATGTAAACCTATACGAATCTATGACTGACACGTCAGCTCATTACACGTCCATCCACGACCCTGGAGCTGAGAGGCGGGCATAATGTACACCTATAAAAGCTTCATGTGTTGTAAACATGTTAAGCAAATCACCATGTGACTTGGTTCATTCTTGCAAGAATTAAACCGGTCTTTCATTCCTAAATTTACCATGCACGGTCTCCGTTGTCTCGTTTGTGATCCAAACCTACTACCTATACTAATTATTTTAACAGTTAATCAACTCACCTGACACTCTCTTTAAAACCTTTTCTGCCCTCCTTTGTCCGCCTGCTCCCCCACCTTCATCTGATCTAACAGCTGATGATTTTGCATGTTTCTTTGTAAAGAAAACAACTGCCATCAGCAGTCAGTTCTCTGCGCCACCTCCTGTCGAGCTCATTCAGACCCCTGATATGTGTTTGCTCCCTTCTTTCTCTCTTCTAACTGAAGCAGATGTTTCTAAACACCCTACTACCTGTCCACTGGATCCCATCCCCACACATCTCCTTCAACAGGCCATCAACCATTCTCCATCTGTCGTGCCTGCTCTCACCCACATCATCAACTCATCTCTCTCCACTGGGTCATTCCCGACAGCTTTCAAAGAGGCCCGCATCACACCACTATTGAAGAAACCCACTCTTAACCCTACACTGCTAGAAAACTACAGACCGGTTTCCCTCCTTCCCTTCATTGCCAAAGCTCTGGAGCGAGTTGTGTTTACTCAGCTCTCATCCTTTCTCACACAGAACAACCTCCTGGACCAGAACCAGTCTGGGTTCAGAGCGGACATTCCACGAAACTGCAGTGCTCTCAGTCATCAAGCCCTGAGACTGGCAAAGGTAACATCCAAGTCATCTGTACTCATCTTACTGGATCTGTCTGCTGCTTTTGACACTGTTAATCATCACATACTCCACCGGTTCTCTGCTCGCGTCTCGGCATGTCTGAGTGACATCTCACTTTGGATGAAGGACCATCACCTGCAGCTGAACCTTGCAAAAAAAGAACTGCTTGTGATTCCGGCCAATCCAAAGACCCACCACAACCTCTCCATTCATCTAGGCCCATCAACCATTACACCGTCCAGCACTCCCAGAAATCTGGGAGTGGTAATTGATGATCAGCTAAACTTCACAAGTTATGTCGCCAGCACCACCCGGTCCTGTAGATTCATCCTCTACAACATTAGGAAAATTAGACCTTTCCTGTAAGTCGCTTTGGATAAAAGCGCCTGCTAAATGACTAAATGTAAATGTAAATGTAATCAAGTATCTGTATAAATGCACCTGCACTGTGATAGTCTCAGAGGTCCATTTAAAGCGCAGAGAGCATCATGAAGAACAGGGAACACACCAGGCAGGTCCGAGACACTGTTGTGGAGAAGTTTAAAGCCGGATTTGGATATAAAAAGATTTCCCAAGCTTTAAACATCACAAGGAGCACTGTGCAAGCGATAATATTGAAATGGAAGGAGTATCAGACCACTGCAAATCTACCAAGACCTGGCCGTCCTTCTAAACCTTCAGCTCATACAAGGAGAAGACTGATCAGAGATGCAGCCAAGAGGCCCATGATCACTCTGGATGAACTGCAGAGATCTACAGCTGAGGTGGGAGACTCTGTTCATAGGACAACAATCAGTTGTTTACTATTCAAATCTGACCTTTATGGAAGAGTGGCAAGAAGAAAGCCATTTCTTAAAGATATCCATAAAAAGAGTTGTTTAAAGTTTGCCACAAGCCACCTGGGAGACACACCAAACATGTGGAAGAAGGTGCTCTGGTCAGATGAAACCAAAATCAAACTTTTTGGCAACAATGCAAAATTTTATGTTTGGCGTAAAAGCAACACAGCTCATCACCCTGAACACACCATCCCCACTGTCAAACATGGTGGTGGCAGCATCATGGTTTGGGCCTGCTTTTCTTCAGCAGGGACAGGGAAGATGGTTAAAATTGATGGGAAGATGGATGGAGCCAAATACAGGACCATTCTGGAAGAAAACATGATGGAGTCTGCAAAAGACCTGAGACTGGGACGGAGATTTGTCTTCCAACAAGACAATGATCCAAAACATAAGGCAAAATCTACAATGGAATGGTTCACATATAAACATATCCAGGTGTTAGAATGGCCACATCAAAGTCCAGACCTGAATCCAATCGAGATTCTGTGGAAAGAACTGAAAACTGCTGTTCACAATTGCTCTCCATCCAACCTCACTGAGCTCGAGCTGTTTTGCAAGGAGGAATGGGCAAATATTTCAGTCTCTCGATGTGAAAAACTGATGCGACTTACAGCTGTAATCGCAGCAAAATGTGGCGCTACAAAGTATTAAGTTAAGGGGGCTGAATAATTTTGCACGCCCAATTTTTCAGTTTTTTATTTGTTAAAAAATTTTGAAATATCCAATAAATTTCGTTCCACTTAATGATTGTGTCCCACTTGTTGTTGATTCTTTAGAAAAAATTACAGTTTCATATCTTTATAGTAAGTAAGTAAGTAAGTAAATTTTATTTATATAGCACCTTTCACAGATATAAATCACAAAGTGCTTTACAAAGTGCAATAAAAGAACAATAAAACTATGAGAATACAAATTAAAACCACAAAATATTAAAAACATAAAAGCCCAATCAACTAAAAGCTTGTTTAAATAAAAGTGTCTTCAGCTGCTTTTAAAAGAATCAACAGAAGCGCCCACTGCAGTGACAGGGGCAGGGCGTTCCAGAGTCTGGGCGACTGCTTGGAAAGACCGGTCTCCCCGAGTTTTAAAACGGGTTTTGGGGACCGTTAGAAGGTTTTGACCAGAAGACCGAAGAGCGCGGGAGGAGGAGTAAGGGGTCAGCAGGTCAGTGATGTACTGGGGGGCCTGTCCATGCAGAGCTCTAAAAGTCAAGACTAAAATTTTAAAATCAATTCTGAATTTGACTGGAAGCCTATGTAATGAGGATAAAACCGGGAAATGTGAGCCCTTCTGTTGGTTCCAGTTAAAAGCCTGGCTGCAGCATTTTGCACCATTTGTAGTCGACTCAGAGACAATTTGTTCAAACAAGTAAAAGAGAATTACAATAATCAAGACGAGAAGAAATAAAAGCATGAATAATCATCTTCAAGTCAGCTTTAGACAAAAACACTCTCAATTTAGAAATGTTTCTCAAATGATAAAACAGTTTTTGACCAACTGTCTAGAATGACTGTCCAGAGACATTGATTGGTCAAACAGAACACCAAGGTTTCTGAGGCTCGACTGGACGGAAGAACCCAGGGAACCAAGGTGTTGTTTGATTTGAGGTATTTTTGGTCTGGTGCAAAGATTAAAGTTTCAGTCTTTTTTGTATTCAGCTGTTGGTAGTTATTGTATAACCAGTTCTTTATGCAGGACAAGAAGTTCAACAAATCAAAAAGTTTATGAAACTCAGAGTCTTTAAAAGAACAGTACAATTGAATGTCATCAGCATAAAAGTGATAAGACACATTTTTAAAACCGTGAATTATTTCACCAAGAGAGGCGAATGTACAATAAAAACAAAAGAGGACCTAGCACTGAGCCTTGAGGAACTCCATATGACAGAGGGGTCATTTCAGACAGAATATTGTTAATAGAGACACAAAAAGATCTGTCACTCAGGTAAGAGGAAAACCACTTTAAAATTGATCCAGAGAAACCCGTTTCATATTGTAGACGCTTTAACAATACATTATGGTCCAGAGTATCAAAAGCAGACGATAAATCCAGTAGGATCAAGACAGAGTACTGCCCAGAGTCAGCCGCCATCATAATGTCACTTGAAATCTTCAGCAGGGCAGTCTCAGTTGAATGACATTTTCGGAAGCCTGACTGAAATTTATCTATAAAATTATTTTGATTAAGAAACACATTCAGCTGCTCCGCCACCACTCTCTCCAAGATTTTAGATAAAAAAGGCAATTTAGAGATTGGCCTGTAGTTGTTTGGTTCAAAAGAATCCAAATTGGGCTTCTTCAGAATGGGGCTGACGACCGCTTGTTTAAAAGAGCTGGGCACAGAACCAGTTAAAAGAGAAAGGTTGATCAGTTTAACAACATATGGACCAACTAAATCAAATACATTTAAAAGCAGTGAAGTTGGCATTACATCTAGAGGGCTTGATGATGGTTTCACCTTTTTTAGTAGACCCTTAATATCCTCTTCAGTGACAGGTGAGAAGGTGGACCAAGAGCACTGAGGAGATAAACCCCAAGATGTGTTTACAGATGATGGGTTTATAGAGGCTCTTATATCATGTACCTTATTCACAAAGGAATGTAAAAACCTGTTGCAGTCAGATTTTGAGTGGACTGGTACATGAGGAGCTGAAGGAGAGACAATTCTCGATATTGTGTCAAACATGACTTTAGGATTTTTCTTGTTCAGAACAACAAGATTAGAGAAATAGGCAGATCTGGCCTGTTTTATTATATCATTTAGTGACATGATGAGCTCCTTCAAGTGCAGTCTGTGGACTTCCAAACTTGTGCATTTCCACAAACGTTCTATTTTACGACAGTTTCTCCTGCAAGATAAGATTTCTTCATTTATCCAAGGGCAGGGATTTTTAGGGAAGGTGTGTTTACTTTTTAGCGGAGCAACCTTGTTTAAAACAGACAAACAGTGGTTATTAAAAGACTGCATAAAAGATTCAGGCTCACTACAGTCATCAAAAACACTGGGTTCAAATAACTCTGAAAATTTCTCCGCTGTGGATCCATTTATGATGCGTCTTTGTGACATCGGTTTGGAAGGAAGATAGTCCACATTGGAAGACAAGTTAAAAAATAGTGGTCTGTCACATTAATGTCTGTAACACTCAACTGGTCAATGTTCAGGCCTAAAGAGAAAACAAGGTCCAAAGTGTGGCCTTTTGTATGTGTAGGACCAGAGACATGCTGTTTAAAATGAAATGCTTCAGTGAGTGTTAAAAACTCAGATGCCAGATTACACGAAGCATCATCGATATGGAGGTAAAATCCCGAGTATCAGAACATTTTCGAGTTTGATAATTGAAGATAAAAATTCAGAGAAATCCTCTATAAACAAGCGACCAGGACCAGGAGGTCGGTAAATTAAAATGCAATAAAATGAGTCATTGTTGCCAACCTTAGTCATCTGCATCTCAAAGGAGTCGAAAGAGTCTGGGTTCATCAACCTGCAGCAGAAACAGTCCCGGTACACGAGTGCGAGTCCGCCTCCTCGCCGCGAGACCCGTGGTGTCCCAAACACAGAACAGTCCGGAGGGCACAGCTCGTTCAGATGAGTGTACTCCATTTCACACTGCCAGGTCTCTGTTAAAAACATAAAGTCAAGGTGTTCCTTTGAGAATAATTTGCTGAGGAAGAAGGCCTTGTTTGCAATGGAGCGAGCGTTGAGTAGAGCAATCCGAGTCGGTCGTGCCAGATCCAAGGCCGGTGCGCGCTGACCATCAGGGCAGCGAAGCGGTGACAGGACCCGGCATGTAACAGGACACATGTTTAAAGTCTTAAATGTGGCAAAAGGTTGCAAAGTTCAAGGGGGCCGAATACTTTCAATGGCTGTTTCCGGGTGAACCTCAACAGGGTCTTCTTTCCCCGCTGATTCTGCCAAGTCCGTTCCCTTGGCTGTGGTTTCGCTAGATAGTAGGTAGGGACAGTGGGAATCTCGTTCATCCATTCATGCGCGTCACTAATTAGATGACGAGGCATTTGGCTACCTTAAGAGAGTCATAGTTACTCCGCCGTTTACCGCGCTTCATTGAATTTCTTCACTTTGACATTCAGAGCACTGGGCAGAAATCACATCGCGTCAACACCCGCCGTGGACCTTCGCGATGCTTTGTTTTAATTAAACGGTCGGATTCCCCTGGTCCGCACCAGTTCTAAGTCAGCTGCTAGGTGCCAGCCAAGGCGACCCGCGCGAACGGGTCCCGACGGGAGAAGGGCCCGGAAATTTTGTTGGAAATATCAACAGGAAATCAGTGTGCTACAAACAAAGATTTTTGCTTTGGAATCTGAAAGAGGACTTCAGGAGACGATACCGATCACACAATGTGGTAAGACTGTGAATTTAAACTTGGATGATACAGTGTCATTCCCAAAACTGAGCAAAGCAACGGGAGTTCAACACAATTATGCCACCTGGCATAAACTTGGTGCCCAGCCAAAGCAGCACTGGATCAGAAAAAGGAATGCTGGTATCACAAGAGCATATGTATCATCACCAGATATCCAGCTAAAAAACAGATTCCAACCACTGACTGAGCTAAAGTTTAATGAACCAGAAAACTCTGCTGTAAACAATAAAACATGGAGTAAATAAAACCTATTCTATGAAAAACAGGAGACAGGCAAACAGAGACAGAGAATCTATGTCAAAAGTCAAGGACAGAGATATCCTGCTGCTTGGAGACGGTGCTATCAGAGACATAGGCAACAGTAGATTTGCTACATGCAGCTTTCCAAGTGCTACAGTCACTGATATAACAGCACTCCTCCCCCAAGTCATGTCCAAACACACAGGGATTAAACAGGTGATGTTACAGAGGGTCAGAAGGCTAACGGATAATCACCTGCACTCCCTGAGACACCTAAATGGTTCTGGGCACCCTCTTGAACAAAGAAAGAGTCCTCTGAGAAGCCATCAGCCACTGAATGAAAAAAGCACTCCTGCCTCACCAGCCAAGGATCCTCCTCTGACTTTTCCACCATCAACACCTCCACCACTGAAATGGATCAACATTTAAAAATCAACAGCTTCTGCGGACCTCACCATCTCTGTCACATCCCCGGATTCACCAATGGGATTTCCAGATCACCTGGAAATTTTGGTCAAATCTGGAATTGAAATGATACCCCTTACACCTAACTTGGCCAGGTCACGGGTTCTATCATCATCCCTAAAAACATCACTCCCAATACCACCCAGGAGTACCACTTCTCCACCTCAGCCAGTACTGAGAGTCCAATACACCGCTGTCAGACCCCCTCCACCTCCTCCCAGACCAGATCTAAAAGCCTTGACTAGCATCAAGGCTACTATCAGTGATTAGGACACTGAGGGCCTCTGCTGTTCCAGGACTTTTCGTCATAATAAACCACTTATCAACCTGAGGCCCTGGGAGAGCACACTCCCTCCTAGCTCCATTACTACAGTCAGAAGTCACAGATTGAAGAAGAGAATAACAGTTAGATTGTCTAATCAGACAAATCTGATTCAAATCCCCTGCAAACAGATAAAGTCAGGTCCTGCTCAAACAGACTTGAAACTTGCACTGTTCAATGTCAGGTCTTTAGGAAACACATTTTTTTTTAAATTATTGATTTTATAACTTCAAATATGCTTGATTTTATGTTTTTAACAGAAACATGGTTAGACAGCAAGACTGGAAATGCAGTCCTTATTGAATCCACTCCATCGAATTTCACATTTTTATCCAAAATGCGGGAAAACAAAAAGGGTGTGCCTTTTTTATAGATAATATTCTTATCCAGAAGCTATCATTTGGAGAGTTTTCATCATTTGAGTATGTGTCATTCAAAATGGAGTTGAGGTTTTCTCCATCTATTTTATATGTAGTCCTTTACAAACCACCCCAACAATATCATGATTTTATTAATGAGTTTTACTGAAATGCTTTCAGTTATCTGCACAGAATTTGAACAAATAGTCATATCAGGTGATTTTAATGTGCATGTGGATAATGTTTTATGACAGAAATGCCAAAGAACTTTCTACTATTCTTGATACTTTTGGTCTTTGTCAGCATGTTAATGAGCCGACCCATAACAGAGGTCACACTCTGGACCTGGTCATTACTAAAGGTGTTCATATTTCAGATGTCACTGTGATTGATGTTGCTCTATCTGATCATTCTTGTGTCTTTTTTCAACTGTCCATAATTCCAAAAGTTGCTGTTGGACCTACTGTTGTAAAAAAGAGATACATTAACAATAACACCAGGACACAGTTTATGGAGGCAATCAGGTTTGAAAATGCCTCATCAGGTCAAGTTGATGATTTGTTGAATTGTTATACTTCAGGTGTTTTAAATGTTATGGACACCATTGCTCCTGTTAAGGTTAAAGTGATCAGGACGAGGCAGAAGGCTTCATGGAGCAATGCTCACTCTGTCAGGGCACAGAAAAGGGAATGCCGAAAAGCCAAAGAAAATGGCGTAAATTGAAACTCTTAATTCATTATGAGGTATACAAAGAAAATTTGCATGTTTTCAATCAAAATTTGCAAAAAGAAAGAGAAATATTCTTCTCAGAGATCATCAACAACAATAATAACAACCTATGTCCTGTTTGCTACAGTGAACAGATTAACAAACCCTCCAGCTCCATTTCCACCAGAATTAGTTTCCACCACTAAATGCAATGAGTTTGCATTGTTTTTCAACGACAAGGTTCAAGGCATTAAACATGCGATACAGTCCAAAAGGCATAAAACAACACTGCAGCCACCTAGGAGACACTTGGTTGGTTTAACACATTTTATACCCATTAATCACAGAACAGTTGAAAAAAACTGTCTCCAGCCTGAGTTCATCCACCTGCGGCCTCGATGTTTTACCCACTAGATTTCTAAAATCAGTACTAAGCAGTTTGTTACCACAACTCACTGATATAGTCAATAATTCCTTACAGTCTGGAACATTTCCAAGGGCCTTAAAACTGCTGCCTTGGACTCTGCTCGTGCCCAGACTTAGAAATAACTAGCAGCGTTTAAGTTTAATGCAGCAAAAACCTGGAACAGCCTCTCAGATGAAGTAAAACAAGCCTCAACTTTAACAATGTTCAAGTGGAGGTTAAAAACCTTCCTCTTTAGCCCCGCCTACAACCTAAAGTGTTTTTATCTGCACTCTTCTTTTGAAATGTTTTTAATTTTTCTAATGTTTCTTAATCTAAATCTTGTAAATTGTCTTTTATTCCTGTAAAGCACTTTGAGTTACCCAGTTTATGAATTGTGATTTATAAATTTGTTTCCCTGTATCCCTGTTTGTTTCAGATTCTTCTTTAAAATGATTTGGTTTTAACAGAAATAATGTCAGTTAGCCTCAGACTCAACAGCTCTAGGTCTAGCTTCAGTAGAAGTAATGTTTTCTGTTGGACTTCCTCAGTCGTTCACATCAGTGTGGCAGAATACACAAGAACAATGCTTTCATTTACATTTTTGAACATTTGTTTCAGTTGGGTTGTTTCAGTCACTTTAGAGACTTTAGAGAAGATAGTGTGTCTTTATTGTGTGTGGGAACAGCATTAGGAACGCTCAGGGACTCCAGATCTGACCCAGGATCAGTGCAACTACCTGAGGATGAGTCTGTAGTGGAAAAGTTTGGAAAGGGTTTATGAACAGAGCAGATGGGACTAGGAAAGAGAGTTTTAAAGATTGAATGGAGGAAACATTTGCAACAAAAGAATGTTTGTTTGTGAGATCTGAATATTGACATGTTCAATTCTTATAAACATAAACACATTGTAGAGTCTGAATCTGATTCCCACGATCACTACACCTTCAAGAACAACCGCTGAGAACAGAGCTACTCTCATTTAATTATTAATTATTATTAATAATAATAATTATTATTATTAAACCCTGGCAGTCCATGAAATTGACAGTGCAGTTTTTCTAGCTACTCTACACACAGAAATCACAACTGGTGACTCTTCTTGCAATAACCTGCACATTGTGTGTGTAACAAACAATCATTCTCTTTTCATTGCAATCTGCAAAATCTGTCACAGAGAAAAGACTGAAGATTAGCAGTATAAAAGAGCTCTTACACTCAGGGACTATTCAGCAGATCTTGTGGTCAGCAACCAAAGAGCAGCTGGCTAACAGCTTGACCAAAAGAAGTTCCGGGAGTCTCCTGCATATTGATAGCGACTCCCTGATGCCTGCTAATTAGTTAAAATATCTCTGATTCTAAAGCGAGCGAGCAAGCAACAGCGAGACTGTGCTCTAGGGCAGGCCAACCCTAATATACAACGCCACTGAGGGGCGCCATTTCGCAGCTTTTTACGTGCATGTGTTTTTCTTCCTTTTGCAGCGTTGTTTTTTTTTTTCTAGTGACGAGTAAACCTGGTTCAGACTCTGATAACGCTGTTGAGGCACAGCTTCACTAATTACTTTATTTTTTATTTTTATGTGATCTAAATCTTGGCCTCAGAGAGGGTCTCTGGCCTTAATTATCAATATTTCAGCCAAAGGCCTGTAAAGAGGCTAAAGCTGCAGACAGCTTAAGCCTCAAGCAGGCAGATCAATGGGATGGGGTTTTCAGAGCAAAAGCCCCCAATTTAGGAAAGCCCCATACCATAGACATAAAAACAGTAAAGGGTGGGTTTTGAAAACAACTTTTGACCTTGATTCTTTCTGTTTTAAGATAAAAATTATAACATCTAAAATGCCCCAAAATAAAGGGAATTACATCTGTTTTGATAGATTTTTTGGGGTGAGGACACTCAGACCCCTGCTGTTCAGTCCACATATTGTGTCTGACTACACACCCAAAGATTTTAACATGTTTTTTTTTTTTTTTTTGGAGACCTTTGCTTAGCTACTGAGGCTCAGCCTCTACTTCTCTGACCTCAATATTGAAGTAGGGGTCCCCAACTAAGGATTTTAATAATTGAATGAGAATCATTAAGCCATGTCTTTAGTCGACTAATAGTTAAATTAGTTAAACAATTTCTGGTGGTATTATCCCAAAAAAGAAAAAAATCACTCTCACGTACCTTCTCTGGATCTGTTCCACATTGGTGGAATGATCTACCTGCTGCCAGTATCGGTTTTAGGCACGGGCGAACCGGGCAGCCGCCCGGGGCGTCATTTTTTCGTGACACATTGGGGCGGCACGAGCAGATTAATTTAAAAAAAAAAAAATAAAAAATTTCGCGTCTGCGTCAGCGCTTTTTCTATAACAAACTAAACAAAATATTAATGCCCTGTCAGTGGCAAATATTTTTGGTTTTAATATTTAATTTGATTACATTAATGTTTAAGTTCAGATTTACAAGAAATGTTTTAACTGCTGTAAAAAGCACATTATTTGTTTAAAGTGTTGTTTAAAGTGCAAACCAAATGTTATTGCACTTTTGTTCTGATAGCAGTTCTTTTAAAATGTATGCAGTACACAAATTTTGAATTCATTATTAAATTTTGTGTATAATGCGATTAATCGCGATTAATCACAGAACATTGTGCGATTAATCGCTATTAAACATTTTAATCGTTGCCCTGCCCTAATTTATTTATATGTTAACAAGAGAACTTTGAAATTAGCTCTAACATGAATAGGAAGCCAGTGTAATGAAGCCAGGACCGGAGTAATGTGATCAAACTTCCTGGTAAGTTAAAAGTATAGCGGCTGTATTTTGGACCATTTGTAGTCTGTGAGTACTTTTCCTTGGCAGTAGTAGTAGAGCCGATGAGTCCTCGTCTATCTGAAGGAGAAGATCGTTAGTCACTTTAACTAAAGCTGTTGCAGTGGAATAAGAGGCCCTAAATGCAGACTGAAACGGCTCGAGGAGGTCATTTTCCGATAGATATAGGGTAAGTTGTCTTAACACAACTTTTTGAAGGACTTTAGATAGAAAAGGTAAGTGACAGGACAGAAATTATTTAGGCGTCCAGGATCCAGAGTAGATTTTTTGAGCAGGGGTTCCCTTTCGAGGGAACTCAACACTGCGTCGTGAAACGACACTTTGGGGAACGAGTACCCACTATGCCACGACGACGACCCGTGCCTGCCCTAGTGTGAACCCGGATATTCAGGCACACTTAGGACGAGAGCACCCTAGCGCCAGGCGTTGCAGGGAGATGTAGACTATAGAACCTAATGAAAGTGTGTGGAGCAGCCCAGCCGGCTGCCTCACAGAACTCCTGAAGCGGGACCCCCATTTGAAGGGCCTGAGAAGAGGCCATGCCCCTAGTGGAATGCGCCCAGGGCCAAAGGTGAAGGCAATCCGCGCACCTGATAAGCCAAGGCAATAGCCCGGACGATCCAATTACTGACCGTCTGCTAGGTCGCTGGCCGACCTCTCCTAGGAGACCCGAAACACACTAACAGTTGTTCTGACTTCCTCCACTGCGAAGACTTCTGTATATAGATTTGCAGTGCCCTAACGGGGCAGAGCAGATGAAGTCTCCCCTCTTCGGCCGACACATGAGGTGGAGGATGAAACGCCAGCAATACCGTCGGCCGTGCCACGTTAGATGGCACCTTAGGCACATAGCCTGGCCTCGGACGTAAAATGGCCTTAACCCCACCGGGGGCAAACTCCAGGCAAGTTGGTGTTATAGCCAGTGCCTGGAGGTCCCCCCCCCTTTTTTAAGTGAGGTGATAGCCATGAGCAGTGCCCCTTGAACGACAGAACTCGATCTGTCGCCCACTCGAGTGGTTCGAAGGGGGCCTCAGCCAATCCTTCAAGCACCACCGCCAGATCCCAATTTGGAACCCCCGGGCGCGTTGCAGGCCTCAGCCTCCGGGTGCCACGGAGGAAACGTACGACCAATGGTGCCTCCCCAGAGGCCCCTACTTACGGGAGCGTGGAACGCCACAATGGCAGCCACGTACACCCTAAGAGTGGACGGGGTAAGCCCCGCAGTGAAGCGCTGTTGGAGGAACTCCAGGACCGAAGCCACTGGGCAGTTACTGGGTCCACCTCAAGCCCCCTGCACCAAGTGGAAAAGACATTCCACTTTAAGCCGTACAACCTCCTCGTGAAAGGAGCCCTGGAACTGAGTACGCTTTTCACTACCCCTGCCGACAGGCCAGCCTCTAGGTGCTGATCCCCCTCAGAGGCCAGACCCAGAGTTTCCACAGGCCTGGCTGGGGATGCAGTATTGTGCCCCCTGCCCGGGACAGCAGGTCCCTCCTCAAAGGGATCTGCCGTGGAAGACCTGCCAGCAGTGTTATGATGTCTGAGAGCTATACTGGCCGGCCAGTACGAGGCTACTAGAAGTAGACTGATCCCTTCCTGCCGGACCCTTCTCCAGAACTCACGGGAACAGCGCCACCGGGGGAAATGCATACAGACACAGCCTCGGCCACGCGTCTGTACCATGGCATCCAACCCCAGCGGGGCTGGAGGCGTGAGGAGAACCATAGTGGGCAGTGGGGACGCTCTCGAGACGCGCCGAACCTCTTCGCATATAGACCTCACCACCTCTGGGTGAAGTCTCCATTCCCCGGGCCTCAGCCCCTGCCTCGACAGGGTGTCTGCTCCCTGATTCTGGTCATCGGGGATGTACATCGCTCTGATAGACGATAACTTCCCTTGGGACCATAGGAGGATCTGATGCGCCAATCTGCACAGAGGGCGAGTCAGACCCCCCTGACGGTTCAGGTACGCTACCACCGACATATTGTCGGAGCGCACCAGAATGTGATAACCCCTGAGATCCGCCAGGAAGCTCCTCAGAGCCCTGAACACAGCCAACATCTCCAGGCAATTTATATGTCTGGAGCGATGATGGTCCTGCCACAGACCCTGGACAAAGCGGCCGTCCATGACCGCACCCCAGCCAGTGATGGAGGCATCTGTTGAAACGGATTTACATTTACATTACATTTACATTTATTCATTTAGCTGACGCTTTTATCCAAAGCGACTTACATTGTTCTAATGTAATTACCAGTGTTACAGACACTGGAGGCAAGGTGGGTTAAGTGTCTTGCCCAAGGACACAACGACAGTATGAATTGTGGGGAGAGCGGGAATCGAACCGCCTACCTTCCGGTTGAAGGACGACCGCTCTACCCACTGAGCTACTGCCGACCCATTTCCGGCGACATGTTGCTCCCAGTACTGGTCCTTGGGACAGAAGCCAGAGTTTCCTCCATATTGACAGGGAACGATAGCACCTGCACGTAACTCTGACACTCCGGAATGGATTCCCCCTCAGGGAAAACCCCCTGGTTTTCAGCCACCACTGCAGGGTGTCTATGTACAGCAGGCCAAAAAGGTATTACATTGGCCGCAGCTGCCATTAGACCCAACGGTCTCTGAAACCGTTTTACAGTGACGTTGCGGCCAAGTCTTATGCTGGAGACCATCGCCTGTATGGACTCGATGCGTGCGGGGGACATATGTGCCCGCATTGTCATCGAGTCCCATTCTACTCCCAGGAACGTAATTCTCTGGGAGGGCGTCAACACGCTCTTCTTCGCGTCTGAGTCTCAACCCCAAGCTCTGAATGTGGCCAAGGACGACATCTCGATGCCGAACTGCCCACTCTCGAGACTGGGCCAAAGTGAGCCAGTCGTCGATATAATTTAGTACCCGGATGCCCTGGAGTCTCAGTGGAGCCAGAAACGCATCCATGCACTTGGTGAATGTGCGAGGAGAGTGCTAGGCCGAATGGAAGCACTGATATTGAACGGCAACCCTCAGGAACTTCCTGTGAGAAGGATTTATAGGAATATGGAAGTATGCGTACTTCAGATCCATCGTGAAAAACCAGTCCTCGGACCGAATTTGATTCACGATAATAGGTATTGTCTTAGCATCTTGAACCTGAACCTCCTCAGAGACCGGTTAAAATACCTTATATCTAAAATTGGACGCAGACCTCCGTCCTTTCCATGCGCAGGACCTATGGCGACACATTCCACAGGCGTTTAC
Organism: Perccottus glenii; assembly: GCA_024416835.2. Taxonomy (NCBI): domain Eukaryota; kingdom Metazoa; phylum Chordata; class Actinopteri; order Gobiiformes; family Odontobutidae; genus Perccottus; species Perccottus glenii. Next base: position 9,521,210 of record CM044547.2, on the reverse strand, counting down.
ACGCCTGGAAAAAATCTGCCACGGGAATCAGCCTCTCGAGGCCGATCTCGGGTCTGCTTTGAAGACCGTTGTTGCCCCCCTGAAACAGCTGGCAGAGAGAAGGCGTGTACGATCCTCGATGCGCATACACCATTGCTGCCCGCCCAAAAACCCCTCGGTGTGGGCTGTGAGGCAGCTCGCGTATGCTGGAAACCGATGTGGCCCGATGAGTCACATCCACAGATGTGTCTTCTCCAAGTCCTTTAACAGGTCGGCCTGGCGTGCCTGCAATATACTGCCACAGTATGCAGCCATGCCCCAGCCCGACCTGCTGCCCCGCCCACCATGGTCGATGTACCTCTACACGGCTTGGTGGGCAGCACCGGGGTTTTTATGAAACCACATTGCTGAGCACGTCCACATCCTCAGATGCAGACAGCTCAAACATCGGACCCTCTCCCCGTTGAGTTCCCTCGAAAGGGAAGCCTAGTTTAGTGACCTCACTAATGTGCTGCTGCAGTGATAGTGTGGAGTCAAAAATGACACCAAGGTTCCTCACAGTGTTGCCGTGCTCCAACACACAATTGTTGATCAAGACAGTAAGATTGTTGAACTTGTGCCGATGACTAGCAGGACCAATTAACAAGAGCTCTGTTTTATCCGAGTTCAAATGGAGGAAGTTTTGAGACATCCATGTTTTAATTGAAACGAGGCAGACGCTTGATGTCAGTAGTATTATTCACTTTTATTGGTAGATACAGCTGTGTATCATCGGCATAACAGTGGAAGATTACTCCATAACTTCTGATTTGTCCCAATGGTGTAACATATAGTGAAAAAAGTATGGGACCAAGCACAGACCCTTGTGGCACACCGAATTTCACTGGTGCCGTGGAGGAGAATGATTTATTAAAAGAGACAAAATGAGACCTATCACACAGATAGGATTCTAACCAAGCAAGAGCAGAGCCAGAGATGCCAAACACATTCTTTAGTCTGTTGATTAGCACTGCATGAGATCTAGCAATAACAGTAGAGCCGATGAGTCCTCATCAATCTGAAGGAGGAGATTGTTAGTCACTTTAACTAAAGCTGTTTCAGTGGAATAAGAGGCCCTAAATGCAGACTGAAAACGGCTCGAGGAGGTCATTTTCCGATAGATATAGAGTAAGTTGTTTTAACACAACTTTTTCGAGGACTTTAGATAGAAAGGGTAAATTGGAGACAGGGACGATGGGGATTTTAACCTCCATATTGATGATGCTTCGTGTAATCTGGCATCTGAGTTTTTAACACTCACTGAAGCATTTCATTTTAAACAGCATGTCTCTGGTCGTACACATACAAAAGGCCACACTTTGGACCTTGTTTTCTCTTTAGGCCTGAACATTGACCAGTTGAGTGTTACAGAAATTAATGTGACAGACCACTGTTGTATATTTTTTAACTTGTCTTCCAATGTGGACTATCTTCCTTCCAAACCGATGTCACAAAGACGCATCATAAATGGATCCACAGCAGAGAAATTTTCAGAGTTATTTGAACCCAGTGTTTTTGATGGCTGTAGTGAGCCTGAATCTTTTATGCAGTCTTTTAATAACCACTGTCTGTCTGTTTTAAACAAGGTTGCTCCGCTAAAAAGTAAACGCACCTTCCCTAAAAATCCCTGCCCTTGGATAAATGAGGAAATCTTATCTTGCAGGAGAAACTGTCGTAAAATAGAACGTTTGTGGAAATGCACAAGTTTGGAAGTCCACAGACTGCACCTGAAGGACCTCATCGTGTCACTAAATGATAAAATAAAACAGGCCAGATCTGCCTATTTCTCTAATCTTGTTGTTCTGAACAAGAAAAATCCTAAAGTCCTGTTTGACACAATATCAAGAATTGTCTCTCCTTCAGCTCCTCATGTACCAGTCCACTCAAAGTCTGATTGCAACAGGTTTTTACATTCCTTTGTGAATAAGGTACATGATATAAGAGCCTCTATAAACCCATCCTCTGTAAACACATCTTGGGGTTTATCTCCTCAGTGCTCTTGGTCCACCTTCTCACCTGTCACTGAAGAGGATATTAAGGGTCTACTAAAAAAGGTGAACCCATCATCGAGCCCTCTAGATGTAATGCCAACTTCGCTGCTTTTAAATGTATTTGATTTAGTTGGTCCACATGTTGTTAAACTGATCAACCTTTCTCTTTTAACTGGTTCTGTGCCCAGCTCTTTTAAACAAGCGGTCGTCAGCCCCATTCTGAAGAAGCCCAATTTGGATTATTTTGAACCAAACAACTACAGGCCAATCTCTAAATTGCCTTTTTTATCTAAAATCTTGGAGAGAGTGGTGGCGGAGCAGCTGACTGCGTTTCTTAATGAAAATAATTTTATAGATAAATTTCAGTCAGGTTTCCGAAAATGTCATTCAACTGAGACTGCCCTGCTGAAGATTTCAAGTGACATTATGATGGCGGCTGACTCTGGGCAGTACTCTGTCTTGATCCTACTGGATTTATCGTCTGCTTTTGATACTCTGGACCATAATGTATTGTTAAAGCGTCTGCAAAATGAAACGGGTTTCTCTGGGTCAGTTCTAAAGTGGTTTTCCTCCTACCTGAGTGACAGATCTTTTTGTGTCTCTATTAACAATATAGTCTGAAATGACTCCTCTGTCATATGGAGTTCCTCAAGGCTCAGTGCTAGGTCCTCTTTTGTTTTTATTGTACATTCGCCCTCTTGGTGATATAATTCACGGTTTTAAAAATGTGTCTTATCACTTTTATGCTGATGACATTCAGTTGTACTGTTCTTTTAAAGACTCGGAGTTTCATAAACTTACTGATTTGTTGGACTGCTTGTCTTGCATAAAGAACTGGTTATATAATAACTACCTACAGCTGAATACAAAAAAGACTGAAACTTTAATCATTGCACCAGATCAAAAAATACCTGAAATCAAACAACACCTTTGTTCCCTGGGTTCTTCCGTCCAGTCGAGCCTCAGAAACCTTGGTGTTCTGTTTGACCAATCGATGTCTCTGGACAGTCATTCTAGACAGTTGGTCAAAAACTGTTTTTTTCATTTAAGAAACATTTCTAAATTGAGTGTTTTTGTCTAAAGCTGACTTGGAGATGATTATTCATGCTTTTATTTCTTCTCGTCTTGATTATTGTAATTCTCTTTTACTTGTTTTAACAAATGCTCGAGTCGGCTACAAATGGTGCAAAATGCTGCAGCCAGGCTTTTAACTGGAACCAACAGAAGGGCTCACATTTCCCCGGTTTTATCTTCATTACATTGGCTTCCAGTCAAATTCAGAATTGATTTTAAAATTTTAGTCTTGACTTTTAGAGCTCTGCATGGACAGGCCCCCCAGTACATCACTGACCTGCTGACCCCTTACTCCTCCTCCCGCGCTCTTCGGTCTTCTGGTCAAAACCTTCTAACGGTCCCCAAAACCTGTTTTAAAACTCGGGGAGACCGGTCTTTCCAAGCAGTCGCCCCCAGACTCTGGAACGCCCTGCCCCTGTCACTGCAGTGGACGCTGTTGATTCTTTTAAAAGCAGCTGAAGACACTTTTATTTAAACAAGCTTTTAGTTGATTGGGCTTTTTATGTTTTTATGTTTAAAATTTTGTGGTTTTAATTTTTATTCTCATAGTTTTATTGTTATTATTGTTCTTTTATTGCACTTTGTAAAGCACTTTGTGATCTATATCTGTGAAAGGAGCTATATAAATAACCTTTACGGTAACACTTTATATTAACTGCACACTATTAAGCCATAACAAAGCATTAACAGATGATCTAATAACAATTTGTAAATAATTAATAAATGTTTTTTAATCATTAATAATGGTTTACTAATCATTAATAAAGTGTTAATAGTCGTCATCTTTTATGCCGTAACAAAGCATTAGTAGAGACTGAAATACTCTATGCTTAATAAAAATTTAATCATCATTAATAAATCCTTAATAATAACACCTTATTAACAATGTATACATACTCAATAGCTGAAATCTATTATGCCGTAACAAAGTGTTAGTAAATAAGTAAATAATTAGAATTTTTAAATGTAAATTTTAACCAAACGCCAGTACAACTAATTCCATTTTTAATAAACTGTTAATATATGCTTAATAAAACCTTTGTAAAGTATAATGAGAATTTATAAAGCATCTACTAATCGTTAATAAAGTCCATAGCGTGAGCTCATCTAAAGTGTTGGGCTAATTATGTTTTGTAAATCATTTATAAATGTCAATTAAGTACATACACTATATATGGCACTATTATGTCAAAGATAGAATGCAAATGAAACAAACAATACGAGACAGGGTTAAAACATTTTTTTCTTATTTGAAAACATAAAATTTGAAAAACTTTTTTTGCTAATAAAAGCATGAATCTTGTTGGTAGGGTCAAAACAAAAGTATAAAAATCATATGGTAGTAGACAGCTTTGATCAATCAAAGGAATCATTTTATCAGAACTGGTATTGATAATTAAGCCTATTCCTTAGAATCAAAATAAAGAGTTTGAACATTTACTATTGTGAGAATTGAAAACTTAAATATGACCCTTTCATGTACAAAAAATAAAAACAAGCTTTGTAAATAAACAGATTGTACATTTTGTACAAGCAATCAATGAAAACAATGAAACTTATCTTTCTGAACATCACAATGTCATACATTTTTGGAGGTTTACTTACAGCTTAACATGGCTGGAACATGTTTTTTCTTAAAATCCAATGATTTACCTATATTTTTTGAAATGTCATAAATCAGTCTCCCTAATGCTCCATGTGGGTGTTTTTGCCAGCCATTCATTCCATTCTATTACGTAGAGGTGCTGTGAGAGCAAACTATCATCTCTATTTCCTCGAAGTCTCCAGATTCTCTCCTTGTAAGACCTCCAGGCTCTCCAGGTGCTGGGTATGGGCACCTGTGTGGGGATCCACATACCACCTGCTGTGGTTAACCGTATGATGGTCAAACCCCAGAGCTGGTAGAATACGGTAAGGACGCCATTCATCGCTGAGGATTGATGACCCAATCCTCACATGAAGTTGAATAAAGGGAATGAGGTGCCTTCTTGATCTTTTTTCCACAAGGCGTAATATGGGCCTGGTTCCCATGATGTTTCACTCCCAACATGCCAAACACCCAGTTTTTCCTCCTCCATCCACCGGCCATCCTTCCTCTTCCATACTGATGCAGAAAACATAAATGAACACAACTTTGTATGCTATTATGAGTATTTATATTTTAGTTATTTTACTTAATTCTCTGGTACATCTTAAAACTCAGTGATTTATTGTTCAAAACAAACAAAAAAACAACATATCATTGGCAAACAAAATCTCACCTTTCTTTTGTGGCGAAAATGACTTTCGTCAATCACCACAAACTCCCTCCTTCCACCAATCTGTTGTCCGGTCCGTCTTCTCATCTTGCGAATTGCCCACGTACAAACCACCCTGATTTTCTTGGACATTTTACTTAGTGTCGCTGAGCTTAGGATCATCAATCATATCCATTTGTCGTAGCCTCATACCCTGAGAAAATCTACAAAAAAGAAAACATGGTTAAATAAAAACAAAAGTGATTGACAATAACTTTATAGTTATGCTTACCTGTAAATAAATTGCATCCATCGTTTAAGTGGGACTTTGGTGTACCTGAACATGGATTTATGTCTGATGGAAATCTGTTTAATTCTTGGCGCATGTGCTGCTCCTCGACAAATCCTGATCGAAAGTTAATAAAATAGGTTAGAACAATGTTTTTCAAATTATGGGTACCCCCATGTGAAAACAAAACAAAAGTAAAAAAAAAAAATGTTGACAGAATACCAAAGACATTTGAAACAAATGATTTCTAGGTGAGACTATTGATAAACACATAAATTGAAAATATCATATTAAGTATTCAATATTCAATTTAATGATTGATAATAAACTGCTAAATTTGAAATAAATGGAATCATAAAAAAGATAAAATAATATAAAACATAATAATGTGTATTAATATTATATATATATATATATATATATATATATATATATATATATATATATATATATATATATATATATATATATATATATATATATATATATATGTTGAATGTAATTTCGCTAATCTGAAACATGTAAGCATGATTTATTTCAACTTTCAAATTAAAATAAGCTTGCTTTTGTGTAACTAACTAGGACTCTTTTAATTTTAACTTTATCTAAGACAGTGTTTCTCTGGACAGCTCGCCCACACCACTCTTGAAATTTTGATTCATGAGGCCACGCACTGCCCCGTGTCCACCTGTGCCCCTGCGTCAAAAGTCATCTCCAAGCAGTTGCACATAAACACATCCTTAACATACTGTGACAGTTTTCGACACTTTGCCAAACTCAATAATAATGTTAGCTGCAACAAAAATACTCACATACTAAAAATAACACATATCTTACCAAGCATATTGATCGCTATTGTTCGTCCTCTTCCTCATTTCCATTTTCTGGCGACACATAGGGCATTTTACTTTTCTCCTTAGAAGTCTCATTTTTTGAAGCAGCTTTATAAGCTTCCTTGCGTTTCTTTTGGACATCTCTTCATTAATAAGTTTTTTCAATCTTCTAAGTTGCTCCATGACTGTGATGATAAAACTGACGGAGGGTTATTGAGCTTAGCACACGACACTGACCACGTAAAAAAGCAGACGCCGAAAAAAGTAAAACATGAGAAAGAGTACGCGCTTTTCTTACTTCGAAAAGTGACCAATAGCACACAGCGACCTGTTGGTGGCGCCCAAGCGCCAAGTGCAGGACTGCAGCAGCATCATCGTGGATGCGTTCATGATGGCGACCACAGCGGGAAGAAACACGCGATCCAAAAGGGCACCGGGTATAATGGCAGTATGGGTGAGTAGCCTATATATTTTTTAAACCATACTATGTGAAAGTGGCCCACTTTTTCATATATTATAAAATAGTAGACGTGGCATTTGATGTGTACTACAGAAACATTTAACGTTAGCAACTTAGCAACCTGCTAAGCAGTAAGTTTTCAGGACTCCGGTTTCTTGATTATTAATCCAGAGGGTGTCAACCAGTTCAAATCCTTGTTGTAATTCAATGTTCTGTGTTAACCTTAAGTGTTTTATTTTACATATTAGTGTGAAAACGTGGCATTTAAGCTACTATGCTAAAATGTTGTATTGTCACGTGAAGCGCTAGTCTATTGTTTAGACATACTGCCTTCAAGAAAAAAGAGTTATTTGTTGTTATCTACACTACAACTCCTTTTAACTCCTAAGTCTTAACAGTGTACTTATAATTTGTAATTGCCCTTCAAATAGGTTTTCATGTTGAAAATTATGTATTTTTAATGTATCTTAAAAGCACTTTTGGAAATCTAAGAAAATAAATTACTATTCAGAATTAAAATAAAACTGCTTACTAGATGACCTATAAAATTGAGCTTTTTTCCTCTAAATTTAAATCTATAAATCTGTTATGTTAAAGCAATAGCTCTAGGCCGATTAAAATACACTACAATGTGATTAGTCTCAGACTTGTTGTGGTGGGCCTGCAGAAGGTTAATACTGTATCTCTTCTTTTGTTAATTTCTTACAGGTGATACAATTGCTCCAACTGCCATACAGGCTGAGAAAAAAATGTCTCAGGAGCTTGAAAAGGCCAAAATTAGGATGGAGGCACAGGCGGACAAAATTAAGGCGCTTTCAGAAGAAAGGACTTCCTTAAGGAACAGCTGGCCGCTTGTAAGTACACCAAAATAATATAATGTAATGACATATTTATGTATGTAAAGCGTCTTTGCGTCTCCTGAAAAGCGCTATATAAATCTGATGTATTATTATATTTGCTGGCCATGTCCAACCACAATAATAAACTTTACAAAAATGTAAAACTAGGGACAAATATGCAGAGATGATTGGTAAAATCTTTAGTTAAAAGTGTAGGCTAACCTGTCATATGGACTTATAGCATTTGGTTGTTCCAAACAAAAAGTCAGTCACAGCTGTAGATTTAAGGCTATGCTAAAAAGTGTACATATTGACCAATTTTTTCTATTATACTATTTAGAAAGTAGTGCAGTGTCAGTTATAACAATTTAACTACCATGTGTGTATTCATGTTTGTTTTTGTGTATATTTGAATAGCTTTAAGAAGACATGCTCCAATGTCCCCAAGCCCTATGAAACGGGATTCCCTAGAGGATTCCATCAAGGTGAAAAAGGGATCCTCATTTTCATCTTCCTCTAATAAATCAACTGATGGCTTCAGCTCCTCCAGCTCTGAGTCATCAGAACAGGAAGATAGACAAAGAAAAAAGAGGAAGAAGAAAGGAAAGGAGAAAAAGAAGTCAAAAGAAAGACATTCAGCAGCAATACAAAGAGGTGAGAATGAATGAAAATTAAAATGAGAATGAAAATCTGACCATTTTTGTTTTGAACTGCAATTTTAAACTTGTTCCAAAGGAAAACTTGTAGATAAGCTTGTGACGGTACCATTATCACCTCTGTCTCACTCAGTTCATTGTATGTGTAACTATTATATATGTTCTTTGCATTGCAGCCCAGCACCCAACTCAAGTTGTGGCTCGCTATAAGAAGATTCTGCTGGGTTTTGAAGAGGGGAACAACCATGTCTGCAGCATTTAAACAATGCCATGTTGACAGCAACACTATTGTGGCTACAGCTCCAGTGGCCAAGTTATACATTGCAGCCCCCAAAAAAATATAGCGAACTGGAAAAAAATGCCCCTAGTAAACTTATGCAATTTGCAGCTGAATGTTCTAGTGCAATTAATGAAGATCAGGAAATAAAGGATCAGGTTAGGTCCTTGAAGTCTTCTGGGCAGTTGCTGCCATTAAAAACAAGAGCAGAAAAATTGTAATATTTTAGTTGTTCAACCCTGTTGTTTGTGGTTAGAAAAGGGTTCACTGTTTAGCACAATGTTTAACATTTGTATTTATGATGCCATGAAACCTGTAATTTAGATTTTTTTTATAATAATTATCTTAGTTCTGATAATTAAAATACAATATCTAACAATGACATAAAACCCAGTAAACCAAGCAAAGGTCAAATATTTATGTGATTAGTAGCTGTCTACTACCATCTTGTTTTTGATACTTTTGTTTTGACCCTACCAACAAGATTCATGCTTTTATTAGCAAAAAAAAAAGTTTTTCAAATTTCATGTTTTCAAATAAGAAAAAAAAAATGTTTTGACCCTGTCTCGTATTGTTTGTTTCATTTGCATTCTATCTTTGACATAATAGTGCCATATATAGTGTATGTACTTAATTGACATTTATAAATGATTTACAAAACATAATTAGCCCAACACTTTAGATGAGCTCACGCTATGGACTTTATTAACAATTAGTAGATGCTTTATAAATTCTCATTATACTTTACAAAGGTTTTATTAAGCATATATTAACAGTTTATTAAAAATGGAATTAGTTTGGTTAAAATTTACATTTAAAAATTCTAATTATTTACTTATTTACTAACACTTTGTTACGGCATAATAGATTTCAGCTATTGAGTATGTATACATTGTTAATAAGGTGTTATTAAGGATTTATTAATGATAATTCAATTTTTATTAAGCATAGAGTATTTCAGTCTCTACTAATGCTTTGTTACGGCATAAAAGATGACGACTATTAACACTTTATTAATGATTAGTAAACCATTATTAATGATTAAAAAACATTTATTAATTATTTACAAATTGTTATTAGATCATCTGTTAATGCTTTGTTAAGGCTTAATAGTGTGCAGTTAATATAAAGTGTTACCAAATTTACTTACTTACTTACGGTAATTATTTAGGCATCCAGGATCCAGAGTAGGTTTTTTGAGTAGGGGTTTGACCACAGCCTGTTTGAAGAGGGAAGGAACGGTGCCAGTAGACAGGGACAAGTTTATAATGTTTAACATAATTTGCCCTACATAGGGCCGCAGTTCTTTAAGCTGTTTTGCTGGCAGGATATCCAGAAGGCACGTAGTTGCTTTACATGAAGTAACCACCTTTGTGGTCACGTGAAGGGATTTTTTCATGGCTTTGTTGGGGGCATTAGAGTAAGAGTCAGACACGTGTCAAGTGGCGAATGGTTGTTTTGGGCAGATGATAGGAAAGGATGTCAAGGCCCCTGTGGGAGGTATTAAGGACGCTGGTGGAATGAGAACAGTGACCTTGTCCTTGGGGAGTAAGTAAAGTGTCCAGAGGATAAGATAAGACCCAGCTGCAGGCTAGGCTCCTAATCGAGGGAGGGAGGGTGGGGGGACGGAACGGGGGGATGGGTAGATGTACAGCCGACAGAAATTTGTTGTAAATATATTTGATCATCTGTAATTTGTCCGGATCATGATCAATCAGTTCTGGTTCTCAGCGTCAGTTTCATGCGTCCATGTCGTGGAGCAACCTAGAAGTTTCCTTCATGGTCAAACCAGTAACCCTTTTATATCCGTTAAGCCATGCAGCAGCTCGCTGGTCTGTCTTTCGGTGTTGCAAACTCTTTTCTGTATGTCCACAGTCCATGCTAAGAGGTCTCGGGTCAGCTCATCGGACTGTGCATCTCTTTGATGTAGTCCTTTCAAACTGTCGCCCACGTCACAGAAGCACTTTTTACTTTCAGCAGACAGCGGCTGGGTAGATTTGAAAGCAGCTGTCTTGTAAATTTTCCGATAGTTTACGGCGTTCCCCAGGCCAATGAGCAGGAATCCCACTATCATAAATCCAAAGATATATCCACATCTGCATCCTCCACGGACAGAGCTTCAAAACACAGAACCTGCCAGTTCTTCCAGGCGTCCTGTGCATAGCCTGCCGCAAAGGTCCCACCAGGGCAAATGAGTTGCGCTTAGAGACCAGGTAATCAGATCCATTTTTGGTTCTTAGTAGTCCAGCCAGCAGTGGGGTCAAGAAATAAGAGAAAAGTTAGAATGATGAGACGAGACAGAGAAGCATACACTGATAGCAGAGGAGCAGGAGGAGCAGAGGGAGACGTCCGCCAGGTCTGAGAGCAGGAAGTGAAGATGCACCTGTTGATGCAAGAGTTTTTCAACAGTTGTAGAGGGAGACTTGAAATCTCTGTTTTGTGTGTAATTATTAACACTAAATCAAAATCAACCCGAATGCATAGGTTTGCTATTTCTGAAAGTTTGTTAGCATTTGCTGAGCATTTGCTGAGCATTTGCTAACGTTTTATCACTGGCCCCATTCTCTCTCGCGCTGCCTCTTTAGCCTCAGTAATTGTTGAGTCCGCGGTTTGAGCCAGCATCTCGAATTGATAAGTCTCTGGCCCAGTGTCAAAGGATCGCTTCTAAGCAAAGCTACTCGTGTCCTTCCAGTCTTCATCTTTGAGTGTCTGACAGCTGTTGTCAATCAATCCGTCCCCCTCCCTCGGTTTGTTCCCTCCGTCTCCGCAAATATTATCAGTGGGTGGCGTTAGGCTCTGACCAGGGGCTTAGTTACTTTATTTTGTGGGGGAACACGTCAGAATATATACCTCCGCCTCCTGAAGCGGGACCAAGACCTATTTTGTCAGGACCAGGCAAAAGGACTCACAGAGCAGATCCCACAATTGACAGAGGTTTTAATATCTTTTATTTCCGAGTCAAAGGTACAAAATCCGAAATCCAAGAGACGTGATCCAAAAACAAGGCGAAGGTCAAAAACACTAGAGCCTATCAAATAACACACTAGGAAACGCTGGAAAGCTCACACTGGGGTAAAGACAATCTGGCACAGGACAGGGGAAAGACTATAAGACTATAAAGGGAACACAATGAGACACAGGTGGAACACATTAGGGGCGGAGCAGGTAATCACAGTGGAGGGAAAGACACAAGGGCAGGAAGACAATCTGGAGCACAAACAGGGGTTAGTGATTTCACAATAAGACACAGGTAATGATACATAACATAGACAGACAGACACGTAGGTGGGACATGACATATTTGACTGGATCCTGCACCTCTTGTTTTTTTTTTTCAATTTCTTAAAGTAAAAGTTAAAGTGGCCTGTTTTTACACATTTTTTAACTCTGATTTATAACTCCTGTAAAAAAACATTACTTTGTTAAAATGGCATAATTTAGACACAAAAAGCTATAATGCAGTCTTCATAATGTGTTCCTTCACCTTTTTTCCCTTCTCTATTTTGGGGGAATACTTCCCCTAAATATTGTCTCTGTGTTCTCCCACCTCCAGTTTAACAAATTAAGCACTGATCATATCAAAAATCAGATATACAGTATAATAATGAGGTCAAATGGATGTTGAGTAGACTTCAACATACGGCATATGAAAAGGTTTATTTTACGAATATTTGTTTTTTTTTCGTCTGAACAGTCTCAGCTGAACAAATCACAGATATTTTTAACAGATTTTTGAATGATGAACTGATTAGTGCATATATGAATGTTATAATAATTTTATTATTATAATTGTTTATATTGTTTATAGTTAGTTGGTGCTCATAGTTCTCTACAGGTCATGTCAAATCATGTTATGTCCTCCATGTTAGTCCAAGCATGGTGTAGACATAACTAAGGACATGGCTTGCAGGAGGACTTCTGCACCTGGAGCCTGGAGCCTGGAGCTGGGGCCTTGTGGGGAGTGTGTATGCAAGATACGCCTCCCACTGACAGCCCCCACTTCAGTGATATAAAATGTAATGTTTTGTTTACTTAGGTAAGCAAAACGCACTATGTACCTTTGTTGTATCTGTGTAATTTGCTTCTCCTTGCAAGGAATAAAACCTGGCCTTTCGCTTTTTATAATATAATCTGTCTCCGTGTCTCTCTGGATAATATAAGGATATGGAATTCTTTTTAACATATAGAATTCTTATAACATTTGGTGCCGTGACCTGGATTTCAATATTCGTTGTTTCTCATACAAAGAGGTGAGCTGACGTGCACGGAGAAATGCACAAAGAAAGCATTTCTTGTAAGTCCCAAGCTGTGCTATTTAGCAGTAAAGGGCCAGATATCCCCTCTGTGTGTATGAACACGATGACGAGATCTGGACTGGAAAAAAAAGAGAAGAGCAGAGAGACGAGAGGACAGAAAAGACAGTCTGGCTGCGGAACAACTGGACTATTGGACTGAAAATTCAGGTAAACAGCTGTTTAATTTATTTTTTGGTGTGTGTGTGTGTGATTTGTAATTACCAAAGCTTCCGGAAGTAGTAGTTTGGAAATCTGGCGTATGTTGAGCGGGCTGCATGTAAGTTACATCACCAATAGTTGATGTTTTTCCATGAGGCTGGCCAGCATAGGAGATTCTTAAACGCTGATAACGCTTTGTCGAGACCCTGCCTATATGGTTTATGGTGAGATTGAAAGCTGGGAAAAAAGTATGTGTTTCAGTCGAGACCCTGCCTGCGTGGTTTATGGTGAGATTGTAAACGGGATATTCTGATGTTAATCTGTGTTAAAGCTTGTTGTCTTGCTGGATTTTAGTTTGATAGATACCTTATGCTTTGTAAGTCTTCATGGTGTTTCTTGAAACGGACCGCGCGGGGAGTTCATTGGCCATGACAAGTGCGGAATCTACGAGATAGATAGTTCACCTGATTACAAGGAGTATGAGGTCTAAAGAGCTTGTCTAGAGAGCACAGGAATTTATCTTAGATTAATAATCACGTATCGTAATACGCCACAATCGAACTGCCTTGCATAGCTAGTATTGTTGGTTTTAATGGTGCGTTGTACGCACAGGAAAGCTCGAGCTGACTCTTTAATCGAGACCCTGCCGAAACCTATGGTTAATGGTGAGATTGGAGTCCAGTCGCGTTGGGCGTGGCGTATAGGAAGACGTGAGCCTACGTATAGTGTTCACTGCATGTGAAGCGGTGATTTTTAAAAGCCCACGAGCTTTTGCTGAAAAATGTTCACTGCTGGTGACGCGTGAGTTAGAGAAAAAGCCCACTGAAAGTGACGGGGCTTATACTGAGAAGTGTTGGCAATACTGAGAATTGTTGACCTAAAAAGTTAAAGATAAAAGGTGTGTTTGAGAGAATAAATGTGTTATGAATGGGCCATTGTTGGATGAAGAATGAGTCTAATGATGTGAATCAGAACAAAAGTAATGTTTTTGTTTAGAGAAAGTTTGAACAACATGAGAGAGAAAGGTAGCTTCCATAAGCTATTTTTCTAGTTTGAAAAGAAAAACAGAGAAGTAGAGAAGAGATTTTGAAAGAAGTACACACATGTACTTCAAAACACTAATCATTTGTATTTTGTTTAAATGTTCCTGGGAGCCTCTAGGTATCGGCCTCCCTCCCTCCGGAAAACAGTGCTCTCTCCAACCTTCCTCTGCACCCCACCTCCCACATGCTCCTTTTCGGCTGAGAAAAAAGGAAAAAAAAAAAAAAGCTGCAGACAGTTACCAGCAGCAGCAACACGGAAGCGGTAAGATAAACGAATTCAGACAAACGTTTATTTGTTTTAAATTTTGATCTATTGAGATTGACCAAAAAGGTATTTGTAAAGTGTGTTTGCAAATTGGATGAAACTTGAAATTAATATGAATGTAATGTATTTCTCTGAGGAAAAATGCACAATTGAGAGCGAGGTGGAGGTGGGCGTGACAGACGAGAGGGCACTGAGAGGAGGAGGAGGAGGTCGAAACTGGGTCCAGACGAGAGACGAGGAAAATGACCTCATGAACTGACCGCTTCAACTAACAGGTCAGGTACATAAACACATAAAGACACATAAACACATGTAAATACAGACACATAAAGACACAAACACGGACACATAAACACACATCTACAGAGAAGGATGTGATTTTGGTTTATGAGAGAAAATAATGAGTATTCTGTTAAAGAACAGAGTTGGTTTTGTATTTTATGTGACATAGAAATGTGAACATTAAAGGTTTGAAGAAGTTAAAGATCCAACACTTGGATCTAAAATAGAATTAGTGATTGATGTTTTGCTAAACAATGTTGTGTATCTATTAGTACGAGAACTAATAGAGGTCCTTAATATCAGTGTGGTTCAAACACACGGTATAACGCCAATAAAAGAATGAAAATGATTACTTTGTAATTGGAAGAATTTAAATATATGTTTTAAAGTTGAATTGCGCAGAGTAAGTTTATAAAGATAATATAACTTTATGGTTGGGCCATAAGCTCATATTTAAAAGAAAACAAGGTTACCAGAATCTAAATAAAGAAAAGAATCATTTATGTATTTCTCTGGTTTGGTTTTGACAAAGTTTTGGAGACAGTGGATTCAAAGCAACCACTGTTTGGATTCACAGGAATGTTTAAACACAAGATAACATTCTATGTAAGTCAATGTAACAGGAGCTTCACAGCACCCTCCTTTTTGCTCCCAAGAGTGAGAAATGTTTTGTTTGGGTTTTTTTTTTTTTTAGCTCCACAGACATGGTGGGAGCCTTTGCATTAAACAAACTTTTAATGTTGAGAAAAATACTGAGTTATAAATGTCAGTGACAGAAACAGATTGCACTGAACTGATGTGTTAAATAAAGTTTATGATACTTAATTAGGAAAACTGTTTGACCTTCTGACAGGTCTGTTGATATGAATAAAAAGTCCACATTTGAGTTTTATTGAATCTATGAAACATGATTTGGTAAACTAAACGATTGAATTAATGAGATTGAATATGGTTTTGGAGAAGAAAACCTGTTATGAGAATTTTATTCTTATAATTCTGTATATTGTTTATAGTTAGTAGGTGCTCATAGTTCTCTACAGGTCATGTCAAATCATGTCATGTCCTCCATGCTAGTCCAAGCATGGAGTAGACATAACTAGATAGACATGGGTTGCCATGGTACTTCTGCACCTGGAGCTGGGGCCTTGAGGGGAGTGTGTATGCAAGATACGCCTCCCACTGACAGCCCCCACTGAAGTCCACTGACAGCCCCCACTGAAGTGATATAAAATGTAATGTTTTGCTTACCTCTGGAAGCAAAACGCACTATGTACCTTTTGTATATATCTGTGTACTTTGCTTCCCTTGCAAGGAATAAAACCTGGCCTTTCGCTTTTTATAATATATCTGTCTCTGTGTCTCTCTGGATAATATAAGGATATAGAATTCTTATAACATTTGGTGCCCTGACCCGGATCTCAATATTCGTTGTTTCTCATGCAAAGAGGTGAACTGACGTGCACGGAGAAATGCAAAAACAAAGCATTTCTTGTAAGTCCCAAGCTGTGCTATTTAGCAGTAATGGCCAGATATCCCCTCTGTGTGTGTGAACACGGTGACGAGATCTGGACTAAAAAAAAGAGAAGAGCAGAGAGACGAGAGGACAGAACAGACAGTCTGGCTGCGGAACAACTGGACTATTGGACTGAAAATTCAGGTAAACAGCTGTTTAATTTATTTTTTGGTGTGTGTGTGTGAGTTTGTAATTACCAAAGCTTCCGGAAGTAGTGTTTTGGAAATCTGACGTATGTTGAGCGGGCTGCATGTAGTTTACATCATTAGTTGATGTTTTTCCATGAAGTTGGCCAGCATATGAGATTCTTAAACGCTGAAAGATCGAGAACCTAAATGTCATCTAGGGGTGAGGTCCGCTTTATCGAGAACCCAAATGTAAAATCTAAGGGTGAGGTTTAAAGCCGAAAAAGTATGTGTTTTTGATCGAGAACCTACATGTAAAATCTTTAAGGGTGAGGTTTTAAACGGGATATTCTGATGTTAATCTGTGTTAAAGCTTGTTGTCTTGCTAGATTCAAGTTTGATAGATACCTTATGCTTTGTAAGTCTTCAGGTGTTTCTTGAAACGGACCGCGCGGGGAGTTCATTGGCCATGACAAGTGCGGAATCTATGAGATAGATAGAGCAGCTGATTACAATAAGAGGTATAAGGTCTAAATAGCTTGTCTAGAGAGCACAGGAATTTATCTTAGATTAATAATCACGTATCGTAATACGCCACAATCGAACTGCCTTGCATAGCTAGTATTGTTGGTTTTAATGGTGCGGTGTACGCACAGGAAAACTCGAGTATTCACCATTATCGAGAACCTTACTAAAACAACCAAAGGTGAGATGAATGAGTCCGAAGTCAATGTGACTATAAAAAGGCCTGCCTACGTAGAAGTGATTCCTGCAGATGAGAAATGAGATTTTAAAAGCCCACTAGATAGTGACAGGCTTATGCTGAAAAATGTTCACTGCATGTGAAGCGGTGATTTTAAAAAAAAGCCCACGAGAGCTTTTGCTGGAAAAATGTTCACTGCTGGTGACGCGGTGAGTTAGAGAAAAAAAAGCCCACTGAAAGTGACGGGGCTTATACTGAGAATTGTTGACAATACTGAGAATTGTTAACCTAAGAGTTAAAGATTAAAGGTGTGTGAGAGAATGAATGTGTTATGAATGGGCCATTGTTGGATGAAGAATGAGTCTAATGATGTGAATCAGAACAAAAGTAATGTTTTTGTTTAGAGAAAGTTTGAACAACATGAGAGAGAAAGGTAGCTTCCATAAGCTATTTTTCTAGTTTGAGAAAAAACAGAGAAGTAGAGAAGAGATTTTGAAAGAAGTACACACATGTACTTCAAAACACTAATCATTTGTATTTTGTTTAAATGTTTATGGAGCCTCTAGGTATCGGCTTCCTCCCTCTCTCCGGAAAACAGTGCTCTCTCCAACCTTTCTCTGCACCCCACCTCCCACCTGCGGATTTTCGGCTGAGAAAAAAGGAAAAAAAAACACGGAAGCGGTAAGATAAACCAATTCACACTTTGTGAATTTGTTTTAAATTTTGATCTATTGAGATTGACCAAAAAGGTATTTGTAAAGTGTGTTTGTAAATTGGATGAAACTTGAAATTAATATGAATGTAATGTATTTCTCTGAGGAAAAATGCACAATTGAGAGCGAGGTGGAGGTGGGCGTGACAGACGAGAGGGCACTGAGAGGAGGAGGAGGTCGAAACTGGGTCCAGACGAGACGAGGAATGACCTCAGGACTGACCGATTCAACTAACAGGTCAGGTACATAAACACATAAAGACACATAAACACATGTAAATACAGACACATAGACACAAACACGGACACATGAGACACACATCTACAGAGAAGGATGTGATTTTGGTTTATGAGAGAAAATAATGAGTATTCTGTTAAAGAACAGAGTTGGTTTTGTATTTTATGTGACACGTTCGTGTGAACATTAAAGGTTTGAAGAAGTTAAAGATCCAACACTTGGATCCTAAAAGTAGTGATTGATGTTTTGCTAAACAATTTTGTGTATCTATTTAGTACAAGAACTAATAGAGGTCCTTAATATCAGTGTGGTTCAAACACACGGTATAACGCCAATAAAAGAATGAAAATGATTACTTTGGAAAGGGAAGAATTTAAATAATGTGTCTTAAAGTTGAATTGCGCAGAGTAAGTTTATAAAGATAATATAACTTTATAGTTATGGGCCATAAGCTCATATTTAAAAGAAAACAAGGTTACCAGAATCGAAATAAAGAAAAGAAACATTTATGTATTTCTTTGGTTTGGTTCTAACAAAGTGTGAAAATGGAGAAAGTGGATTCAAAGCAACCACTGTTTTGGATTCAAGGCACCCTCCTTTTTGCTCCCAAGAGCGAGAAATGTTTTGTTTGGGTTTTTGTTTTTTTTAGCTCCACAGACATGGTGGGAGCCTTTACATTAAACAAACTTTTAATGTTGAGAAGAATACTGAGTTATGAATGTCAGTGACAGAAACAGATTGCACTGAACTAATGTGTTAAGTAAAGTTTATGATACTTAATTATGAAACTGTTTGACCTTCTGACAGGTCTGTTGATATGAATAAAAAGTCCACATTTGAGTTTTATTGAATCTATGAAACATGATTTGGTAAACTAAACGATTGAATTAATGAGATTGAATATGGTTTTTGAGAAGAAAACCTTAAAGTTTAAGTAATTGGAGAATTGAAATGAAGATAGTTCAAAATAAATAATACTCATTATTTATTTTGGTACTTTATAATTAAGGTATAGTGTTATCTATGCAATAAAGATTTAAACTGTAATGTAAATTGGTAATCTGGGTTTGATGATTAAAAACATATCTATGTTAAAACAGTTCAAACTGTTAAAACGATCTTAAAGGTTTTATTTGAAAAATTGAAAGGTAATGAGAAATAAGTGAATAAAAGATAATTGTTAAACTAACAAGGTGAATTGTTAAAGTTTAAGAGCATATGCCAATGGCTCGCTGGGTTTTTATCACTGTTTGCAGTGATTTAAGAATTTTTTTTGAGTACAGGGACTAACACAAGGTCCTTTTGAACAGACGTTAAGTTTTTGTTTTGGTTTTGGGTTTTGATCAAACTTTAGGTCGTTGTAACCTAAAGAAAAAGAAAAAAAGAGGTTGAGATGTTACATTTTATTAAATGAACAGTAATGATAATTACTGATTACAACTTTGGTGAATTTGAATAAATAAAGAGAGACACGTTATTTTGATTTTACACTTGATGTTTAAAGTTTCTGTTTAACATTGAGTGAGGTGAATTCTTTATGTGGCATCTGAACGCCAAATTAGTGGAAATATAAAAATAGTAATTGATGAAATTGTTTTATGTTACGTTTAAATTAATATGGGAAAAATACAAAAACAAACTGGTTTATTGTATTTAGCACCTGGTGGTAAAACTGAGTTTACAGAGACAGTATAGAACAAATCTATACTGAACAAGATCCTAAAGGAATTTTATTTAAAAATAAAGCAGAATTTAAGAGGAAATTTGTTGATTTTATGGTTGGTCTTTCCTTTTAAAAAAAAAAAAAAAAAAACGACAGTCACAAAGGTGATGGTGTTTTGGAGGAAAGCAGAGTGAACAAAGCAGAGGCTTTGTGGTGTGTTCAAGCAGCTGGGACATGCTGCTGTTACTGGTTTAACCCCAGAGGGGGGGGGTCTGACCCAAGGGGGAGGGGTCTGAACCCAAGGGAGATTAAGAAATTTTGTTTTGAAGTAAGAGAAAAATGTGTTTTCTTTCTAAAGAAAGTAATTTAAGGTAAATTAAACAATATTTTGAGAATATTTTAATTTTTAAAAGTTTGTGAAAATAGATCATGAGAAACCAGTTCTGATCTATATAAATAATTTATGTTTGCATCAACTGAGTTAAAATTTATCAAATTGTGGATGATACCAATTACAGTTACAGGTAAAGACCTACAACTAATGGTAACTAAAATTAAAACTGAACTAAACAAAGTTAAGTTTTAAATATAACATCAACAAAAGTGATGCTATTTGGGAAACATAAAGAAGATGAATAATTAGGAATGCTAATTAATGGAATAACAATTTAAGGTGGTAATTGGAAAAAAACAATCTGTTTTGATTTTATTTTTGATTTTTGTTTTATTTTGTTCATTTTTGTGGTATTTTGAGCCATGGTTGTCCCACGTCTCAAAAAGGGGGGAGATGAAGGTTTAAACAAAACTGTGTTAAAGTGCTGAAGGGATGCTTGGTTAACCTAATGGTTAGCATGAGGCTGAAACAACAGTGTTTAATACAGTTAAAAGTTTAAATCAAATAATGAAATAAAGAAAGTTGACAGGACTTTTCTGGAGAAGCACTGTTTAGTCTGATTAAACCTTTTCAGATTAAAGTAGATTTCCAGCAGACCATATCTGTGGAAACAGGGTTTGTCTGCTGTTTCAATTTTATGGTTTGATCATTTTAAGGGCTTTTATGGTTTCGTTTGACGAAAACCTAGGAGGCACTTTCTATGGGTCTGTAATGTCAGAGAACGTTCTGATTTGTTTGTTTGTTCTTTATTTGGATGGAAGCCAACTACAACAAGTATACCAGTTCAGAAAAGGAGTTTGAAAATTAATATAGCCACCACCAGTAAGAGCTAATATTAACATAGTTCTTTGAACTTATATCATCTTGGTTTACACCTGTGAAGGGAAGTACACCTGTGAGCAGGGCTAGTGACGTGGGTCACATGACTTCCTGTGACATCACTCTGAACTTGACAAACGTGGAGATCAGGGACAGGTGCAGTGCAAAGCAGAAGTCTGGAGGTTTTGTGAAAGTAAGACCATTAGACCAGCGTTGCCTGCTGACCGGAAACATGCGTCCTTAAAGGATCCTCGTTTTATTTGTGTTCACATACAATGTGACGGAG
The DNA here is from genome assembly GCA_024416835.2 of Perccottus glenii. Classification (NCBI taxonomy): domain Eukaryota; kingdom Metazoa; phylum Chordata; class Actinopteri; order Gobiiformes; family Odontobutidae; genus Perccottus; species Perccottus glenii. The sequence continues at coordinate 9,500,039 of CM044547.2, read as the reverse complement.
AACATCGTGAGTGGAAACTCACACTTTAGGATTCAAACAGCAGCTCCCTCAGGTTCATTTGAGAGCCCCATTTACATCAACGACAGAGGCGTACTTCGAAGGTGTCCTTAATGAATATAAGGCTAAAATTAAATTAGCATTAGGATTGGAATGTTTACATTTGAGACAATTTATTAAAATGTGGATTAAATTAAGTATATTTATAAACAACAAAGGTTTATGAAGTACACAAGAGATGCTGTAACTGTTAATTAAAACTGGAAATGAGAGAAAACTGGTCCAAGGACTGGACAGAACTAAATAGCACTCAGCATGCTTTTAGCTGAAAAGGGGGGATCTACAAAAGGATTTCCTCCAAAGTAACACAGGACTAGTTACAGCAGAACTAAAGTCTTTGAGAAAGGACTTCAACTCTAACAGAGGAATTAGAGTATTCTGGAATAGAGAAATTAATTTTGACCTGGTTTTAAAACATATTTGGAAAATTGACTGGGATTTTAGAATCGGTATTGAGATACATTACATGTACTTGTTGTTGCACTTCCATGTCTAATAATGTTTGTTTATGTTGCTTTACATGTACCGGAGCTTGTTGGTGAGATTGATGAATGTGGCCATTGCTGGGTCAACATTCCTGGACATGCACCTGCCAAACGACTAAGGTCAAGGCTTTGACCTCAGATGAACACTTTGATATCTGAGGGACGTTATTGTTTGCATGTACACCAACAGGACAACAGCTCCAGGACGGATCCCCCACTTCAGTGATATAAAATGTAATGTTTTGCTTACCTCTGTAAGCAAAACGCACTATGTACCTTTGTTGTATCTGTGTAATTTGCTTCTCCTTGCAAGGAATAAAACCTGGCCTTTCGCTTTTTATAATATAATCTGTCTCCGTGTCTCTCTGGATAATATAAGGATATAGAATTCTTTTTAACATATAGAATTCTTATAACAATGATACAAGATTAAAGCAACAGCAACAGGACTGTACTTATTTTAAAAGATTTATTTTTGCTGAAATTAGTCACATTTCTGCCTCTTTCTCAGCTGTGGAGCCAGTGTGTGATCTCTAAAAATCTCCATGTGGACCGGTCTGTAGCCCTTCCTCTCGATCTAAAAGACATTTGGAAACCCCCTTTGCCTCTCGTGACAAACAAAAACAAAGAGGTAGGGCTCATGAATTTCTTATCTATCTCTTTTCTTGGCTCCCGCTGATAACGAGTCTCCCTTCAGCTAATCTCACAGAACAAACTTTATTCAGAATTAAAGTCTGAGTTGGTTCATCCTGATGCAAAAAGGGAAAAAGGGCCAACATCTAAGTTCACCCTATATAAAAAAGCTATTTAGTAGATTACAGTTACAGAAACAAAGGCTTTTCAGTAGTATTAGTGTAGAAGCCTACATGCTCTTCTATATTATTTTTGTATTTGATAATGATGATTTCTATTGATCTTAGTTTGATACTTATTAAATGATTTATCATTTTGGATATTATAAAGTTATGTTTATTGGTAACTTGAATACTTGTATTTCTTTGCTAGATTCTTAACCTGAATAATTCTCTTTTGCTAATAAGTTAAATGTCTGATTATTCCTTGTTATTTATTACCTTTTTTGTATATTGCGTAGCGAGAAAATGCTATAAAAACACCTGAGAATTCCAGATGCACCATGGGAGTGCACAACTCAGTGTAGTGGAGCAAAATAGTTTTTTGACCTTGCTGTCGCCCTATTTTGTGGTATTTATGTTTTGTTTTATCAATGTATTAGTAAAGATATTGAACTGCACTGAATCGCTCTCTGTAAATGTACTGCTTCGGTGTATGTGGATTATTCTAAAGGGTGCGCAAAAAGCCTCAAACTGGCTTCACTGTAATTTTAAACCTACAATAGCGTAGTAGGTGTACTATTAGCACAGTAATAAGTAAAGTTGGATTTATCAAAATGTCAATTAAGTTAAATTAAAAAAATTTTTTTAGCTCAAAGGCTGCATCACCCAAGCAACTTATTATTGTTGTTTAGTTTGTAATTTTCACAGCTGTCTGTGGTAGTTGCTCCTGCAGCAGCTGAGAGACAAGAAAAGAGACCATTTCCTACAAAGAACAAAGTCTGACCTGAACAAATGAGTATCTATACAGGATTTAGCTACATAGGGTTATTTAACAGCACACTATTTCCCCACATGGCGGAACTGTCTCACAGTGAAATAATGTGCTGCTCCAAAGGCCTGTGTAGCTCAATCATTTACAGACATTTGTTCAGGTCAGACTTTGTTCTTTGTTGGAAATGGTCACTTTTCTTGACACTAAGTCTCCAGTTCACTTTCTCCCAGCTGCTGAACTAGCTCAGAGTTTACTTTTTCTTGACGACAGGGGTTAGTCTGCGCACCTGAAGAGAGTTGTTCATGTTGTAGGCTCGCATTGGACCGTTTGAGGTGGTTCTGTTCAGAGAAATGGGAGGAAGGCATGGCTGTCTGTGGAAGTCGATGCTTTTGGGATTGAGCTGCTGTTTGATGGACGGAGCTTTAGTAGCGACAGATCTCAGAGGAATGTTATTGACCTTTGGAGCGAGGCTGGATCTCTGAGCTGTGATATTGGGTGGGTTACGGCCTCCTACTGAGGTTATTTTGAGTTCAATCAGAGGCACTTTATAATTTTCAACGTTGTTAGTCACTCTTGTGGATGCTCTCTTTGGGGCAATAGGAGGAAAAAACACTGGATTCTTTTTAGTGTTCAAATCTTTTGTCAAAACCACCCTGTTAGCTTTTGGATGCCCCTGACTGGAGACAGTTTCAGCAACTGCTGTCGGTGTCCTCTTCAGGGAATTAGGAGAGAGGGTGGGCCGTTTGTTGAGGAGTTTGCCGTCTGTTTTGACAGCTTCTACAAACCGAGGACCAAAGCTAGAATGCTTAGCTTCAACACTGAGACAATTCACAGATGTCTCTTTGAACAAAGCCATAGTTTGGGCAGACTCATTCAGAGGAACGGTCTTCTCTGTGATGGCTTCTTCAGACTTGTGTTTGTTCAGTGATGATCTACCCAATTCTCCATCAGAACAGAAGTAACCATCTGTTCCCTCTGCTTCTTTTGGAGACAGGGCATCATTGGATGTGTATTTCTTACCAACTAATTGTCCCTGTGTCTTCTTTAGATTACTGTATGGCACATAGCTCAAGTCTAACTTATTACGCTCCAGTAACGCTTTGACTCTGCGAGTCTCGGCGGTGCTCTTCCGCGGCCATGCTATGCAGGAGCTTTTTGTGCAGCTGTATAACCTGTCATCAGACTCTAGCTGTTTTTCCTTTTCTCTCAAAAGAGGAATTTCATTTCTGTTGTCGAGGAGTTTGCTGTCTGTTTTGACAGCTTCTACAGACCGAGGACCACTAATAGAACGCTTAACTTCGACACTGGGACATTTCACAGATGTCTCTTTGAACAAAGCCATAGTTTGGGCAGACTGGTTTAGAGGAACGGTCTTCTCTGTGATAGCTTCTTCAGACTTGTGTTTGTTCAGTGATGATCTACCCAATTCTCCACCAGAACAGAAGTAACCATCTGTTCCCTCTGCTTCTTTTGGAGACAGGGCATCACTGGAGTTGTAGTTCTTACTGACTGATCTACCCTGTGTCTTCTCCAGATTACTGTACTCCACATAGCTCAGGTCTAACTTATCACGCTCCAGAAACGCTTTGACTCTGCGGGTCTCAGCGGTGCTCTTCCGCGGCCATGCTATGCAAGAGCTTTTCGTGCAGCTGTAGAACCTGTTATCAAAATCAGCTGTTTTTCTGTTTCTCTCAGAAGATGATTTACATTTCTGTTGTCAAGGAGTTTGCTGTCTGTTTTGACAGCTTCTCCAGACCGAGGACCAAAGCTAGAATGTTTAGCTTCAACACTGGGACATTTCACAGATGTCTCTTTGAATAAAGCCATAGTTTGGGCAGACTCATTCAGAGGAACGGTCATCTCTGTGATGGCTTCTTCAGGCTTGTGTTTGTTCAGTGATGATATACCCAAGTCTCCACCAGAAAAGAAGTAACCATCTGTTCCCACTGCTTCTTTTGGAGACAGGGCATCACTGGAGTTGTAGTTCTTACTGACTGATCTACCCTGTGTCTTCTCCAGATCACTGTACTCCACATAGCTCAGGTCTAACTTATTACGCTCCTGTAACTCTTTGACTCTGCGGGTCTCAGCGGTGCTCTTCCACGGCCATGCTGTGCAGGAGCTTTTTGTGCAGCTGTATAACCTGTCATCGGACTCCAGCTGTTTTTCCTTTTCTCTCAAAAGAGGAATTACAATTCTGTTGTCAGCCACTGCTTTTTGTATTTCCTGCTCGATATAATCCTTAAACTGACCGTGTTCCTCAGAGGTCTGTAGAGCTATCATTCTTTCCTCATCTTTCTGTTTTCTCTTGCGTTCTTCTAGTACTCGTTTGTCATTTAACACTAAGGAGTTGAAGTCGTCATACTGCCTCCTCTCCTGCCTCCTCTCCTGAGCCTTCTGTTTCTCTTTTTCAAAAAGCAGCCTCTCATTCTTGCATTGCTCACGCAACACGTCAAATTCTTTCTGTCGTTCCAACTTTTTCAACTCTTCCCGGTCCTGCCTCTGCATTTCCCAATGATTTTCCAGATCTTTGAGTGATGCAGCTTTTCTGGCCTTCTCCTCCATCTCCTTCTTCAGTTGGAAGTCTTGTATGGCCCGGACCTGCTCATTTTGCTGCTCCTCCTTTCTCTGAGCTCTAATGGCATCTTTCTGCTTTAACTCAGCTAGTTTCTGCACAGCAACCTCACTCGGGATCTGGCTCCTTCTAAACTTGTCCCGTTTCTCCAGCTCCCTCTGCTCAAGCTTAGACTCCAAGTCAAATCCAGCTTGTTGCCTCTCTTCCTCCATCTTCTTATTTATGTCTTTCTCCTTTTTTATCCGGTTCTTTTCCAGAGCAACACTCTCAGTGAGGGTTTGAAACAGAGCCGTTTTAGACTGCTGTTTCTTTTCCTTTTCTTCATTGTCCTCATCACACGGAGGCCGCTTTTCCTTTTGTCCCTTCTCCAGAGCTGTCATTTTGATATTTTCTGTGTTCAACTCAATCACTGACTGGAGGAGACGCTGTTTCTCCTTATCTTTCTCCTGCTGAAATTTCAGAACAGCCTTGTTCTGAGGCAACATCCCGCCTTCGTAGTCTTCGCAAGCCAACTTTTCAGAGAGTTTTCTGTCCTGTTTTAATTTAAGCTGCTCCTGTTTTCTCTCTACTTGAGTTGCTATAACTCTGCTTTTAAATGCCATGCAGCTGCCCTTTGCTCCATAGATTTTATTTTGGCAGCTGCAATCAGCTTCTGCTCCTGCTCAATTTTATCTTTTTCTTTCTGAGCAACAAGAGCATCTAAATACTCCAGTTTTTTCTTTTTTTCTTCTTCTTTCTTTTGTAATATGCCCCTTAACCTTTTAATCTCAGCCGGTTTCAAGCCTGCGTGTTTGTACATTTGATCCATTTTACTTACCTGTTACCTGTTTACTTACCTGCCTGTCAAATATATGAGGTGGTCTTTCCTGTTACTTGAGCCTGTCAAATATATGAGGTGGTCTTTCCTGTTACTTGAGCCTGTCAAATATATGAGGTGGTCTTTCCTGTTACTTGAGCCTGTCAAATATATGAGGTGGTCTTTCCTGTTACTTGAGCCTGTCAAATATATGAGGTGGTCTTTCCTGTTACTTGAGCCTGTCAAATATATGAGGTGGTCTTTCCTGTTACTTGAGCCTGTCAAATATATGAGCTGGTCTTTCCTGTTACTTGAGCCTGTCAAATATATGTGGATTCAAATGGTTATTCAAAGCCATCATGATGACATCACACTGACAAATGACCATGTGATGTCACAGAACCACGGCAACGCTGCAATGTCATTGGTTACCGTGACAACCAATCAGCTTCAGCCATTTAAATATTATTGGAATTATCTTTTTTTTATAAATATATGGAAGGAAATATAATACAGAGACCGCTAATAATTCAGTGCCTGTATTACATTCTATTAGGCCTCATCAGATTTGTTCAAGAATCACTGCTGAATCAATGTCAAAAGACATTTTACAGACGGTGGCTGTGATTGTTGGACTTCCCAAGTTCTCATGTTTTACCTTCTCTTCTTTTATTTATTGTATCAGTTTTATTATTTCTGTAAAATGTCTCTACTGTTGGTCTTATTCTAATAAAGAAACCAAACATTAACAGGGAAACTAAATGTTCAAATGTTTTTGACAAGGCATAAGACCTACCTGTTGCAACTTCTGCCTCCCTTTATGTCCTTGATGATCCACGTTCCTTGGTGGAGGATACAGGTCATCATCGACAGCAGCTGGACACAAAAACAGAAGCTGTAAATGACTTTAAACAGAGCTAACACAGTAAACACACTGATGGCATTAATATTGCTAATGAACAACAAGCAGCTGCTCAAATACGTAACGTCTTATTTTTAGGGACTAGTCCTTAATGGTAGCGTCACATCAACAGGTGACATTCTTGTATTTGTAGAACTTTGTTACTGCGCGTTTGATATTAATGCATAACACTCTTTTGTATATACCATTGATTTTTTGTACCATTGATATGTTATCATTTTTTGTCCCTTTTATTTATACCGGAGTACCTGGAGCAAACCCACCCAAGCATGGGGAGAACACACAAACTCCACACAGAAAGATCCCACCCGACCCAGTAGAAGTGCCGTGCTGCCAATGGTGTTTTTGTTGTGTCTTGTGTCTGTGACCACTAGCGGTTTTAGGCACGGGCGAACCGGGCAGCCACCCAGCCACCCGCGTCATTTTTTCGTTACACATTGGGGGCGGGAGCACGAGCAGATTAATAAAAAAAAAAAAAAATGGAATAAAATCCTCTGCTCGCGAAGCGGTTTTTCATCATTTATATAATTTCACTGTGTGTGGAATTGGCTAATTACGCTCCTGCAGCTGCCGCGCCCCTGCTTGATGAAAATGTACCATGCACAGAAGCTGTGTGTTGTGAGAGAAGTGTAAAAGGGGGTGGGGCGAGAGGCGCGAGCAAAATTTCACCTCTGGGTCTCTCTCAAATGGAACGGACAGCCTATAGTTCCTGCAAATGAAACTAGGTAATACAAAACAATTATGCGGTCATCAAGGTGAATTGGTTTAGTCTTGACTTCTGGTCGTGAGTGACAGTTGGGGGGATGGGAAATCTGTTGATTGTCGAGTGCCAAATAAACAGATGGAGAAGAAAAGGTCAAAGCCATCAGGTGCCCAATTTGGAAAAAAAAAGAAAAGAAGAAGAGGAGAAACAAGCAAAAGATTAAGGTATGCAACTATGTTCTCTCTCTCTGTATGATCCATTTCATGAATGAAGAGCTAATGTTAATTGGTGGTGGGTATAACTCTTTGTTAGCCTTTTTGCTAATGATGCTTGCTATGCTTATACAACAATAATTTGGTTTCAACTCACTAATGAGATATAATTTAATATTGTGCTTTGCAATAAAACTGTTACAAGTTCAGTTATCATTTCCATCTGTTGGTTTAACGTTAGGCTCTGTAAATAACCAACGGCATTTTCAAATCTTTAGGTTAAAGACGAACATTTACCTATTTGCTACACAGTGTGCTAAGTATAGTTTTACAAGTCATAACTAAAAGTGTGTCATGCATAGAATTTGAGGCAGTAACTAAAGAGCTAATAGTTCTTTCATGAAAGTTAGATTAATATATAAATTAAAATATCCTGAAACCCAAAAAGTTTTTAGTGATTAAAAAATAAAATCCCATTGTTTTTGCCTATACATATAATTTAAAGTAATTTAATTTTTTAAACAAGTGAGTCCCAGTGACCATAGCATAACATGAATAAAATATATATATTTTTTTATCATTTGTTTCTATGCTCTAAACAATGTGATGACATGAAAGGAAAAAAAATAAATAAATAAATGTTTTTTTCCGGGTCTAGGAGGGTATAGTGTGTAATGACATACATTTAGTGTGTAAGAGCATGTTTATGTAACCCTTCTATTATGTTTTGAGTCAATTTGACCCCAGGCTGTTTTAGTTTTATAAAACATTATCTTTGACTATGGTCTTTTGATTTCCAATGCAATTCAATTGCAATTTCAGGAGCACTTCTAAAATATTTTGGAGCATCCTCTGCCACTGGTCAGGATAAGCCAACCACCTACCCCGCTACACAGGCCTCTTCTGGAATGGTCTCGACCCTTCAGGATGAGCCAACCACCTCCCCCGCTACACAGGCCTCTTCTGGAATGGTCTCGACCCTTCAGGATGAGCCAACCACCTCCTCCGCTACACATGTCTCCACAAATATCTGATATTGAGGATGAAGACCTCTTTGCCTCTACTTCTCCCCAGCATGAGCTTTCAGGTGTGTATAATAAAATATAACTGTTTGTGCAGAACTTTGTTTGTTATTTTTGTTTGTGTGTGTGTGTGTTTGTGTGTGTGTGTGTGGGGGGGGCTCGAAAGGGGTCTCGCCCAGGGTGTATTTCAATGTAGAACCGCCACTTCCTGCTGCTACAAGATCAGATTCTGTAGCCATCTTTAAAAAACGCCTGAAAACACATCTTTTCCGTCAACACCTGACTGACAAACACTGAGTTCTACTTCCTTTCTATCGATTCCTTCTCTTAAAAAAAAATAAAAATTTAAATTTTCTTATCTTTAGCTTTGTATACTGTGCTGGGTTTTAACTGACTAGTTTTTGGTGCAGGTAAGGTCACACACACCTCCACAATGTATGTTTTGAGTTCTTAATGTTAAAATAAAAACAACAACAATATTCTCAAATATTTTACAACACACTTATGACCTCCTTCTCTTCTTCCAACAGTCCCTGTACTTCATATCAGCTCCAAAATTAGCCTGCATCTTCTTCCACCCATTCTCAGATTCGCAGGGAGTAAACTCTAAAGGTAACAAATGTATAAAAAATGCTTAATGCAATAATATACAGATTACATCCCAACCTATCATTTAGTGAGCTGTATAGATCTAGAATCTTAAAAGACCAAGGAGGGAGTGGGGTGATGAGACCAGGCTAAGTTTCTTCCCCAGGTGATGCCGTTTACCCTGGTCTTAACCAATTTTACATAGTTTATTGTAAAGTGGTTACACTCAGTACAGACAGTACATACATAGGTATGTTGTAAAATATTTGAGAATGTTTTTTTTTATTACTCTCAAAACACAAATACACAGTAACACATATATTTTTCTTACAAAACAATATACAGTACAGCTAAATATACTTTGTGCTTCTGTGTCTAGGAGGCCTAAGCAGCAGCTACCAACACATTCAGCACTCTGAAAGAATGTCTGCACATTTTATTAACCTAACACTGTTAACAGTTTTATTTTGTACATAACTAATGCAACTGAACCAATTCTGCTCAACTACAAGCAAAATTCTTGCTTTACACTCACTTTGCAGTTCTAAAACACACTGATGTACATTAAAGCCATTAATTATTTTTTTAAATAAATAAAATTAAAACTTTAGGACATCGTTCTCATTTTGTATATTGACACATGTTGTCATGAAGATGCTCCTTGTTTGTTATAAGACACAGTTAACGACATACTCACCTTTCTCCATTAATGGGTAATATTTCATAATTACAGTGGTCTTAGGAGCCAAAACCTACTGTACAACACACAGGGTACACATCACAGCACACTGATGTAGATTACAGCCATCAATTATTTTTTAAATAAATAAAATACAAACTTTAGGACATTGTTCTCATTTTGTATATTGACAAGTTGTCATAAAGATGATCTTTTTTCTTACAAAACACACAATTAACTGTTTCAAGAGTTGACCTGCAATGACCCTTGAGTTGCTATTTAAACTAGCCAATCAGAATTTATCTTATATATAAATATATATATATATATATATATATATATATATATATATATATATATATATATATATATATATATATATATATATATATATATATACTGATTTAAACTGGGCTTAATTTCACTAATTAATATGAACCCAGTTTAATTATAAATTTTATTCACTCACTTTAAACCTGGTTAAAGTAGTTTTAAAGCAGCCCTTATTTAGTCTCATTTAATTTTATTTTATTACATTTAGACTGGTAACATTCAGAACAAAGAAACCTAATTTTCTTGTGACTGTGCCTTGAAACACCCAAGTAAAAGACATGTTATATAATTGCACAGGTGGCATACACAATCTAGCATAAAGAACTCTAATCAAAAAAATCAATGACAATAAAAGGAAATGGAGCTGTAACTGAGCAGTGAGATATTGCATCATATATACAATAATACACATGCCTCATTTGTTGCAACTGGTGACATATTTCTGGAGAATTAGACTTTGATCATTTTTCTAGCTTGGCATGAGCAGAAGGCACGTTCAGACGTTCTCAGAGTCGGCATCTTTCTGACATTTACAATGACTTACAAGATAGAAAATGGTGTAATGGTCATTCATCATTATCATCATCATCTGTTTTTCCTGGAAGTGAACATCCAAAACCTAAAGAAACGTCTCAAAGGAACCGGTTTCTTTGTTTCTTAAAGAAAGACGTGTTTACATTTCACAGAAAGAGCTGAGTTTGGTAAAGGTTGAACTCATGACATTACAGCAGCCCATGAGGCAACAGCGGCAGGTTTTAGAGGCTAAAGTTGAACACAGACGCTTATTTTACACCTGTTTTTGTCTTTTTATTCCCCTCGGTGGTCTTGCACCATAATTCTGTTTTGTGTTAATTTTATGACACAATTAACTTAAGTAATCTGAAGACCTATGTCTAACGGCTTTAAAGAGAAAGGAAACTTACATTTTTATCCCAAATGAATGTTATGGCACATATATTACCCACCTGCTCACTCCCTAAACCTCTGTTAGAAAGTCTGGACCAATGTGGGATAGTGCTTTGAGGGCTCTGTGCCTTATTTGTCTCGAATAGGTCAATTCAGTTTCAAACAGAGTTTCACCTGTTTCCACTGCTGCCAATAATTGATCTATAGGGTAGAGTAGATTCTGGTGTGTAGTGCTGCTGTAAACATTAGACTGTTTCTTCTTTATTCACAGCTTTATTAACATAAAATCAACAGAGCTGTGGAAATTTCCTCTTGGCTTCAGTTTAATGCAGAGGCGTTCAATGTAATGTTTCCATTTACAAAGTCAGAGCCATAATATGCCAACTCTTGTTTTTTAGAAAAACAAACAAGACATATGTTTGTTTGTTTTATTTGTTTGGAACAAAACACATTGATAAAAATTAATTGGCACATCCAGTTGTGCTCATAATACTGTATATTACCACCTTTAACATCAATGACAGCTTAAAGTCTTTTGTGGTAAAGCCTCCAGTTCCTGTAAATTCTTGGGTTGTCTTGCATGAACTGCACATTTAAAATCTCCCCAGAATGCCTCAATGATATTGAGGTCAGGAGACTGAGAAGGTCAGTCCAGAACCTTCACTTTATGCTGCTGTAGCCAATGACAGGTCGACTTGGCCTTGTACTTTGGATTGTTGTCATGTTGGAACATCCAAATACGTCCCATGTGCAGTTTCAGGGCTGATGAGTGCAAATTTTCCTCCAGTATTTTCTGATAACATGCTGCATTCGTCTTTTCCTGTTCCTTTGTTTCTCACACATCCCTAAAACATGTTTTAACAGTAGGAATGATGTACCTTTCATCATACTGTAGGTCTTCTAGACTCTTCTCCAAATGTAACGTTTATGGTTGTGGCCAAAAAGTTAAATTTTGGTCTCATCACTCCAAATGACTTTGTTCCAGAAGTTCTGAGGCTTGTTTCTGTGCTGTTTGGCGTTTTGTAAGCGCAAAAATTACTTTTGATCAGGGTCATTTGGGTAGTTTCTGTTCTCATTATGATTTAATAAGAGTAAACACAACTGGTAATAAATAGCTTCACCCAACCACTAACTATGAGTAAAAAAAAAAAAAAAAATTCATTCATATTCTCTGAAAAATACCCACATTTTGTCAGGGTATGTTAACTTGTGAGCACAACTGAATCCAACAACCCTAAACATTTTCTTATAATAACAAAATTACATGCTTCTATTGTGATTACTTAATTTCATCAAACAGATTTTATTAAAGTTTTTTTTACAATAAATCAGACAGACACTATCTGCTCAAAAACATATTTACTCCAAACCCCCATCGCTCTTTCAAGAACATAACAAACTGTGTTGCTGGTCCTTAAAGACAGTCTTGCATCAAACCAAATTTCCATCATAATCTATTAAACCTGTTATTTTAAATTTTCATACTTTGATAATACTTTTTTTGTTTTACTTACATTTTAAGAAATTAGGCTATAGTAGAGGACAGATTATTTGTTTTATTTATGAACAACAGATTAACAAAAACTGTACTTCATGTTCAACCTGAAGCAGATTTTTTTTTCTGCACTGATGCACTCAGCAGAATGATATTTAGTGCTTGAACAGGCAGGTTTAGAACACAGTATATTACACAAAATGATTCCAACTATCAAAAGGAAATAATGGTCAAGCAGTCAGTTACAATGTTCGGGAGTCACCTTTTTTGTGAAGGCTGCCTCCCTGCTATTTCCTGTTTTTATGAGACTCTAAAACAGTACTCGCTTCTACACATTAATGACTTCTGCGGCTGACAGATCACTGTAGGCGGATGCCAAGCACGATTGCAAGTTGGTTGATTAAAGCCTGGTCTAATCCTAAAACAGCTCTGTTCTTAAAATTGGGTCCCGGGTGTGTGACTCTTCCAGTGAGCGTTATCCCTCAAGACAGTCCCACCTATTTATGGAGGATTTTCGTAGAGGACTTACCATAGGCTTATGTCCGGCGGTCAAATCTCCTGTTACATTCAGAAATCTAATCGCAAGACCCTTTTGCTTGAGTTTCAAGCCTCCTTTTATATGTTCTGGGCATATATATATACAGTATATAACACTATATATAGTTACGTCAACACACATGCACTCGACAACAAATTGTGTACACTCCTTAAACTCTGTGTGTCCCTGTCCTCTGTGAACTCAGTGTGTCCCTATCCTCTGTGAACTCTGCGTTCCTGTCCTCTGTGAACTCTGTCCGTCCCTGTCCTCTGTGAACTCTGTCTGTCCCTGTCCTCTGTGAACTCTGTGTGTCCCTGTCCTCTGTGAACTCAGTGTGTCCCTGTCCTCTGTGAACTCTGTGTCCCTGTACTCTGTGAACTCTGTGTCCCTGTCATCTGTGAACTCTGTGTGTCCCTGTCCTTTGTGAACTCAGTGTGTCCCTGTCCTCTGTGAACTCTGTGTTCCTGTCCTCTGTGAACTTAGTGTGTCCCTGTACTCTGTGAACTCTGTGTCCCTGTACTCTGTGAACTCTGTGTTTCTGTCCTCTGTGAACTCAGTGTCCCTGTCCTCTGTGGACTCTGTGCCATGTATTCAGTAGACTACCAGGAATGTTTCTGAAGTGAATATCAAAAGAAAGTCACCATCAAACAGTAAGTGCTGGAGAACATAGCTATCGAGGTCAGCCAACAGCTACAAATAAAATAATATGAAATACCAATTACATGCAGAGAAAATACTTGAGATTGTTTGGCACAAAAGGGTAGCTTGGGAGTGACTGCCAAAACCAGAAAAAAACAATGTGACAAAGTGCGTTCACAGAAGAAGGCGACCGGTTTGACCAGAAGCAAAGCACTTAATGGCCCAGCCCCTCAGTCCATCGCTGATCTGATAACACCCTACTCTGCCACTTGGTCCCTCAGGTTTTCCACTCAGCACTTACTAACAGTTCTTCCATCTCATCTCAAAACTAAAGGAGAGAGTGCATTTCCAGTCATTGCCCCTAAACTCTGAAACAACCTCCCAGTTCATATTAAATGCTCCACTTCCTCTCATGAGTTTAAAACTATGTTAAAGACATATCTTTTTAACCTTGCTTTTAGTTTAGTTTTGAACTCACCTATCATTTTTGTGGACTATAGGTTATTATTTTATTTTTATTCTTTTTTAATTAACTTATTTTATTGTTTTTCTCAATGTAATTATTAATTTCTGTGTTTATCTTACTTTTTGTGAAGCACTTTAACTCGACCTTGTTGTTTTTAAATGTGCTATACAAAAAAATTGGCTTGGCTTGGCCAGAACATAATGTCTCTTTGGCTTCACCAAGGCACAAGTGTATTTTAAGCTCAGAGGTTTGTAATGTGGGAAAAATGCATTAAAAGTGAATAAATCCGGGAGTGTGGTGATGTGAGGCATAAAACATTGTATCTGGTTGTTTCTCAACTTTCTAAACTTCAGGAAGAAGCTCTGTTTGATGTCACAAGGTCTGCACATTTTAATAAAGTGTAAACAGAGAATAAAGGTATTTCTATTTACAAAGAGATGCTTATTCTGTCTAAACCAAAAAAAGCTGTTGATACAAACCATGTCCAGCATTGTTCCAAACATGTTCATTACTTGTGGGCCTCATTTACTGATGCAAGGTTTTCTGTGTCACTGACCAACTGAACATCAAAGTTAGGTGTCAGCATTTTGTATCTCTCACTTTAAATTAAAAACATTGCAGTCTTTGTTGTGTGGTATAGTACATGAGAGTCATTGGGTTCTTTTGTTCTTGAACAAAGTTTTACTTGGTTTTGTTTTGGACCAACCAAAACCACAAATTGTTTATCTGCATCATTCTTGGCAAGTCTCTTCACGGGAAAAAAGAGAAAAACGAGAAACTGAGCAGCCAAAATACTAGGTCACTGTGTTCTGACCAAGCCTCTTCCATGCAACTTCTAAAATGGTCCTCGTGTAAGGGCGCCGCCATACGGTGATTTTACAGCGAAATAAGGCGATATACCTCCGTCCACCAGAGGGCAGGCTCCAAAAGCGGAAATATAGAAGAAGAAGAAGAAGAAGTTTTATTTATATAGCGCCTTTCCGTAGCTCAAGGTCGCTTTACATTTCACATATATAAGGAGAAACCCAATGGCGACTTTACAAGTTTAAAACTCATGTTTACAGCCTGGTACAAAACATGGCTCCGGTCTCTAGAGCTAGGTTTTTACTACGTGACAACTCTGGGGGGGTGATTAATATGTCCGTTTATGCTATCTAAAAACTACTGTTTTACTATGGAAAAAGCCCGGATGTAACGGCCATTTTATTCCCCATTCGTAATGACAATATTGGTGAATAGGGGACCAATGGGCGGATAACATCCATATTTATTTACAATCTATGGTGCTGACAGAATAATCCTCTCTGGAGAGCTGGGTTTAATTAGGCTGCTGCTAGAGTTGAGATTATGAACAGGAGAGTCTAGGTAACTCCTGCTCGTACACACACAAACACACACGTACACATTCACATGTACACACACAAACACACGTACACACACAAACTCACACGTACACAAAAACACACGTACACACACAAACTACACACACAAACACATGTACACACAAAACACACGTACACATTCACACGTACACACACAAACACACGTACACACACACACGTACGCACACAAACACACACACACGTACGCACACAAACACACGTACTCACACAAACACATGTACACAAACACACGTACACACACAAACACACACACACACGTACGCACACAAACACACGTACTCACACAAACACATGTACACAAACACACGTACACACACAAACACACACGTACACATTCACACATACACACACACACAAACACACGTACACACACAAACACACACGTACACATTCACGCGTACACACACAAACACATGTACACACACAAACACACGTACACACACATAAACACACATCCGCACACAAACACACGTACACATACACACGTACACACACACACACACACACATAAACACACGTACACATAAACACACGTACGCACACACACACACACATAAACACACGTACACACACAAACACACGTACACATTCACACGTACACACACACAAACTCATGTACACATACAAGCACACATACACACACAAACACGTACACACACATAAACACACATACGCACACAAACACACGTACACATACACACGCACACAAACACACGTACACACACAAACACACGTACACACACACACACGTACGCACACAAACACACATACACACACAAACACATGTACACAAACACACGTACACACACAAACACACGTACACACACACACACGTACGCACACAAACACACATACACACACAAACACATGTACACAAACACACGTACACACACACACACACACACACATACAGGGGAGTTAACCAAACTGGACTTCACCGTTTGCAGCTTGTGCAAAACGCTGCTGCCCGACTGCTAACTAACAGTCGAAAACACGAGCACATAACACCTGTCCTGTATTCCCTGCACTGGCTCCCTGTCCAGTTTAGAATTCATTTTAAAATCTTAATGTTTGTTTTTAATGCACTCACGGGCCTTGCACCTTCCTATTTGTGTGAGATTCTGACCCCTCACAAACCCAGCAGAGCTCTAAGTTCTGTTGGGCAACATCTGCTGAAGGTGCCCCGGTCCCGGTTCAAACAGTGGGGTGATCGCTTCTTTGCAGTGGCCGGTCCTGGAACTCTGGAACTCGTTGCCCATTGAGTTATGTTCCATCACTGACCGGCCTCTGTTTAAAGCCAAACTTAAAATCTATTTATTTAAAATGGCTTTTTGCACTTAATGGCTCTGTGACACTGCTCTGTTTTTTTGTGTAAATGTGTTTTTAAACCTATTTGTAAATATGTTTATTTTTTACTGATGTTGTTAAGCACCTTGGTTCAATCTGTGGTTGTTGGAAGGCGCTTTATTACATAAATATTAATTGATTGATTGATACACACACGTACACACACACACACAAACACATAAACACATGTACGCACACACACACACACACACACACACACATACACACACATAAACACACATACACACACACGCACATAAACACACATACACACACACACACACACGTACACATACAAACACAGACACAAACACACGTACGCACACAAACACACGTACACACACACACACATAAACACACGTACGCACACAAACACACGTACACACACGTACACATGTACACACACACAAACACACGTACACACACACACATAAACACACGTACGCACACATACACACACATAAACACACGTACGCACACAAACACACATACACACACACACACATAAACACACGTACGCACACAAACACACATACACACACACACACATAAACACACGTACACACACATACACACACACATAAACACACGTACGCACACGCACACACATAAACACACATACGCACACAAACACACATACATACACACACATAAACACACGTGATGCACACACACAAACACACATACACACACAACACACATGTACACACACGCACACATAAACACACATACGCACACAAACACACATACATACACACACATAAACACACGTACGCACACAAACACACGTACACACACAAACACATGTACACACACACAAACACACGTACACACACAAACACACGTACACACACAAACACACCTACACACACACACACACACACACACACACACACACACAAACATACGTACACACACATACACACACAAACACACACATACACACAAACTCACACATACACATTCACACGTACACACACAAACACATGTACACACACTACACATTCACGCATACACACACAAACACATGTACACTCAGAAACATACACGTACACATTCACACGTACACACACAAACACATGTACACACACAAACACACATGTACACATTCACACATACACACACAAACACGTGTACACACACAAGCACACGTACACACACAAACACACACATACACATACACATTCACACGTACACACATAAACACACGTACACACACAAACACACGTACGCACACAAACACACATACACACACACACACGTACGCACACAAACACACGTACACACACAAACACATGTACACAAACACACGTACACACAAACACACACGTACACATTCACACGTACACACACAAACACATGTACACACACAAGCACACGTACACACACAAACACACGTACACACACATAAACACACATACGCACATAAACACACGTACACACACACACACACACACACACACACATAAACACACGTACACATAAACACACGTACACACACACATAAACACACATTCGCACACAAACACATGTACACATACACACGTACACACACAAACACACGTACGCACACAAACACACGTACACACACACACACACATACACACACGTACACACACACACACACACACATAAACACACGCACACACACACACAAACACACGTACACACACATACACACACACATAAACACACGTACGCACACATAAACACACGTACGCACACAAACACACATACACACACACACACACACACATAAACACACGTACGCACACAAACACACACACACACACATAAACACACGTACGCACACAAACACACATACACACACACACACATAAACACACGTACGCACACAAACACACATACACACACACACATAAACACACGTACACACACATACACACACGTACACACACACATAAACACACGTATGCACATACACACACACATAAACACACGTACGCACACAAACACACATACACACACACACGTACGCACACAAACACATGTACACACACAAACACATGTACACACACAAACACACACACACACACACACACACACACACACACACACACACACACACACGTACACACACAAACACACACACCCTCCATCAGGGTCAGAGGAAAAACTCCCCAAAAACCCAGCCGGGAAAAAAGAGAAACCTCAGGGAGAACCACAGAAGGAGGGATCCACTCCCAGGACGGACAGGCCGTGCAGGAATGTGTCCAGGACAGTTGAAAAATACATAGAAATACACAAACATATTCAAAAATAAAAACATTTATATTGGCATATATTGTCCAGTGTCCACTCTGAGGGGGTGGGGGTCCACATCACCCAGAGCAGGTCAGAGGTTTGCGTCCACCCTAGGAGGAGGGAGAAAAGAGAAAAAAAAAAAAAAACTGTAATAGATGTGATGATAGTATGAGCGGTTTAGTGTGTATCTACAGCTACAACCAGTTTAAACGTGCACCTACAGCCATGGGCGTAGGTTTAGGGGGGGACGCTAGGTACTAGTCCCTATCAATATTTTAAGATGGCAAATTTGTCCCCACCAATATTTATCAAGCTCCTTTGAACTGCTATTTGGATCGTTGCACTGCTATTTGGATCGATTCTAACGGACAGGATGACGACAGTACAAGAAACGCCGTAATTTGATTGGCGGCGGGATATCTGACAGGCTACAGGCGCGGGCCGGGACTACTTTTGTGCTTGCACTAGCAGCGAGCGGCTGGTGTGTGTGTGCGCGCGCATGTTGACGATGCCAACGGTAAGTTACCAGGGCTGTCTCTCTGCCACATACAAAGGCCAGAGTAAAAACATTTTAATATTCCGTTTTTTTGCCCCTTTTTGTACTTTGTAGATGCCACCCAAGAAGAAAAACATAAGCCGAGTCCGAGTGTAAGTAGGCAAAATAACTAGCTAGCCACACAAATAAACTAGCAGTAGTGACTGGCCAGTCACTATTTAATGTTACATAGTTCAACAATAATAAAATGTTAGAATATGATCTGTATTTTATTCTAATGTTGATCTAGCTTACTGCTAGTCTCATACAGACAAACTTAACACATATATTAACATAAATTTTAACACATTAATCCACAAAACCATGTCCCCTTCATATTTAAAAATGGCTCTGAAATATAAACATGATGTGTTGAATGCATACTATGATACGTGTGTATTTTATTCATTAGTTCATGTAATTACATATAGGAAACTCAGACATCTTGTGAAGATGTCATAAAGCTTGTTGAGGAAGAAGTAGCTGGACCTTCAGGTGAGGTCTTTATGAACTATGAATTATTAAAGCGTGATTAAAAGAAATCATGCATTTTAAAAGTTTAAAAAAACAATGTCCCCTTCATATTTAAATTGCTCTGAAATATAAACATGATGCGTTGAATGCATACTGATACGTGTGTATTTGATTCATTAGTTCATTATTTAATTACTGTACATATATAGGACACTCAGACATCTTGTGAAGATGTCATAGAGCATGTTGAAGTAGCTGGACCTTCAAGGCTTCAGGTGAGGTCTTAAAGTGACAGATCGTCTTAAAGAGAAGGTCTTAAAGTGATTCTGTGATGAGATATACTACTATTAAATTATAGCAAATTATTAAAAATAAAAAGGGGACCTGTTTTATTATGTGAAATTGAAGTGAATTGGTATTAGTATAAAAGGATATCAGTGTGGATAAAAAACAGGGTATGTTTTGTTTGCTCTTCAGGAGACAGTCAGTGAGAGAAACAGCAATCCTCAAGCAAGTCAGTGTAGCAGTGTCCTGGACCTGGGAAGTAAGCCATACCAGCCTGATCCAAAATTCATAAAAGTACAGCAACTTTGAATCAAGAAGTAAAGGTTTCACGCTGAAACCTTAACTTCTTGTTTCGAAGAAGTTAAGGTTATGCTCCAAAAGTCTACCTCTTGCAACAGTGTTTTTTTTTTTTTTTTTTTGTAAGTATACATAGGCTGCTAACGTACACAGAACAATGGTTGTTCAGCATTTCAAATTCTTAGGTATTAACGTGAGTGTAGCGGAGGGTAAATAGTGTTTATACAAAGAACAAAAGAAATTGGGGGGTCGGGGTTTGGGGGTGTCCCCACCAAAGCTGAGACCAAACCTACGCCCATGCCTACAGCTACAACCGGTGTAAACGTGCACCTACAGCTACAACCAGTGTAAACGTGTACCTACAGCTACAACCAGTGTAAACGTGTACCTACAGCTATAACCAGTGTAAACGTGTACCTATGATCAATCAGTCTCCATACGTTTGGTTAAATAAGTATGTTTTGAGTTTGCTTTTGAAAACTTCAACAGAGTCAGCTTGCCGCACTTCCACCGAGCCCATTCCATAAAAATGGGGCTCTATAAGAAAAGGCTCTGTAGCCAGCAGACTTCTTCTTTACTCGAGGAAGTTGAAGGAGGCCAGCGTCCTGAGAGCGAAGGGTACGAGCTGGAGTATACCGGGTGATGAGGTCAGATAGGTAAGAGGGCGCGCGTCCACAAAGGATTTTATATGTTAACAAGAGAACTTTGAAATCAGCTCCAACATGAATAGGAAGCCAATGTAATGAAGCCAGGACCGGAGTAATGTGATCAAACTTCCTGGTCTTTGTTAAAAGTCTGGCAGCTGTATTTTGGACCATTTGTAGTCTGTCAGTACTTTTCCTCGGCAGTATAGAGAATAACACATTGCAGTAGTCAAGCCTGGATGTGACAAATGCATGAATGAGAATACACCGTAAACATACACATACACACACAAACACACGTACACACACACACAACAGAGGGGGAGGGGACACAACAGTGAAGCAGGTGTGACAGCCAGAGGCATCACAAGATCAGAACTTCTACATTTCATCTGGAGTCTGGAGTTGGTCTGAAACTTGACTCAGATCTATTCCAGTGTATCTTACACATTCATAGTTTTAGTTAGAACACTATTGTCTCCACTGCATTAAACCGGAGCAGGACTTGTCAGAGTGAATCCCTAAAATGTAGGAAACAGCTGCAGCTCTTCTATGTCTCAATAAGTGATGACAGAACTGAAGACACTCCTCCCCAGTGCATTGCTCTGTCGGTTAGAACTTATACCTGGAGCTTTGAGAACACACAATGAGACTGTTCAATGTCTCCTGATGCTGGCCAGAAAAGCCATAATGTCTAAAAGGGCTGGATGTGATGCGAATTGTGGAGCTCTCTAGTGTCTGAGGTGGTAAGTGTAGAGAGGTTGAGACTACGTTTAGGTGGTAAACTGCATCTTTTTTAAAAAAAATAGGAAAATGTTTGTTCTAAAACTTAATAAAAAGATAAAAAAAAAAAAAAAAGCAAATGTGGCCATAAATGCAAAACAATCTTCTTCTATTTCATAATGCAGCAGTAAACATCTGTACCTCCTCACATCACCACAAAATTTGATTTACTGAGTTCTTAATCTTAGTCCAAAGCAACTTGTGTGACCCTTGTTATCGAATATAAGCTCAATAGAAACACAATCGTCTTCAGGCCTTCTCCTCCCTTCACTCTTACACTTTGACTGACTGGTCTCTCCTGTCTGTGTCAAACCAGCCTCAGCGTCTTTCGTGGAACAGAAACGTATAATTTGAATCATTGAAAAACCTGTTCCTTGAGTTTTGGGCCTGACGTCCTGGAAACACTTGTCAGGTGGGTGTTGGGAAAACCCTTACACAAACATCAGACAAGCTACTTAAAAGTAGATGGAGGTGAGAATGACAACAAAAACAACCCAAATGACCCGGATCAAAGGTTTACATACTTTGGTGATTTTGGCCTGATAACATGCACACCAGGTTGACACAAACAGGTTTGAATGGCTACTACAGGTAACCATCCTCACCTGTGATCTGTTTGCGTGAATCAGTGTGTGTGAATAAAAGGTCAGTGAGTTTCTGGGCTCATGACAGACCCTTGCATCTTTCAACCAGTGCTGCCCTGACATTTCTGTCTGAGTCATGGGGAAAGCAAAAGAAAATGGGTCGATTCTGCAGAAAAAGCCAATAAAAAAAGCCAATAAGACTAGTGCAAATTGTATTTTCCTCAGTTTGATTAAGTAATGTAGGTTTTAATGGAAGTTTGATTTAATGGTTGGATATTATTGTCAAAACTTAATGCACAAAAACAAACAATAAAAAGTGTTATAGTGGAGCTAAAACTGGAATAAAAGAATACACAATCGATATAATTTTCTTACACAGTAAAAAGCCACCATTATTTTGTTCTTCAATGTTAGCAATATTAGCAATGTTAGCAGTCCAGACATAGACTAGACAGGCCAGACTCAATATTTGAATATTATTAATTATTAATTAATAAATTCATTTGAAGTCAGGAGTACATTTATGTAAATAATACAGGTTTAAGGTTAAGATTAGTTAATGTACTTTGGTAAACAAGGATATAGCCCGGGTTTATTTCTACGTATTGTTATTAATATTTGTAGTTAGTATATTATTTGTTTAAGGCGTGCTGAGGCAGACAAATGTGATCCAAACAGACAAGTGTTTTTGAACGAATACCCTTCTAAAAATGTTCCCTTTTTCTTCAGATATTAAAATAACTACTAACATCTGTATCAGAGTGAACATGACAACTATTTTATGTTTTTAATGACTTGACAAAGATGACAAAGCAATAGTCTTTCTCAGATGGTCTCTGATGCGTTACGTCAGCTGAGAAAAAGAGAAAAACTAATTCTGAGTCACCTCTTCTTTGGGCGGGAGCCGTTCTGGAGTGACACAAAAACAGGTTTTGGTCCCGAGTGTATAAATACTGAAAGAACTTGACAAGAGCACACTTTATTCTTATGAGAAGAACAAGAACAAACTGGTGAGAAATATGCTATTTTTATCACTTTATTCTTTCACTTTTATTCTTGTATTTTCATCAAGTTATTGTTGGATTAGTTGATTTTAAATGGATTTCCCTGTGTCATGTTTAATTAAAAGTTGTGTTAATGGAGAAAATTTTATAAACAGAGGGGTTTATAAAAACTTTAGGGGCCAAGGGCAGAAGATAACGTGAGTCACATTATATGTGTAAAATAATGCACATTGAGGATTTTACAAAGATGTTTAATGCAAATCGTTGAAACAATGTAACCAATTTAATAATGTTTTTTTTTTATTGTGTTATTAAATAGTTTTTTACATGTAACAGTTATGCAAACACATTACAGTTCAGCATTTCTCTAAACTATGACAGGGCAAAAATCCAGTTAATTTGCATAATTTGAGATTTTTACATTTTGGGTATTGTCAAAAATAGCTTTATCTCTAAATCTAAATTTACTGAAAAGTTAAGTTATTTTAACCCTGCGCTGCTCATTGTGTTGTGGCTAATGCTGCTTTAACTCCAGAGTAGCTCAATAATGTCCATAAAGATTCTAAAGACACATCTTTAGCCTCATGTTAGCCTGTGATGCACTGTTTTAGGGAAATGGTAGTAAATTGGTGATGTCTCTGTATCCAATTTAAACTGCTATAATTTACTCTGAGGTTAAAGCTCACATCTGCTGCTTTGCTGTTGTTGTTTAAGGTTTAGGAATAAACTTTAAACAACAATAAACAGTAAAATGGAATAAATGTAAACTTTTTTTTTTCCAACTCTAAACCGTTGTATTGTCCTCTTAAACAATACTTTCATAAATATATGACTTTTACACTTTCACACTTTTAAATGATTTACATCTCATTTTTCTTTATTAATTTATTTGATTGGGATTGAGTGCATGTTGATGAAAACACATGAGACACAGCCGCATGAATGTAAACATGCCAGATTGTAGCCTTAGGCTAATTTACATCTGTTGTCCCAACATTTTCACACATTTATACACCAGAGCAACACTGTCACACATTTATACACTAGAGTAACACTGTCACACATTTATACACCAGAGCAACACTGTCACACATTTATACACCAGAGCAACACTGTCACACATTTATACACCAGAGTAACACTGTCACACATGTATACACCAGAGCAACACTGTCACACATTTATACACTAGAGTAACACTGTCACACATGTATACACTAGAGCAACACTGCCACACATTTATACACCAGAGCAACACTGTCACACATTTATACACCAGAGCAACACTGTCACATATGTATACACCAGAGCAACACTGTCACACATTTATACATCAGAGCAACACTGTCACACATTTATACACCAGAGCAACACTGTCACACATTTATACACCAGAGCTACACTGTCACACATTTATACACCGAAGCAACACTGTCACCCTTTTATACACCTGAGCAACACTGTCACACATTTATACACCGGAGCAACACTGTCACACATTTATACACCAGAGCAACACTGTCACACATTTATACACCGGAGCAACACTGTCACACATTTATACACCAGAGCAACACTGTCACACATGTATACACCGGAGCAACACTGTCAAACATTTATACACCGGAGCAACACTGTCACACATTTATACACCAAAGCAACACTGTCACACATTTATACACCAGAGCAACACTGTCACACATTTATACACTAGAGCAACACTGTCACACATTTATACACCAGAGCAACACTGTCACACATTTATACACCGGAGCAACACTGTCACACATTTATACACCAGAGCAACACTGTCACACATTTATACACCGGTGCAACACTGTCACACATTTATATACCAGAGCAACACTGTCACACATTTATATACCAGAGCAACACTGTGACACATGTATACACCAGAGCAACACTGTCACACATTTATACACCAGAGCAACACTGTCACACATTTATACACCGGAGCAACACTGTCACACATTTATACACCAGATGCTTAATTAGCCTAACTGATTAAACACGGGGCTAACGGACAAATGAGCCAAGTCTTTTGCGTTGTTGGTTTTGTAACAGATACTTTGATTATGCCCATTTTTACCTTTGTGTTTCCTCTCAGTAGAAAATGAATCCCACTCCGCTGCTGTTGTTGGCTCTGGCCGTGTTGGTGCCCAGTTTTTCTGAAGCCTTTTCCCGCTGTGAGCTCAGAGACCAGCTCATGAACAGTTCTATGCTGCTAAAGATGACAGGAGACATGACGAGTTTGGCAACAGGTGAGAGTCCTTCCAAAAACATCTCCATATAAGGATCAGATAACCTTTCTTGCTCATTCATTCTTTATGGGTTTTTAGAGTGACTATGTTTTTTTTTAAGTATAGTGCAACCTGAAAGAATATTTAAAAAATAATCACCTTTTAGTATAGAAAAAAAGATTTAAACCAGGATCAAACTGAGCTTTCTCAGTTTGACAGCATCTAAAAATGTAACGCTAGTAATTGTAAGGCCTCATCTACATGTTTCCAGAGAGATTTGTTAACAAATAGTCAATGTTTGGGCCTATTGTTTTTATGCAAAAGAAACAAAAGGATCTGTATTTGATGCAAAAAACTTTTTTAAATAAGAGCCAGAACAAAAATTATCTTTCTTCTTCCTCTGTCTTGTCACTTGTTCCGGCAGTCATCTGTGAAGTGGAGAGGGTTGTCAACAGTATCATCCTGGCTCCGACCACAGCTCCATACTCCACCTCACCCTCGACAAACATTGACACAACGGCCTTCTCCCCGATCTCCACGGACTATCCGATCTCCACAGACTCCCCTATCTCCACAGACTCCCCGATCTCCACAGACTCCCCTCTCTCCACAGACTCCCCTATCTCCCCAGACTCCCCGATCTCCACAGACTACCCGATCTCCACAGACTCCCCGATCTTCATAGACTCCCCGATCTTCATAGACTCCCCGATCTCAACAGACTACCCGATCTCCACAGACTCCTCGATTTCTAATGAGTCTAGTGAGGAGGACAGCAGTGAGGAGGAGTCTCTGGACGATAACATCAGAACCTGCTTAGGTAAAGTGTAAGGCTTTATACAGTTCTGATACACGTGCAGTAATAAAACTCTAACTCTGAGCTGTTTCTCCCTGAAGGTTACAATGGTGAAATTACTGTGGACTTTCTCTGCATCCAGATGTTTTACAAGATGTAAGTTCATGCACTGCTTTTTATGGTGTAGTTAATACATTAGAGCTGGGTCATGAATGCCTTAATAAATAACAACAGGAGACCAAAAAGCTTCTATATTTTAATATATACAAACAAGATCTTAAGGCATCATCAAGGCTTCTTTATTAAGGTTTTTTTCAGTCCTGGACAGAAACTTTGTAATCTCACAACTTTCTCCCATTGTTTGACACTGTTGTCAATAAAAAAAAAAAACAGCTGCTGATAAAACACAATAGTGTATAATTATGTCTGGATGTGTTTTTTTCAGCACAAAAAGAAAAAACTAAAAAGTGAAAAAAAAAAAGGGACTCAACATGAAACAGGGATAAAGACGTTTTATAGTTACTCATTGGTTTAAATAGATGTAGCTCCACTCAGCGCTGAAACTGTTCATATCCTTTTGAACACAAACCTTTTCTTTCCTCAGGATCTGGACGATGGCCAGTTCTGAATGTCTCGGAGTTTCTTCCACTGACTTCTTCAAAGACTGTTCAGACTGAGGCAGAGTCACTGACGACAAAGCTTCTGAAGAAACATCAGAAAGAGAAAACAATCAAACCAGTCTTCAGATTTGAAACGTGATTCTGTAGCAACCATAAATAAATAGAGGTTTTAATAAATAGATCGAAAAAATAAAAGTTGTTTGTCTTTAAACTGTCTTGACTCAAAGGTTCAGTCCCTGGTTTATGACATGTTTAGTCCAATATTATGTTGAGTACAAAAACCCCTGACGAAGAGTGAATAAGAAGTGTCCTCTCCTCAGAGACGCCTAATCATGATGACATTAATAAAGCTGGGTCTGCAGCAAAAACATCAATACTTTATCATTTAAACTCTGCCTGATCTAAATGTTTGCCAAGACTTTGTTACATTTTAAATAAACATTTATTTACAGTTAGGTCCGGAAATATTTGGACAGTGACACAATTTTCATAATGTTGTCCCTGTACGCTACCACAATGGATTTGAAATGAAATACTTCAGATGAAAAAGAAGTGCAGACTTTTATCTTTAATCTGAAGTATTTACATTAAATCTGGAGAATTAGTTTAGGAATTACAACAATTTTCATTCCTAGTCCTCTCATTGGAAAAGACCTCAAGTAATTGGACAGAGGAATATAATCCTGAATAAAAAGTTCATTGTTGAGAATCCATTGCAGACAATGACTGCCTGTAGTCTGAAACCCATGGACATCACCAAACGCTGGGTTTCCTCCTTCGTGAGGCTTTGCCAGGCCTTGGCTGCATTGATCCTTAGTCATGTGTTTGCAGTTCTTTCTGCCTTAAGTTTGTCTCAAGCAAGTGGAATGCATGCTCGATCAGCAATTATTTTGTCACCTGTTGCTTCTGCTCTACGCCTTCTCCTCACCTGCCCACAATCTACAATTACCTCAGGAGCATTTAACCCTCTGGTCTTGTTCTGACGCACTACCCTCTCAGCTTGTTACTGGACAAAAGTGGCCACCAACTGAGTGAGGCTGTCAAAAAGGTGTTAGTGTTTACAGGGTATCTGCGGATCCTTAAAAATTCTAAAAAGGTATTAAATTCCATAATGTAAAAATAAGGCCTTAATTAGCATTAAAAAAGTCTTAAATACTTGTTTCAAAGGTCTTAAAAATGAATTGACAACGTAAAGAACATTTTATTTTCATTTTAAAATAATGTAACGTTATGTCTCTGTCACGCAGAACAAAATAGGCGGAACCAACTAACAAATTACACGTTTACAGCGGGTTTGTTAGGTGCATGGACTGGACATTACCAGATGGAGAAAAGTTTGAGTGGTTGTTATAACAATTCTTTATCCTTATATTATCCAGAGAGACACGTAGACAGAGTATATTATAAAAGACAACAAAAAAGCAAAAACAAAAGCATCTTGACTTAGTTTTCAAGATGAAGATGTTTTGTCTCAAATTCCAAGAGACTTTATCAATTCTGAGTTCAACTGGTAAGAGAGCTGAGCTCCAGAGGGAGGAGTTTCCCCTGAAACCAAACCTGATGGACCAGGCTGTTCTGGTCTCATGGTTGTTAGCTCTGAAAGGGAAGTGTGACTCCTGATGTGAGAGTTATTAAGTTTCAGGAGAGTCATTGGTGTCACTGCTCCATTCAGGTGTTTTTGTTGTTCTAGAAGAAAACTGTTTTGATTTAGATTTCAAAACACTGTTATAAATACTAGGCAACATGAATCTGAGGCCCCCTCCTCTGTTCAAAAAAGAGTTTTCCATTTTTACTGCTGCTCATTCACTGTCCCTGTGTCAGCAGCGCCCTCTGGGTAAATTTGACTTTTACATGACTATCTACATTTTAATTTAAATACATCTACAGTTATTGTGATAATTAGCTGTCTATAATAATAATAGATATCCTTGTAATTATAAACTGTATGTTTAGAAATAAAAAAATTATAATTTTGAAATATCTTTTATATTTGATATGTATATTAGTATATGTTGTTAATAATAGGGCTGCAACAACTCTGATTAATTGATAATAATTTATAATCAATGAATCGCCTTTTGGGGTATTCATAGGGGCGGCAGTAGCTCAGTGGGTAGAGCGGTCGTCTTCAACCGGAAGGTAGGGGTCTGATTCCCACTCTCCCACAGTTCATACTGTTGTTGTGTCCTTGGGCAAGACACTTAACCCACCTTGCCTCCAGTGACTGTAACACTGGTAATGTAATGTAAGTCGCTTTGGATAAAAGCGTCTGCTAAATGAATAAATGTAAATGTAAATGTCATAGACTCTGAAACCTGCCATGTGCTGAGAGAAGAGGGTTTTATTACAAAGACAGAGCAGTAAATCCACAGAAACAGTAAAAAAAAGATGTAGATTTTGTGTTTTTGATGAAAATAAATAATGTTTATATATGCTCTATCCACAAGTCTAGTTCAGATTTAGTAAAATTCTATGTAATATATTTTTTGTAGACCACAATAACAACAATAAAACACCTTAAGTTTTTGACCACTTGTCTTTGTTAGTCCACCAGGTCCTTATGCATTTACACACGCTTCACTTTCCGATAACTAATTTAATCAAAAAAAAATATTGTCAGATTAATTGATTATTGAACTTGAAATAATAGTTAGTTGCTGCCCTAGTGAATAATAGTTTTCTTCTCCTTATTTAAATAGAAACAATGATGCATACTTTTTTTTTTAACAAACTGGTTATTAAGATATTATAGTCACAGAAGCATTTTGCATTTTTCCATTTTTGAGATGGAATAAATATGTGTTTAACCAGTTTTGTTTTTTGTTTATCAGTTTTCTTACCATAGCAACTGCAGGTCAAAGACCTCAGGAGCAACCTGCAAGGTCAAGAAACCCTTTCATCTTTGCAGTACTACTTTATCATTCCATATTAATAAGAGACAGAAGTGTAAGAGACAAAACAATGTGTTTTATGATTTCTGATCCTTTTCCATAATAATATCTTTTAAGTATTAGATTAGTTAATTTCTTTGGTACAGAGTTAATTAAGCCAAAGCAGAGATGCTTGAACTAGACTAAAGAACAGTTTCTTCCCCAGAGCTGTCTCTTTACTGTACTCTAACCCTTGCTGACCCCACTCCTCTCATAGACTCCTCTCACCCCCACCATGCCACTCCTCATAGACTCTTCTACCCCCCACCATCCCACTACCCTCACAGACTCTCCTCTCACCCCACCATCCCACTACCCTCACAGACTCTTCTACCCCCACCATCCCACTACCCTCAAAGACTCTTCTAACCATCCCACTCCCCTCACAGACTCTCCTCTGTCCCCCACCATCCCACTCCCTCACAGACTCTCCTCTCATCCCCACCATCCCACTACCCTCATTGACTCTTCTACCCCCACCATCCCACCTCATCCCTCATCCCCACCATCCCACTCCTCACAGACTCTCCTCTCACCCCGCCATCATCCACTACCCTCATAGACTCTTCTACCCCCACCATCCCACTCCTCACAGACTCTCCTCTCATCCCCACCATCCCACTACCCTCATAGACTCTTCTACCCCCACCATCCCACTACCCTCATAGACTCTCCTCTCATCCCCCACCATCCCACTCCCCTCACAGACTCTCCTCTCATCCCCCACCATCCCACTACCCTTGCACTACTGCACCTTAGCTACCAACTGTTCATACAGTACCAACTGTTTACATTTCGTGATCATACTTATTTGCACTGTCCATGCTCATTGCACTACCTTAAATCTACTGCTTACATGAGACATCTGTATATTACATTTACATTTATAGTACATATTCACCTGTAAATGCTGTTTATAGAAAGAGACACCTGTAATTATATTTATGGCACACACTCACCTGTTATAGTAATAACCATCTGTATATTTATATTCATTGTACATATTACCTGTAAATCTCCATATCCTGCACGTATGCAACCATTGTATATATCCTGCACTTGCTGCTATTGCACTTCTGGTTAGACCTAAACTGCATTTCGTTGCCTTGTACCTGTACTTGTGTAATGACAATAAAGTTGAATCTAATCTAATCTAATCTAATCTAATATAGGTCAACAGCTAATTTCCATCCATAGTCCTATAGTGTACATGTTTTTCAGTGGTAGGAAAAACCAGAGGAAACCTACAGATTTAACTTTCTGAAGAGTGCAGAATTTTTATTTTACACCTTTAGCCAATAATTTTATAATAAACCTTTTACATTACTTTCTTTTCAGTGTTTACTTATTTTTACATTTAAAAAAAAACAAATTGGACCTGCTGAGCAACTGGAGCCTTGTTATCTATTTTTTAAAATGTCTGGGGTAAAAACAACTACAACGTTTTGCTTTGGAATCTGAAAGAGGACTTCAGGAGACGATCCCAATCACACCATGTGCTAAGACTATAAATTTAAACTTGGATGATACAGTGTCATTCCCAAAACTGAGCAAAGCGATGGGATTTTAAAAAATTACGCCACCTGGATTCACAGGAGCATATGTAACATCACCAAACATCCAGCTAAAAACAGATTCCAACTACTAACTGATCTAAATGTGAATGAACCAGAAAACTCTGCTGTGACTGAAAAACAGGGAGTAAATATTACCTATTCTCTGGAAAACAGAAGACATGAATCGGTTGAAAAGCACCAGGCAAACAGAGAAAGAAAATCTATGCCAAAAGTGAAAGACAGAGATATCCTGCTGCTTGGAGACGGTGCTATCAGAGACATAAACAACAGTAGATTTGTTACATGCAGCTTTCCAAGTGCTACGGTCACTGATATAACAGCACTCCTCTCCCAAGTCATGTCCAAACACACAGGAATTAAACAGTGGTGCAGTTGACATCAGGAAGGGGGAATCAGAAGTTTTAAAAAAGGATTTCTCCAGGCTTTTAGATAAACTTGAAAACCTGGAAGTGCAATCCTTTATCAGTGGACCACTCCCAAACATCGACAGGCGGATCAATTCAGTCTGCTGCTTGCACTAAATACATGGCTGTCCAAGGCCTGTGAGACAAGAGGAGTTAACTTTAACTTGTTTTGGTTACGTGTAGATCTGTTCAAAGGAAAGGGCCCACATCTAAACAGGGGAGGGGTCAGAAGGCTAATGGATAATCACCTGCACTCCCTGAGACACCTAAATTGTTCTGGGCACCCTCTTGAACAAAGAAAGAGTCCTCTGAGAAGCCATCAGCCACTGAATGAAAAAAGCACTCCTGCCTCATCCTCCTCTGACTGTACCACCATCAACACCTCCACCACTGAAATGGACCCCCCCAATAGGACCCTGTACCCCCCAGTAAAATCAACACCTTCTGCGGACCTCACCATCTCTGTCCCATCCCCGGATTCAGCAATGGGATTTCCAGATCACCTGGAAATTTTGGTAAAATCTGGAATTAAGATGATACTGCTTACACCTAACTTGGCCAGGTCACGGGTTCTATCATCATCCCTAAAAACATCACCCCCAATACCACCCAGGAGTACCACTGCTCTACCTCAGCCAGTACCGAGAGTCCAATACACCTCTGTCAGACCCCCTCCACCTCCTCCCAGACCAGATCTAAAAGCCTTGACTAGCATCAAGGCTACTATCAGTGATTAGGACACTGAGGGCCTCTGCTGTTCCAGGACTTTTCGTCATAATAAACCACTTATCAACCTGAGGCCCTGGGAGAGCACACTGCCTCCTAGCTCCATAACTACAGTCAGAAGTCGCAGATTAAAGAAGAGAATTACAGTTAGATTGTCTAATCAGACAAATCTGATTCAAATCCCCTGCAAACAGATAAAGTCAGGTCCTGATCAAACAGACTTGAAACTTGTACAGTCCTTGAAAAACAAATAATTTTTAATTAATGATTTTAAAACTTCATATAAACTTAATTGTATTTTTTTAACAGAAACATGGTTAGACAGCAGGACTGGAAATGCAGTCCCTTATTGAATTCACTTCATCGAATTTCACATTTGTACCCAAAATACGGAAAAATAATGAGTATGTATCATTCAAAATGGAGTTCAGGTTTTCTTCTTTATATCTAGTTCTTTACAAACCACCCCAACAATTACTGAAATGCTTTCGGTTATCTGCACAGAATTTCAAAAAGTAGTCCTCACAGGGGATTTTAATGTGCATGTGGATAATGTTTGTGACAGGAATGTCAAAGAACTTTCTACTACTTGATACTTTTGGTCTTTGGCAGCATGTACTAGGACAAAAGTTAAAAGACTGTACTTAAGTATTTTTGGCTACTTTGTACTTGTACTGAGTATCAAAAATACAAGCAACTTTACTCTCTACTCAACTACATTTTTGATTGAAACTTTTTACTCTTTACTCCACTAAATTTGAACTGACACTTACCGTTTCTCTCTACATTGTGTTTGTGCACGTCAAGTCAACTTTGTCTGCCGTGGCTTATTTCTTGGGTGTAAGAGGCGATATTGCCATCTGCAGGCTATTGAAGGTACTGGATGCTATTTGCCTACATGTGTTACTCCGTTGTGAACGTGAATTAGCAGCCTGCGAACGCCAGGTGTTTCACATAAATTAGCGATGGCTGCAGCCACTAATGAAGCATGCAGTACCAGGACTGTTGATAATTTGAATATTTGAAAGAAATGTTTTCATTTTCTATCCACTGGATAAATGCTTAACATGACGTGAATATGCATCAGGGAAGAATTTAGCGTGCAAGGGAAAATTGCGAGGAACCAAAAGCTATTTCTATCCAATGGGCATATCGTAAAAACATTGCTTATATTCCAAGGAACACTTATATTCCAAGGAATAAATTAAAGTTATTTCTATCCACTGGGTGAGGAAATAAAGGCTATCTCTATCCATAGATTATAGTAAAAAAAACGCTGTTTATATCCCACGGAAGAAATTTGGGTAAAAGAAGAAACGGTCTAATTCTTCTCGCGGAAGAATACAGAGGCATTTGAAAATAAGAAATACAGAATCTGGCAAAGCGTGCAGGGGTCTGAGGGAACGAGGCCAGAATAGAAGATAAGATTCTTTAAAGAGAGTACCTGAGTTCATGCTATTTTCCAGCTTGAAACTCAAGCGACAAGAAAATTAAATAAAAAACAAACAAATTAATTAAAGTCAGTCAGGATCAGTTTAAACCTATATAAAGCAGCTCAGACTGTGACTGGAGGAACTCAACACAGAAAGGTCAATGGCAGCAGCTTCAGACCAGGTGGCTTTGTCTTTCAGAACAATTAGAAAGCTTTGCAGAGGAATAATGTGGAATTTATTTTATTAATGTGCATAAAGACGCCAAGAGAAGATGGAAAAATCTCCAAAAGGCATCAAATGACAGATTAGACATAGTTATAATAAGTCAAAAAAGTTAGATTTTATTTCCATCATTTACACTTTCAAAATAACAGAAAACAAGAAAATGGTGTCTGCAAAAGTTTGGGCACCCTGCAGAGTTAATACCTTGTACTGCCCCCTTTGGCAAGTATCACAGCTTGTAAACGCTTTTTGTAACTATAGCCAAGAGTCTTTCAATTCTTGTTTGAGGTATCTTTGCCCATTCTTCCTTACAAAAGTCTTCCAGTTCTTTGAGATTTCTGGGCTGTCTGTCACACACTTGTAGCGTATGAGAGTATGTTCATAAACATATATCAGATTAATTTTAATAATTTTAATAATTAACTTTGATATTAATATTAATTTATTATAATTAATTTCTGATTAGAAAGGGGCACCACTTTGTTTAAGACCGGTCCAAAGAAACTGTTTAATCTAGTCTCATTAATCTTAAAGGAAGAGAATTCTTCTGGTTTTCGAACATTTCTTAATATAAACAGAGAAACATTAATGTCTTTTATGGGATTTTATTAAAAATTACACAAATGAATAATGGTGAATAAAATGGGAACATGGAAAGGATTAACACAACAAGGGATAAACACAGGGGTAAACACAGGAATAAACATTTGCTTTCACAGGGTTTGTGAAACAAAGGAAGTATTGATTATTGGACTCCGTTATTACGGAGGGGCTTTTAGGGAGCTTTTAACTGGAACTTAGATGACGGCTTCTGGGCCAAGGCTCTTATGTTTAGACAGTACAATTATGACGCCAACTTATGTGTCACGTTTAGACTCACCCTGGGGGTCGTGATTGGTACCAGATCTTAGCAATCTTGGGTTAATACTTGCTTGGAGAAAGCTAGGTTTGGTCAAGCTAACTGGTTTTAGCAGGAAAAAATGGTTTCAAAATAAAATGAAGTTAATTTCCGTCTGCGGCCGAAGGGACGAAACTAGTTTGACCAGCTGATTAGAGAGAAGGAAAACTTTAGAGTAACAAGCTAAACTTGCTGGCTTTGAAGTACAAAGAAAGTTTACTCGTTTACACGAGGTCCGAAGCTTGTAATGGTTGCATTAACGGCTTGATTCCCTTGTATAACCAGTGGCAACTCAGCTGCTGTAAACAATTCTTCAGTTATGTGCTTCCCTGCTAGATACATGATCAATGCTTTAATGTCCCCAAGAGCTAAACGGGCCCCAGCCATTTTTTTCTCTAAAGAAAAAATGAATTTATGCGCACCTTGTGATAAATCAGGGAAGTCCATTAGCCAAACCAACCATGTCTGTAAATGACCAAGGAATATACTGTGGCTCATTGCGGCCTTTTGTCAGTATGGGAAACATTCCTGTTCCTAAGTCTTCATTCTCAGGAGGGGGAGGGGTTGTTAACTGCCGGCTGCGAAGTCTCATCCCCTCCTTCCCAGTATCATATTTTACTCTTCTTCTTTATTTTTCTCTGCTAGTGTTTTTTCAAGCAGATTTATTCTCTTTTCGGCTCGTCTCTGCAGCTCGTCTGCAGCCTCTTCCCCTGCTTCTTTGATGGTTTTAGATTTTACGACATGTGATTTAGCGCTTAAGGCTATAAATTCTTCAGATAAGCTTGCCTTCAGTCTCTCTCTTAAACTCTGTTCTTTCTCTGATAATTTTTTAATTCCATAATCTTCTCCTTTTCCTCTAAGTATTCTTCTATAGTCCTCTGGACTATGTGAAGTCTGGTTTGATTCATAGAATGAAACTTTTGGGTTTTGTCTTAAAGAATGGCCATCTTCAGAGGAATTCTCCTCCTCACTCTTATTTTTTTGGTTTAGAAATCTCTCTGCGACTGTTAGTTGCTTGTAGTCACGTCTATCTTGTCGGGACTGACTTCCCTTTTGTTCATTTAATTTTTCATATTCCTTTCTTTTAATTCTCTTAGTGTCACGGGTGTCTCTTGGCTTTTTATGATGTGAGCGCGCTTTCACATATTCTCCCTCCTCATCACTCTGATCGGAGGTGCTGTCTCCTGAGAGAGAGGCGCTGTCGGAGTCGCTGTCATGGCCTCTGCCTAGAGTTCCCCGTCTTGGTTTAGTTAAAGCTAGTTTAAATTTACCAGTTATTTCACCGTCCATTTTCTCAGATATTTCTTTTATTGGGTATTGCCCAGCAATTTCGGCGTAAAGTGGACACCCACATTCTAAGGAAGTGTCTACCCCACTGTCACTGGTCATGCTGTTTCCCATCTCTCTCACACACACACACACACACACACACACACACACACACACACACACACACACACACACACACACACACACAAGTGTATATATATATATATAAGTTGAATTCTGATTGGCTAGTTTAAATAGCAACTTAAGGGTCATTGCAGGTCAACTCTTGAAACAGTTAATTGTGTGTTTTGTAAAAAAAAAAGATCATCTTTATGACAACTTGTCAATATAGAAAATGAGAACAATGTCCTAAAGTTTGTATTTTATTTATTTAAAAAATAATTGATGGCTGTAATCTACATCAGTGTGCTGTGATGTGTACCCTGTGTGTTGTACAGTAGGTTTTGGCTCCTAAGACCACTGTAATTATGAAATATTACCCATTAATGGAGAAAGGTGAGTATGTCGTTAACTGTGTCTTATAACAAACAAGGAGCATCTTTATGACAACATGTGTCAATATACAAAATGAGAACAATGTCCTAAAGTTTTAATTTTATTTATTTTAAAAAATAATTAATGGCTGTAATGTACATCAGTGTGTTTTAGAACTGCAAAGTGAGTGTAAAGCAAGAATTTTGCTTGTAGTTGAGCAGAATTGGTTCAGTTGCATTATGTTATGTACAAAATAAAACTGTAAACAGGACACAGATGTAGTCTTGTAACATAAAACAAGAATCTACTGGTGAATGAATGGCCTGATGGGTTCACTCATGCAGCCAGTCGAGGATCAGTCCTTCTCCTCGAAAAGACTTGCGCTTGACGCCGTAGTCAAACAGAAGCTCCTTGCACAAAAGAATGTCTCTCTTTGCCTGGAACAGAATGACATAACTCTGTCCTTCAGGGAAGTTCATCATGCAGTGGACCAGCCTCAGGTTTGCTCTCTTGGAGGAATGGTTGATCTTCCGGCCCATATTGTTTTCTGTTGGGTGACACCCGCAAGGGAAAGTCTCAGCGTCCACACAGAGGTCCCGACCAGCATAGTGGAAAAAGAAAAGGTAGCCCATGTCACCCTTGATGGACTTGATCAACTTCCGGCCCTCTGCTCCTGTCATTACCTTGCCATGGTAATCACAAACGATGGAGCCCATGGCAAAAGCTTTGGTGGCAACAACTCCTGTGGTCAAAAGAAGGTGCAATTAGGATTCACTCCAGGAATAAAAATATCTGGTCACAAGACAAAAATGGTATGTATTTCTATGTATTATGTTTACATACCTTGTCATTTTGCACCAAAGTCCTTGAGGGCCAGGCCTGTCCACTTTTGGTTCTGGACCATAGTGATGATCCTTGGATCCGACTCCACCTGCACCCTAGTGACGGGTTTCCACTTAGCCACTAGGTCCTGGGGTCGAGGACAGTTGCCAGTCCAACCCTCTTTTTGGATCAGCAGTGACACCTTGCTGACAGTCGGGGGGCGCCTTGAACACTGGGCTGTCAAAGACAAATCAAAGAAATTAATAATCTTTTTAATATTTTAAAAATGTGAATTATGTTACTTTGATTATAGAGATATGTATTCATTTTTTAAATAATAATAAAGCACATCAACTCACACAAGAGGTGCTCCTCCCGTTTGGCAAACTGCACAGACCTCCACCTGTCATAGAACACTCTGTCAGGTGGAAACCCTGCAACAGTCCGCTTCTTTTTCGTGGGCGGGCTGCTGCTCGCCGTTGCTGGAAACTGCAGGAGAAACCCACCAAAGTCCCTGTCATCCTGGTCAGCTGCGCCTCTGCCTCTTTTCTGTTTCTGACTTCTGCTCTCGTCGACCGGCTCATCAGAAGAAGAGCTGAAAATTTGAAAAGATTTCATGTTCAAAATCTGACAAAAAATCTAGACAGACCTGGGAAGTAGCTGACAAACAAAAAATATATGAATGTTGTGTGTTTCGATGATGACACATACCATGGCATAGTACTTTGGGCTCTTGTAGCTTGCTGGCTCGAAAAGCTTGGCAAATTGTACCTGCAATGAAATTAAAAATCTCAGATTAATCCTCAATTCTTTCAGTGTATTTTTATTACAGAAAATCATATTATTTGAACTTTATGTAGTAGATAAGCCAGAATATCAATTTAATCATTTTATATTTCTCAGTACAGTGCGTATAAATGCATACACTACTATACATGATTCTGCTAAAACGTACTGTTTATGCAGCCGCCTGAGGTCGCTCGTGACGTAGCCAACTGGCAGCCCTTGTTTGGACAGGAAAAATCTGCCCTGGTCGTCCACACTGTCCTGCAGACATCCTGGACGAATCTTCTGGAAGTATGTGTCCAGCATCTGTGGAGATCAGATATGAAGGTAATGCAATAATTATAACTTTAAGAGATCTGACTTCTGACCCTGATAAGATTCTCCCCAGGTGCTGCATCCCTGTTAGAGAACTTACAGCAGAGTCCTCCTCTGTGATGGAAAATGTTGCACTCTGCTTTGTGGATTGCACCTCCATGTGAATTTGTCCATCAACGTGTGTCTTGTTGATCCAGTCTGAAGACTGGAAAACAAATATAGAACACATTGAGTGACTGACTTTATACACACTGAGGAAACACTGTAAAGTAAAAGTACTTACTTTAAATGCCATCACTGCTTCTGGTCGCTGGAAGTACCTCAGGACCAAGATGGCTTCGCAGAAGTACCGGAACAGCGTCCTTTGGTCTTCCATTTGCTGCTGGTCCAGGAGCTTCCTGTGGATGCCCAGCATGTCCGCCTCTGATACTCTGAGGACTCTCTGGCAGTCTTGGAGAGTCAGCTGAACAGGCCTAGAATGATTAGGTGAAAAAAAAAAAAAAAAAAAAAAATAAGGCATTGTTCCAATATTAAATTGAATAACTCTGCATTAAATGAAAAGTAACTAGTACTAGTGAATAACAACTCACTTTGAGGCGCCTGGTGGTCTGTGATGGGATTCAGCCTGTGCGTCCTGTGCAGCCTCAGGGTCATTCAGGATCAAAAAATGTCTTTCACGTAGGTCTTCCAGAAGAGCCTGTCTGGATGCCTCATCGGGGTACCGCTTGACCATGGCGTTGTAGTCCCAGGTTCTGCCTCGGAGGGTCCAGGCCTTCATGGACTTTTTGGCTTTCTCCACCTCTGCTTTCCTCTCCTCATCAGTCTGGTTCTTCATGCAGACCCTCAACAGGTGGTTAGGCAGCATCTCCTGTGGCTTGAAACACTGCAAACAGGAAATGATGCGACGATCCTTGTCGCTGTGAGAGAAAGAAAAAAAAATCCAGAGAGTTGACTTGTGTAAGCTATTATTGATATTATGTGACTTTGGTCCCACTTTATATTAAGTGGCCCTAATACCTGTGAACTTACATAGTAACTACATGTGTACATAGTGTACAAGCAAAGTTTCAACATGCCATTGTGTTTTGTCATATATACAGACAAAATTCATATTAAATTTGTAGAATAAAATCAAATGTTTCCAGTTTATTATGTCAAGTATATGAAATGATCTGAACTTACCACTTGGGGGCCATTCTTCACAGATGAAAAAGCTAGTTTCAACAAGCAGAAATTGCAGGAGGAATCTTCAGTGTTGTCTTCACGTTCTTGAAGAAGTGAGTAACTTGTGACTCTAATCCTCAACTTTATTGACCACTTGAAGTCCCACCCCTTTTTTGCAGAAGGTATTACAATAATTTAAATCTAGACCTGAACAGAATGAAAAGGGCCCATTTTAACCACTTAGTGGGCAATCTACACTAATTAGGCACCATTTGCAAACCAAAATTAGGCCATTATGGTTGTGAACAATAGGCCATAATGGTTGTGAACAATGGGCCATAATGGTTGTGAACAAAGGGCCATCAATGGTTGTGCAAACTTAATTTTTTCTTTTTAAACAAGTTAATAAAGATTAAGATTTGGCCAAATGAAAAAGCATTTTCTATCAATTTTACTTATACTTAACAAACACCCACATCCTAAGGAAGTGTCTACCCCACTGTCACTGGTCATGCTGTTTCCCATCTCTCTCACACACACACACACACACACACACACACACACACACACACACACAAGTATATTTATATATATATATATATATATATATATATATATATATATATATATATATATATATATATATATATATATATATCAGAGTTTCCGCTAGAAAAAAATTGTGCCGGTCAAAGTGACCGGCATAGGTTTCGTTTTCCGGACATTTTGATGATATGCCGGTCAAATATCGCCTCTTAATTAGTCAAGTTGAGGAAAACTGAAAGCAGTTTATGTAACTTAAAAAATTACATAATCAGGCCGTGTATGTACGCCCTACACTTCGGCTTTTTCACCGGCGGCGGAGCCTCCGCCGCGGAGCTGTCTGGCTCTGGACATCTGAGGCTTCAGGCGTTCCTGATTCAGTATCCTCCTTCGCGTCTGGCCTCTGAAAAAAACCTTTAAGGCTAGTCTGCCTGGGCCTGGCCATATTTGAAACGTCTCTCAATAGTTCGTGGTTTAGGTCTATGTAGTATTTTCTGTTTATGTTCATTTACCATGTGCGTCGTGGTGAGAGGAAGAATGACTTGAAGTTAATCCGTTAACTCTTTTTAATAACCGTCAAGCACTGCAACAGCCTCCTTAACACATTACAACAAACTCAGATCACTCCGCCTCTAAGCGGGCACTATTTAACATTAGTATATGTACGCGGCACTATATACTACAGTCTATATTATAGCCGTTAGGCGTGCGCTTTATTTGAAATGCAACATGCGATGTTGTTTAAAAACTTTCAAACGGTCGATTCAGATTGTGTTGGGGGCGGGCCGATTATAAGGCAGATTTAATCGGACAATTTGACCGGAGAGATTTAATTTTATCGGACATTTCATTTTTTTCCCGGCCAATGACCGGTAATTACCGGACAACGGAACCCCTGATATATATATATATAAGGTGAATTCTGATTGGCTAGTTTAAATAGCAACTCAAGGGTCATTGCAGGTCAACTCTTGAAACAGTTAATTGTGTGTTTTGTAAGAAAAAAGATCATCTTTATGACAACTTGTCAATATACAAAATGAGAACAATGTCCTAAAGTTTGTATTTTATTTATTTAAAAAATAATTGATGGCTGTAATCTACATCAGTGTGCTGTGATGTGTACCCTGTGTGTTGTACAGTAGGTTTTGGCTCCTAAGACCACTGTAATTATGAAATATTACCCATTAATGGAGAAAGGTGAGTATGTCGTTAACTGTGTCTTATAACAAACAAGGAGCATCTTTATGACAACATGTGTCAATTTACAAAATGAGAACGATGTCCTAAAGTTTTAATTTTATTTATTTTAAAAAATAATTAATGGCTGTAATGTACATCAGTGTGTTTTAGAACTGCAAAGTGAGTGTAAAGCAGGAATTTTGCTTGTAGTTGAGCAGAATTGATTCAGTGGTTGCTGCATGAGTTATGTACAAAATAAAACTGTAAACAGGACACAGATGTAGTCTTGTAACATAAAACAAGAATCTACTGGTGAATGAATGGCCTGATGGGTTCACTCATGCAGCCAGTCGAGGATCAGTCCTTTTCCTCGAAAAGACTTGTGCTTGACGCCGTAGTCAAACAGCAGCTCCTTGCACAAAAGAATGTCTCACTTTGCCTGGAACAGAATGACATAACTCTGTCCTTCAGGGAAGTTCATCATGCAGTGGACCTGCCTCATGTTTGCTCTCTTGGAGGAATGGTTGATCTTCCGGCCCATAGTGTTTTCTGTTGGGTGACACCCGCAAGGGAAAGTCTCAGCGTCCACACAGAGGTCCCGACCAGCATAGTGGAAAAAGAAAAGGTAGCCCATGTTATAATAATTTTTATTATTATAATTGTTTGTATTGTTTATAGTTACTGGGTGCTCATAGTTCTCTACAGGTCATGTCAAATCCTGTCATGTCCTCCATGTTCGTCCTTGCATGGAGTAGACATAACTAAAGACTGGCTTGCCAGAGGACCTCTGCACCTGGAGCTGGGGCCTTGGAGAAGGGTGTATGAGAGATACACCTCCCACTGACAGCCCCCACTGCAGTGATATAAAAGCTCATGTTTTGTTTTCTTCTTTAAGCAAATTCACTTCTGTACCTTTGATATATCCGTGTCTTTGCTTCATTCTTGCAAAAATAAAACCTGGCCTTTCGTTTTTTATAATATAATCTGTCTCCGTGTCTCTCTGGATAATATAAGGATATAGAATTCTTATAACACTCGGTCATTTTATAAGTAGCTTGCGTGCTGAAAAGGTGTGATCACCCCCCCTGATTTAGAGCCTGTGCAATACCTTTGTCATACAATAGTATGCAGCAGCATACATACAACTACATTCTGCTACACTCAAGAATTTATTCTCCTATTTATATAAATAATTATCACCAAATCTAAGGTTTTGTCGTCCTAAGGTACAGTTTATATCTCATTTTGAAACACAGCTTGTGCTACACTTGTATGATGTGACTCTTTTTTTGTGGAAACACCAGCCATGTTTTTAAGTCTTAAAACCAATAACAAAAGTATTAGAGACTTAATTAATGGAAACACAATTAGCAAACCTGCCACTGTGTTGTATGAAATATGTATCAGCACAGAAGAACCAATCCTGGTGGACCTGATTCTGCAGTCCATCTTCACCTTAAAGCGAAAGGGCATTCCTTTGAGAACAGCAATGTCCGAATTTTGTCCAGAGAGACCAGATGGTTTGAGAGAGGGGTGAAGGAAACCATTTTTGTTAAAATGGTAAAAGCCCTCGCTGAACAGAGGTGGCCGCAGATTCTTGTTGCCCACTAATTACAACAGTGTTTTGAAACCTAAACCAGAACAGTTTCACTCTAGAACAACACCTGAATGGACCTGTAATACTTACAACTGACCTGAGCCTTGATGACTCTCACATCAGGAGTCACACTGTCTTTTTATGGTAACGACTATGAGATGAGAACAGCCTGGTCCAATCAGAGTTAGTTTCAGGTCAAACCCCTCCCTCTAGAGATATAAGCTCAGCCCTCGTATCATTTGAGCTGAGAATTGAAAAAGTCTCTTGGAATTAAGAGATGAAACGTCTTCACCTTGAAAACTAAGTCCAGATGCCTTTGCTTTAACCTTTTCTTCAATATAACAGTACATGACTTTCCTTCCTTTGCCATGTTTAAAGTAATGTGTAAAACATGACCAGGAATGCTGGCAGTCGTCACTGTGATACAAGTGTGAGGGGTAAAAACACACAAGGGAACTCAACTAACTATATGCACACTAAAAAAACAACAAAACAATGTTTTCAGCTACTCTAACATTCAATGGAATAAAACTTCATATACTTAATATAGTTTTTTTATTTTATTTAATTTTATTTTAGGTTTTATTTTAGTCGAATTCAATAAGGAGAAGGGGAGAATCACATTCTAATCACATTCCAAGCATCTGAATTTTGAAGAGAGGTGACTTGGTGATCTAATAAACTGGCCAGTGATGGTTGGTCCTTCTAGGAAACTTGACTGTGGACTGTCTACTGGTCTCATAGATAACAGTCAGTACAGCTGGATTAGAAAACGCTGGAAAGAGGCCTGACTAGAGCATCAACTAAACTATATTGCAAGTAATGTCAACAATATAGCTGACCTGACGCTTTGGTCCAACCTTCTTCCGGGCGTTTTCAAAACGTAACAATGCTGGCTGTCATCTAATCAAGACAATTTTTCCAAAAGGATCCTAAAAACTAGCCATTATTGGGAGAGAAGGGAAATTGGTTTTTTTTGGGCCTTGGTAAAAACAAC
This sequence comes from Perccottus glenii, assembly GCA_024416835.2. Classification (NCBI taxonomy): domain Eukaryota; kingdom Metazoa; phylum Chordata; class Actinopteri; order Gobiiformes; family Odontobutidae; genus Perccottus; species Perccottus glenii. The sequence continues at coordinate 9,455,399 of CM044547.2, read as the reverse complement.
AGATGCTTTGCTGCCGGATGTTCTGGCTTTGTAGGTGGTAGGTGAAGCACCTGCTGGGTTGGGTTCAGGATTTGGTGTTGGTTCCTGAACTTCCGTGTTTCTTCTTTCATGGGCTAGATAATGGTGCCCTGCTGCCCTGCAATTTTTGGCAGAGGAGGGAAATCTTCTTTGTTCGGGTTTTGGTCAAAAATACAGCTGCTTCCCTGCTGGATATTCTGGCTTCTCAAAGTCCAGACGTTGACCTTTGGTAGGGGAGCCGGGATAAAAACTGTTTTAGGTTTTTCTTCCTTTGCAGTTTCAGATTGCAGGGTTTTTGGTTTGTTTTGGTTGTTGGATTTGTTGCCATTGACCTTTGAGGATGTGTCCAGTTTCGATTTATGTTGAACTGCTGGTTCTTTTGTCTTTGGTCCAGATGGCAAGTCTCCCCCCTCAGATCTTTTCTGTCGTTGGGTGGTTCTTTGGGGTTTTGGCTCCAGCAGGACTTGGGAAGATGAAGCACCTGTTGGTTTAGGTTCAGGATTTGGTGTAGTCACCAGAGGTTCCTGAACTATGCTTGTTTCTTCTTTTGTGGGCTGGATATTGGTGCCCTGCTGCTTGAACATCTGGCTTCTCAAAGTCCAGACATTGACTTTAGGTGGGGGAGCCGGGATAAAACCGGTTTTGGGTTTTTCTTCCTTTGCAGTTTCAGATTGCAGGGTTTTTGGTTTGTTTTGGTTGTTGGATTTGTTGCCATTGACCTTTGAGGATGTGTCCAGTTTTGATTTATGTTGAACTGCTGGTTCTTTTGTCTTTGGTCCAGATGGCAAGTCTCTCCCCTCAGATCTTTTCTGTCGTTGGGCTGTTCTCTGGGGTTTTGGCTCCAGCAGGACATGGGAAGATGAAGCACCTGTTGGTTTAGGTTCAGGATTTGGTGTAGTCACCAGAGGTTCCTGAACTATGCTTGTTTCTTCTTTTGTGGGCTGGATATTGGTGCCCTGCTGCTTGAACATCTGGCTTCTCAAAGTCCAGACGTTAGGTAGAGCTGGTACAAATACTTTTGTTAGTTTTGTTGACTCATTTTTATCTTGTTGGAGAGCATTGACTCCACCCTCCCAGAAACTTCTGTTGCCCTCTGGTTGGGGAAACTGAACAAAACTGTATTTCTTCTGGTTCTTTCTTTTTTTGGATGTTTTCTTTCCGTTAACAGCTGACTCCATTTTTTGTCCTTGATTTGTTCAGTGTCTAAGCAAGTCTGTGTCCGTAAAAACTCTAATATGCAATATTATTTAAAGATAACTTTCCAGTGTTTGTTCCAAAGTGTGTGTGCGTCTTCAACCGAGTGGTTTTTCTAAATGTCTATATGTCTGGACGTTAGTTCCTCTCATAGACTCAGCAGAATGGAAGGCGATGATGTAACGCCACCACAGATCCCTGTGACATATGTACATTCTAAAGCTTTCATGTGATGAAATACTAGGATCGTTGCCATAGCAATTAACTATTCAAAACATTACTGTTCTATGTTTTAAATGGTCAAAAGTCCTCAAAATGGCGCCCATTACAGGAATAAGTCATGTGACTAAAACCCATGAATACAAATAGAAATATTACAATTAATAATATTAATACTACCACTATTAATAATAATACAATCAGCTTTTTATTTTTAAAACATTCTCTCTCATTTCATAGCAAGTAATAGCTACAGGTCAAGGACCAAGAATGCAGTTGCTATTTTCTTTACAGTTTATAGAAAGAAAATAAATAGATTGCCACAGCCTGCAGTCACAAGAGGCTTGCTATTATTCATATAAATTTAACCCTTGTTTGAAATGAAAGTTGTGTAAATATACATTATAATTGATTAATAATATACTCATTAAACCAACAGATATATAAACTGAATAGTAATAATAATTAAAGACATACTCATGCAGTTGAGAAGATCAAAATGTAAATCTTTGGTTAATGCTCAGCACCAAACTGTTGTTCAAATAAAGTCAAAAAGGCCATAATTATTGCCATAAAAATATTGACAAAGCATTATGTGACATTGTTTAAATTGGAGTTCCTGGGAACCATTCTTCTTGGAGCATCCTTGGAGCCCTAAAGTAACAAACCTCATCCCTATGAAGTTTGTTAATTTGGGGCTTAGTATTTACATTTACACAAGGAAAAGGAAGAAAATCTGGTGATGATAATTGTGTGTTGTTTTTAGTTATATAAAGGAATACATTTTGATATTTTGCTAATTGTAGCCACTTTTATGCTGTTTTTTATGTTGGTGGGAATTTCTCTCACACTAGCAACAAAATAAACAAACAAAAAATAAAGCACACAAGAGCAAGACTAGCAAGACTTCTCTCAACACTTTTGAGTGAAGGTAGGAGACAGTACATTCATAGATTGTACCCCCACTGCATTGATATAAAATCTCATGTTTTGTCTACTTCCTTAAGCAAATTCACTTCTGTACCTTTGATATATCCGTGTCTTTGCTTGTTCTTGCAAGAATAAAACCTGGGCTTTCGCTTTTTATAATATAATCTGTCTCCGTGTCTCTCTGGATAATATAAGGATATAGAATTCTTATAACATTTGGTGCCGTGACCCGGATCTCAATATTCGTTGTTTCTCATGCAAAGAGGTGAGCTGACGTGCACGGAAGAAATGCACAAAGAATTTCTTGTAAGTCCCAAGCTGTGCTGTTAAAGCAGTACGGGCCAGACCTCCACTCCGTGTGTGTGAAACGCGATGACGAGATCTGGACTGAAAAAAAGAGAAGAGAGACGAGAGGACAGAGAGACAGTCTGGCTGCAGAACAACTGGACAATTGGACTTACAATTCAGGTAAACAGCTGTTTAATTTTTTGGTGTGTGTGTGTGGTTGATAAACTTAAAGCTTCCGGGAGTAGCTAGTCTGGGATTCTTGCGGACGTTTAGCGGGCTGCATGTATTTACATCACCCTAGTTGATGTGTTTCCATGAAGTTGGCAAATGTAGGAGATCGCCAGGCACTGATAACGCTTTATCGAGACCCTGCCTGTATGGTTTATAGTGAGATTGAAAGCCGGAAAAAGTACGTGGTTTGATCGAGACCCTGCCTGTGTGGTTTATGGTGAGATTGTAAACGGGATTTTCTGAGATTAATCTGTGTTAAAGATTGTTGTCTTGCTAGAATTAAGTTTGATAAATAACCTATGCTCTGTAAGTTCTTATGGTGTTTCTTGAAACTGACCAGCGCAATTAGTTCATTGGCGTGACGAGTGCGGAATCTACGCGATAGATAGGGCACCTAATTACAATATAGGGTATGGGGTCTAAAGAGCTGGTCTGGGAAGCTCATGATTTACTTCAGATAAATATTCACGAATCATAATATGCCGCATTCAAACGGTCTGATCTAACTACGAATGTCGGTTTATGGTGCGATATTCACGCGGGAAGTGTGGGATATGCGCAAGGTAGCTCGAGCTGACTCTTTAATCTCACTAGAAATGAGAGGCTTTTGCTGAAAAAATGTTCACTGCATGTGAAGCAGTGAGAAAAAAAAGCCCACACTGAAGTGACGGGGCTTATACTGAGAATTGTTGACCTAAAGAGTAGGGTAAAAGGTGTGTGTGTGTGAGAATACATGTGTTATGAATGGGCCATTGTTGGATGGAGAATGAGTCTAATGATGTTAACCAGAACAAAAGTAATGTTTTTTTGTTCAGAGAAAGTTTGAACAACATGAGAGAGAAAGGTAGCTTCCATAAGCTATTTTTCTAGTTTGAGAAAACAGAAGCAGAGAAGATATTTTGAAAGAAGTACACACATGTACTTCAAAACACTAATCATTTGTATTTTGTATAAATGTTTTCTGGGAGCATCTAGGTCTCGGCCTCCCGCCGCTCGGACAACAGTGCCCTCTCCAAACTTCCTCTGCACCCCACCTCCCACCTGCTCCTTTTTCGGCTGAAAAAAAGCTGCAGACAGACAAGCAGCAGCAGCAAACACAGATGCTGTAAGGTAAACTAATTCAGACAAACGTTTATTTCTTTTAAATTTTGATTTATTGAGATTGACCAAAAAGCATTTGTAAAGTATGTTTGTAAATTGGATGAAACTTGAAATTAATATGAATGTAATGTATTTCTCTGAGGAAAAATGCACAATTGCCATGGAGACGCGAGCAAGGTGGAGGTGGGCGTGTCAGACGAGAGGGCATTGAGAGGAGAGCAGGAGGAGGCCGAAACTGGGTCCAGACGAGAGACGAGGGGATGACCTCATAACTGACCGCTTCAACTAACAGGTCAGGTACATAAATACATAAACACACATAAAGACACATGTAAATACACACACATAAAGACACAAACACGGACACATGAGACACACATCTACAGAAGAGGATGTGATTTTGGTTTATGAGAGAAAATAATGAGTATTCTGTTAAAGAACAGAGTTGGTATTGTATTTTATGTGACACGGCAGCGTGAACATTAAAGGTTTGAAGAAGTTAAAGATCCAACACTTGGATCCAAAATAAAAGTAGTGATTGATGTTTTGCTAAACAATTTTGTGTATCTATTAGTACGAGAACTAATAGAGGTCCTTAATATCAGTGTGGTTCCAAACACACGGTATAATGCCAATAAAAGAATGAAAATGATTACTTTGTAATTGGAAGAATTTAAATATGTGTCTTAAAGTTGAATTGCGCAGAGTAAGCTTTTGGATATTGGTTTGCAAATTTCCGACGGTTTTATGGACAACCTTCGACTCCTTCCTGAAATCGCTAGGACGCCCGAGGCAGCGCATTCTTCCCGGCCGGGCGGAAGTGCTCGCAGGCGGCGTCGAGATCGTAAACAAAGGCGAGGCAAGCATGGAGGACTTAGAGCTCGGTTAAAGCTAACACCACACCGACTCTCTTTACCCAGTATCTTCCTCGCCAATGTCCGATCGCTAGTGGACAAAATGGATGAGATTCGACTCAACATGACACACAGCAAAAAACTTCTGAACTGTAACGTCCTTATCTTCACGGAGACGTGGTTAAATAGCGGAATACCAGACTCCACTATTTAGCTCACGGGACATCACACGCTCCGCGCGCACAGAACAATAGATGGATCCGGTAAGACAAGGGGAGGCGGATTGTGTATTTACATTAACAAAGCTTGGTGCACAAACTCTGCTGTTGTTGGGAGCCATTGTTCAGTTAACCTAGAGTTTCTCATGGTTAAATGTAGACCGTTCTATCTGCCGCGGGAGTTCACTTCCACCATTATAACTGCAGCTTATATTCCCCCGGATGCTGATGCCAAGCTTGCTATGAAAGAACTTTATGCAGCCATCAGTAATCAACAGACTCTTCACCCGGAAGCGGCGTTTATTGTTGCAGGTGATTTTAATCACTCTTATAATAACTTAAAGACTGTGCTACCCAAATTTCATCAGAATGTTTTCTGTCACACCAGAGGAAACAAAACACTAGACCATGTCTACACAAACATGGCTGGAGCTTACGTGGCGACACCTCTCCTCCACCTGGGACAATCAGACCACATCTCTTTGTTCCTCACTCCAAATATTCACCCCTCATCAACCGTGTGAAGCCATCAGTGAAGACAATCAAGGTATGGCCTGCGGGGGTAGATTTCACACTCCAGGAAAGGTTTCTACACACAGACTGGAGTATGTTTGCTTCCCAAGCGTGGTGCTCACACAGACATTGACATTGACTGCTACACCTCCTCTGTATTGTATTATATTAATACCACCATTGACAGTGTTACAACCCAGAAACAGATCACCACATACCCAAATCAGAAGCCATGGATGAACAAGGAAGTGCGACTCCTGTTGAAGACACGCAAAACTGCCTTCAGATCAGGAGATGCACAAGCCTACAGTACATCCAGAGCAAACCTGAAGAGGGGCATCAAAAAGGCCAAGCACTGCTACAAGCTGAAGATAGAGGGACACTTTCCCAACTCTGACCCTCGACGCATGTGGCAGGGCATCCAGGTCATCAGTGACTACAAACCCACCCACTCCACCCCTGCAGCCACTGATGTCAACTTCCTGAATGAGCTAAATGACTTTTATGCTCGCTTTGAAAGTGACAACAGAGAAACTGCAACCAAGCTCAAACCCCTCAGTTGACCACCCTCCTATCACACTCTCATCCACTGATGTCTGCAAGGCACTGAGCCAGATCAGCACACACAAGGCTGCTGGACCAGACAACATCCCTGGTCGTGTTCTCAGGGCATGTGCGGAGCAGCTCGCTGGGGTTTTTACAGACATTTTCAACCTGTCTCTTGCCCAAGCAGCTGTACCAACATGCTTCAAATGCACTTCCATTGTGCCAGTGCCAAAACACTCTAGTCCAAGGTGCCCTAACGACTACCGCCCTGTAGCACTCACACCCATCATCATGAAGTGCTTTGAACGGCTGGTCCTGGAACACCTAAAAAGCTCTATACCACCCACATTGGACTCGCATCAGTTTGCCTACCGCAGCAATAGGATCACAGAGGATGCAGTTGCTATGGCACTGCACTCTGTGCTCACCCACCTGGACAATAAGAACTCTTATGCACGGATGCTGTTTGTTGACTTCAGCTCAGCATTCAACACTATCATCCCGACCAAGTTAATAGCCAAACTTGAAGACTTGGGCATCAATACCTCACTCTGCAACTGGATTCTGGACTTCCTGACCAACAGACCCCAGAATGTCCGATCTGGATCCACCTGCTCCACATCCATCACACTTAACACTGGTGTACCACAGGGCTGTGTGCTAAGCCCATTTCTCTACTCCCTCTTCACCTCCGACTGCAGGCCTGTGTTTGGATCTAATGCCATCGTCAAGTTTGCAGACGACACTACAGTGATTGGTCTCATCAGCAACAACGATGAGACTGCCTACAGGGAAGAGATCCAGCACCTGTCCACATGGTGCAACGAAAATAACCTGCTCCTCAACACCACCAAAACGAAGGAGCTCATCGTGGACTTCAGGAAAGAGTCTAGAGGCACACACAACACCATCCACATCAATGGAATGGACGTTGAGCATGTCTCCAGCTTCAAGTTCCTGGGGACCCACATCACGGCTGACATGACCTGGACAACCAACACCTCCAGCCTGGTCAAGAAGGCTCACCAGCGCCTCTTCTTCCTGAGGACACTGAGGAAGAACCAGCTCTCCTCGACTATCATGGTGAACTTCTCTTCCTCTCTTCTAAAGCATTCTGACGAACTGTGTCACAGTGTGGTATGGGTGCTGCTCTGTCGTGGAGCGCAAGGCATTGCAGCGGGTGGTGAAAACTGCCCAACGCATCACAGGGACTCCACTTCCTGCCATCGAGAGAGGGGTGAGAGAACATCCTCTCTCACCCCCCCCCTCCCCCACCATGCCACTCACCTCACAGACTCTCCTCTCATCCCCCACCATCCCACTACCCTTGCACTACTGTACCTTAGCTGGAACATGCTCATTTGCACTACCAACTGTTCATACAGTACCAACTGTTTCGCTGTTTGCACTACCTTAAATCTACTGCTTACCTTAAGCTAACATACAATTGTATACATCTACCTGTAAAATTCTGTTTATAGTTAGAGACATCTGTATATTACATTTACATTTATAGTACATATTCACCTGTAAATGCTGTTTATAGAAAGAGACACCTGTAATTATATTTATGGCACACACTCACCTGTTATAGTAATGACCATCTGTATATTTATATTCATTGTACATATTACCTGTAAATCCTGTACATCTCCATATCCTGCACTTATGCAACCATTGTATATATCCTGCACTTGCTGCCTTCTGGTTAGACCTAAACTGCATTTCGTTGCCTTGTACCTGTACTTGTGTAATGACAATAAAGTTGAATCTAATCTAATCTAATCTAATCTAAAGATAATATAACTTTATAGTTTAGCCATAAGATCACATTTAAAAGAAAATAAGGTTACCAGAACCTAAGTAAAGAAAAGAAACATTTATGTAGTTTTCTGGTTTGGTTTTGATGAATAATGGGAAAGTGGATTCAAAACAACCACTGTTTTGGTTCACGAGGAATGTTTAAACACAAGATAACATTCTTTGCAAGTCAAGGTAACAGGGGCTTCACAGCACCCCCCCTTTCCCCCAGGAGCTAGAAATGTTTTGGTTTGGGTTTTTGTTTTTTTTAGCTCCACAGACGGTAACCTTTACATTAAACAAACTTTTTTAATGTTGAAAAATACTTAGTTAGAAATGTCAGTGACAGAGACAGTCTGCACTGAACTGATGTGTTAAATAAAGTTTATGATACTTAATTAGGAAAACTGTTTGACCTTCTGACAGGTCTGTTGATACAAATATAGTCTACATTTGAGTTTTATTGAATCTATGAAACATGATTTGGTAAACTAAACGATTGAATTAATGAGATTGAATATGTTTTTTGAGAAGAAAAACTTAAAGTTTAAGTAATTGAAAAATTGAAATGAAGATAGTTCAAAATGAATAATACTCATTATTTTTTTTTGGTACTTTATTTACATTTACATTTATTCATTTAGCAGACGCTTTTATCCAAAGCGACTTACATTACATTACCAGTGTTACAGTCACTGGAGGCAAGGTGGGTTAAGTGTCTTGCCCAAGGACACAACGACAGTATGAACTGTGGGGAGAGCGGGAATCGAACCCCCTACCTTCCGGTTGAAAGACGACCGCTCTACTCACTGAGCTACTGCCGCCCCGACACTATACTAAGGTATAGTGTTATCTATACAATAAAGATTTAAACTGTAATGTAAATTGGTAATCTGGTTTTGATGATTAAAAACATATCTATGTTAAAACAGTTCAAACTGTTAAAACGATCTTAAAGGTTTTATTTGAAAAATTGAGAGTTAATGAGAAATAAGTAAATAAAAAGATAATTGTTAAACTAACAAGGTGAATTGTTAAAGTTTAAGAGCATATGCCAATAGCTCGTTGGGTTTTAATCACTGTTTGAAGTGATTTAAGATATATATTTTTTTTGAGTACTGGGACGAACACAAGGTACTTTTGAACAGACGTTAAGTTTTTTTGTTTTGGTTTTGGTTTTGACCAAACTTTGGGTCTTTGTAACCTAAAGAAAAAGAAAAAAAGAGGTTGAGATGTTACATTTTATTGAATGAACAGTAAGGATAATCACTGATTACAATTTTGGTGAATTTGAATAAATAAAGAGAGACACATGATTGATTTTACATTTGATGTTTAAAGGTTCTGTTTAACATTGAGTGAGGTGAATTCTTTATGTGGCATCTGAATGCCAAATTAGTGGAAACATGAAAATAGTAATTGATAAAACGTTTTTATGTCACGTTTAAATTAATATGGGAAAAATACAAAAACAAACTGGTTTATTGTATTTAGCACCTGGTGGTAAAACTGAGTTTTACAGAGACAGTATTAAAAAAATCTATACTGAACAAAATCCTGAAGAAATTTAATTTAAAAGTAAATAAAGCAGAATTTGAACAGAACTTTGTTGATTGTATGTTTAGTCTTGTTGATTGTATCACAAAGGTGATGGTGTTTTAGAGGAAAGCAGTGTGAACAAAGCAGAGGCTTTGTGGTGTGTTCAAGCAGCTGAGACATGCTGCCTGTTACTGGTTTAACCCCAGAGGGAGGGGTCTGACCCAAGGGGGATTAAAAAAAAATAAAAATAAAATAATAACTTTGAAGTAAGAGAAAAATGTATTTTCTTTCAAAAGAAAGTAATTTGAGGTAAATTAAACAATATTTTGAGAATATTCTAATTTAAAAAAAAAAAGTGAAATAAATTGAGAATAGAAGGTGAATGTTTACAATTTTGTGACAATAGATCATGAGAAACCAGTTCTGATCTATATAAATTATTTATGTTTGCATCAACTGAGTTAAAATTTATCAAATTGTGGATGATACCAATTACAGTTACAGGTAAAGACCTACAACTAATGGTAACTAAAATTAAAACTGAACTAAACAAAGTTAAGTTTTAAATATAACATAAACAAAAGTAATGCTATTTGGAAAACATAAAGAAGATGAATAATTAGAAATGCTAATTAATGAAATAACAATTTAAGGTCGTAATTAGAAAAAAAAACATTCTATTTTGATTTTATTTTTATTTTTTTTATCTTTTATTTTATTTTAGTGGTTTCGTTTGACAAAAACCTAGGAGGCACTTTCTATGGGTCTATAATGTCAGATAACGTTCTGATTTGTTTGTTTGGTCTTTATTTGGATGGAAGCCAACTACAACAAGTATACCAGTTCAGAAAAGGAGTTTTGACAATTAATATAGCCACCACCAGTAAGAGCTAATATTAACATAGTTCTTTGAACTTATAGTCATCTTGGTTTACACCTATGAAGGGAAGTACACCTGTGAGCAGGGCTAGTGACGTGAGTCACATGACTTCCTGTGACATCACTCTGAACTTGACAAACGTAGAGATCAGGGACAGGTGCAGTGCAAAGCAGAAGTCTGGAGGTTTTGCGAAAGTAAGACCATTAGACCAGCGTTGCCTGCTGACTAGAAACATGCGTCCTTAAAGGATCCTCGTTTTATTTGTGTTCACATACAATGTGACGAAGAACATCGTGAGTCAAAACTCACACTTTAGGAGCCAAACAGCAGCTCCCTCAGGTTCATTTGAGAGCCCCATTTACATCGACGACAGAGGCGTCCTTCGAGGTGTCCTTAATGAATATAAGGCTAAAATTAAATTAGCATTAGGATTTGAATTTTTACCATTTGGGACAATTTATGAAAATGTGGATTAAATTAAGTATATTTATAAACAACAAAGGTTTATGAATTACACAAGAGATGCTGTAATTGTTAATTGAAAATGGAAATAAGACTCACTCCATGTGTTTTTCTTTTCATTACAGGGACAGAAATGGACAGGCAGGGACAGGCCAGAGATCTTGAGTCCAATGGGTTGACCAGCTTAACCTCTGGCAAATTTTTCTACTTTGTTTTGGAGTGACACTGTGTTTTGATTTATGATTTATGGACTTTAAAGAATTTGACTTTGAAGAATCAGTGCATTACTCTGTGGGTTCCCATTTTGATTTGAAACATCCAATTATATTAAATTGTTGTGTTTGTTTTGACATTTACATTTACATTTATTCATTTAGCAGACACTTTTATCCAAAGTGACTTACATTACATTACCAGTGTTACAGTCACTGGAGGCAAGGTGGGTTAAGTGTCTTGCCCAAGGACACAACGACAGTATGAACTGTGGGGCAAGCGGGAATCGATCCTACTACCTTCCGGTTGAAGGACGGCCGCTCTACCACTGAGCTACTGCCGCCCATTACAACATGTGTTGTAAGTGAATTATTTGAAAAAATTACATACGTTTGATGCTTGATGTTTGTGTTTTGTCACCGCCTTTGGGGCGAGGGGTGGATAGAAGAGTTTTTCCCAGCTTTAGGTCATTTTACCAATTGGTCAAATGTTCTTCAGGCTAGGTCAACAGCCATGCTGGGTTTTCTCTTCTGTCATAGTTTACAATTCACACTCAAGCTAGTAGGTTCTTTATGCTAATGGTTATCAGCATAAAGAGGGGGGAATGTTATAATAATTTTTATTATTATAATTGTTTATATTGTTTATAGTTACTGGGTGCTTATAGTTCTCTACAGGTCATGTCAAATCATGTCATGTCCTCCATGTTAGTCCAAGCATGGAGTAGACATAACTAAAGACTGGCTTGCCATGGGACTTCTGCACCTGGAGCTGGGGCCTTGGGGAGGTGTATAAGAGATACACCTCCCACTGACAGTCCCCACTGCAGTGATATAAAATCTCATGTTTTGTTTACTTCTTTAAGCAAATTCACTTCTGTACCTTTGATATATCCGTGTGTTTGCTTCATTTTTGCAAGAATAAAATCTGGCCTTTCGCTTTTTATAATATAATCTGTCTCCGTGTCTCTCTGGATAATATAAGGATATAGAATTCTTATAACAGTCCATGTCACCCTTGACGGACTTGATCAACTTCCGGCCCTCTGCTCCTGTCATTACCTTGCCATGGTAATCACAAACGATGGAGCCCATGGCAAAAGCTTTGGTGGCAACAACTCCTGTGGTCAAAAGAAGGTGCAATTAGGATTCACTCCAGGAATAAAAATATCTGGTCACAAGACAAAAATGGTATGTATTTCTATGTATTATGTTTACATACCTTGTCATTTTGCACCAAAGTCCTTGAGGGCCAGGCCTGTCCACCTTTGGTTCTGGACCATAGTGATGATCCTTGGATCCGACTCCACCTGCACCCTAGTGACGGGTTTCCACTTAGCCACTAGGTCCTGGGGTCGAGGACAGTTGCCAGTCCAACCCTCTTTTTGGATCAGCGGTGACACCTTGCTGACAGTCGGGGGGCGCCCTGAACACTGGGCAGTCAAAGACAAATGTTAATCTTTTTAATATTCTAAAAATGTGAATTATGTTACTTTGATTATAGAGATATGTATTCATTTTTTAAATAATAATAAAGCACATCAACTCACACAAGAGGTGCTCCTCCCGTTTGGCAAACTGCACAGACCTCCACCTGTCATAGAACACTCTGTCAGGTGGAAACCCTGCAGCAGTCCGCTTCTTTTTCGTGGGCGGGCTGCTGCTGTGTCGCTGGAAACTGCAGGAGAAACGCACCAAAGTCCCTGTCATCCTGGTCAGCTGCGCCTCTGCCTCTTTTCTGTTTCCGACTTCTGCTCTCGTCGACCGGCTCATCAGAAGAAGAGCTGAAAATTTGAGAAGATTTCATGTTCAAAATCTGACAAAAAATCTAGACAGACCTGGGAAGTAGCTGACAAACAGAAAATATATGAATGTTGTGTGTTTCGATGATGACACATACCATGGCATAGTACTTTGGGCTCTTCTAGCTTGATGGCTCGAAAAGCTTGGCAAATTGTACCTGCAATGAATTAAAAATATCAGATTAATCCTCAATTCTTTCAGTGTATTTTTATTACAGAAAATCATATTATTTGAACTTTATGTAGTAGATAAGCCAGAATATTAATTTAATCATTTTATATTTCTCAGTACAGTGCGTATAAATGCATACACTATTATACATGATTCTGCTAAAGCAGCCGCCTGAGGTCGTGTTAGAGTTTTGCAGTAAGAAAAGATTGTCAAATTGTATTTTACCAAAAAAGGCCGACAAGCTTTTTTGTAAGAAAGGTTCATTGATACGAATTGTGTGTGTGTGACAGGAAGTGCTGCAAATGTCCTTTAGCTGCACCCAGCCAGACGTGTCAAGCCCAAGTGTTTATCTTAATTGATGGTTTCCTGTGTCGGGTCTGGATGCAGCAAGATAACTCTTAAATGTACTGGTTTCTGTAACTAACTGCCGAACCCCCGCCCTGCGTGGATGGGGGAGGCAGAATGTGTGCATTGTGTACATCTCAATAAAGCCGGGGAGATCTCAGGTGGTTGGAGATTCTGTAGACTGAGCACTTCCTGAATGAGCTAAATGACTTTTATGCTCGCTTTGAAAGAGACAACAGAGAAACTGCAACCAAGCTCAAACCCTCAGTTGACCACCCTCCACTAACACTCTCATCCACTGATGTCTGCAAGGCACTGAGCCGGATCAGCACACACAAGGCTGCTGGACCAGACAACCCTGGTCGTGTTCTCAGGGCTGGGGTTTTTACAGACATTTTCAACCTGTCTCTTGCCCAAGCAGCTGTACCAACATGCTTCAAATGCACTTCCATTGTGCCAGTGCCAAAACACTCTAGTCCAAGGTGCCCCAACGACTACCGCCCTGTAGCACTCACACCCATCATCATGAAATGCTTTGAGCGGCTGATCCTGGAACACCTAAAAGACTCCATACCACCCACATTGGACCCGCATCAGTTTGCTTACCGCAGCAATAGGAGCACAGAGGATGCAGTTGCTATGGCACTGCACTCTGTGCTCACCCACCTGACAATAAGAACTCTTATGCACGTATGCTGTTTGTTGACTTCAGCTCAGCATTCGACACTATCATCCCGACCAAGTTAATAGCCAAACTTGAAGACTTGGGCATCAATACCTCACTCTGCAACTGGATTCTGGACTTCCTGACCAACAGACCCCAGAATGTCCGATCTGGATCCACCTGCTCCACATCCATCACACTTAACACTGGTGTACCACAGGGCTGTGTGCTAAGCCCATTTCTCTACTCCTCTTCACCTCTGACTGCAAGCCTGTGTTTGGATCCAACGCCATCGTCAAGTTTGCAGAGCGACACTACAGTGATTGGTCTCATCAGCAACAACGATGAGACTGCCTACAGGGAAGAGATCCAGCACCTGTCCACATGGTGCAACGGAAATAACCTGCTCCTCAACACCACCAAAACGAAGGAGCTCATCGTGGACTTCAGGAAAGAGTCTAGAGGCACACACGACACCATCCACATCAATGGAATGGACGTCAGCGTGTCTCCAGCTTCAAGTTCCTGGGGACCCACATCTCGGCTGACATGACCTGGACAACCAACACCTACAGCCTGGTCAAGAAGGCTCACCAGCGCCTCTTCTTCCTGAGGACACTGAGGAAGAACCAGCTCTCCTCGGCCATCCTGGCTGCGCGATAGAAAGCATCCTGACGAACTGTGTCACAGTGTGGTATGGGTGCTGCTCTGTCGCTGAGCGCAAGGCATTGCAGGGTGGTGAAAACGCATCACAGGGACTCCACTCACAGCCATCGGACTCCACTTCCTGCCATCGAAAACATCCAGAGAGCTTCGCAGCATCCTTAAGGACTCCTCCCACCCAGCCCACAGACTTCTCCCTCCTCCTCCTCCGGCAGGCTTCAGGAGCCTCCGGACTAGAACCAGCAGACTAAAGAACAGTTTCTTCCCCAGAGCTGTGTCTTTACTGAACTCTAACTTGCTGACCCCACCTCTCACAGACTGCCTCTCTCCCCTCCCAGCCACTCTCCTCTCATCTCTCCTCCATCCCACCATCCCTTGCACTACCGCACCTTTGCTACCAACCAGGGCCGGATTGGGACACATTTTCAGCCCTGGAGTTTCATGCCTTAGACCGGCCCACTTTAGTTCCCGACTGACTATATTAAAATAATAAAATTAAAACCTAAGAATATAAGTCTGCAATAGGCACATTGTTTTCTACAGTATTTTTGTTTACAGTCCAAATATCTTTAAAAAAAACTTACATCAAGATTTAGTGAACAAGTATGAATAAACACTTTTTTTTTTTTTTTTTTGCTTAAAACAAGTTACATTATCTGCCAATGGGGTAAGAAAAATAATTGTTTTAGTTTTAGCTTTTAAGCAACAAAAAACAAAAATCACTTAATTTTTTTTTTCTCCAGAAAACAAGACATAATTTCTCATGCCATTTCACTTCTAAATGTATCTTGAATTAAGAATATTTAGATATTTGAACTGGAAACAAGTAAGAAAATGATTTTCATTGAGCAGGGCTCTTCATTAGGCTACTATTATTTCTTCTGAATGACAACCCTACCTCCCCATTCTGGTGTGTTGGGCTCATGACTGGTGCTTGGGGACGTTTCTGGGCCTCGCTCTTCACTGTTGGCAGCAAATGGTACTAGAGGCGGCTGCTGAAGAGCTACAAGAAGAGCTACACAAAACTTTGATACATGAACGTGGTGGTTTACACGTTGACGTTGTTTTGCACGGTCGCTATCTCTTGCACTGCTCCTAACTACCACGTTAGCTTACTTACCCGCCTCGTCTCCGTTTGTTTTGTTGAGAAAATATGTGCTCAGCTTTGAACATTTGGCGCTTTCAAAGTTTTTTTTTTTTTTTTTTTTTTTTTTAGATTCTGGCCTTTTCAGCGCGCCTTTAGCTTTCTGTTATCAATTTTTTTATGCGACTTTTTTTTTTTATTTTGAGCAACTTGTCAAGGGAGCGGGGCAGGAGTCAAACGTCATCATTGTCTTGCAGGCTGCACTCTGCGAGAAAATATTAAATAAAAAGAGTGGGACTGCGGTAAAATAATAAATAAAAAGAGTGGGGCCATGTAAAAAAAAAAAAAAAATAAATTCAACCCAGTCCCATGACAACCCACTGAATTTTAAACGTACAGCCCACCGAATTTTCCGGTGCTCGATTAGCCAATCCGGGCCTGCTACCAACTGTTCATACAGTACCAACTGTTTACATTTCACTGTTTGCACTACCTTAAATCTACTGCTTACCTTAAGCTAACATACAATTGTATACACCTACCTGTAAAATCCTGTTTATAGTTAGAGACATCTGTATATCACATGTGTGTGTGTATGTTTGTTGTGTGTGTGTGTGTGTGTGAGTGTGTGTATGTGTGGTATGTGTGTATGTGTGAGTATGTGTGTATGTGTGTGTGAGTGTGTGTGTGCTTGTGTGTGAGTGTGTGTATGTGAGTGTGTGTGTGTATGTGTGAGTATGTGTGCATGTGAGTGTGTGTGTGTTTGTGTGTGTGTGTGTGTATGCGAGAGTATGTGTATGTGTGTATGTGAGTGAGTGTGTGTGTGTGTATGTGTGTGTATGTGTGAATGTGTGTATAGCTCTCCCGGTTTAATTCCTGTGTGTATGTGTGTATGGTTGTGTGTGTATATGTGTGTGTGAGTGTGTGTTCGTGTGTGTATGTGTGTGTGTGTGTATGTGAGTGAGTGTGTGTATAGCTCTCCCGGTCTAATTCCCCTGGGTGTATGTGTGTATGGTTGTGTGTGTATGTGTGAGTAGGTGTGTATGTGTGTGTATGTGTGTATGTTTGTGTGTGTATGTGTGTATGGTTGTGTGTGTATGTGTGTATGTGAGTGTCTGTGTGTATAGCTCTCCCGGTTTAATTCCCCTGTGTCTATGTGTGTATGGCTGTGTGTGTGTGTATGTGTGTGTGTGTATGTGTGTATGTTTGTGTGTGTATGTGCGTATGGTTGTGTGTGTATGTGTGTGTGTATGTGAGTGAGTGTGTGTATGTGTGTGCTGAGCGTGTGTATTACATTACATTTAGAGTACATATTCACCTGTAAATGCTGTTTATAGAGAAGAGACACCTGTAATTATATTTATGGCACACACTCACCTTTTATAGTAATAACCATCTGTATATTTATATTCATTGTACATATTACCTGTAAATCCTGTACATCTCCATATCCTGCACGTACGCAACCATTGTATATATCCTGCACTTTACTGCTATTGCACTTCTGGTTAGACCTAAACTGCATTTCGTTGCCTTGTACCTGTACTTGTGTAATGACAATAAAGTTGAATCTAATCTAATCTAATACAGAGGTAGAACGAGCAGTCAATGCCCCACATGCTGATTCTCCCCATGCATGTAAAAACTTAAGTTGAGATTGACTTCTATTCTCCCCAGGATTCTCCCCAGGTGCTGCATCCCTGTTAGAGAACTTACAGCAGAGTCCTCCACTGTGATGGAAAATGTTGCACTCTGCTTTGTGGATTGCACCTCCATGTGAATTTGTCCATCAACGTGTGTCTTGTTGATCCAGTCTGAAGCCTGGAAAACAAATATAGAACACATTGAGTGACTGACTTTATACACACTGAGGAAACACTGTAAAGTAAAAGTATACTTTAAATGCCATCACTGCTTCTGGTCGCTGGAAGTACCTCAGGACCATACTTCTTCCGGTACTTCTTGGCTTTGCAGAAGTACCGGAACAGCGTCCTTTGGTCTTCTTCCAAATGCTGCTGGTCCAGGAGCTTCCTGTGGATGCCCAGCATGTCCTGCCTCTGATACTCTGAGGACTCTCTGGCAGTCTTGGAGAGTCGGCTGAGCAGGCCTAGAAAGATTAGATGAAAAAACAAAAAAAACAAATAAGGCAATGTTCCAATATTAAATTGAATGACTAGTAACTATTAAATGAAAAGTAACTATACTAAAAGTAACTAGTACCTGTGAATAACAACTCACTTTGAGGCACCTGGATTCAGCCTGTGCGTCCCTGTGCAGCCTCAGGGTCATTCAGGATCAAAAATGTCTTTCACGCAGGTCTTCCAGAAGAGCCTGTCTGGATGCCTCATCGGGGTACCGCTTGACCATGGCGTTGTATTCCCAGGTTCTGCCTCGGAGGCAGGCTCGGATTGGCTAATCTGAGAAAATTCCCGTGGGCACGCTGTTTGTTTGGCCGCAAGGGCCGTTGTCATGGGACTGCTGAAATATATATATTTTTATTATTATTATTATTATTTTACCGCAGACACACACTTTTTATTTATTATTTTACCGCAGTCCCACTCTTTTATTTAATATTTTCTCGCAGAGTGCAGCCTGCAAGACAATGATGACGCTTTTGACTCCTGGCCACCCCTGACACTGCCCCTTTGCAAGTTGCTCAAAATAAAAAAAGTCACATAAAAAAATGGATAACAGAAAGTGCAAAGGCGGCGCTGAAAAGGCCAGAATTAAAAAAAGCTTTGGAAACTGACGCAGCCAAATGTTCAAAGCTGAGCACATATTTTCTCAACAAAACAAAACGAAGACGACGAGGCAGGTAAGTAAGCTAACGTTAAGGCGACCGTGCAAAACAACGTTGTATGTAAACCACCGTTCATGTATCAAAGTTTTTCTTGTAGCTCTTCAGCAGCAGCCGCCTCTAGTACCATTTGCTGCCAACAGTGAAGAGCGAGGCCCAGAAACGTCCCCAAGCTCCATTCATGAGTCCAACACACCAGAAATGGCAGGTAGAATTGTCATTCAGAAGAAATAATAGTAATGAAGAGCCCTGCTCAATGAAAATCATTTTCTTACTTGTTTCCAATATCTAAATATTCTTATTTCAAGATACATTTACAAGTGAAATATATTTTCTGTTTGTCACCTACTTCCCAGGTTTGTCTAGATTTTTTGTCAGATTTTGAACATGAAATCTTCTCAAATATTCAGCTCTTCTTCTGATGAGCCGGTCGATGAGAGGAGAAGTCGGAAACAGAAAAGAGGCAGAGGCGCAGCTGACCAGGATGACAGGGACTTTGGTGCGTTTCTCCTGCAGTTTCCAGCGACGGCGAGCATCAGCCCGCCCACGAAAAAGAAGCGGACTAGGGTTTCCACCTGACAGAGTGTTCTATGACAGGTGGAGGTCTTGCAGTTTGCCAAACGGGAGGAGCACCTCTTGAGTTGATGTGCTTTATTATTATTTAAAAATGAATACATATCTCTATAATCAAAGTAACTATAATTCACAAAGTTTTTAACATAATATTTTAAAATATATTATTAATTTCTTTGATTTGTCTTTGACAGCCCAGTGTTCAAGGCACCCCCCGACTGTCAGCAAGGTGTCACTGCTGATCCAAAAGAGGTTGGACTGACAACTGTCCCCACCCCAGGACCCAGTGGCTAAGTGGAAACCCGTCACTAGGGTGCAGGTGGAGTCGGATCAAGGATCATCACTCCAGAACCCAGAACCAAAAGTGGACAGGCCTGGCCCTCAAGGACTTTGGTGCAAAATGACAAGGTATGTAAACATAATACATAGAAATACATACCATTTTTGTCTTGTGACCAGATATTTTTATTCCTGGAGTGAATCCTAATTGCACATTCTTTTGACCACAGGAGTTGTTGCCACCAAAGCTTTTGCCATGGGCTTCATCGTTTGTGATTACCATGGCAAGGTAATCACAGGAGCAGAGGGCCGGAAGTTGATCAAGTCCATCAAGGGTGACATGGGCTACCTTTTCTTTTTCCACTATGCTGGTCGGGACCTCTGTGTGGATGCTGAGACTTTCCCCTGTGGGTGTCACTCAAAAGAAAACACTATGGGCCGGAAGATCAACCATTCCTCCAAGAGAGCAAACCTGAGGCTGGTCCACTGCATGATGAACTTCCCTGAAGGACAGAGGGATGTCATTCTGTTCCAGGCAAAGAGAGACATTCTTTTGTGCAAGGAGCTGCTGTTTGACTACGGCGTCAAGCGCAAGTCTTTTCGATGAGAAGGACTGATCCTCGACTGGCTGCATGAGTGAACACATCAGGCCATTCATTTACCAGTAGATTCTTGTTTTATGTTACAAGACTACATCTATGTCCTGTTTACAGTTTTATTTTGTACATAACTCATGCAGCAACCACTGAATCAATTCTGCTCAACTACAAGCAAAATTCATGCTTTACACTCACTTTGCAGTTCTAAAACACACTTCTTTCAAAACACTACTCACAACTGTAACTGGAGGTAACTGATTATTATTAGCTTCCCCTTTGTCCTTATGACCCGCGCTTACTGGGAATTCCTCGTTGATTGGCAACAGTTTCAATCCCCAGTCCCAATCACAAGTGGGGTTCAGCGGGTTACCTGCGCCTCTCGTGTAGACAGCCATGTAATATTTGAGAAAGCAAAAAATAAACTGCTAACCAATAATCTGCTTTGTATATAGCTCACTGTATGTGCAATTTTGTTTTGGTTGGGATGTAAACTATGAATTGTTTTTGTAAGAGAAATATAATAATAATAATATAATAATATTGTAAAAATACAATAAACTATGTAAAATTGGTTGAGACTAGGGTAAACGTCTCATCACCCCACTACCTACTTGGTCTTTTAGGATTCTAGATCCCCATCGCCATCCGGTGGACAGGTATATGTTTGCAGGCTCTGGTTGTTTATCCAAACACATATACTAACCTGAACACATATAAACCTACAAATTTAACTTAAAAAAAAAAGCAATAAAAAAAAATGTTTACTTTAAAACTGTGTAAAACCTTTCTCATTACAACTTGATTTTAGATATTATCATTGTGCTAAAAATGAGAGTGGCAGAGTGGTTAGCACTCCTCCCTCACAGCAAGAAGGTCGTGAGTTCAAAACCCGGCTGACTCAAACATTTCTCGGCCGACTCCTGCCTTTCTGTGAGGAGTCTGCATGTCCTCCACGTGCAGGGCCGGCCCTGGGCATAGGCGGAATAGGCAAGTGCTAAGGGCTCCGCCCACCCTTGGGGGCGCCCGAGCGCCCAAATTCCCGAATCCCGATCCACCCGTCCGACTGAGTGACGCATCAATCTCCCCCGCCCCCGCCCTGCTGAAAAAAAAAAAAACATCCATTACCTGTGTGTGATTGTCACTGACAGATGGCCGAATTCACTGACACTGATAAGTTGTCAGTATGTCAAAAAGACCGAAGCCATCTGGTGCCCAGGGAAGAAAAAAGAAGAGAAGAGGAAGAAAAACGCGAAAAAGACAGAGGTAGGTAATGATGATCAGTTTATCTATGTTGCATTAAGTTAGTTCAACGATGCCTGTAACGTTCGCTAATTTGAATTAGCAATTATGACATAGTGTCATGAACTGCACGGTAGAGACAGACAGTGGTGATCCAAACGCAGGCTTTAATGAAGGATGATCCAGAAAACACAACGAGTACACAGGCAGAGGGACATATAAATCTTTATTTAAAATGAGTTCTGCATAAAATGTTGCTATATAAACGTAAATCTTTATTTAAAATGACTGAGTCCTACATAAAATGTTTTTATATATATGTATTATATATATGGATTTAGCAACTTTAAAATTCAATTTAAATAAAGATTTACGTTTCTCCTCTGTTTCATGGTTATAACATCATAAAGTGTAGTTAGTAGGACATTGCTGCCATGCCAGATATACTGGAAAACAAACACTTTCAAAATTAGTTTTGAAAATGTAACTACTGTATGCTAGAGAAGTGCTCAATGAATAGAGTTTTGTGCATGAATACCAGATGTAATTATTCTTGCTGTTTGTGTGTTTAAGCTATAATGTGGTTTAGTTGCTGCCATATTTTTATAGTTTCACTATCATCAGCTTTTTAATAATAAAATGTAACACCCAATGGTCACATATAATCCTCCTCTTCTCTCTTCAGATGCACTTTTGAAATATCTGAACCCCGTCCCTGCAAATCCTGGGCCACCTGTTGCAGACATCTCCATCTCAGCACCGCCCAGCGATTCCGCATCAAGCACACCTCTTCCCTCCACTTCAGCACCGCCCAGCGATTCAGCATCAGTTTACAAATTCCAGGGGCACCAGGTGAAATCTTGCCTAGGGCAGCAAATTGGCCAGGGCCGGCCCTGTCCACGTGTTACCGTGGGTTCTCTCCGGGTACTCCGGCTTCCTCCCACTGTCCAAAGACATGCATGTATAGGTTCATTGGCAACTCTAAAGTGTCCCTAGTGAATGAATGTGAGAGTGAATGGTTGTCTGACACTGTCTATGTCTAAATGTTAGCCCTGTGACTACCTGGCCACTGTCCAGGGTGTACCCCGCCTCAGGCCCACAGCTGCTGGGATAGGCTCCAGTCACCCGCGACCCCGCGCAGGACTAAGCGGTAGAAAATGAATGAAGTGGTTAAGCTTGTGCAGGACATTTTGTGTCACAGCCGTGGACACGTTTGCAGACTAAGGCATTGACAAGGAAGATGAGAGGGAGCTCACCCTTTAATCCAAAAATGTTACCCAAAAATAGAGGCCCACAGCACATATGCTGCACTCCATTATGGGTGAAAATATGAATAACATATTCTCAACTTAATAATAATGGATTGGATTTATATTGCGCTTTTCTCCAGAGGGACCAAGGGACTCAAAGCGCTTACAGTCCGTCCATTATTCATTCATACACAGAGATCTACAGCTGAGGTGGGAGACTCTGTCCATAGGACAACAATCAGTTGTATACTACACAAATCTGACCTTTATGGAAGAGTGGCAAGAAGAAAGCCATTTCTTAAAGATAGCCATAAAAAGTGTTGTTTAAAGTTTGCCACAAGCCACCTGGGAGACACACCAAACATGTGGAAGAAGGTGCTCTGGTCAGATGAAACCAAAATCGAACACCTGGCATAAACTTGGTGCCCAGCCAAAGCAGCACTGGATCAGAAAAAAGAATGCTGGCATCACAGGAGCATATGTATCATCACCAGATATCCAGCTAAAAAACAGATTCCAACCACTGACTGAGCTAAAGTTTAATAAACCAGGAAACTCTGCTGTAAATGAAAAACATGGAGTAAATCAAGCTTATTCTATGAAAAACAGGAGACATGAATTTGTGGAAAAGCACCAGGCAAACAGTGACAGAGAATCTATGCCAAAAGTGAAGGTCAGAGATATCTTGCTGCTTGGAGACGGTGCTATCAGAGACATAAACAACAGTAGATTTGCTACATGCAGCTTTCCAAGTGCTACAGTCACTGATATAACAGCACTCCTCCCCCAAGTCATGTCCAAACACACAGGGATTGAACAGCTGATGTTACACGTGGGTGCAGTTGACACCAGGAAGTTCATCAGAAGTTTAAAAAAAGGATTTCTCCAGGCTTTTAGATAAACTTGAAAACCTGGAAGTGCAATCCTTTATCAGTGGACCAGTCCCAAACTTCGACAGAAGGATCAATAAATTTAGTCGGCTGCTTTGATCCTTTTCAGTCAGGAAACGGCTGCTGGGGTTCTAACTAAAACCAGGAAGTACAACCACATTAGTCTAGTTTTAAAATCTCTGCACTGGCTTCCTGTTGCTCAGAGAATAGACTTTAAAACAGCACTGCTGGTTTATAAGTCTCCTAATGGTTTAGCACCAGAATATATTTCTGACATGCTAGTTACTTATGAACCTCCTCGGACTCTGAGAACATCTGGGACAGACCTTCTGCTCGTGCCCAGAGTTAGAACTAAACAGGGTGAAGCAGCGTTTAAGTTTCATGCAGCAAAAACCTGGAACAGCCTCAACTTTAACAATGTTCACGGGGAGGTTAAAAACCTTCCTCTTTAGCTCCGCCTACACTACAACCTAAAGTGTTTTTATCTGCACTCTTCTTTTAAAATGTTTTTAATTTTTACAATAATCTAAATCTTGTAAATTGTATTTTATTCCTGTAAAGCACTTTGAGTTACCCAGTGTAGGAATTGTGCTATATAAATTTGTTTCCCTGTATCCCTGTTTGTTTCAGATTCTTCTTTAAAATTATTTGGTTTTAACAGAAATAATGTCAGTTGGCCTCAGACTCAACAGCTCTAGGTCTAGCTTCAGCAGAAGTAATGTTTTCTGTTGGACTTCCTCAGTCGTTCACGTCAGTGTGGCGGAATACACAAGAACAATGCTTTCATTTACATTTTTGAACATTTGTTTCAGTTGGGTTGTTTCAGTCACTTTAGAGAAGATTGTGTGTCTTTATTGTGTGTGGGAACAGCATTAGGAACGCTCAGGGACCCCAGATCTGACCCAGGATCAGTGCAACTACCTGAGGATGAGTCTGTAGTGGAAAAGTTTGGAAAGGGTTTATGAACAGAGCAGCGGGGACTAGGAAAGAGAGTTTTAAAGATTGAATGGAGGAAACATTTGCAACAAAAGAATGTTTGTTTGTGAGATCTGAATATTGACATGTTCAATCCATATAAACATAAACACATTGTAGAGTCTGAATCTGATTCCCACGATTACTACACCTTCAAGAACAACCACTGAGAACAGAGCTACTCTCATTTAATTATTAATTATTATTATTAATAATAATTATTATTATTAAACCCTGGCAGTCCATGAAATTGACAGTGCAGTTTTTCTAGCTACTCTACACACAGAAATCACAACTGGTGACTCTTCTTGCAATAACCTGCACATTGTGTGTGTAACAGACAATCATTCTCTTTTCATTGCAATCTGCAAAATCTGTCACAGAAAAAAGACTGAAGATTAGCAGTATGAAGGAGCTCTTACACTCAGGGACTATTCAGCAGATCTTGTGGTCAGCAACCAAAGAGCAGCTGGCTAACAGCTTGACCAAAAGAAGTTCCGGGAGTCTCCTGCATATTGATAGCGACTCCCTGATGCTTTTAATTTGTTAAAATCTCTCTGATTCTAAAGCGAGCGAGCAAGCAACAGCGAGACTGTGCTCTAGGGCAGGCCAACCCTAATATACAACGCCACTGAGGGGCGCCATTTTCCGTAAAAGAAAACACAGCTTTTTACGTGCATGTGTTTTTCTTCCTTTTGCAGTGTTGTTTTATTGTTCTAGTGACGAGTAAACCTGGTTCAGACTCTGATAACGCGATTGAGGCACAGCATCACTAATTACTTTATGTTTTTTTTTTTTTTATGTAGATCTAAGTCTTGGCCTCAGAGAGGGGTCTCTGGCCTTAATTATCAATATTTCATCCAAAGGCCTGTAAAGAGGCTAAAGCTGCAGCTTGTTGAGGAGGTTTGTATCAAAACAGAGGCAGATCAATGGGATGGGGTTTTCAGAACAAAAGCCCCCAATTTAGGAAAGCCCCATACCATAGACATAAAAACAGTAAATTGTGGGTTTTGAAAACAACTTTTGACCTTGATTCTTTCCGTTTTAAGATAAAAATTATAACATCTAAAATGCCCCAAAATAAAGGGAATTACATCTGATTTGATATTTTTTTTTGTGGGGGAGGACACTCAGACACCCCTGCTGTTCAGTCCCACATACTTGTGTCTGACTACACACCCAAAGATTTTTTTATGTCTTTGTTTTTTGGAGACCTTTGCGCTTAGCTAATGAGGCTCAGCCTCTACTTCTCTGACCTCAATATTGAAGTAGGGGTCTCCAACTAAGAATTTTAATAATTGAATGAGAATCGTTAAGCCATGTCTATAGTCGACTAATAGTTAAATCATAGGTGGCCCGTTGTCTTAGCCCCAATTTGTACTGCATGTGGCTCTGACACGCACTTTACACAGCGTCCACTCAGCTCCGGTCCACTCTGCAGTGATCCACAGCAGTCCTATTTTTGCCGGACGCCGGAGTGAAACACAAAAATCTCAACAAATCAGATTGCACCAAAGTGGAAACTGTGCGTGCCCAACATCCAGATTTCTAACGTAAAACAAAAATATACCAATAAACTTGCCTCATTCAAAGATTTTAAGTGTTTATTTACACAATTAAGCATTAAATGCAATACAACTGGGCTGTTTTTTTAAGATGTGTTCTGGTAAACTATTATCTTTTGATTCTTGTGGCCTATGAATGGTTTGCACCTTGTAGTGAATCTTCTGTATTTGTTCTCTTTATGGTAGACTTGGATAATGGTATGACTTGCTGCTGGGAACAGACTAATATTTGTGAATTTACCTGAAAAAGTACACTAACTAGTAATCGCAAGATCTCAGTTTAAAATGTGGTTGAGAAATTTGCTCAAACAGGTTTAGAACTAATCTCAGATTCAAACGACCAGGATGAAACCTTAAACGGTTTCAATTTGAACTTTATTGGTGCAACCAACCTATAAATATATTAATCTTACACATGTCATTTTATAAACTGGATGTTGCACTGATTTCATTATGTTTCACCTTTTTATTTGTATCTGCGATGCTCTGTTTGACATTTTTGGTCAAATTTATTGATGAATGTTTTTGTTTGTGCTTCAGTTTTTAAAGTGAAGGTGTCAAGTGTCACTGAGAGTTACTACGACAAATACAACATATTTGGAGATAAAGCAGCTCCTCAAACTGGGTCAGTCTGCATTTTGGTTAACCTCAGTTTAAAAAGTCTATAATAGTTTTATAAAATGTGCTGCTGTGTTTCAAGACTCTTAAACTGATCCAGGGTCAGGAGTACCTCATAATTGACCCCAAAGATGACCAGTTGAACGTGAACAGCGCCACCAACAGTTAACGTCCCACAACTACATGTTCAGCCACAGGGGTATTACACACAGTGAGCAAAACCGATAAGCCTATGTTGTATTTATAAATCAAACCAAGAAAGTTCTGCTCAAGTTCAGGGTTCTTATCATTAAAACAAAGAGGAAACAACCCTTCTATGTTTGATCATATGACTAAACTAATAAACTAGTAGAGCCTCTGTCACACTGAGCATTTTTTGCCATTGCTGACAAATGAAGAATGACTTTTTTGAGGCAAACTCAAACATTATGGTTTTATATCAGTGGGTGTAGTTTGAAGTGTGACTTCAAACTGCCTGCCATGAGTGTTTTTCAGAGTTTGACTCCAGCTACATCTTCTAATGGTTAGGACTCACACAAAGCCATAACCATTAGACATTACCTCTTGTGAAGTGTCAAGAGGGAATGACAGATGATACTTCTATTTACCCATTTTGTCAAACGTCATTTATCCAGGATTGAGATGGAAGGTCAAAGCCTGTCAAGTTCCCCACAAAGTTTTTCCCAGCATGGACTCGAACTAGCAACTCACTTGACTCTCTTGACCGTTGGGCCACAGCTCCTGTCGAATCTCTTTGTTCTCTCCAGGATGTTCCTGCCTGTAGCTGCCGGTTGGACTGCTTAGCCAAAAGTTTAAGCCACTGTGACAGATGCTGGCAACAGACAGCCAAGGTCCTGTTTGAGTAATAGAAGATCACCACATGAGTGATCACACGGAGCATGAGGTATGCTTCCTCTGCCGTGTGCTGTCTTTTGGGAAGAATTTATCAGTGTCCTGTTGCAACTTCGGAGGAGAATCTAGTAGGATGAGCTAAAGAAGAAAAGATTACTTTTTAAGTAAAATATTGCTTGTCGCTTCCAATGTTAAACTTTGTGGCTGTCTGTTTAATTTCCACTTCTATAAAAAAAGTAACTAAGTTTTTCAAATGTAAAGTTCAATTGTGTTCAATTGTGCCTTAAAATTTCACACTTCTTTTTTAGGTATTTCCACAAAATTGTTCCAAAGAACCTTTGATCAGGATCATTTGGGCAGTTTCTGTTGTCATTATGATTTAAAAAGAGTAAACACAATAAACACAATTGTTTCACAATAAATGGCTTTACCCAACCACTGACAATGAGTGAAAAAAAGTTTTTGTGTTATTCATAGTTTTTTTAGATAAGGGGACGTTTTTATGTTTTTACAGCATTACCACCATTTAAGAGGTGCATATGTGAGTCAAAGAACCATTATTAGAATGTAGACCTGGCTAGAAAATTGGTGTAATGCACTAAAAAACGGGTTGTAATTTTTAGGGTCTCACTAATTTTTAACAGAAACACCTCCCCGAACAGAAAATATACCATATTAATCATGTGGCTATTAGATTGCACTTTTCCAGATAGGAGGTATTCATTTTTAATATAATACAAAGTTTATTTAAAGATTTGGGGTTGAGCTGAAGTGTTCATGCAGTTTTCTGGAGATGCATTTCCAGCAGACAGTGAACAGTGAACGGATTATTAGCGACAAGGGTTTCTTAAGATAAGTTTGATTGAGTACTTGTTTTCACTGTTATTCAGCTAAAGGATTGTTGCTAATGCTAACGATTGGCTGCTAACGCTAGTATTAATTAAGCAAACATGTAGGACACATTGTGTTGACTTATTTTACTGGAAATATTTAATTGTGGAGCCCATGCATTTTGGTAAATACTGTTTGGTGGTGGTCATTTAACAGTAATTGTAAAGATATTTTTCTACTTGCATAGCTTGTTTGATTGAAGAGGTGTTCATACAGATCCTAGGCAGCCTCTTCACTTCACATGCATTAATAGGACAATTATAAGACCTACTGTTGACCAATGTTAATTTGACAGGAAATATTTAATTTAGTTTTAGTCTTAGTCTTTTGACTGAAATTATATTTAGTTGTAGTCTCGTTTTAGTCATCTTATTTGTTTTAGTTTTAGTTGTTTTCATCTCGACAAAAATGTTAGTCTATTTAGTCATCGTTTTAGTCATTATGAAGTCTTTTTTATTTAGTTTTTGTTTCGTTTTTGTCTGCAAAAAACCTTTGTTGACAAAATATTTTTGTTTTAGTTTTCGTCAACAAAATTTTTGTAGCCTACTCTACTGCTTACCCGAGTCCAAAACTGTGTTGACTGTAAACCTTTTAAAAGCAGCTCGTAATCTTATACAAGAAAATAAAATGCAAAACAATTTGTCTCAGTGGAGAAAAATAAACACAGAACATGAACCCGAGCTAGACACAAAACAAACCAATACTCTCTTTCCTTAACTAAAAACAGATAAATAAATAATGTAGTTATTTTATTTTTGTGTTTATTACTACATTGTTGCTACATTTGATTATGTCTAAGAAAAAGAATTGCAATGTAGCTCCAAAGCCAGTGCAGTAGAAATGTTCAAGCTAAAGTTAAATGGTGAACTGTAATGATGCCTTCTGTAATGATTTCACAAGGTTTACTACATCTTTTATTTGTTTTGTAGCAAAACATTAAACAACTATAACTTTAAGTGAGATAAGTTTAGTCTCCAGTTTGTGCCACCAACTAAGATAAAAAAAAAAAAGCAGAATTGTGAAACAGAAAAAGGTTTTCTAAACAATGATAAATGTATTTTAGTGATTTATTTTTTGTAATTAAATGAAAAGAAATCATTTTTTATATTTAACAAAACATACTTTTTCTGAAGACCTTAGTAACCTCAGTCTTGTATAGTTGGCTGTGACTATTCAGATACATATTGTCTTCCTCTCAGGTACCGTAACTACATCTGTTTCACCTTTTAAAAGACAAACACAATGCAGCCAAAAGCAACCGTCAGCTTTCCTGCGTGCTGGCAGTGTCTCACGGGGTTCCACTGTGGTTTCTCTGCTCGTGGGGGTGACCCTGGGTCCTGTTTACTGTGTCAGTGGGACACAGGGGCCTCTGTGCAGCGGCAGTACACTGGCCTGTTGTGACTGCAAGACTCAAACAGAAGGCCTGTATGCCCCTGCGTCAGTGGCACGTGTGTCTTCTACCTGCGGCGCTAAATTTAGAAACAAAAATGAAAGCCGCAAGCAGCAATGATCAGCCCTCATTGCCGCCACCATCTTGGTTGGCAAGCAGCCTCTATTTATTATACGCCACATTTAATTAAGTAAATCTATATTAAAGATAAACAACACCAACCCAAATTTGTATTTCATAAATCACTGATGTGTTGAAACAAATGTTTGATACATGGCTAAATATGTCAATATTGAGGCTGCAGCCATTGGAAAATCAATATAGGCAGGTTAGTGAGTGTAGGCTAAACCTTTTATAGGTTTATTAGTTAGTTAGTTAGCTATTACGTTAGTTAGCTACAGTGTGTCAAAGTCAAGGTTGCTGTAAAGCTTTACCTAAATGCTCCCCTTCCATTTATTTGTATCAGAGATTTGAGGAGTTAGGTTATGTTGAGGGGTCTTCAGGGATGACCAAATTTAATTAAACTACAACATACAAAATTTCAATCACAAAGATGAAAAATATTTTATCTAACTAAATAAATAAAAAAAAACAAGTAGGACATCAACTCTATTACATGGACTCTTATTGGATCAAGTCTACTGTATGTATTTAAATCTGGAGTGTAAATACATCTTTCCTCCATCTACCATGTAAACACCTATAAACAACATTATATTTATATTATTAAATATACTAGGTAAGTGAGTACAGCAAATGTAGTTTCAGCGGACTTCTTTGTATTTTTCATTTATGTAATAACCTGATTATTGGTATATCAGGATATTCTTTTTCTTTTTCAATTTACACAAATGTTTACCTTTTTCATTATTATAATGCAATAATGCATAGAGGCATTGTAATTTAATTTATGATAATTTTGTTTATTATACAGTTAAAATACGTATTTACCTAGTGTTAAAAACGTTAAAAATGTATTATTTGATTTGCTGGAGGTACGTAATGACACAACACTAATGCGTAGAGGGAGAGAAAAAAAAGAGTGACACGAGGAGCGCGAAAAGACGGAACGGCATTGAAGGTGGCAGCACATAACACGTTTGGGAAAAACGTCTCGGGTTATGCATATAACCCTTGTTCCCTGAGAAGGGAACGAGACACTGCGTCGTGAAACGACACTTTGGGGAACGCCCTCAGCGTGACGGCCCTGAAGCATGAATGAAACTTAGACCAATCTTGATTGGTACCACGTCACAGCGTAGTGAGTGCCGGCCTACCCGGAAGTATAAAGGGACGCCGCATCACGCACACGCCAGCCCTTCGCGATGAAGCAAATCGCCCTCAGGCGGGGTAGGCGTGGCGGAGCTTCTCAGGGAACAAGGGTTATATGCATAACCCGAGACGTTCCCTTTCGAGGGAACTCAACACTGCGTTGTGAAACGACACTTTGGGGAACGAATACCCACTATGCTACGACGACCCGTGCCTGCCCTAGTGTGAAACTGGATACTCAGGCGCACTTAGGACGAGAGCAACCTAGCTCCAGGCATCGCAGGGAGATATAGACCGTAGAGCCTAATAAAAGTGTGTGGGGCAGCCCAGCCGGCTGCCTCGCAGATCTCCTGAAGCGGGACCCCCATCTGAAGGGCCCGAGAAGAGGCCATGCCCCTAGTAGAATGCGCCCTTAAGACCAAAGGTGAAGGCAATCCGCGCACCTGATAAGCCAAGGCAATAGCCTGGACGATCCAATTGCTGACCGTCTGCTTGGTCGCTGGCCGACCTTTCCTAGGAGATCCGAAACACACCAACAGTCGTTCTGACTTTCTCCACTGCGAAGACTTCTGTATATAGATTCGCAGTGCCCTAACGGGGCAGAGCAGATGAAGTCTCCCCTCTTCGGCCGACACATGAGGTGGAGGATGAAATGCCTGCAAAACCGGCGGCCGTGCCACGTTAGATGGCACCTTAGGCACATAGCCTGGCCTCGGCCGTAAAATGGCCTTAACCCCACCAGGGGCAAACTCCAGGCAAGATGGCGTTATAGCCAGTGCCTGGAGATCTCCAACCCTTTTAAGTGAGGTGATAGCCAAAAGCAGCGCCACCTTGAGCGACAGAACTCAATCTGTCGCCAACTCGAGTGGTTCGAAGGAGGCCTCAGCCAATCCTTCAAGCCCCACCACAGATCCCAAGTTGGAACCCCAGGGCGCGTTGCAGGCGTCATCCTCCGGGTGCCACGGAGGAATCGCACGACCAATGGGCGCCCCAGAAGCCCCTTACCTACCGGAGCGTGGAACGCCAAAATGACATCCACGCACACCGCAAGAGTGGACGGGTAAGCCCCGCAGTGAAGCGCTCTTGGAGGAACTCCAGGACCCGAAGCCACTGGGCAGTCAGCTGGGTCCACCTCACGCCCCTGCACCAAGTGGAAAAGACATTCCACTTTAAGCCGCACAACCTCCTCGTGGACAGAGCCCTGGAACTGCGTATGGTTTCTACTACCCTGCCGCTAGGCCCACCTCTAGGTACTGATCCCCTCAGGGACCAGACCCAGAGTTCCCACAGCCCGGGCCGGGGATGCAGTCTTGTGCCCCTGCCCGGGACAGCAGGTCCCTCCTCAAAGGGATCTGCCATGGAAGACCTGCCAGCAGTGCTATAATGTCTGAGAAACCTACTCGGGCCGGCCAGTGCGGGGCTACTAGAAGTAGACTGATCCCTTCCTGCGGACCCTCTCCAGAGCTCCCGGGAGCAGCGCCACCGGGGAAAAGCATACAGACGCAGCCTCGGCCATGTCCTCATTCCCTGGGCCTCAGCCCCTGCCTCGACAGGGTGTCTGCTCCTGATTCTGGTCCCCGGGTACATCGCCTGATAGACGATAACTTCCCTGGGACCACAGGAGGATCTGATGCGCCAATCTGCACAGAGGGCGAGACCTCAGACCCCTGACGGTTCAGGCGCTACCACCGACACATTGTCGGAGCGCACCAGAACGTGATAACCCCTGAGATCCGCCAGGAAGCTCCTCAGAGCCCTGAACACAGCCAACATCTCCAGGCAATTTATATGTCTGGAGCGATGATGGTCCTGCCACAGACCCTGGGCAAAAGCGCCGCTATGACGCGCCCCAGCCAGTGAGGGAGACATCTGTCAAAACGGATTTCCGGCGACATGTTGCTCCCAGTACTGGTCCTTGGGAGAGAGACCAGGGTTTCTCCATATTGACAGGGAACGACAGCACCTGCGCGTAACCCTGATACTCCGGAATGGATTCCCCCTCAGGGAAAACCTCCGGATGCCCTGGAGTCTCAGTGGAGCCAGACAGCATCCACTTTCGGAAGGCAGGGCCACAGAGCTCCCCCATGATGATTGAGAAAATGCCTCAGCAGTCCCAATCTCATTGGCGAGAAATGGCCTGCCCCATGACCCACACAACTCGTTGCGCAGGTCATGGAACAGGCCACACAACCCGTGGTGTAGGCTCTGATGCTCAGGCCGTGCTCTGCCTAGGCCGAATGGAAGCACCCGATATTGGAACACTTCGCCCCCAAAAAGCGAACCTCAGGAACTTCCTGTAAGAAGGATTTATGGAAGCATGCGTCCTTCAGATCCATCGTGACAAACCAGTCCTCGGACCGAATTTAATTCACGGTAATAGGTATTATTAGTTACTTTCATCTCGAACCTGAGCCTCCTCAGAGACCGGTTCAAATACCTTAGATCTAAAATTGGACGCAGACCTCCCCTTTTTGGAACTATAAAGTACCGGCTGTAGAAACCCGACTCCATTTCTGGCGGAGGAAACCGATCTATGGCCTCCTTTTCCCGCAGGGAGTGTACTTCCTGTTCCATAACCCGAGCCCGTTCCGGAACCACTGCGGTCCCGCGCCACGGGACTCAGCCTCTCGAGGCCTATCTTGGGTCTGCTTCGAAGACCGTTGTCGCCCCCCTGAACCGCTGCACGGCAGGGATAAGTCTCACACGATCCTCGATGCGCATACAACGTTGCTGCCCGCCCAAAACCCCCCGGGGTGGGCTGTGAGGCAGCTCTCGTATGCTGGAAAACCGTTGTGGCCCGAAGCGTCATAGACGGCGGACTTACTACACCGGTGTCCAAGGGGCTCTGCAGAGAAAAACGGCCTCAGCCGCCTCTCCCCGGAGGGGACTCTCTCAGCCACATCCACAGATGTGTCTCCTCCGAGTCCTTTAACAGGTCGGCCTGGCGTGCCCGCAATACACTGCCGTAGTATGCAGCCCTGCTGCCCCGCCCACCATGGTCGATGTAACTCTACACGGCCTGGTGGGCAGCGCCGAGGCTTTAATGAATGCGCCGCATTGCTGAGGCCGTCCACATCCTCAGATGCAGACCTCTCAAGCCTCGGACCCTCTCTCTGTGCAGGAGCAGCCACCTAGTGGGCTCCCGCCCTGGAAGGAATGACCACAGAGCTACCCCATGATGATTGAGAAAATGCCTCCGCAGTCCCAATCTCATTGGCGAGAAATGTGGCCTGCCCCATGACCCACACAACTCGTTGCGCAGGTCATGGAACAGGCCACACAACCCGTGTGTAAGCTCTAATGCTCAGTTCGTGCTCTGCGCTGCAGGAAAAGCCACTTTTATTTACTGTAGCTCCTGCCCTTTGACGGCCAGATAATGTTAAACCTGGCCCTCTATTACTCGCACGAGTCACAACGGCAACGGGCTCCTCATAAGCGGGCACGTGAGGTGACGAATGCCGCCTCGGCGGCTGATATAACGAGGGCCGGGGTACACACACCTCTGTAAATGCTGAGCAAGTCCATATCCTCAGACGTAAACAAGCATCGCCTCCCTTCGTGCAGGAGAAGCGCCGCGGGCTCCTGCATGGGGAGAAATGCGGGAAGAGTGTGGCTTTCCAGGACTTACACAACTCGTTGTGCAAGTCCGGAAAAGATGGCAAACCCCGCTGTTTGGGCCGAACTCTGTGCTGCAGGAAGCGCCATCCAGTTTATTTCTATTTACTGTCGCTTCCTGCCGCTCTGGTGGCCAGCTAATATCTAATCACAACCTCTATGAGCTCCTCATACGCGGGTACACTAGGTGACCAGCGAGCCTCCATGTCACCCGCCTCAACGTTGAGCACGTCCCACATCCTCAGATGTGGACAGCTCTAGCATTGGATCCTCTCCTGTGCCGGAGAAGCCGCGGCTCCTGCACAGGTGGGAATGGCATCATAGCTGTCTGACGATGATTGGGAAACAGCCTCAGCTGGCCCAATCGCATCAAACAGCTCCAGCCGCGATCCCCACGATCTCAGCCCCCGCGCCTACCGGCGGCCACGGGACCTGAACCACGGGAACGCCTTTGATCTGCCTCTCAGTGCACGCAGCCAGCTCCTCGAGAGCTGACCACTTTTTTTTTTTTTTCCAAGCAGATCAGACACCACGAGTGCGTGTCCCTACCCGTAATGTAACGAGGGCAGGGGCACGACACCTTCTTTTAATGTTGAGCGTACGTCCTCAGACGTGGACAGCTCAAGCATCAGACCGCCTCCCCTGCCGGAGAAGCGCCTCGCTGGCTCCTGCACACGGAGGAATGCATCCGAGCTGTCTGATGAAGGACGGAGAACAGCCTCAGCTGTGCCAATCGCATCAAACAGTCCCAGCTGCGATCCCCACCAGCCGCCGCGCTCGCGGCAACGGACCTCAACCACGGGGAACGCGAGCCTGGCCGGCCCGGTCAAACACGGCCAGGCAGGAGCGCAGCACCCTGCCCCTCAGTGCACACAGCCAGCTCCTCGAGAGCTGACCAAGCGTGCTGTGCTCCCAAGCAGATCAGACACCACGAGTGCGTGTCCCTACCCGTAATGTAACAAGGGCAGGGGTACAGACACTTCTTAAACTGTTCTGCCATACTTTTCATTCAAAAGTTTCTCAACAAGTCTCTCGTTCACACCCAGGGCATTTGCTGAAGAGCGAAAAGCTGGCGTGTGCGTGATGCGGCGTCCCTTTATACTTCCGGGTAGGCCGGCACTCACTACGCTGTGACGTGGTACCAATCAAGATTGGTCTAAGTTTCATTCATGCTTCAGGGCCGTCACGCTGAGGGCGTTCCCCAAAGTGTCGTTTCACGACGCAGTGTTGAGTTCCCTCGAAAGGGAACTAGTAATAAGTGCTGAAAAGCCGCACTGCAGCACGCCTAGAAAACATCCCTTTGTTTCAGAGGACTGCGGTGGACTTGTGGACGAACCACGCAGCCGGAGGGGTGAGTCCAAAATTGTTTTCTGAGGACGAAGCTGAAAGAGCTAGGCTAAAAGCTATAGTTGCTAGCACGCACCTCTGCTAATGCACCGGGAGAACCACGCAGCACCGGTGACGGAGAGACGGAGTAGCACCGGACGATCCTGCACTTACCTGCGTTGAAGATGACGGCCAGGAGAGCGGATTCTGTGTGCACATGTCATCTTCTGTACATCTTTTTGGGCTGCAGACGGGTAGGAATATTCCATATTTTAAAAAAAAGGACTCGAGTTTAAAATGCGCGCCAACGAATAAATGCAAGCTTGCTGACTTAAAGTCTAGTGAGAACATGTAGTATTAAAAGATGTTCTTGGGAAAATGTTTGGTATTTGAAAAAAATAACCTTACAGCTCAGCTCCTTCTTCACCACGACAGACCGGTACATCGACCGCATCACTGCAGAAGCTGCACCGATCCGTCTATCAATCTCACATTCCCTCCTTCCCTCACTCGTGAACAAGACCCCAAGATACTTGAACTCCTCCACTTGAGGCAGGAGCTCTCCACCAACCTGAATGGGACAAGCCACCCTTTTTTGACTGAGAACCATGGTCTCAGACTTGGAGGTGCTGATCCTCATCCTAGCCGCTTCACACTCTGCTGCAAACTGTCCCAGTGCACACTGGAGGTTCTGGCTTGATGGAGCCAACAGGTCAACATCATCTGCAAAAACCAGACTCCCTCCGGCCCCTGGCAGCACCTAGAAATCCTGTCCATAAAGATAATGAACAGGACCAGTGACAAAGGGCAGCCTTGCCGAAGTCCAACATGCATCGGGGAAAAGGTCTGACTTACTGCCGGCAATGCGAACCAAGCTCCTGCTCCGGTCGTACAGGGTCCGGACAGCCCTTAGCAAAGGGTCCCAGACCCCATACTCCCAGAGCACCCCCCACAGGGCGCTACGAGGGACACAGTCGAATGCCTTCTCCAGATCCACAAAGCACATGTGGACTGGTTGGGCAAACTCCCATAAACCCTGGAGAAGGTACAGTGGGGGATCAAAAGTTTGGGCACCCCAGGTAAAAAAATTTATTAATGTGCATAAAGACGCCAAGAAAAGATGGAAAAATCTCCAAAAGACATCAAATGACGGATTAGACATCCTTATAATAAGTCAAAAAAGTTAGATTTTATTTCCATCATAGTATCAAGTATCAAGTATCCCAGCTTGTAAACACTTTTTGTAACTAGCCACCAGTCTTTCAATTCTTGTTTGAGGTATCTTTGCCCATTTTTCCTTACAAAAGTCTTCCAGTTCTTTGAGATTTCTAGGCTGTCTGTCACGCACTGCTCTTTTAAGGTCTATCCATAGATTTTCAATTATGTTGAGGTCAGGAGATTGTGAAGGCCATGGCAAAACCTTTAGTTTATGCCTCTTGATGTAATCCACAGTGGATTTTGAGGTGTGTTTAGGATCATTATCCATTTGTAGAAGCCATCCTCTCTTTAACTTCAGCTTTTTCACAGATGGCATCAAGTTAATGTTACGAGTTTTAAATAGTGTAACTGCAGTAACAAATGATTTTAATTGCGGTTCACTACTGTCAACTCTCTTAGTTGACAGCCCTGAAAAACAGAATGATAGAATCAGAGAGTGAAAGAACGAACCTTCATCTTCATCTCCAAACCTCTGTATCTCTTTTATTACTAATTTATCCAATCATAGTATAAAACATTCCATAACAAAAACATAACATTCCCTTTGTGTAAACATGTTTCAGTATCAAAGTCTATTTGTTAGTTTCACTTTAAACACCTCAATATAATTTTCTCTTTACTCTCCACATAACAGCGTGTGATCTTTCACACTCACCTTTGCAAAATAATCATGTCTTAACAAAAATCACCACTCTTTCTTTAAAGTGCAGTATTATCACATGGATAAATCATACTTAAAGCTATATAGTTATATATTTATCTGTATGTATATCTACACATCTATTTTCTTGTTAACTCCAGAAATCCACCATAATACTAATTTAGTAATATAAATCATAAAACCTCTTTGGCTGTGAATTAATATTTACATAACTTTAGAGTCACAACATAAATTATACATTATACATTATATATTAGGGAAAACTGTTCAACTTGATACACATTGTTAAATACAGGTCAGACTTCTAACTGCGTCTGTATAAATT
The DNA here is from genome assembly GCA_024416835.2 of Perccottus glenii. Classification (NCBI taxonomy): domain Eukaryota; kingdom Metazoa; phylum Chordata; class Actinopteri; order Gobiiformes; family Odontobutidae; genus Perccottus; species Perccottus glenii. The sequence goes on along the minus strand of CM044547.2, from coordinate 9,417,326 downwards.
TCGTAATAATACTCCCCTTAAAGTTTTAAACATACTAATCTTTTCTTAACATTTACCATAGTTTATAACCTGTCAGGATACCCTAAAAACAAAAAATTAACAGGAAGTGAGCCACCAGTACACAGTCACTCATTCAACACAATACCCATGTTATACAGCTGCTAACAGCGTTGCTACTGAAACTTTTTCCCGTGCTATTAAACAAGGCTCTTTAACTCCTCTTCACACGTAAAAAATGCCATAACCAACTTATCACCGTTTCAATACACCACATACGCCTCAGGGGGGAACAGTTATTGTTGTAGTTTTTTACAGAATACAAACCTGAAAAACAGCATGATAGAATCAGAGAGTGAAAGAACGAACCGCCATCTTTATATCCAAACCTCTGTATGAGAAGCGAAGGAGACGTCTGTCATCTAGGTACCGCAAAGCAACGATACCCGCACTTTGGTTACGCTTTCTTTGGTTCCCCTCTAACATTAAAATTGAACTACACAATGCAACTTGCAATTATTTTAAGCACTGCGTTGCTTCACTTAAATGCATATCAAACAAACACTAAATTGTATTATCACCTAAGGGGGTATCACACAAGCATCCAAAATTTGCTGAAATTTTATTGAATCCATTTTTCCTTCTACTCGTGAAATGTTCCCTGTGCCACTGGCTGCATTACAACCCCAAAACATGATCGATCCACCCCCATGCTTAACAGTTGGACAGAGGTTCTTTTCATTAATGTCATCATGATTAGGCGTCTCTGAGGAGAGGACCCCTCTTATTCACTCTTCGTCGGATGTTTTTGTACTCAACATAATATTGGACTAAATATGTCATAAACCAGGGACTGAACCTTTAAATCATGACCAGTTTACCATTACATTCACTGAACACAGTCAAAAGACAAACAACTTTTATTTTTTAGATCTATTTATTAAAACCATTATTTATTCATGGTTGCTACAGAATCACGTTTCAAATCTGAAGACTGGTTTATTTTTTTCTCTTTCTGATGTTTCTTCAGAAGCTTTGTCGTCAGTGACTCTGTCTCAGTCTGAACAGTCTTTTATCAAATGAATTGAAGTGCAGAGCAGGCCTTCCTTATTAACGCCACACGCACACGTTGCAGTGCACTCAGTTTTCACTACAGTTTGTTTTTAAGCATCTGTACCTTGGTTGAGAGTCTTGTTGCATCCATCTGGAGGAAGATTTTCTGAAGCACCTCAAAGAATGTTTTCAGTTCCTGAGGATAACTGAGGTTCATTGCATATACGACACCCATTAAGAGTGCACATGCAGAAGCGACGTCTCCCAATTCGTTTAGCACTTCAACACCCTCAATCACGATTCCAACATCAACTGGAGTGGTGGTGGCATCACCTCCCTCAGCTTTAATGATGTAGATGCCAAAGACAAGTTGTTCAATGTCCCTCTGGCCAGCACAAGCATCTGAATCCTTTCAACACACATAAAAAGACAACAATGAATTCACCAGACAATTATATAACTGCAATGCAAAAGAACTTTCAATGTAAATGTTTTAATATAGTGCTTGATTACTAACTTTTGGTACAAACCGATTCATCACTTGTATGATTTGATGCCTTCTAATATAGCAGCTCTTATTTTATAAGATTTTAATGTTAAAGATAAAATAATTATCAGAAACGTGATTTTGGTCTAAACCAAAACTGCAATTCATATAACCATATACCACAATGTTAATTGTATATTGTGATATTCTTAAAAGCCCTAAGATATCATTACTGCTGCAGTAATTGTCAGTATTACATACCAGATACTCTTTGAAGAGACTGCTCGGATCTTCATTTAGGTAGATACAAAGTGCCCTGAGGAGGCACTCCCTCTTCTTTTCAACAGTTTCTTGTTTCAGACTAAATATGTCATAAACCAGGGACTGAACCTTTAAATCATGACCAGTTTACCATTACATTCACTGAACACAGTCAAAAGACAAACAACTTTTATTTTTTAGATCTATTTATTAAAACCATTATTTATTCATGGTTGCTACAGAATCACGTTTCAAATCTGAAGACTGGTTTAATTTTTTTCTCTTTCTGATGTTTCTTCAGAAGCTTTGTCGTCTGCCTCAGTCTGAACAGTCTTTGAAGAAGTCAGTGGAAGAAACTCTGAGACATTCAGAACTGGCATTCATCCAGATCCTGAGGAAAGAAAAGGTTTGTGTTCAACAGGTGTATGAATAGTTTCAGCGCTGAGTGGAGCTACATCTATTTAAACCAATGAGTAACTATAAAACTTATTTATCCCTCACTCAAAAAAATAAAACCTTGAGTTTAATTAATTTTTTCTTGTCAACAGGTTCCACGTGATATTATTATGTAATTTGAAAACAAATATTTTAAGGTTAATAAACTTATTGTGGTTGTTTTAGGAGAAATAATATTTTTTAATTCATGCCAACTATTATCACCAGTTTTTGTTTAACAAGATACATTTGAGCTAAACTAACTAAAGTCAGTTATGTTATATGGGCTAACCAAATTTGTTTAGATGTTACATTTTACATTTATGTTAACTCAAAGTAATTTAAGAATTTTAAAAGAAAACACTGAATTCAATCTTTGTTAATCAAAATGAAATGCTTTACCCAAATTAAATTTTTACTAGTTAGGTTTAAATAACTTAAGTTCGTCAACAGGTTCCACACAAATTACTCAGGTAAACTCAACTTAACATTAATTATTTCCTTTATTAACCAACAGTTTATCAACAACTGTTTAACAAATTCAAACTGTTCATCAAATTGAAACTCTGAGACAAAACATGTCACATTGAATAGTGGTGCGTATAAATAAGAAACACACTTTACATGACAAAGAAAAGTGTTATACAGAACAGTAGTGCGTGTGTAAATAAACAAAAAAAAAAATATATATATATATATATATATAAATAAACCGTAGTGTGTATAAAAAAGTACATAAACAAAGTTTTTTTTTTTTTTTTATCAAATGAATTGAAGTGCAGAGCAGGCCTTCCGTATTAACGCCACATGCACACGTTGCAGTGCACTCAGTTTTCACTACAGTTTGTTTTTAAGCATCTGTACCTTGGTTGAGAGTCTTGTTGCATCCATCTGGAGGAAGATTTTCTGAAGCACCTCAAAGAATGTTTTCAGTTCCTGAGGATAACTGAGGTTCATTGCATATACGACACCCATTAAGAGTGCACATGCAGAAGCGACGTCTCCCAATTCGTTTAGCACTTCAACACCCTCAATCACGATTCCAACATCAACTGGAGTGGTGGTGGCATCACCTCCCTCAGCTTTAATGATGTAGATGCCAAAGACAAGTTGTTCAATGTCCCTCTGGCCAGCACAAGCATCTGAATCCTTTCAACACACATAAAAAGACAACAATGAATTCACCAGACAATTATATAACTGCAATGCAAAAGAACTTTCAATGTAAATGTTTTAATATAGTGCTTGATTACTAACTTTTGGTACAAACCGATTCATCACTTGTATGATTTGATGCCTTCTAATATAGCAGCTCTTATTTTATAAGATTTTAATGTTAAAGATAAAATAATTATCAGAAACGTGATTTTGGTCTAAACCAAAACTGCAATTCATATAACCATATACCACAATGTTAATTGTATATTGTGATATTCTTAAAAGCCCTAAGATATCATTACTGCTGCAGTAATTGTCAGTATTACATACCAGATACTCTTTGAAAAGACTGCTCGGATCTTCATTTAGGTAGATACAAAGTGCCCTGAGGAGGCACTCCCTCTTCTTTTCAACAGTTTCATTCTAAAAAGAAGAAAAAAAAGCCACATAAATATACATACTAAAAACCTATTACACTTCTATAATTATGTGAAATGGGTGAGACTTTAACTATAAAAAGTAGGCCTATGTACTATAACCATTTACTTTTACAAACATAAAATAGAGTAATGCAAGTACACCAGGTCTCTACAGTGCACCCATCACTCGCATTTGTGTCTAAACAATTGTTAAGTTAAACTAAACAAGTATAATTTTCTTCTCAAAAATGGTCCCTGTCCATTTACAAGTACACTGTGTGCACAATTAGGCAAGTTGTATTTTTGAGGATTAATTTTATTATTGTACAACTACAGTGCTCTTGGTCAATCCAAAATGTTAACAAACCCTCAAACCTGAACATTTTAATAGTAAAAGGGAAGCTCTGGCTTTCTTGAGAGAATATCTACATATACCCCATTATTAGGCAACTTATAGTGTGCAGAATTATTATGCTATTAGATGAACATATTTTCCCATCTCACTTGTTTATTTTCACATGTTAAAGTGAGAATAATAAACTCAAATTTTACAAATAAACATTTCTGAAATTTAAACTCAGTGACCAATATAGCCACTCTTCTTTTCGATAACAAACATCGAAAAGAAGAGTGGCAATAGGTCTTAACAGTCACAAGCCTTCCATTCACGGAGTCAGTCAGTTTCTTTATCTGGTCAGAATCAACTTTTTGTGCAGCCACAACCACAGCCTCCCAGACACTGTTCAGAGAGGTGTACTGTTTACCTTCACTGTAAATGTCCTGCTTAAGAGGGGGCCAAAAGTTCTCAATAGTGTTTAAGTCAGGTGAAGAAGGGGGTCATGTCATGTGTGTTTTATCTTTAAGGCCTTTACTGCCCAGCCACGCAGTGGAGAACTTTGATGCATGTGATGGACCGTTGTCCATTTTCTGACCCACTGCTTGAAGAAAGTGTCTTCTAAAAATTGGCAGTCGGTCTGACATTTGATTTTGAGTCCATTTTCAACTCGAAAAGGTTCAACTAGCTCATCTAATAATACCTGCCCATACCAGTATCCCCCCCTCCACCTTGCTGGCGTCTGAGTCGAAGTGGAGCTTTGTGTCCGTTACTGATCCAACCACGGGCCCGTCCATCTGGTTTGTCAAGAGTCACTCTGATCAGTCCACAAAACCTTTTAAAAATCTCACTTCTGATATTTCATGACCCATTCTTGACATTTCAACTTGTGTGTCTTGTTCAGAGGTGGTCGGGTTTCAGGCTTTTTTACCTTGGCCATGTCTCTGAGATCTGAACACCTCGTACTTCTTGACACTCCAGGTACTGTAGGTTGCGGTTGTGGAATATGGCAGCACTGGAGGATAATGGGTTCCTGTTGCTTCACGTTTGATTCTTTGCAAATCTTTGGCAGTTAATTTGTGTCTTTTTTTCTCGACACGTTTCTTGCAACCCTGTCGACTATTTGCTACAAAACGTTTGATGGTTCAGTGATCACGCCACAATATCTTAGATATTTTAAGAGTGCTGCATCCCTGTGAAAGACTTTTTACAATTGTTGACCTTTCAGAGTCAGTTAAATCTCTTTTTGGCCCATTTTTTCTGAGGAGAAGAATCTGCCTAATAATTATGCAAACCTTGATATAGAGTTTTGTTCTCTTTAGGCCACAACTTTCCTCATTACACAAATACACATCACCTGATATGCATTAAATCAAATAAGGATTAAAGTTTATACAGCTTGGGAGTTATGGATAAAATGATGGTAGTCAAAATAATAACTTGCCTAATAATTGTGCACACAGTGTAAAGCAGGAGGAAATTTTTCAGAAATTTATGCTTCAAATCAAAGCCACACGTTCTGTTGTAAAGGCAATTAAGACATAGCCAAATGTGTTAACGAGAAAACTTGCAGTAAGGGGTATTTTGACTGACGTAATGCATGTATATGTCCATCCAAGTGCATTGAGGATGCGAAAGAAATCAGTGTGTTCTACAAAGAAGTAAACTATACCTGTGCAGTCGGGGCAAAGATGAGGTTAATTTTCTTTCCTTTAGATCCACCCGTCTTCTTCAGCACTCTGACGATCTTGTCAGCATGGTGGTCAAGTTGTGCAAAAAACATTGTGATGAGGGCAACAGTGGTAATCTTCTGAAATTCTGCTTCCACCTTTAAATAACGTCAGTCAACCTGTTATTGGTGTATATACACTACAATTTTAGTAAAAAGATTATATCTTTCTGTATTCTATAATTATTTCACACAGTCATTTGATAGATTATATAACAATGATTAAGAATGTTTAAGAAGCACTTCATACCTCGGACACCGTGAACAGTCCTGGCCATCTGGTCTTGAACTCTGCAATCATGGGTTGGTCTCTGACTACCTCCTGTCTTCTATACGCAAAGGTCTTGGCCATCTTCTCTTTGATAACTGCATTGTTGTGTCTTTTTTTTACCTCGGACAGCAGTGACACTCTTTCACCTTCAAGGCTCTCGTGGGTCTCTCCAGCAGGAAAGGGGGGGCAGAAATTTACTTCTGCCTTTCTGGGTTTTTTAACTTTATAGGCGGCTGGCACTTATCAGCAGGTTTGTTCTTGAGAGGAATTAATGCTCATCTCTGGACACCCCAAGTTTCTTAGCTTTGTCCTATAGTTGGCCATCTTGTACTTTAGGCTAATTTTCCATCCATAGTAGCCACAAGATGATCCTTGTTCCCTCAAACACGGGTGAGCTTTGATTAAAGCTTCAGCAACAGATTCAATTTCTGAATTTGAAGGATACGCCTTGAACTTAATTATTTGCTCAGCCAGACTATCCAAGATATCTGACTTCAGTTTGTGGCTGGGGTTTAGGAGAACTTTGCTTGACATGAAGCCCTGGTTTCCACTTTGAAGTTGCATCTCCACATCATATGGAAAGGTAGGTATTGGAAATTCTGTAGGCCATGGTGATCGAGCAGATGCTGAGTCAGGTGAGGACATTATAGTGTCATTGGAGGATAAAGATGTGTCTTCACCACTCTGGTTAAAACAGGCTTGACTGACATCTGAAGCATCTGACAATGAGATTACTTTCACTGTACTCTTGTCTTGTATATCACTAATTTGATTAAGGTTAACATAGTTATTATCAAAGTCGCTGTCCATGTACTGGAGTCTGATGTCCCGTCTATATCAAATTGGCGTTTAATCTCATTTGAAAGATCCGACACAGACTTTGGCATCCCTGAATCTATAGTCATCTTTTCAGCATTACTGTCACCAAAGACAATTCGCAGTTTCACTGGTGCAGCCATCCTGCAAATACTTCAACCTAATACAAAATAAAAAGATTAAAGTCATTATTTGTAAAAAAGGATTAATATCATAAAGTCATTAACTTGTCTGAAAAACCTGAAAAAGCAAACCTAGGCCGTATTCACAAAAGGAAATTCTCTCCCCACAATAAGCCTTCCTAAATACCAATTGTGTTGTAAAATTACAATTGACATACACTGTATCTCTTATTTCTAGACATAGAGAATGGGTGTAAATGGTACACTTGCACCAAGAAAGCTGGGATTGGCTCTAGCACTTACGTTACCCTTAAAAGGCTAAGCAGTTAAGAAAATGGATGGAAGTATAATTTGTGAATACAACCTCAGGTTTTGAGCCATGCACCCAAGACAAAAGTAATCCATCAAGTGACAAAGATGTTAAAATGGAAAGTGAAGCTAAGGTTGCTGTAGGATGGAAATGTGTAAATTTTGTTGATATTTGCAGTTTGCGTTTCGAATTAACAATTAAAAATAATACGATCGATGGACTGATGAGGTTCAGGCTTTATAAAGCTTGTATGCAGAGGACAAAATCCAGCGGGAACTAGAAAGTTGCGCAACAGGAATGTCAGCACATTACTTGGGGGTGGAGGGAGGGTGCTAAATATCAACAAAATTAAACTGATAAAAAAAAAAAATAATTTATACTACCAGTATGAACCAATTCAGTATCCCAGTGACAAAATATTAATGCATGCACTGAAACAAGTTATTACACAGACACGTATATACAAGTGAAAATTCAGCGTTAGGTGCTCATGCTAGTGATAATTGTACATTTAGAAGGGTTAGTAACAATAGCTGTTTAACAACACCTACTTTTGATATAAGGATATCTTTTAAATGTAACTAGTCGGAGTGGCCCAACAAAGTAGTCATGTAGTGGGTACTTCTCTGGGAGGGCATCATGTGTTATCAGGAACATTTTACCAGTTGGGCATGGTTGCAGTTCAAAGGCCCGATAGTGCTCCCTAAACCAAGCTGAGAACTTCTTGACTATGAAATTAACCGTATCATTAAGTAAACATATCCTTATTATCTGTCCAAATTCAGGCAGTCCATGAGTAAATTCACAGATGACTATCATTCCACTCCTATAGCAGATCCCTTTACAATCTGCACTTTTAGCCATGTTCACTTCTGTCATGTTTGGGTATATCTGCTGGATAGGCAATGATACCTCATCTTTTAGGAACTCAAGAGGAACTCTTGATGCACCTGAAACTTCAAAGCTAGGTTTACGTGAAGTTGATGAGTCTAAGTGATAGGCAATCATCAGCTGGTGTTTCTTTGCCAGTGTTAAAGCAACATTCTTGAAACACTTGGTATGACGGGCAACATTTTTAAAAAAGCTGTGTTTGCCCTCAAACCGCATGGTCCACATGCCAACCAAAGGGCCAAAACACCGGATCATGTGAGGGTAGTGCTCCAAGTAGTGATGTTTTGGCAAAAGTTTCCGATTCGGAAATGCTTCTTGGTATTTCTGCCTGTGATCAGAAATTTTGCACTGAAGATATTCTCTGGATTCTTCTGTATGAACTTGGGCAACAGCAAGTTCCACTATCTCTTTTAAATCTAAGAGTATTTGCCACTCTAATTCACCTTCAGGTATAACATCACCAATCATGAAAGGCAACAACCTTAAGAGAGTCCAGTTTTCAGCAGTATTGCCACCAATTGTGTTTTTACTTTTAAACGAATGTGGAACAATATGGGGACGGTTTTTTTTATCATCTCCCTTGTATGGAAAACTAATGATCACCTTATTTAGAGTATCCAAAGAAAAGTATTTTTTGGACATTAATACACCCAGACACTGTGCAAGTTCCACTGGAACAACACCCTCAAACAGATCATGGAGTATATCAGGAGGATATCCAGTTGTGACATCAAAATGAGAAAGATTCTCTGTCAGCACACATGCCCTTTTCACTCCAAAACAAGGTTTTCCACTCTCCTCTGCACTTTTAACATGTTCACTGTGGCTTTCTTTAAATCTTAGCCTAAAATCTCCTGACAGAACTTGCTTGGACTGAAAGTCACTGGAACTCCCTATGCAAAATCTACACACATACTCTCCAGAAAAATTCTCCACAAAGCCTGCAAGCCCATGGGCACCCAGATTATCAGCCACTACAGAATGCACTGTGCCTGTAACATTTTTTCCAATTTGTGTGATAAAAACTCCATGCTTTTCCAATTCAACCAGATCATGCAGGAGCGGTTCAAGCACTTTATCATATCCATACTTTTTGATATGGCTACTTTTACATAGTAAAGCCAAATGGATGGATGACAAAGAGGACTGCTGCCCTGGGGGTAAGTTGCTTAAAATCCAGTACATGGCACAAAGTTTGTGCTTCTTTCTAGAAGTGCCTAGAGGATTACAAACTTCAAAATCATCAATATAAATAGTGACACAGAGTTTCAATTCCCCATCAGATAGAAAATGATTTTGTCTAAAAAACTCTCCATCTTGAACTGACATGTATTTTTCTGTAGTTTCATTTGAGTGTGCACTACAGTTCGATAGTACATCATCAATGATACGATCTTTGCTTAGGAGCTGCTGCAATGACTGCAGTAACGGTACATATTGGTAGGTATGTTTGCGGTCCTTATTCAAAATATATTCAACTGGTTCAACTACTTTGAACTTGTCTTTGAAGTATTTTTTCCGCTTGAAAGCAGAACTAAGTGGGCCCTGATCTCCTATAGATTTTGTCAAGGGGTTAGAGACACATGCTGCAGAGGCCAATTCTGCAATTTCTGCATCATTAAGACCAAGATTATGCTTTTTAGAAAAATCTGAAACTACGGCATGTAACGCAGGCAGAGAAGCCGAACTCATAAGGAAGTGCAAGTCTTGCAAAAGTTCATCGACTGCACTGCTGGGAACATGGAGTATATTTTCAAGCTTAAGCAGCACTGCTGCTAATTTCTCCTCTATTGCCTTCTCATCTCCTGACTGAGTAGAGAGCACTTCTTCAAATTCTGCACCTTCTTCATGTTCATCTGGAAGGCTTGGTATTTCAGGACTGTCTCTTACTGTAACTATTCCAGGTTTAAAATCACTGTAAGAATAAGCAAGGTGCTTTCTGTTTTTATTTAAATGTCCCAGAAATGTTTGTTGTAAAAGTACAATCTTTAAACATACAGGAGATGGTTTCATTGGATTTAAGATGCAGATTTATGTGACTGAAATATTCCTTATCACTGCCAAGTTCAGCAAATGCACAAATATGACATCTGAATGCACCCGATGATGTTCGCTGAGATGAGTCTCTGTTATGGACTCTACAGAGGTGTGATCTAAGTGCATTCCATGACTTGAATGTACACAGACAACTAGTATATGGGCAAGGATATGGGTGCCTGCGCCCATATTGAGGATGTTTTAACCTATAATGTTTTAGTAACTGACATCTAGTTAAGGTCTTTGAACCGCAACCTTTACACTGCCACATTAAGAATCTGTAACAAGCACACATTTCCGAAAAATTAATTAATTAAAATTCAATTAAAAGATTAGAAAAGTCTTACAAATAACATACCATGGCTTAAAAAAAATATAGTGTTTAAAACATTTATATAACCTGGTAAACTGAAATGACCAATTGCTACTGATAAAACTATGAAGTGGTCAGGCAAGAAACAGTATTTACATTAGTAGATATTGCAGATCTTACCTGTTGTGAGTCAAGCACTTTGACACGAACAAAAAAACACACCTTTCATTAAAGGACCTGAAAAAATAAGAATAAAAACATAAAATAAAATTTGATTAGATTGTCTGACATTGAATTAATCTGAACTGAAACACTACAAACCAATACAATAATCACAAGTTTAAATTTTATTTAAAATATTACAACAAATTGGAAATAAGTTTCAAACAAAGTATTAAGCACTGCTAATTTTGACAGCAGAGTGTAGTTTTTGTCAGTTAGACACCTAGTCATTGAATTTAGTATTGCAGTTTTAACGGAGAATGACTGTAGCATGTCTAGCTTTTTAAAATGAACAAGTATGTAAACTTAGTACGTTTCATACACAACTTAAACGCTAAAGTCAGAATAATCTAAAGGAAAGTTACACAGTTCATCTATACATTTTGACATTGTATAATTCTAATTAACTAAACGTGTAGAATAATTTACAAAACATTATAAATAATTTTATAAATGTAGCTTCAGGTGTTCATTGTATTAAAATAAACATACTAGTATAATTTTTATAATGTAGTAAACAAGGAGCAGTTCCGTGAGTGGAAAACCCAGAGTGGATACCGAGCGGAGTGATTAACAGAACCCGCTAGAAAGAAAAACGTAGAGAGAAAAAAAAAAAAAAAGAGTAGAGAGAAAAACGTGCTTTCAATCCACTCCAGGCTTTGATCACACATAACAGTTACCCCTGGGTAGGCTGAATACGCCTCGTCATTTTAAATTAAAATTAAGACATTACACTATTTTATAAATGTAATCGTATTTACAGCCTTAAATTATGAAAAGACAGTAACCCTGCACTTGACGGAAATAAATCCTTCGTAGGGACGGAAACCTTTAACCCATTAACTATCCCTTATTACTTTTCACGCAAATAATGGAAATATGCAACGAACCAAGATAATAATAATAGTAATAATAATAATAATAATAATAATAATAATACATTTTATTTATAACTCGCCTTTCTGGACACTTAACATGCGCCACGTGGCTAAACTTGCAAGCTAACTTTAGCATGTCTAAGACGCCTGAACTCTCTAAAACATAAAAGCAGGTCAAAATATTTTTTGTACGAATAAAAATATCCCCTTACCTTTACCAGCCGTTGAAAAAGTAAGACAACCCACTGTAAAAACTATTCGAAGAAAAACTTTGCAGGGGGTCACGCAGATCTGCAGAGTCACATAATGCGCACATGGAGTCTGACGTGACGAGACTTGTTTTTTCTTCTTCATTAGAGTTTCATGGCAGTTGTCGCACTATACTGCCACCCTGTGGATGTACAATTTTTAACTTAACATAAATGGTTGCTGTTTAGATAACACGTTAGGAATTTGTAGAATTAATTTTGGACCTAATTAAGTGGACCCAAATAGAAAAATACATTTCAAGTCAGCAAAAACAATTATTATAACTAAACTAAATTTAAATTTATTATGTAAAGTGCACAACCTACCTAGTTCATTTTTTTGAGTGCTGTTTCATGTTGAGTCCCTTTTTCCTTTCCCTTTTTTTCTTTTTTGTGCTGTTTAACTGTAAAAACACATCCAGATATAATTATACACTTTTGTGTTTTATCAGCAGCTGTTACTTTTTTATTGACAACAGTGTCAAATAATGGGAGAATTTTTTCTTTTTTTTTTCTTTTAGAAGCAAATATGATATTACAAAGTTTCTTTCCAGGACTGAAAAATCCTTGATAAAGAAGCCTTGATGAAGCCTTAAGATCTTGTTTGTATATATTAAAATAAAGCTTTTTGGTCTCCTGTTGTCATTTTATAAGCCATTCATGACCCAGTCCTAATGTTTTAACTATACCCTAAAAAGCAGTGCATGAACTTACATCTCGTAAAACATCTGGATGCAGATAAAGTCCACAGTAACTTCACCATTGTTGTCACCTTCAGAGAGAAACAGCTCCGAGTTAGAGTTTTATTACTGCACATGTATCAGAACTGTATAAAGCCTTAAACTTTACCTAAGCAGGTTCTGATGATTGTCGAGATACGGGAGTCTGTGGATATCGGGGAGTCTGTGAAGATCGGGGAGTCTGTGGATATCGGGGAGTCTGTGAAGATCGGGGAGTCTGTGGAGATCGGGGAGTCTGTGGAGATCGGGGAGTCTGTGAAGATCGGGGAGTCTGTGGAGATAGGGGAGTCTGTAGAGATAGGGGAGTCTGTAGAGATAGGGGATTCTGTAGAGATAGGGGAGTCTGTGGAGATCGGGGAGTCTGTAGAGATAGGGGAGTCTGTAGAGATAGGGGAGTCTGTGGTGATTGGGGATTCTGTGGAGATAGGGGAGTCGGTGGAGATCGGGGAGTCTGTGGAGATAGGGGAGTCTGTAGAGATAGGGGAGTCTGTAGAGATAGGGGATTCTGTGGAGATAGGGGAGTCTGTGGAGATAGGGGAGTCTGTGGAGATAGGGGAGTCTGTGGAGAGAGGGGAGTCTGTGGAGATAGGGGAGTCTGTAGAGATAGGTGAGTCTGTGGAGATCGGGGAGAAGGCCGTTGTGTCAATGTTTGTCGAGGGTGAGGTGGAGTATGGAGCTGTGGTCGGAGCCAGGATGATACTGTTGACAACCCTCTCCACTTCACAGATGACTGCCGGAACAAGTGAAAAGACAGAGGAAGAAGAAAGATAAATTTTGTTCTGGCTCTTATTTAAAAAAGTTTTTTGCATCAAAGACAGATCCTTTTGTTTTTTTTTTGCATAAAAACAATAGGCCCAAACATTGCCTATTTGTTAACAAATCTCTCTGGAAACATGTAGACGAGGCCTTACAATCACTAGCGTTACATTTTTAGATGCTGTCAAACTGAGAAAGCTCAGTTTGATCCTGGTTTAAATCTTTTTTCCATATTAAAAGGTTTTTACTTATTCTTTCAGGTTGCACTATACTTAAAAAACATGGTCACTCTAAAAATCTATAAAGAGTGAATGAGCAAGAAAAGTTATCTGATGTGTAACCCCTTATATGGAGATGTTTCTAGAAGAACTCTCACCTGTTGCCAAACTCGTCATGTTCATGAGCTGGTCTCTGAGCTCACAGCGGGAAAAGGAGGCTTCAGAAAAACTGGGCACCAACACAACAACAACAACAACAGCAGCGGAGTGGGATTAATCTTCTACTGAGAGGAAACACAAAGGTAAAAATGGGCTTAATCAAAGTATCTGTTACAAAACCGTCACCGCAAAAGACTTGGCTCATTTGTCCGTGTGTAATCAGTTAGGCTAATTAAGCATCTGGTGTATAAATGTGTGACAGTGTTGCTCTGGTGTATAAATGTGTGACAGTGTTGCTCTGGTGTATAAATGTGTGACAGTGTTGCTCTGGTGTATAAATGTGTGACAGTGTTGCTCTGGTGTATAAATGTGTGACAGTGTTGCTCCGGTGTATAAATGTGTGACAGTGTTGCTCTGGTGTATAAATGTGTGACATTGTTACTCCGGTGTATAAATGTGTGACAGTGTTGCTCTGGTGTATAAATGTGTGACAGTGTTGCTCCGGTGTATAAATGTGTGACAGTGTTGCTCTGGTGTATAAATGTGTAACATTGTTACTCCGGTGTATAAATGTGTGACAGTTTTGCTCTGGTGTATAAATGTGTGACAGTGTTGCTCTGGTGTATAAATGTGTAACATTGTTACTCCGGTGTATAAATGTGTGACAGTGTTGCTCTGGTGTATAAATGTGTGACAGTGTTGCTCTGGTGTATACATGTGTGACAGTGTTACTCTGGTGTATAAATGTGTGACAGTGTAGCTCTGGTGTATAAATGTGTGACAGTGTTGCTCTGGTGTATAAATGTGTGACAGTGTTGCTCTGGTGTATAAATGTGTGAAAATGTTGGGACAATAGATGTAAATTAGCCTAGGGCTACAATCTGGCATGTTTACATTCATGTGGCTGTGTCTCATGTGTTTTCATCAACATGCACTCAATCCCAATCAAATAAATTAATATATAAAAAAAGAGATGTAAATCATTTTAAAGTTTGATTAAAAGTCATATATTTATGACAGTATTGTTTATGAGGACAATACAACGGTTTAAAGTTGGGTAATAAAAATAAAAAAAAGTTCACATTTATTCCATTTTGCTGTTTATTGTTGTTTAAGGTTTATTCCTAAACCCTAAACAACAACAACAACAGCAAAGCAGCAGCAGTGAGCTTTAACCTCAGAGTGAATTATAGCAGTTTAAATTGGATACAGAGACATCACCAATTTACTACCATTTCCCTAAAACAGTGCATCACAGGCTAACATGAGGCTAAAGATGTGTCTTTAGAATCTTTATGGACATTATTGAGCTACTCTGGAGTTAAAGCAGCATTAGCCACAACACAATGAGCAGCGCAGGGTTAAAATAACTTAACTTTTCAGTAAATTTAGATTTAGAGATAAAGCTATTTTTGACAATACCCAAAATGTAAAAATCTCAAATTATGCAAATTAACTGGATTTTTGCCCTGCCATAGTTTAGAGAAATGCTGAACTGTAATGCGTTTGAATAACTGTTACATGTAAAAAAAAACAATTTAATGACACAATAAAAAATTAAAAAAAACATTATTAAATTGGTCACAGTGTTTCAATGATTTGCTTTACACATCTTTGTAAAATCCTTAATGTGCATTATTTTACACATATTATGTGACGTTTTGCGTTGTACTTAGTATCTTCTGCTCGTGGCCCCTAAAGTTTTTATAAACCCCTCTGTTTATAGAAAAGGTCTCCATTAACACAACTTTTTAATTAAACATGACACAGGAAAATCCATTTAAAATCAAATAATCCAACAACAACTTGATGAAAATACAAGAATAAAAGTGAAAGAATAAAGTGATAAAAATAGCGTAGATATTTCTCACCAGTTTGTTCTTGTTCTTCTCACTTAAGAATAAAGTGTGCTCTTGTCAAGTTCTTTCAGTATTTATACACTCGGGACCAAAACCTGTTTTTGTGTCACTCCAGAACGGCTCCCGCCCAAAGAAGAAGTGACTCAGAATTAGTTTTTCTCTTTTTCTCAGCTGACGTCACGCATCAGAGACAATTTGAAAAAGACTATTGCTTTGTCACCTTTGTCAAAGTCATTAGAAAACATAAAATAGTTGTCATGTTCACTCTGATACAGATGTTAGTATTTATTTTAATATCTGAAGAAAAAGTGAACACAGATACAAAATCATTTTTAGAGGGGTATTCGTTCAAAAACACTCGCCTGTTTGGATCACATTTGTCTGCCTCAGCACGCCTTAAACAAATAATATACTAACTACAAATATTAATAATAATACGTAGAAATAAACCCGGGCTATATTCTTGTTTACCAAAATGCATTAACTAATCCTAACCTTAAACCTGTATTATTTACATAAATGTACTTATGACTTCAAATGAAATACTATTCAAATATTCTGCTAACATTGCTAACATTGCTAACGTTGAAGAACAAAATAATGGTGGCTTTTTACTGTGGAAGAAAATGATATTGTTAATAATTATATTGATTGTGTATTCTTTTATTCCAGTTTTAGCTCCACTATAACACTTTTTATTGTTTGTTTTTATGCATTAAGTTTATATCCAACCATTAAATCAAACTTCCATTAAAACCTACATTACTTAATCAAACTGAGGAAAATACAATTTGCACTAGTCTTATTGGCTTTTTTTATTGGCTTTTTCTGCAAACTCGACGCATTTTCTTTTGCTTTCCCCATGACTCAGACAGAAATGTCAGGGCAGCACTGGTTGAAAGATGCAAGGGTCTGTCATGACCCTTGGGAAGACCCATGGCGCCCCCCGAGGCAGACGTGTTTGCTCGCTCCACGCTTAAATGTTTTACTTTTCTTTTTTTGTGTGCGTTTTTCGTTCTTTCTGCAGTGCACAAATGCCATTGTGCACACTGCTAACATACAACCGACAGGCATTATTGGACATCACCAACTCACGAAACTTCGATTTTAGTGGTTCTATTCCGCTGGAGCTACAACTCATTGTTCGCTCACAGAGTCACCCCCGGGGCTACCCAGAGGGCCACGAAGCACCGGCCTCTATGATTAAAAAGATTTAAAAAGATTTATGATTTAAAAAGAGTAAACACAATTTATACTCTCTAAAAAATGGCTAAAAAAAAAAAAAAAAAATCCCTAATTTTTCCAGGGAAAATTATGAGCACAACTGTAAATATTAGAAAGTAGATTGTAAAGCTTAGCTGCGATCTACTGGTCTACCATGATAGAATTCAGCCCAATCATGTCCTGTTTTACCGCCTATACACCCTCGAGGCACTCACCTCCATCTACTTTTAAGTAGTTTGTCTGATGTTTGTGTAAGAGTTTTTCCCAACACCCACCTGACAAGTGTTTCCAGGACGTCCAGGCCCAAAACTCAAGGAACAGGTTTTTTCAATAATTCAAATTATACGTTTCTGTTCCACGAAGATCGCTGAGGCTGGTTTGACAGACACGAGAGACCAGTCAGTGAAAGTGTAAGAGTGAAGGGAGGAGAAGGCCTGAAGACGATTGTGTTTCCATTGAGCTTATATTCGATAACAAGGGTCACACAAGTTGCTTTGGACTAAGATTAAGAAGTCAGTAAATCATATTTTGTGGTGATGTGAGGAGGTACAGCTGTTTACTGCTGCATTATAAAATAGAAGAA
The DNA here is from genome assembly GCA_024416835.2 of Perccottus glenii. Taxonomy (NCBI): domain Eukaryota; kingdom Metazoa; phylum Chordata; class Actinopteri; order Gobiiformes; family Odontobutidae; genus Perccottus; species Perccottus glenii. The sequence continues at coordinate 9,399,806 of CM044547.2, read as the reverse complement.
GATTGTTTTGCATTTATGGTCACATTTCCTTTTTTTTATCTTTTTATTAAATTTTAGAACAAACATTTTCCTATTTTTTAAAAAGATGCTGTTTACCACCTAAACGTAGTCTCAACCTCTCTACACTTACCACCTCAGACACTAGAGAGCTCCACAATTCGACAGAAGGGGCATCATCTCCAGCCCTTTTAGACATCATGGCTTTTCTGGCCAGCATCAGGAGACATTGAACAGTCTCATTGTGTGTTCTCAAAGCTCCAGGTATAAGTTCTAACCGACAGAGCAATGCACTGGGGAGGAGTGTCTTCAGTTCTGTCATCACTTATTGAGACATAGAAGAGCTGCAGCTGTTTCCTACATTTTAGGGATTTACTCTGACAAGTCCTGCTCCGGTTTAATGCAGTGGAGACAATAGTGTTGTAACTAAAACTATGAATGTGTAAGATACACTGGAAAAGATCTGAGTCAAGTTTCAGACCAACTCCAGACTCCAGATGAAATGTAGAAGTTCTGATCTTGTGATGCCTCTGGCTGTCACACCTGCTTCCCTGTTGTGTCCCCTCCCCCTCTGTTGTGTGTGTGTGTGTGTGTACGTGTGTGTGTACGTGTGTGTGTGTGTGTGTAGGTGTGTTTGTGTGTGTACGTGTGTGTGTTTGTGTGTGTACGTGTTTGTGTGTGTACGTGTGTTTGTGTACATGTGTGTGTTTGTGTGTACATGTGTTTGTGTGTGTATGTGTGTGTGTGTATGTGTGTTTGTGTGTATACATGTGTTTGTGTGTGTACATGTGTGTGTTTGTGTGTACATGTGTTTGTGTGTATATGTGTGTGTGTGTGTGTACGTGTGTTTGTGTGTGTACATGTGTTTGTGTGTGTGTGTGTATGTGTGTGTTTGTGTGCGTATGTGTGTACATGTGTGTTTGTGTGTGTACATGTGTTTGTGTGTGTACGTGTGTGTACATGTGTTTGTGTGTGTCACGTGTGTTTGTGTGTGTGTTTGTGTGTGTACATGTGTTTGTGTGTGTACATGTGTTGTGTGTGTATGTGTGTTTGTGTGTGTAAGTGTGTTGTGTGTGTACATGTGTTTGTGTGTGTATGTGTGTTTGTGTGTGTACATGTGTTTGTGTGTGCACGTGTGTTTGTGTGTGTGTACATGTGTTTGTGTGTGCACGCAGGTTTGTGTGTGCAACGCAGGCTTTGTGTGTGTGTGTTTGTGTGTTGTGTGTGTACATGTGTTTGTGTGTGTACGTGTGTTGTGTGTGTACGCAGTGTTTGTGTGTGTGTGTACATGTGTTTGTGTGTGTGTTTGTGTGTGTACATGTGTTTGTGTGTGTACATGTGTTTGTGTGTGTACGCTGTTTGTGTGTGTACGCAGTGTTTGTGTGTGTACATGTGTTTGTTTGTGTACGTGTGTTTGTGTGTGTGTACATGTGTGTGTGTGTGTGTGCACGTGTGTTTGTGTGTGTACGTATGTGTGTTGTGTATCGTCACGTATGTGTGTACGTGTGTTTGTGTGTGTACATGTGTGTGTGTGTGTGTATACGTGTGTTTGTGTGTGTAATGTATGTGTGTGCACGCAGTGTTTTTGTGCGTACGTATGTGTGTACGTGTGTTTGTGTGTGTACATGTGTTTGTGTGTGTACGTGTGTTTGTGTGTGTATGTGTGTGCGTACGTGTGTGTAGGTGTATGTGTGTGCGTACGTGTGTATGTGTGTGTGTGTACGTGTGTTTGTGTACGTGTACATGTGTTTGTGTGCGTACGTGTGTTTGTGTGCGTACGTGTGTTTGTGTGCATGTACGTGTGTTTGTGTACGTGTACATGTGTTTGGCCCCCTTGAACTTTGCAACCTTTTGCAACATTTCAGGCTTCAAACATAAAGTTTTGAAACTGTAATTTGTTGTGAAGAATCAACAACAAGTGGGACACAATCATGAAGTGGAACAAAATTTATTGGATATTTCAAACTTTTTTAACAAATAAAAAACTGAAAAATTGGGCCTCCAAAATTATTCAGCCCTTTTACTATCAGTGCAGCAAACTCTCTCCAGACGTTCAGTGAGGATCTCTGAATGAACCAATGTTGACCTAAATGATGATGATGATGATAAATGGAATCCACCTGTGTGTAATCAAGTCTACGTATAAATGCACCTGCACTCTGATAGTCTCAGAGGTCCGTTTAAAGCGCAGCGAGCATCATGAAGAACAAGGAACACACCAGGCAGGTCCTAGATACTGTTGTGGAGAAGTTCAAAGTCGGATTTGGATACAAAAAGATTTCCCAAGCTTTAAATATCCCAAGGAGCACTGTGCAAGCGATAATATTGAAATGGAAGGAGTATCAGACCCCTGCAAATCTACCAAGACCTGGCCGTCCCTGCAAAACGTTATGTTTGGCTTAAAACATAGATAGTATAATTATGGATGATATCCGCCCATTGGTCCCCTATTCACCAATATTGTCATTACGAATGGGCAATAAAATGGCCGTTACATCCGGGCTTTTCGGGTTTTACTCCATAGTAAAACAATAGTTTTTAGATAGCATAAACCAATGTAATTTTCAAAAATTCACCCCCCCCCAGAGTTGTCACGTAGTAAAAACTTAGCTCTAGAGACCGGAGCCATCTTTTGTACCAGGCTGTAAACATGAGTTTTACTCTTGTAAAGTCGCCATTGGGTTTCTCCTTATATTTCCGCTTTTGGAGCCTGCCCTCTGGTGGACGGAGGTATATCGCTGTATTTTGCTGTAAAATCACCGTATGGCGGCGCCCTTACACGACGACCATTTAAGAGGTACCATGGGAGAGGCTTGGCGTAAAAGCAACACAGCTCATCACCCTGAACACACCATCCCCACTGTCAAACATGGTGGTGGCAGCATCATGGTTTGGGCCTGCTTTTCTTCCGCAGGGACAGGGAAGATGGTTAAAATTGATGGGAAGATGGATGGAGCCAAATACAGGACCATTCTGGAAGAAAACTGATGGAGTCTGCAAAAGACCTGAGACTGGGACGGAGATTTGTCTTCTAACAAGACAATGATCCAAAACATAAAGCAAAATCTACAATGGAATGGTTCACAAATAAACATATCCAGGTGTTAGAATGGCCAAGTCAAAGTCCAGACCTGAATCCAATCGAGATTCTGTGGAAAGAACTGAAAACTGCTGTTCACAAATGCTCTCCATCCAACCTGTTTTGCAAGGAGGAATGGGCAAAAAATTCAGTCTCTCAAAGTGCAAAACTGATAGAGACATACCCCAAGAGACTTACAGCTGTAATCGCAGCAAAAGGTGGCGCTACAAACAGGCGCGGATTTACGGGTGGGCCTGGGTAGGCACGTGCCCACCCAGATTGACTGGTGGCCCACCCAATCAGATTAATAAAAACATCTTAATTCAGCGCGTGCAGCACATCAGAAATAGACTCGGTGCAGAAACGATCTCTGCACTGCACCCAGTGGCGCAAAAAGGGGGTATGCAGCATATACGGCGCATAGGGGCGCAGCACCTTGGGGGGCGCCAAAGCATGGTACAAAAAATGTAGCTTAGCTGCTGTTGTGTGTTTCTAAATCATTTCAGTATTTCCTCAATACTATAACATTTTATAGGACTAACAGGCTTCAATAGACGCCCTCATTAGATTCCATAAATAGAATTAATATAATATCACGAGTGGGCGTGGCGGGGGCGCTGTGAGCGCGGGTAACATTATGTGTTAGTTGTCACAGTATGCACTCAGTTGTCTTTAAAAGATGGATAAAACAAAAAAAATAAAGAAAGAGGGAAAAGGAGATGGCAGGAGATGGTGTCAATCTATGGGACAGCTGATAAACAAGTGGATAGTGAAAAGCAACAGGTAGGACTTAAAGTGAGACGTCTGTGCTTGGAGGCTTGCAATATTATACATGTATGTATACAATAATACATGTTAACAGACTTAGCCTTAGCATTTGCTAACACTGGGAATGCAGCAGCCAAATGGGGTTTAAATTAAGGCTAGCCTTATATGCAAAACTGAGGTTACTGAGCTGAAAACTGGAAAATAGAAGACAGCATGCCATGATCAATAAATTACAAAAACGTGGAAAACAACTAATATACACAGTGTCCCAAGGTAGATTCGAACCTGGGTACACTAAATGTAAAGCCTACTGCTTATCAACTGAGCTATCCAGTTGCTAAGTGTATGGGCAGTTATTGCTCTATAATACGGAGCACGGGAATCAGGTGTATAATATAAAAAAAATTATTAATGACGTTCTGTATCCGCCACTGGCTACAAAGTATTAAGTTAAGGGGGCTGAATAATTTTGCACGCCCAATTTTTCAGTTTTTTATTTGTTAAAAAAGTTTGAAATATCCAATAAATTTTGTTCCACTTCATGATTGTGTCCCACTTGTTGTTGATTCTTCACAAAAAATTACAGTTTCATATCTTTATGTTTGAAGCCTGAAATGTGGCAAAAGGTCGCAATGTTCAAGGGGGCCGAATACTTTCGCAAGGTACTGTAATATCAGCAAGAACATTAGAAAGTGAAATACAATAAGATTCATCATTGGGTCTGGCAGAGTACTATCGGCCAGTGCTGCAGGTTTAGATGGGGTCCAAGCCCAATTCCAGGAGGTAGTCCAAACACTATCTCAAAGGGAGAAAGGTTATTTTACTCTCATCCTCAGGTACATCAAAGCAATAGGCAGACATTTTACCCAGGTTTTACCTGTTGATTCAGATATTTTTTGCCAATTTGCGTTTCAGAGTGCCATTTTCTCTTACTACAGCTTCTCCAGAAACTGGAAGGTAAAAGCAATAAGTTTTCAGGTCAAATTTTAGGTGTTCACTCAGTGTTTTCAGAATGTCATTTACAAAATGAGTATCGTTGTCTGGGAGAGTAATGTAACAACGTAGGGCAGGGGTGGGCAAACTAAGGCCCGGGGGCCATATGCGGCCCGTTAGGCTGTTCAATGTGGCCCGCTAAGCATTTACTAATATTTTATTGATGATTAAACACTGCATATATTTTGCCTTTTCCATTCATATTTTGCAGCAATCAGTTGATTCCACTATACGACAAATACCTTTCCTTTAGGCAAAAGAAACATGTTTTTATTGAGCATAAGTGAGTTCCCTGTGTTGGCCCGGCCCTCCACAAGAGTTCCATGTTCTAATGTGGCCCTTGGGGAAAAATAATTGCCCACCCCTGACGTAGGGTGTGAGTGACGCTGCTTTTGCTCGTGCAGATGAGAGGAGATGACGTCACTGTTGCATGATCATCCACAACTGCATATCCAACGTGTGAAGTGCCAGTGGTTAGGTCCTTGGAAGCTGAACCATCTACATAAAAAATGAGTTCAGGATTAGAAAGAGGAGTGTCAGTCAAATCAAGTCTTAGCAGACAGATAAGGTCAAGTTCAGAGAGACAACAGTGAGGTTCTCCCTCCTCTGGGAGAGGCAGCAGTGTAGCAGGGTTGAGGGTTAACGTTTAACCTCAACATTCGGTAGGTTCAGAAGGTGGTGTTGTAACGTAGCTGACGAGCAGGGGTCAAGTGAGCTGTCTTTTGTTCAGTCAGAATGTTGGAGACAGCATGTGGAGCAAAAAGGAAAAGATGACTGTAGGCAGTGGTGGAGGAAGTACTTAAGTTTAGTACTTAAGTAAAAGTACAACTACCCTGCAAAATATATACTTAAGTAAAAGTATAATTACTACATCAACATCTTACTTAAGTAAAAGTAATAAGTACATACTTTTGAATTTACTTTAAAGTATTTTTTTAAGTAAAAGTACAATCAGTTGTATCAATGTCTGGGCTGTTCAATTGTAACAATCACAAACAATATCTATTGTGTACTGGAAAGAGTTGTTGTGCAATACTGACACTGTAAAAATCTGGTTATTTACTTATTACTCATTAAATAATAATTAGGCTAAGCCAATTATGACATACAATTTATTTTATTTTTACTATACTATTAAGAGCAGTAAAAAAAACTCAAAAGTACACAGGTGAGTGTTATTCTGAACACTTTAATCAAATTTGTATGACCAGTTTATTCTGCTCAACAACAGTTGCTTTAGTCCTTTACCTAGGCCTGCATGGGGAAAACGTAGCTAAAACTGCATTTGAGGCTTATACTCCATTGATTACAGAAAATCCAAAAGCATTAGGCTAATAATGTATAACACATTAGAATGAGAAAAAAATAAGCACCAAACAAAATTTGATATAGCAGTAGTTTGCTCATCTCCAAAAATGTAACGTACTAGCAAGCTATCATTCCTGCTGTGCTAATAACCAGCTAAAGAAGTTGCTCTGTTAGGGTACCACTAACTTACATCAAACAAATATTATACTGGTGTGATATTTTTGTTATGTTGACATCCGTTTTTCTATAACAGTCATAGCACCATGTCATAGCAAGTTTGTAACTTAAAAATTAATAACTAGCATTGCATGTCTTACCTCTATATGTTTCTTCAAATTTGAAGGGGAGTTGTTAAACGCCAACAGTTCTTTGCGTTGAGGTAGGCACTTGACACATTGAAAACGCCAGGAGTCATTCTTTGAACCTTTAAATTCAAATAACTTGCTTAAATAAGGCCAGGGATGTCTCTCAGAATCAGAGCTGCAGGGCACAGGCTCAAGCTCAGTCGACGTTGTTGGCTCTTCGTCCATGTTTGATATTTGGTGTCCACCGTGTCTTTTTCTTCGATTTACATCAGTTCCGCTTGTGTTGTTTCAAAACACGCGCTGAGCGCGTGAGTTCTTTGACCAATCAGATCTCCGATCTTTTTCAACGTGCATTGGCCAGCAACGCCAAAACAGTCAGTCGACCAAAATATTTTTTATGCAAGATTCGGAAGGATGTAACGACACGCATTTTAATAATGTAGTGGAGTAAAAGTACAGATAATTGCTGAAAAATCTACTTGAGTAAAAGTAAAAGTATGCATTATTTTTTTTACTTAAGTAAAGTATAGATACATAAAAAAATTACTTAAGTACAGTAACGAAGTACAAATACTTCGTTACATTCCACCACTGACTGTAGGAGAGGTTTACAGTTTTTAATTAAACCTACATCATATTTGTGTTTGGCCCACAATGAGTCATGTAACTGTGTTAACAGTGGAGTGACTTCACGGGTTTTAGAGACTGAGCATCGACTTTTGCCAGTGTGTGACAGGAAGATGGGGTGGAGTCATTTTGAGGAAGAAGGTAGCAGGAGTGGTTACAATTGACACCTGCAGTGAATGGCACATAGCATGTGTCAAGTTTGTAAGAGTGGTAAATGTCTGGATTATCTGGGTCTTGTTTCCAATCTGTAGCTTTTAAACATTTTGCCATAAAAAGACCAACATCACGTCATTGTTTGTTATGTGGTTTGGCTATTGAAACATGCAGAGCTGAGTTTTGGATTTTGTAGAACTTTGACAGTTTGTGAGGTAATGGAACATTATAAGCGCAAAAATCTTGGTTAAAGTACAGTCCATTCAGAATGAGTCGGTACCAGCTTTCTTCATACTGTTCATCTGGACCCATGGAGACATGCGCTGTAATACGTAGTGCATTTGCCTTCATGAATTCAGAGGATGAGCTCATGTATTGTTTAGCTTTGTGTAACAAATTTGGAGTCAGCAGATGGTCCAATTTCCACTGATAAACATACAATGGACTGCTCACTTCACATTTCATTAGGCAATATTCAGATTTGGTTTGTTTGATTTTGATACCATTTTCGTCTGCAGACAAGGTGATTCCTAATGCACACATTAGGTCACGACCTATTAGATTGACTGGACACAACTCAGTCAACTGAAAGCTGTGTGTAGTGGACACTGATAGATCAGGTAAATGCCAGGTTACAGATAGAGGTTTTGTGAATGGTTCTTTAACAATCTGTCCACTCGCACTAATGGAGTGAGTTGTTTTGCCATTTAATGCAATTTGAATCTGATCTTTTTTGATCAGAGTTTGTGGCCCCAGAGTCAACCATAAATGACAGATTTTTTCCATTGATGTCACATTTTATTACCGGTAATTTTTCACACACAGATTTTGTTAACTTAGCATAGCTACCTTTTAAACATTTCAGCTTTTTTTTTTGTCTTTTCAAGTTTCTTAATGGTTTTAGTCACTAAGGCAAGCAGTGGGTCAGTTTCAAGCGCGTCTTCATTGCTTGTGAGCAGTGCGGTGTTGTGTGCATTGTCAGTGACAGGTGTGGTGTCCTTTTTCCTTTGCGAGGCCAAGTCCCTCGGTTCCTCATCATCACCAGCCAGTCAGTTGGAGTCACTCAGAGCAGTGTCAGAGAGTTGGTCAGGTCGGTCTCTTCTTTTCTTGGACAGGCGTTTGCCCATTGAATTGTGGGGAGGGAGTTCATGCCGTCACGGTCTTCAACAGCTGTTTGAAACTTTGAGTAATCTTCTAAGTTGCAGATCGTTCTCAGAATACCAGGGATTTCTGCACCGGTAGGCCTGTGCACTTGACAGAACAGTTTGAATTTTTGGCCAACCGTGGCTCCTCTTCTGTTAATAGGAGGTATATTGTCTTTGATTAATTGAGTCCATCTTGAGGGGTCTGGTGAGCGGTACATAAGCACAGACGCGGGGTGTTCAGCCAGTCGTCTTTGACGTTGCACTTTGGTTTCATTGTCTGGGGCCAGGGCTGGACTGGTAATCTGGCATACCGTGCAAATGCCCGGTGGGCCGACGCACTTGGGGGCCGGTCCATATAATATGATTTTTTTTATTTTTTTTTAATGCGAGTAACGCATGCTATTTGGGGATTAAAACCCGCCTTGCATTTTGAAAGCTGTATATTTTTGTTTAGCTGTATATTCAACGAAGTAGATATTTGGTCATGTTTCTAATGAATTTCCAACCTCATTAATATGCAATATTTACGGTAAGTGAATAATATGAATATCATATATTTTTAGGACGTTTTGTGTGAGTAATTTGGTAGTATAGGTTGGTTTTCTTTTTTTTTTTTAAGGGGAGTATCTAAACAATGAGAGGGAAATCTTGTTTGGTGTCATATTAAAGAGGGGTTTGTGCTCTTTAAAACAAAGTAGCCTATACTTGCAATTGTAAACTAGTTTTTCTGCTGTCTGGAAAAAAAAAAACATTTCTTTTTAGAATTAGCAGAATTCTACATCCACATTATATTGGGTTCTAAAGGGTTAACTAGCTTTTATAACATGGAGCACTTTGTCCATCTAGAAATCCTGCTCTTCAAGAATACAGGACTATATAACCAAAATGGATCCTTACTAAGTGTACTTTTAATAACTTCCAAATAATTGTAATCCTCTCTCTCTCTGTCCTTATGTATAGTGAAGCCAGGTTGAGTTAGCAGTGGAGGAGAGAGACAGGGAGGAACAGGCTGTAGACTACTTTGCCCGTCCTGCGCCTGCCATGATGCAGGTGTTTTTAAATTATCACCCCAAACAGGATGCTAAAAACCCTGTGGTGAAGAAGGTGTTCACCAGTAAGGATGGCAAAAGCAGAAAGGGGCTGACATATTGTCATGAACGTCATGCTTTATTTTGTTTTTTATGTCTGGCCTTCAGCAAGCCAACTGACTCCAACATTTTCATAAATGGAATGTCAGACTGGAGACATATGCACCAGAGATCGGAAGAGCATGAAAAAAGCATGGCGCACAGCAATTGTGCCGAAGCTTATTTTGCTCAAAAGCTGACATCAAAAATCTACTGGGGGGCAGACAGCTGACAGAGCACAGAAATCAGGTCAAGAAGAGGCGTCAGGGTAGTGGAGGTCGTAAAAGTGATAGGAAAGAGGGGCCTAAGCTACAGACAGGTGGAGAATGAGGCTGCATATACCCTGGACAACGAAAGCCTCGACCATGGAAATTTTTTCGAGCTGATCATTTTATTGGGAAAATATGATGTGTGTTTAAAAGAGCATCTAAGTAATGTGATAGAGAATAGCAAAAAGTTGCATGTGTCACCAGGATCAAGAGGCAGAGGTTCCCTCATCTCTCTACTGTCTAAAACGACCGTCAACTCTGTGATTGATACCATCCGGAACTTAATTCAGCAAAACATCTCCACTGAGATCCGGAAAGCTGGAATGTTTTCTGTCCAGCTGGATACAACACAGGACATAACAGCGCAAGAGCAATGCTCAGTCATTTTGAGGTATGTGACTGATGTTGTCAATGAGAGGCTTGTCGCAGTGGTCCGGTGCAGCGCGTCCACTGGACAGTCCTTTGTCGACTTGCTAAAAGAGGTCCTTGAGCATCTGAAACTGGACTCAAGTCTGTGAATTGGAAATGCAACAGATGGAGCTTCAAATATGCAGGGGCATTACAGAGACTTCTCTGCACTGTTGGCATCACAGTCCCCCAACCATGTACACGTATGGTGCTATTCACATTTCCTGAATCTCGTGCTGTCTGATACCACTCAAATAGTGATAGAGAGTGGATCACTGTTTGATCTCCTCAATGACACAGCAGTGTCCATCAGGGAGTCATATCAGAGAGTGAACATTTGGGAGAAGGAGAGCCATGACAAGAGACACAGACGCATTGCTCCAATAGGAGAGACACGTTGGAGGGCTAAGCACGATGCTCTGAACAAAATCAGTTTGAAAACAGTATGCACAGATGGTTCTGCACATATCATTCTGCTGCAGTCAAGGACAAATACATAACAAACGAGTATGTGAAAGAGGAAAATGTAATTTTCCCATTACAGTGCGTATGTGTGTGTACGTGTGTTTGTGTGTGTATGTGTGTGTTTTTGTGTACTTGTGTGTGTGTGTGTGTGTGTTTGTGAGAGTGTGTGGGTGGTTATTCACATCAGGACGGTCAGCCAGACAATTAAGGTCTCCATCGACAATACCCCAGTGGAGGTAATGTCCCTAATTTTACCACATTGCCTTCTCTAACTGTGATTATTTTGACTCCACCCTTTTTTCTCCCTCAGGTTTTGGCAAGCTTTTTAACCAAGACAGCAAATAAAAGAGTTTTGTTGGGAATCCCAGAAGACATGAGTGAAAATGACTTTGTTCTTCGTGTTTGTGGAAGGTACACTATTTAAGGCCTTAGAATCTATGAGGTGGCACTCTTTAATGAGATTATAATTCCCTGTTATTGCCTGATATTACACACTGAGGTCTATTTTAATGAATACAAAATAACTTTTTTACAACAAATACCTCTTTGGTTTCATAATGAATGATCTGGTCACATTCATGGAGTACTGTTTTTAATTTAAAGTGCTACTCACAATGGTTCACGACATCATACATTGTAACCTACAAAAAGTCATCAACACTCAGATGATGTGCTGAGTTGGGATGGGAAAGGCAGGAATGCATTAAGTGGTATCAACCCAATAAGATGTTGGCTCAATAAATGGCATTTGTTTTAAAGCTCCATCAAAATCAATGAAATAAGTCATTTTAATTCCTTTACTTCCAGTTCCTACAACTGCCCTGGGAGAACAAACTGAGCACTACTGGGGGAGAAGCACACTAATGTTTCTTTTAAGCACATACTCTTGCAGGAAAGCTTGGGACATTCATGTCAGCATTAGTTTTTTCCATTTATGTATGCTTTTCTTTTCTGTATATAATGTAAACTCACTGTCCAATGGGTTTATTCAGCAGCATTTAACTACAGGGCTTCCATAGCTGTTCACATGCTCTTTAAAGGAGGAGCGTGGGTTGTTTAAATGCAGCCTGCACTTTTGCCACGAGATCTAACTAAAAAGGCCCAAAACTACACACCGACTCCATTCTCTGTTATGTTAAGGAGGAATTCCTGCGGAGACAAACCTCTGCAGTGTTTCAACTGGATCCGACGGTGTCTGAAAAACAGTGATGAGATCCATCTGGTTCTGGAGACTCCACCTGATCCGGACCTAGACGTGGTCCAGAAGGAGGACTGGGCCCAAGTAGACGACTGCACTGGAGTCGCAGGTATCAATCCACTTTCATTAAAACGTCTCCGGTACCTTTTAAGCATTTATATCAACAAACTAAATACTGTAATAATATAAAAAACTGATTCCCAGGAACCCATGAGCAGCTAACCATCGATGGAAAGGACCACGAGCGAGTTTTACCATCTCCATGTGGGACTGTAACAGGAAGTTCAGAGTGAAGATCTTGGGCATTGACATACCTTCTCTGCCCAAAACGTCCGGAGCTGATAATGTTTGTAGAGGCCAGCATCTTCCACGGCCAGCAGCTGTTAGCTCAAGTAATCCTAAGACTTATTTAAAACCTTTATAAAGATGTTGCGATCTAGAATGAGTGTTTGTTCCAATGTGGATCACTGGGTAGGTTTTAAATTAAAACTGCTCATTATAAAAACTAATTTGTTTCTATATTGCATTGAGTGTATGGTTAAGATTAGCCTAAATCCTAATATCTCAAGTGATAATATGATGTAAATAAAGTGGAATACTTTGATTTCTTAGGAGTAACAACTACGAAACCCTTAACTGAAGAGGTGCTGTGGAACTGCTGGTTGGAGTTTAACATTAAAATCCGAGACCTGCCTAAAGGAGCGCGTCTCAACCTCCAGGTAAACTTACACTTTTTATTTAGCTTTAGATACTGGTCAGGTAACAGTAGGTGTGTAATGTGCTGTTGTTTTCTACCAGGTGGTTTGTGGGAAGCAGTTCCAGACACCAAACTCCAAGACGAGCTCTTCCTACCAGGACAGTGCAGCCGGGGGAAGCAGTCATGAAGGTATTTATGGTGCTCTAATTTTATTAGGACCCCAGGACTTAGTAAACTGAAGCTTTTAGGACATTTCTGTTATGTCTAAATATGATGTAGGATATACAGTAGGCATGGAACCATAAACGGTTTCAAAGTTCCATGATAATCGCAATATTAAAAAACACAAATAACGTAGCAAACCATTTATGTAAAATGAGCTGAAGAGACAAGACCAGAAAGTGATTAGGTTCTTGTTTTTGGACACATTCGATCAGGATGTTCTATTGCACTACGTTATTTAACTATTATAACAACCCAAAGATTTGACTTTGTCCAATTTATCTGGAAATTAAAATCATTATAAGTTGTATTCGCAATACCACCATACTGTCATATGTGATATTTTTCCACATGGTTATCATACCCTCACAATCTCATACCAGCCCATGGTTAGTATACGTGTGTAGTCATTAAAAGGAGAGCACAAATACACAACCTTAGCCCCGCTCTATAAAAATGAAATGAAAATATTGTGCAACATACAGCAATGAGGCTTCTTTATGCTTATTCAGTTGTAATTTAATTAAAAATGTAAACTCTCTCACTGCTGATGGAGTTTTCTTGTGAGTTCACTGCTGCCACTTACTTCTGCCCAATGAAAATAAATATTTTTTCTTTGTTGAATAGGCAAATATTATTATATGGCTTATTATTGACTTTGCACATGAGCATTTTATTATGGACTTTAAATATCATTTTTGTTGTCATTCTGACTCAGACACTCTCAGTTCCATTAATAAGAAGAAGCCTACAGACGAGCGACGTGCTAATACAATGAACGCCGTGAAGACGGAAAGCTAACGATCGGGCGGAGCTGAAGGAAACCTGCTAGCGGCTGCTAACAAAGGTAGCCTACCTAGAGAGTGGATAGTTCATCTTGAAAGTTATTGAGCTTGGCATAAATAAATCCTGCACATCAGAGACTCTTATCAACTTGTGTTAATAAGAAGATTAGAAGCTGTGGACAATATTAAGAATTGTGACGGTTTGATGTGAAGATTTGTAAAGTGATATGACATGGCAGATGAAAGCGCAGTTGCGTGTGTTGACCAAAAGAGGGCGCCAAAACCCACAGAAAAGGCTGTAGATGAGAAACTACACAGGCTGAAAAAAGAACGCAAGGGAAAATTGGCACAAATAACCAAACAGAAGCATGATTTAGCCAAATTGAAGGAAAATGAACACAACGTTAATTTAATTAAAGATGAAGAATTGCAACGGTTGAAAGATGCTTAAGACAGTATCAACGGATTAATGAAGAGTTGTGTGAGTTAATAGATGAAGATGATAAGAAAGCGGATCAAAATACTTATGAGAACAGATTTTCAGAATGTCAGCGGTTTATAGAAGACACAAACAAATGGATTGCAGATGTCTTAAACAATGAGGAAGATGATATTAGGCCACATGATAGTGTTTCCAAAGCTAACTCTGTGGTAAGCCGGACTTCCAGTACAACTTCTGCAATGTTGAGAATTAAAGCTGAACGTGAAGCACTGTTGGCAAGAGCTGCAGCAATGAAAAGAGAGAAGCAATAGAACAAGAAGAAATTCGCTTGAGAATTAGAAAAGAGCAATTGGAGCTTGAAACTGAGCTTGCTGCTTCAGATGCCAAACTGAAGGTGTATGAAGAATTTGAAGATGATCAAGAATTTAAATGTGATTTATTAGATCCCTTAGGACCCACATTCGAATCTTCAATGTATAAGCAAGAAAAACACAGTGTAGACGATTATGTGCGTCATGGAGCTGGTAAGACATCATTTGCATTTAATTCAAAGCCAGCCTCTCAAGTTGGTGCTTCAGATAGAAGAAAGTCATCGTCAAGGTTTGATGCTGTCAGCCACGTCACATCTTAATCATCAAGACCACACTGATTTTTCTACAGATAGTCTGCATGAAGTTTTACAGCGTCAAAACGAAGTCACTGAGATGCTCATTAAACAACAGAGTTTGTCTCAACTCCCTCAAAGAGATGTATTCACATTTACAGGAGATCCTCTGACTTACAGATCTTTCATAAGGGCATTTGAGCATGCTATCGACAGTAAAACAGACAGTCATCAGGACCGGCTGTACTACCTCGAACAGTTTACGAGTGGAGAGCCACTTGATCTCGTTCGGAGCTGTGAGCACATGAAACCCGATAGAGCTTATAAAGAAGCCAGAGAACTGCTTGATCGTCACTATGGAGATGAAATGACCATCGCTACAGCTTATATCAAGAAGGCTATGGAATGGCCTCAGATAAGGACAGAGGACAGAAAAGAATTGAATGCGTTTGCTTTGTTCTTGGTTGGATGTTGTAACACAATAAATGATGTGGACTACATGGACGAAATGAACAATCCTACCAACATGAAGTCCATTTTATCCAAACTGCCATTCAAACTGAAGGAAAGATGGAGAAGTTATGCTTATGACATTCAAGAAAGAACAAGAAAAAGGGCCAGGTTCCCTGATTTAGTGGAATATGTGTATAGACAAGCAAAGGTTGCCAATGACCCGCTGTTTGGAGATATTCTGGACTCCACTTCAAGTAATCAGAACAGATCAAAAAAGCAACCAAGCATTAGAAAAACTGAGTCTAAAAGAAGCAGCTTTGCTGTGAATGTGTCTGCTACTGAAAATAATGTCAGTAAAAGCCAATCTGAGAAGAAACCATTTGCAACCAAGTCAGCAAGTGTTTATCAAAGTCCCTGTCTTTACTGTCAAAAGAACCATGCACTGAATGCTTGCAACAAGATTCAAGAACAGCCTCTGAAAGAAAGAATTCAGTTCTTGAAAATGAATGGCCTTTGTTTTGGGTGTCTGACGGCAGGTCATATGTCCAAGGACTGTAAAAAAAGAGCCTCATGTCCATATTGTTCATTCAAGCACCCAGCTATCTTGCATGTTGTTAAGGAAGATGCTTCAACAAAGAACGACAGTGCAGACGACACCACACAAACCACGAGTGAAGTCACAAGTGCTCTTGTGTCTGCAGGGTGCAGAAAAGGTAACCATACTGGGGCCGGGAACAGAGAGTGTATTCTTCCCATCGTACCTGTGCAGATAAAACACAAGAAAGACACAAAGATAATCAAGACCTATGCTTTCTTGGATCAAGGAAGTACAGCAACTTTCTGCACTGAAGAATTGGCAAAGAAGTTGAATATGCGGGCAGAAAGACAGAGTTTATGCTTCAGTACTATAGCGCAAGAACAGAAAGTGGATAGCTATGAACTTACCGATCTGGAGGTGTGTGGATTAGAGGAGCAAGATTACATACAGCTTCCCAGTGTGTATACTCAGCCAGATATACCTGCAAAAAAGGCCAACATCCCACATAAGAAAGATTTGGAGAAGTGGTCTTACCTGAGTCGAGTTCATCTTCCAAAACTTGAAGCAGAAGTTGGTTTGCTCATCGGTGTCAATGCGTACAAAGCCATGGAGCCATGGGAGATTATTAATAGTCAGAACGACGGACCATATGCTGTAAAGACAGCTCTTGGCTGGAGTCGTCAATGGGCCAATCAGCAGATGCCAAGAAAAGGAGTCAGGTGATAACAAAAGTCAAAGTTTCCTTGTCAATCGTATTTCTGTGATAAGCGTTGAAGACATGCTGATGAAGCACTATAATGCAGATTTTCCAGAAAGAGGATGTGACGACAGACGAGAACAGTCGCAGCATGATAAACAGTTCATGTATACGGTGACAACGTCCAGCTCAACTCGTGGATGGTCATTTCTGCATTAAGCTGCCTTTGAAGGATGACAAGGTGAAGATGCCATGCAACCGTGGTATTGCTAAACAGAGACTTAACTCTTTGAAGAGAAAGTTCAGTAGAAATACAGATTTCTTTCAAGAGTACAAAGCTTTTATGGACAACATACTGGAAAAGGTTACGCAGTAAGGATTCCAGAAGAACAGTTGATTCGCAATGATGGAAGAGTATGGTTCATTCCACACCATGGGGTTTACCATCCAAAAAAGAGGAAACTCAGAGTCGTCTTTGACTGCAACTTACCAAGGTGTGTCATTAAATGACCAGTTGTTGCAAGGGCCTGATTTAACTAACACCCTCATCGGAGTATTGTTGAGATTCAGACAGGAGCCCGTAGCCATGATGGCAGATATAGAGTCCATGTTTTACCAGGTGCGGATTCCAGACACAGACGCAGATTTGCTACGCTTTTCTGGTGGCCAGATGGTAATCTGAATGTGGAAGCAGAAGAGTACAGAATGTGTGTGCATTTGTTTGGTGCTACGTCATCTCCTAGTTGTGCATCCTATGCATTAAGAAGAACAGCGGAAGATGCAGCATCAAAGAGTACCACAGAAGCCACACAGACAGTCCTCAAGAACTTTTATGTGGACGACTGTTTGAAGTCAGTAGCCACAGAAGATAAAGCCGTTGCTCTTGTGAGGGAGCTGATGAGCTTGTGCGCAAAAGGTGGTTTTCATTTGACCAAGTGGGTCAGCAACAGCAGAGCCCTGCTGGGCTCCATTCCTGACCATGAACGAGCGGCTGAAGTCAAAGATCTTGTTTTGGAGCATAATGAGTTACCAGTGGAACGGGCATTAGGCATGCAGTGGTGTACAAGTTCTGACAGCTTCAGGTTCAAAATACATCTGCCGGACAAGCCATGTACAAGAAGGGCATTTTATCTGTAGTCAGTTCAGTGTATGACCCAATGGGTTTTTTGGCACCACTCTTGCTACCTATTAAGCTCATTTTAAGAGATCTCTGTCAAGAAAAGAAAGGTTGGGACGAAGAAATAAATGAAAAGGAATGTCGGACATGGATGCAGTGGCTGACAGACTTAAGCAAGCTTTCAGAACTCAGTCTGAACAGATGCTTCAAACCCCCCGCATTTGGGCCCACAAACACCGCTCAGATACACAATTTCTCAGACGCTAGTCAAGATGGATATGGCATTGTGTCGTATCTCTTGCTGACAAATGACCGGGTGAGAAACATGTATCATTTTGATGGGAAAGTCTAGAGTCGCTCCACTCAAACAGATCACGGTCCGAGAATGGAGTTGACAGCAGCAATGGTTGCAGTCAAAATCGATCGGATGTTGAAAAAAGAACTTGAGATTCCTCTGATGGAGTCAGTTTTCTGGACGGATAGTACAACAGTACTAAAGTACATTGAAAACGATGCTCTTCGTTTCAAGACGTTTGTAGCCAATCGTGTTTCTTTCATTAGAGAAGCGACTATACCTTCTCAGTGGAAGTATGTCAATACATTGCAAAACCCAGCAGATCAGGCTTCCAGAGGTTTGAAGATCAAGAGCTTCATGGAAAGTAAGAGCTGGTTTCAGGGACCTAGTTTCCGAAAAGAAGTTGAATGGCGAAACAACCTGAACAGTGGCCTTACCTGAATGAAGATGATGTTGAGGTGAAAACATCCGCTGCAGTGTCATGCAAAAACTCTAACGAGTGCACAAATGCACTGAGTCCGCTCTTTGAGTATTACTCCAGTTGGTATAAGTTAAAAAAGGTGGCAGCCTGGATTTTGCAAGTGAGAAAGCAATTGCAGCACCTGAGCGAGAAGAGAAAGGAGTTTGAGCAGAACATACAGCAAAATGACTATGTTCCAGAGAAATGCAGAGCTATAGTTGAACAGCAAATGGTGATGTACAAGAAAAACCTGGAAAAATAATACTTACCGTGGAAGATCTATCCAGAGCTGAAATTGAACTGGTTAAATATAGTCAGAGACAAACCTACAAGGAGGAGATACACGCTTTGCAGTCGTCAGGCTCCAGTGTGAAAAAGAACAGTCCTATTTTCAAACTGGATCCATACTTGCAAGAGGATGTGTTGAGAGTAGGAGGACGTTTGAACAGATCGGCGATGCCTGAGGAGGCTAAGCATCCTGCCATTCTGCATAGACAGCACAGAATCGCTCACCTCATTCTCCACCACATTCATCAAGAGTGTGGACATGGAGGTAGGAACCACGTTTTAGCCATATTACGACAACAGTACTGGATACCAAGAGCCAATGCAGCAGCAAGAAAAGTAATTTCAGAGTGCAACCTCTGCAGAAGACTGCATGCCAAGGCAGGAGAGCAGAAAATGGCAGATCTGCCTCAAGACCGTCTGCTCCCTGACAAACCACCCTTCACCAACACGGGTGTAGACTATTTTGGACCTTCGAGGTCAGAAGAGGGCGTGTAAAGGTTAAGCGTTATGGAGTGCTCTTCACGTGTTTAACTGTCCGGGCAGTACATATAGAAGTAGCCCATTCTCTTGACACTGATTCATGTATTAATGCCATACGGCGTTTTCAAGCCAGAAGAGGTCAAGTGTCAATTATTCGTTCCGACAATGGCACCAATTTTGTCGGCGCTGAACGAGAGCTGCGTGAGGCATTGGCAGAGCTGGATCAGTCTCGTATCAATAAAGTCTTGATGAGAAAGGGTGTGCAATGGATTTTTAACCCTCCTGCTGCATCTCACCATGGCGGTATTTGGGAGCGTCAAATACGTACAGTGAGAAAAGTGCTGAGCTCTGTTGTGAAACAACAGCTCTTAGAAGATGAAGGACTACACACTCTCTTCTGCGAAGTTGAGAGCATCATAAATGGAAGACCTTTAACCACAAACACAGATCAACCCAATGACCTTGAGCCGCTGACGCGAATCATCTGCTCGCATTGAAAACGCAGCCTAGTTTTCCACCTGGTGTGTTTACTAAGGATGATGTCTATGCGCCGGCGCTGGAGACAAATACAATATATGGCGGATCTGTTTTGGCGAAGGTGGACTCACGAATACCTACCACTTCTGCAAGAACGGCAAAAATGGTTAGGCCTAAAGAGAAGTTTCAAGGTTGAAGATGTTGTTCTTGTCGAGATTCATTCCTGCCAAGGAACTCCTGGATGTTAGGCAGAATTATGAGGGTGATGCCCGACTCCAAAGGCATTGTCAGAAGTGCTGAAGTTCAGACAAAGACCAGTATTATTCAAAGACCCATAACTAAACTTTGTTTGTTGCAGGGAGAAGACTGAAGATAGAAGAGAAAATATAGAATAGAATATAACAGAAATAATCAGTTGAATAGTCTGTGTACTAGTATTGAGTATTTAGATGTTAATACTTACCAGTTAATGTTTATTTTAAATACTTTCCTGTGAGTAGAAGATGTTTCTTGTTTAAAAGGAAGTAAGAAAGTGTTAAATGTAATTGTAAATGACTTCAGTTTAAATTTAAGTTGATAATTGATATGTTATAACCTAGTCAATTAGGGACCGGGATATGTTGAAGCCATTTCTATGGAAATAATAATATTTTAGTTTATTTTGTAAAATCTGAGAAATACCTGTGTTGCAACTGAAACGTAGAAATTGGAATATAAACAGTTAACCAGTGATGTAGCATATTGTAATTTGATTGGCTGTTAAACTTAATATGAAAGAAATAGAATCCTGTTAAACAGTCAGAAGCCATTGGATTTTGGAGCAACACAGTCTTTTGACCTATGCAAAACAACAGTAATCTATAAGAAAAAGTAAATGTTCTAAGTTTTATGTTTTATAATTTATAATTAAACAGTCAAACGAAGAACTTTGGATACACGACTTTTATTCGCTGACGTTTTGTGTTGAGTACAAAAGAACTTTGAAATCCTGTGCTAGTGAGTCAGCTTGTTGCACTCACACTCCCCTTGAACATTGTTAAAGTTGAGGCTCGTTTTACTTCATCTGGGAGGCTATTCCAGGTTTTTGCTGCATGAAACTTAAACGCTGCTTCAACTTGTTTAGTTCTAACTCTGGGCACGAGCAGAAGGCCTGTCCCAGATGTTCTCAGAGTCCGAGGAGGTTCATAAGTAACTAGCATGTCAGAGATATATTCTGGTGCTAAACCATTTAGAGACTTGTAACCCAGAAGTGCTGTTTTAAAGTCTATTCTCTGAGCAACAGGAAGCCAGTGCAGAGATTTTAAAACTGGCGTGATGTGGTTGTACTTCCTGGTTTTGGTTAGAACCCGAGCAGCCGCGTTCTGAATAAGCTGCAGCTGTCTTAACCCTCGTTTGAGAGACCAGTGAGCAGGCCGTTACAGTAATCTAACCTGCTGGAGAAAAAAGCATGGATAAGTTTCTCTAAGTCTGGTTGAGACATCATCCCTTTGACTCTGGAAATGTTTTTAAGGTGATAAAATGCAGATGATGTAATTGACTTAATGTGACTGTGGAAATTCAAGTCTGAGTCCATGATGACCCCTAGATTTCTAACCTGATTTTTAGATTTTAGAGAAAGAGACGCGAGGTGACTGCTGACACTTTCTCTTTGTTTCTGTGGCCCAAAGATGATTAGTTCAGTCTTGTTTCTGTTCAGTTGGAGAAAATTATTTTGCATCCACATGTCAATCTGTTCGATGCAGTGACACAGTGAATGGATTGGTCCATTGACACCTGCTGTGAGTGAAATGTAAATCTGAGTGTCATCTGCATAATTATGGTAGGATACGCCACAAGTGCGTATTAACTGGCCTAAAGGAAGCATGTAGAGATTGAATAATAGAGGTCCCAAGATAGACCCTGTGGAACCCCACATGTCAGGGCCATTTGGTCTGACACACAGTTACCAACGAAACAAAGTACTTCCTGTCTTCAAGATAGGACTGAAACCATTTAAGGCCAGTTCCAGTGATACCTATCCATTCCTCTAATCTTTGTGTCAGGATTTCATGGTCCACTGTATCGAACGCAGCACTCAAGTCCAACAGAACTAAGACAGAGACTTTGCCTGCGTCAGTGTTCATACGGATGTCATTTGTGACTTTGATAAGTGCAGTCTCAGTGCTGTGATGGGGCCTGAATCCTGACTGAAAAGGATCAAAGCAGTTGTTAAGTAATAGAAAGTCATTAAGTTGCTGATATACAACTTTTTCGATGACTTTCCTAAAAATGGCAGGTTTGATATGGGCCGATAGTTGTTGAGCACTGTAGCATCAAGACTGCTCTTCTTTAGGAGAGGCTTAATGACAGCAGTTTTTAAGGCCCTTGGAAATGTTCCAGACTGTAAGGAATTATTGACTATATGTTATGGGAATTGTATGGGCTGAATGTTATGGGAATTGTATGTGTTTTACTTTAGTGTCTTTGTTTAGTTTTTAGATATGATTCTTCTGTCTGCTTATGTTATTACAAACAGGACCTAGGCAGAAGCCACCTTGACCTGGGTCATAGACTGCGGAGGAGTATCATCATCCTCCGCCTTAAACATTATGTAATGCTGGGTATAAAAACTACCTGTATTGTCTAATGTATTAAGCAAATCCATCCTGTTTGTCTCAGGATATGTTTGTACGTTGCTTCTTCCTTGCAAGGAATAAAACCTGACCATTCATTCTAAATTCAATACAGTCTCACTGTCTCCTCATTTTCTGGCGAACAAATTCTTTTTACAATATAGAATTCTTTTAACATTTGGTCCTTCGAGATTCCAATCTGCTCATCTTCTCTTCGCCGGGAGCGGACCTGACCATGCATGGGAAAACGCCAAACCAAAGCGTTTTTTTGTAAGTCCCGAAGCCGCACGGTTCAAGTGGTAAGGGCCAGACATCCTTTCCTTTGGCGCGGAGGAGAGGCAGTGACGGAATCAGAGAGAGACGGAGACAGATCTGAACTTGGACATTGGAAAAAAGTCAGGTAAACAGCTGTTTAATTTAATTTATTTTTGGTGTGTGTGTGTTTTGTAATTACCAAAGCTCCCAGGAGTAGTAGTTTTGGAAATCTGGCGTGTGCTGAGCGGGCTGCATGAAAGTTACATCACCATTAGTTGATGTTTTTCCATGAAGCTGGCCAACATAGGAGATTCTTAAACGCTGAAAGATCGAGATTCCTTAAATGGTGAGATCCGCTTTGTCGAGACCCGGCCTATATGGTTTATGGTGAGATTTAAAGCCGAAAAAGTATGTGTTTTTGATCAAGAACCTAATTGTCAATCTTATGGTGAGGTTTTAAACGGGATATTCTGATGTTAATCTGTGTTAAAGCTTGTTGTCTTGCTAGATTTTAGTTTGATAGATACCTCATGCTTTGTAAGTTTTTATGGTGTTTCTTGAAACGGACCCGCGCGATGAGTTCATTTGGCCGTGACAAGGGCGGGACTCTATGGCACTAGATAGGGCACCTAATTACAAGAAGGGGTATGGGGTCTGGATAGCTTGTCTAGAGAGCACAAGAATTTATCTTAGATTAATAATCACGTATCGTAATACGCCACAATCGAACTGCCTTGCATAGCTAGTATTGTTGGTTTTATTGGTGCGTGGGACGCACAGGAAAACTCGAGTATGGACTATTATCAAGATACTTACTAACAACAAAAAGTGAGATGAATAGGTCCGACCATTATCAAGATACTTACAACAAAAGGTGAGATAAATGGGTCCGAAGTCATTGTGACTAGAAAAACCTACGTAGTATTGATTCCTGCAGATGAGAAATGAGTTCATAAAAGCCCACCAGTGAGAGGCTCATGCTGAAGAAATTGTTGTTGTTTCACTGCATGTTGAAGCAGTGAGTGGAAATACAGGCCCACAAGATGTGAGTGGGGCTTATACTGAAAATTGTTAAAGATAAAAGGTGTGTTTGAGTGTGATTGTGTGTGACTGAGGTTTGATTGATTTTGAGTTGATTTACTGGCTGGTTTACTGCAAACGATGGGGTCTAATGTAAGTAAATCAGAAAGTGGGAGAGTCTTAACGAGCGATGTTAAATTTATGCAAACGAGAGACCCAGAGAATATAATCCATTTGAATAAATGGCATGCAAAATATGGTTTTACTGGTAAATTGCAGGTTAACGAATGTGAGGAGTTAATCAGGAAAATTATAGCCGATAATCTGAATAATAAAAGTAAACAAAGGCAAGCGGGATTGCCTCAAGCTCAAAATTGGCTGATTGAAGCCCAAAAGAGGAAAATAGGGACACACAGAGAATTACAGGAAAAAAGTAATCGGGAAACTGAGGAGAAACTCAGAAAAGTAGCCCAAGACAAAGCTACAGAAATTAAAAAGTTGGATGAGGAGGTTGTGAATAGACCTGTACTAACCACATATCCCTCTTTACATGCTTTCTATCGCCGAGAGCAAAAGATTGAAGATGACCTGGGTCCCTGCACCGCCTCCCCTCCTCCATATCCAAACCAAAACCAAACGGTGATGGTGCCCGCAGGCCCCTCTGCGCAGCCGCAGCCGCAGCTGATTCAGCATGCCCAGCCTGGACCATCTGCACAGCCACAGACTCAGCCTCTAACCCCGCCTCCTCCTGCCCCGTCCTACACGGCCCCAGCGCATTCCTCTGGGAAACCCCCGTTAGCAGCAAACTTTGAGGAGGAGCGCCACACAACACGCAGCGGTAAGGCCTTCCATCCTTCTACTGTTAAGCCTAATGTCTTGAATACAGAATCTGATAAAGCTGAAACGTATCCGTTGATTGAAATGCCAAATCCGAGAGCGGGACAGAATCAACAACCAGCCACGGTCCGAGTCTATAGACCGTGGACAGAGCTGGATGTGAAAGAGGCTACAGCCGACATTCCTCACCCAAAGGTAAACACGGGGGAGTTTAAAACTATGTTTTATCGGCTCTGCGAGAGCTACCATTTGGATACTCTTGAAGTAGAACGTGCTTTGAGAGTTATGCTCAAAGCAGATTGGTGTGTAGTAAAAAACGCATGGGACCCACTTGAGAATGCACGCCCAATATTGTATAAGCAAGGTGCGTGGACCGCGCGTGTGGAACTTCTACTGACTAAAATTGTTGACCACTACCAAGGACGTGCGGACTATTCGAAAATAGCCAATTGTAAACAAGGAGATGACGAATCTGTGCTGGTGTATTTTGATAGACTTAAAGAGGTGTTTGATACAAATAGCGGTATCACTCCTCCTCGAGACCAAGAAACAACCCCATATGCTAATCAACTAAAAAATGCATTCTTATGTGGTCTGAAACCTGAATTGAGTCATTTTATAAAAAAACATCAAATTGGATGGGCCACAGCACCTTTATCTCAGGTAAAAGCGTATGCAGTGCATGCAGAGAGCATTGAGAAAAACAACAATAAAAAAAAGAAACGCCAGAGTGAACCCTTTGTAGTGGTGAATGCTAATGAAACTGATTTGTTTTAATAATAATAATAATAATAATTGTTATATTTATATAGCGCCTTTCCGAGGGAATGCTGGACGTGGACGTGGACGGGGAAAACGGAGGGAGAGGTGGAATGGGGCTGGACGTGGATGGCGTGGGATGGAAGAGGAGGTGTGTCATCAGTGCGGTCAGAGAGGTCATTGGGCAAGAACTTGTCAGGACAGAGGTAGAGGACAACGATACGGTGAAGGAGGAGGGAGAGACCGTGCCCCACCTGGACCCAGGCATCAGGAGGAGTACTCATGACTGACCGTTGGTACAGAAGGTCAGATGCACAACCACGAACATACACCGCATGACATACACATTGACAGGGGACCTACTGAACAGACGAGAAGTGAGGAAGAGCAGGGGGAAATTTTGTCTCTGCAAAACACGGACGTGTTATTATCCTATGAACAAAAGCCAATGGTAAACTTAGTAATTAATGGTTACTTCATTAAATTCCTTTGCGACACGGGAGCGTGTAGATCAATTATAAGAAATGACAAATTTAATACTCATCCGTACAATGTACTTAGAGTAAGATCAGCGACCGGACACATTGTAACTGAACCACTTACAACTGCGTTAAACGTAAAGGATCCCCAGAGTGGGTCCGAGACAAAAGCCGCGTTTGCTATCTCCCAATTATGCCCAATGAATTTATTAGGACGCGACCTTTTAGAAGCCCTAAATATCGGTGTGGTTCCGACCCCAGACGGTATGAAGGCAATAAGAATAACCGGAAAGAGAACATTGGAGGAAGGCGTCCAGTTTGACTTGGACGAGGAGATTTCAGAATGATTTGTACTGACCCACGAAGAAGAGCAGGCCTTAACAGACATCCCAGTGGGGTTATGGTCTAAAGGTCCTGCTGATGTGGGGTTAATTAAAGGAGTGGAACCATATAAAATTACTCCAAAAGGGTCGTTTAGACCATTTCAAAGACAATATCCGTTAAAAAAGGAAGCTGAAGAAGGTATTGCACCTTTAGTGGAAGCACTAAAGAGTTCAGGTGTGATTATAGAGTGTCCAGACTCTCCCTGTAACTCACCTTTGTTTCCAGTGAAAAAAGCACCACCATCATCAGGATGGAGGATGACACAGGATTTACAGGCAGTGAACAACGTTGTAATTCCTAGGGCTCCTTTGGTGCCAAATCCAAACACATTGCTAAATGACTTAAATCCTAAAGCTAAAGTTTTTACAGTCATAGACCTAGCAAATGCATTTTTTTCAATTCCAGTGCACCCAGATTCTCAGTTCTGGTTTGCGTTCCAATACAGGAACAGGAAGTGGACTTTCACTCGCGCACCCCAGGGGTACTGCGAGTCGCCCACTTTATTCTCACAAGCAATAACTGCAAATTTATCCAAATTTGACCCTCCACAGGGCAGTCAGTTAATTGTGTATGTGGATGACATTTTACTGGCCTCAGAAACAGAGCAGCAGTGCAGAGATGACACTCTGGCTCTGCTCACATTCCTTTTCGAACAAGGTCACAAAGTGAGTAAAAACAAACTCCAGCTATGGAAAGCTCAAGTCATGTATTTGGGTTTTCAGCTGACACAAAATGGAAAACAATTAGATGAAAATAGGAAAGCTGCTATTTTACAGGCACCGAAGCCAGTAATAAAAAAACAAATGATGTCTTTTTTAGGCATGACTAATTTCTGCAGACAATGGATACCAAATTATGCGGAAACAACACAACCGCTACAAGGGTTGATTTATGATGTCCCAATGGCAGCACAAGATGTCATTCAATGGACTGCAGAGGAGAAGCAGCTTTACTCAACTAAAACAGACATTAGTTGGAGCATCAGTGTTGGCTCTCCCAGACTACTCTAAACCATTTGTTCAAACAAGTGACTCCAGGAATGGTTTCATGACCAGTGTCCTTACCCAGCCATTTGGGGGGAACCTACGGCCTGTGGGGTACTTCTCAGTGCGATTAGACCCTATTTCCAGGGCCATGCCTCCTTGTGTGCAAGCGGTACAAGCAGCAGCTTTAGCTGTTCAAAGCTCATCTACACTGGTTCTGTTCCATCCTCTAACACTGAAAGTATCACATGCAGTGGCAGTGCTGTTGCTACAGAATAAAATATCTTTTATGTCTCCAGCTCGGCATTTAAGTTGTATGACGATACTAATGACACAGCCTCATTTAACAATTGAGCGATGTAACACTTTGAATCCATCTACTTTGTTACCTAACGACTCAGACGGAGAAAAACATGACTGTATAGCTGAGACCGAAAGGACAGTCTTACCCAGACCAGACTTAAAGGACATGCCTTTAACTTCTGCGGACGTTGTAATGTTTGTAGACGGCTCATGTAAGAAAAACAAAGACGGAACAAACGCATCAGGGTTTGCAGTTGTAACTAATGACCGAGTACTAAAATCAGGTTCATTACCAGCACATTATTCAGCACAGGCAGCTGAACTTGTTGCTTTAAGTGAAGCATGTAGATTGGGAAGGGGAAAGAGAATCACTGTGTACACTGACAGTCAATATGCCTTTTCAACTTTACATGTGTTTGCCCAACAGTGGAAAAACAGAGGGATGATTACATCCACGGAAAACCCATTACACATAAAGATTTGATTTTACAACTGTTGGAGACATACAACTTCCTTCAGAAGTGGCGGTATGTAAATGCACAGCACATACATCGAACACAGACTTAGTCTCCCTTGGCAACCACAAAGCAGATTTAGAAGCTAAAAGAGCAGCGGGTAAGCCACTAGACAAGGACTCTGTCTACACAGCAGTAGACACTACAGACCACATTGACCAGGACTTGCTAAAGGACATGCAGACAAATGCACCAGACTCTGAAAAACAACTCTGGTTGAAAAAAAATGCTATTCTAAACAGCTCATCTGTGTGGGTGGACCCTGAGGACAAACCGATCCTTCCCAAAGCACTTTTCAGATATGCAGCAGTTTTGAGCCATGGGCTGACGCATGTCTCAACAGGGGGGATGGTATCGATGATAAATAAGTACTTTGCAGCATATGGATTTCACAACTATTCCAAAAACTTTTGTGCATCGTGCTTGATTTGTTCTAAACTTAATAACCAGGAAGGCTCAGGCCAAGATCAGGACGTATTCCGGATCCAAGTTACCCTTTTGAATACATTTCTATGGACTTTATTGAGCTGAATAAATGTCAAAGCAAAAGATACTGTTTAACCATCATTGATTTGTTCTCTGGTTGGGCAGAAGTTATACCAACGGCGACTAACGATGCATTGACAGTGGCAAAAGCACTGGCCACAGTGATTGCACCACGGTTTGGATTCCCGACTAGAATTTACTGTGACAATGGGTCACACTTCAGGAATACAGTGATATCTGAACTTTCACGGCTCTTTTCTATCCAGATGAAGTATTTCACCAGCTACCACCCTGAGTCTGCTGGGAGAATTGAACGGCTGAATGGGACAATTAAAGCAAAACTCAGGAAGGCAATGGAGGAGACAGGAAAGACTTGGGTGGACTGTCTCCCACTGATGTTGAGCTTACATATACAGCCAAGCCTTAAAGGTCTCTCACCATATGAAATACTGTATGGCAGACCTTTTCAAATCCCGACTATACAGTGGAAGGGAGATGACACAGAAGATATAGAACACATTTCAGACTACATGGCTAAAATGTTGAAATGCAGAAAAACTATGTCTACAGTTTCTTCCCCTACAGGACAAGTCGAAGCTGGGACTCAACTTGTGGATCCAGGAGACTGGGTGTTCATCAAGGTGTTGAAACGGAAAAACTGGTCCTCACCTCGCTGGGAGGGCCCATATCAGGTTCTACTGTCCACTCCCACGGCTGTGCGGATAGCTGAGCGTGGAACCTGGGTACATCTAACTCACTGCAAAAGAGCCAGAGTTCCGCAGTAAGATAAGTACCAGACTCAAACGGGCACCATGCAGAATCCCGTCAGACCATGGCATCCATTTCGAAATACAGGGTGTGGCATGAGAGGCACCCTCTGTATGCTGGTATCATTTTCCCTTATAATTACTATACCCATATTTTGGTATTTTAGAGACAGTTCCCACACAGAGGGGAACGGGAACCACACTAGAGTTAAGAGGGAGGTAGAGAGTAAACCAGATCCAATACTGACAATAACTTGTATTGTACAGACTGATTGTGTTGTTCGATTAATATCTGCTCTGTCTTAGACTGCGAGAGAGGTAGAGAGATACAGTGGATCGGAGCGGTGAAGTATATCTGCATCACTGGGGGTCACAAAGCCTGTGATTCCTGGAAAAATGTGATCACAAACACAGGTCCACACGACTGGGGATACAATCCTCAGCCTCTATCAGCACCGGACCTGAAACAGAGACTGGCCTTAACCGAGATGAAGGACGTACTGACACTCACCTTGAAACAACCTAGGGTGGGGGACTCAGGCATGTTTGTTATGGGGGTTCACATCTCGGGTAGAGATCCAGTGGGTCTATTTAGAATAAATGTTACTAAAGCTACGGGTACGAACACTGGTAACACTGATATAGAGACTGTCCAGCACACCATCGCTGTGGAAACAGGTTATGCCGAAAAGAATGAATGGTTTGATTGGTTAGTATATACTGTTGAACAAAATGACCCAAGACAAAACTGTTATGCATGTGCTGGGGCTAGACCACTATTAGCTACAGTACCTTTTCCCATTACACCATTCAATGATTACAAAAGTTTTGAATGCATGTTAAAATTGTATACTCAGGCTCCTCCACCAGAGCTCTGTGTAGATTTACATTATCGTTACCCACCTGTAAAAATTCATGTTAAACCACCTTGGTTTTCTCCTTATGAGGGCAACTACACCTGCATCACTCGAAGCGGGAAAGTGGATGTGGGACACCTGTCTTCCTGTAACACCACTCTGAACTCAACCAAAGGAGAAATTGATGATGCATGGGTGCGAAACCATATAGGAGGCAGGGCGGACGTCTGGTGGTTCTGGAGGTAAGACCATTCGACAACTGTTACCTGCTGACTGGACTGGTACTTGTGCACTCATCCAATTGGTCCAACAATTCTACATACTCCCACACACTAAGACTGATGGGAGTGTGAGCAAGGGCTCACACGAGAGGAGCAAGAGGGAAGCTCCCTCTGGTTCATTTGATGATCGTATATACATTGACGCAATTGGGGTCCCTAGAGGGGTTCCTGACCAATTTAAGGCACGAAATCAGATTGCAGCTGGATTTGAATCACTTTTCTTTTGGACGGTAACCGTAAATAAAAATGTTGATTGGATTAACTATATTTATTATAACCAACAGAGATTCATTAATTACACCCGAGACGCAGTGTCTGGTCTAGCCGAACAGCTGGATAAAACCAGCCTCATGACCTGGCAAAACAGGATGGCACTGGACATGATCTTAGCTGAAAAGGGTGGGGTATGTAAAATGATCGGACAAGTTTGTTGTACCTTTATCCCTAACAACACAGCTCCTGATGGCAGTGTCACCAGGGCTTTAGAAGGACTCAACACCTTATCAATGGAACTGACTGGAAACGCAGGCATAGAGGACTATATTACACCCTGGTTTGAACAAGTTTTCGGGAAATGGGGTGGAATTCTGAAGTCAGTGTTTATAGCACTGACAGTGACATTCGTATGCTTAATCCTGTTTCTTTGTTGTTGTGTTCCATGCCTCCGGATTCTCCTGATGAGACTGATCGATACGACCTTTACTAAGTCAGCACTGGCATACATGCAAGTGCCAGCTGACATTGACGAGGAGCCAGTAACTCCAGACGCAGATGATGAGAATCAATCTGACTGGAAGGAAGCCTTTGAACTCATGTACGGCGAGGGGGACCATGGTTTAAAATCAAGTTCCACAGCACCATGACGTGACCACACTCAAGTCCGAAGGGCAGTATGGTTCACTGAATTTACTTTGCTTAAGAGAATTGATTTTATCATTAAGATTGTGATGATGTCTCACTCCTGTTTTGTTTCTTTGCGTTGCAGGGACAGCGACTGGACAGGCAGGGTCAGGCTGGAGATGTTAAGTTCGATGGGTTGACCAGCTTAACCTCCGGCATCTTTTTCTGCTTTATTTTGGAGTGATTCTATGTTTTGATGTAATCAATTATTATTGGATTTTAAGAATCAGTATGTTAATCTCCTTTTGATTTATCTGTTTGCAATATTATATTCATTTCTGTCATTGATTGGACATGTGTGTCAGAAGAAATCAGTTTGTTTTTGATCTTTACATGTATCTGCCTTGAATGTGCGCCGCCTTGGCAGAGGGGCGGTCAGGAGGTCTTTTTCCCAGCGATAGGTCATTTAGCCGAATGGTCAAATGTACTTAGGCTAGGTCAGCTGCCTCTGGGTTTTCGCTCCTGACTTAATACAATTTACATCAAGGTGGAGACTTTGATTTATGCCTATTCAGCATAAACAGGGGGGAATGTTATGGGAATTGTATGGGCTGAATGTTATGGGAATTGTATGTGTTTTACTTTAGTGTCTTTGTTTAGTTTTTAGATATGATTCTTCTGTCTGCTTATGTTATCACAAACAGGACCTAGGCAGAAGCCACCTCGACCTGGGTCATAGACTGCGGAGGAGTATCATCATCCTCCGCCTTAAACATTATGTAATGCTGGGTATAAAAACCACCTGTATTGTCTAATGTATTAAGCAAATCCATCCTGTTTGTCTCAGGATATGTTTGTACGTTGCTTCTTCCTTGCAAGGAATAAAACCTGACCATTCATTCTAAATTCAATACAGTCTCACTGTCTCCTCATTTTCTGGCGAACGAATTCTTTTTACAATATAGAATTCTTTTAACACTATATCAGTGAGTTGTGGTAACAAACTGCTTAGTACTGATTTTAGAAATCTAGTGGGTAAAACATCGAGGCAGCAGGTGGATGAACTCAGGCTGGAGACAGTTTTTTCAATTGTTCTGTCATTAATGGGAGTAAAATGTGTTAAACCAACCAAGTGTCTCCTAGGTGGCTGCAGTGTTGTTGTATGCCCTTTGGACTGTATCGCATGTTTAATGCCTTGAACCTTGTCGTTGAAAAACAATGCAAACTCATTGCATTTAGGGTGGAAACTAATTCTGGTGGAAATGGAGCTGGAGGGTTTGTTAATCTGTTCACTGTAGCAAACAGGACACGCAGGTTGTTACTATTGTTGTTAATGATCTCTGAGAAGAATATTTCTCTTTCTTTTTGCAAAGTTTGATTGAAAACATGCAAATTCTCTTTGTATACCTCATAATGAATTAAGAGTTTCAATTTAGCCATTTTCTTTCGGCTTTTCGGCATTCCCTTTTCTGTGCCCTGACAGAATGAGCATTGCTCCATGAAGCCTTCTGCCTCGTCCTGATCACTTTAACCTTAACAGGAGCAATGGTGTCCATAACATTTAAAACACCTGAAGTATAACAATTCAACAAATCATCAACTTGACCTGATGAGGAATTTTCAAACCTGATTGCCTCCATAACCTGTGTCCTGGTGTTATCGTTAATGTATCTCTTTTTTACAACAGTAGGTCCAACAGCAACTTTTGGAATTATGGACAGATGGAAAAAGACACATGAATGATCAGATAGAGCAACATCAATCACAGTGACATCTGAAATATGAACACCTTTAGTAATGACCAGGTCCAGAGTGTGACCTCTGTTATGGGTCGGCTCATTAACATGCTGACAAAGACCAAAAGTATCAAGAATAGTAGAAAGTTCTTTGGTATTTCTGTCACAAACATTATCCACATGCACATTAAAATCACCAGATATGACTATTTGTTCAAATTCTGTGCAAATAACCGAAAGCATTTCAGTAAACTCATTAATAAAATCATGACACTGTTGGGGTGGTTTGTAAAGAACTACATATAAAATAGATGGAGAAAACCTCAACTCCATTTTGAATGACACATACTCAAATGATGAAAACTCACCAAGTGATAGCTTCTGGATAAGAATATTATCCCTAAGAAAGGCACATACACCACCACCCTTTTTGTTTTCCCGTATTTTGGATAAAAATGTGAAATTCGATGGGGTGGATTCAATAAGGACCGCATTTCCAGTCCTGCTGTCTAACCATGTTTCTGTTAAAAACATAAAATCAAGCTTATTTGAAGTTATAAAATCATTAATTAAAAAAGATTTGTTTCCCAAAGACCTGACATTGAACAGTGCAAGTTTTAAGTCCGTTTGAGCAGGACCTGACTTTATCTGTTTGCAGGGGATTTGAATCAGATTTGTCTGATTAGACAATCTAACTGTAATTCTCTTCTTTAATCTGCGACTTCTGACTGTAGTTATGGAGCTAGGGGGGAGTGTTCTCTCCCAGGGCCTCAGGTTGATAAGTGGTTTATTATGACGAAAGTCCTGGAACAGCAGAGGCCCTCAGTGTCCTAATCACTGATAGTAGCCTTGATGCTAGTCAAGGCTTTTGGAGCTGGTCTGGGAGGAGCTGGTCTGGGAGGAGCTGGTCTGGGAGGAGCTGGTTTGGGAGGGTGGAGAGGGTCTGACAGGGGTGCATTGGACTCTAGGTAGTGGCCGAGGTGAAGCAGTGGTACTCCTGGGTGGTATTGGGGGTGATGTTTTTAGTGATGATGATAGAACCCGTGACCTGGCCAAGTTAGGTGTAAGGGGTATCATCTTAATTCCAGATTTAACTAAAATTTCCAGGTGATCTGGAAATCCCATTGGTGAATCCGGAGATGGGACAGGGATGGTGAGTGTACTGTTCTCACTGAGGTGTAACAACTCCAACTAAACAGTGAGCTAAACTCTCTCTATTCATGAACATGAAGAAACCTGGAGTTCTTTTTATGTAGATTTATTTTTCTTCACATTGAACTGAATCCATACATATGAGATGACTGATGAGTGAAACTAGAAAACAAACAGCAAAATACCGTAATTAGCTAAGCCATTTAGCTTCATGAACATCACTTTTACAGCACAAAATAATCAAATGCTTATAAGTGAACTTAGTCATAACGAAGACCATATACATACAAGTGATGCTTCTGCTGGGGAATCAACATGCAGGACGAATTCTCTCTGAAGAAACGACTGGTTTATCTTTCCATCCAGTCTGCCGTTTTTACCGCGTTCTTTCATGCGGTTTTCCCTACTTCCGGTTTTTCTCTTACTTCCGGTTTTGCTCAACAAACAAACGTCAAAATAAGAGTCTGCATGAAACTGAAAGTATACCAAATTAAAAGCATAAACTTTAAACTTATTAAACTTAAATGCCTGAAGGGCAGAACACTCCCAGTCTGACCTTAAAGGTCACTATTAACTACCAAATGTCTCTAAACATTCAGTCATTGGGCAGAAGAAGAACTACTTCTGACACTGGTCTCAAGAACACCTTCTCAGAACCTTGATTTGATGTCCTGAGCTCCACCTTCCTTACTTTACTGTCTCTCCCAGGGAAGACAGCTGTGATCCTTGCCATAGGCCATGTGTTACGTGCAGCTTGACTGTCCTTCAGAAGCACAATGTCCCCTTCTTTTAGGTCCCGTTGAGAATCTCTCCATTTTAGAGAGCTCCTGTGTTGCCTAATCAAATTGTCAAATCAGATTGTAAGATTGTCGGGTTTTCTGTCGCCATCTTTTCCTCCGCCCTGCTCAGTGCTCACCGCTGCTACTGCTGCTGCTGCTGTTGCTAGCATGTTCCTCTACCTCCCCGCCGTTGTCTGGTGGAGGTGTAGGCCTTCTGTAGACTTGAGGTGGTGGACCTGGATGCATAGCAGTATGATGTCGTTCGCTGTTGCACTCCAGGCAATTTACTGCTGCTTTACAGTCTCTTGCAAGATGACTAGCTGATATGCAGCACTTAAAACAAATTCCATTCTCCTTGAGAATGCTCTTTCTTTCTTCAAGAGGCTTACCTCTAAATACTCTGCATTTCCTTAGCGAATGTTGTTTGTTGTGAATGGGACAGTTTTTCTCTGGCCCACCGAGCCTTCTCTCAGGTGAGTTTGCAGGTGGATCTTTACCTGAAGAGATGTCTGTCTTGTGAACTGATATATTTCTTCCATAATTATTTGAAACTACCCTGTCTGACTTCAGTCCGTTATTGCTGGCATATAAAAGGATGAAACTTGGATCATTCCTCCGCCGTGCTTCGTCGCAGATAAAATCGGCAAAGTAATCGAATGGAGGGAAGTAGCTGTTATTATCTTCCTTAAATTTTGAGCCAACTGAGAGCCATTTCTCCTGTAGTCCGTGAGGAAGTTTCTCCACGATGGGCCCAATGCCTCTGGCAGTATCCAGGTAGGCCAATCCTGTGAGGTAACCTTCTTCTCTGGCACCCTGGATTTCCATAAGAAGATCGCCTAAGTCTCTCAGTTTCCCGTAATCTTTAGTTGATATTCTTGGGAATTCATCCAATCTCTTAAAAAGAGACTTCTCCATTACTTCAGGCGCAGCGTAGCATTCTTCGAGGCGACTCCAGGCCTTTTTAAGTGCTGCATCTGGGTTCCCGATATGCACAGAGCGAATCCTTTTGATGTGTTTCACAGACTCTGGTACGAGCCATTTAATCAGCAAATCTAACATTTCGGGGGAGGTGAGTCCTAAGCCTGTAGTAGCATTGTTAAATGCTGACTGCCATGCTAAATAATTTTCAGGTTTATCATCGAATCGGTAGAGACTCGTACTCACTAAATCACGACGAGCCAGGTATCGTGCCAGGTGTTCCGTTTCAGGTATTACGCTTGAGATGGGTGGTGCATACACAGGCACGTATGATGGCGCTGTTGCTTTAAGTGGTGATTTGTGAGGATGTTTTGTTGTCTTGGGTTTTGTTGGGTATCCATTGTCTCTAGCAGGTGTTGTGTGAAGTCCACCGCCTCAATGGGTGTTGTATGATGTCCATCATATCTTACCAAACCTGTATGACCTCCATTAAGTGGTGTGCTGATTTGGGTTTCATCCCTGAATTTAGCATGGTTGCTGAAGAATGGCCTTGTCGGCGCTGTGTTATACTCAGATGGTCTGTTAAGGGTTTCTACCTCTTCTTGCCCATCCACTAACTGTAATTTGCCTTGTACTGGAGGATTCCATGTGACATAGCTCTCTTCTGGCAATGTTGCCTCGTGTAATGTTGCATGTGCAGATAGTTGAGTTTGTGGAACGTTATGTTCAGCTTGTGCTTCAACATATTCATTAGTGCGTGTTACAATTTCATTTTGTAAATTTGCTTGAGAAGATACATCGGTCTTACTTGAATCTTCTATATCTAGCTCGGCTGCTTCTAATGCCTCAGCTTGGGCAATAGCCGCCGCGGCTTCTCTTTGAAGTTCCAGCGCGCCTAGTTCGGCTTCCAGCTTTGCTTTTCCTAATTGTAGCTCTGCTTCCTTCTCTGCCATTTGTACCTTTAGCTCTGCTTCTTTCTCGGCAAATGCTGCTCGTGCTTTTGCCGCCTCTGCTTTAGCGCGCGCCCTTACTGCTGCGCTCGACGCTGACGAGTGAGAGCTCTTTGTTCTTCTTGTACGCGCAGATGCATTGTCAGTCCTTTCCGATTCCATTTTACTCTTTCTTGTTTCTCAAGACGTTGAAACTTCAGCTGGATTACGCTTTTTCACTGTACTGTTCTCGCTGAGGTGTAACAACTCCAACTAAACAGTGAGCTAAACTCTCTCTATTCATGAACATGAAGAAACCTGGAGTTCTTTTTATGTAGATTTATTTTTCTTCACATTGAACTGAATCCATACATATGAGATGACTGATGAAAATTGAGAGAGTGAAACTAGAAAACAAACAGCAAAATACTGTAATTAGCTAAGCCATTTAGCTTCATGAACATCACTTTTACAGCACAAAATAATCAAATGCTTATAAGTGAACTTAGTCATAACGAAGACCATATACATACAAGCGATGCTTCTGCTGGGGAATCAACATGCAGGACGAATTCTCTCTGAAGAAACGACTGGTTTATCTTTCCATCCAGTCTGCCGTTTTTACCGCGTTCTTTCATGCGGTTTTCCCTACTTCCGGTTTTTCTCTTACTTCCGGTTTTGCTCAACAAACAAACGTCAAAATAAGAGTCTGCATGAAACTGAAAGTATACCAAATTAAAAGCATAAACTTTAAACTTATTAAACTTAAATGCCTGAAGGGCAGAACAGTGAGGTCCGCGGAAGGTGTTGATGTTACTGTTGGGGTCCATGGTCCTATTGGGGGAGTCCATTTCAGTGGTGGAGGTGTTGATGGTGGTAGAGTCAGAGGAGGATCCTTGGCTGGTGAGGCAGGAGTGCTTTTTTCATTCAGTGGCTGAGGACCCTTTCTCTGTTCAAGAGGGCGCCCAGAACCATTTAGGTGTCTCAGGGAGTGCAGGAGATTATCCGTTAGCCTCCTGACCCCTCCCCTGTTTAGATGTGGGCCCTTTCCTTTGAACAGGTCGTCACGTTGCCAAAAGAAGTTAAAGTTATCAATGAAGTGCACTCCTCTAGTCTCACAGGCCTTGGACAGCCATGTATTCAATGCAAGCAGCCGACTGAATTTATTGATCCTTCTGTCGATGTTTGGGAGTGGTCCACTTATAAAGGATTGCACTTCCAGGTTTTCAAGTTTATCTAAAAGCCTGGAGAAATCCTTTTTTAAAACTTCTGATTCCCCCTTCCTGGTGTCAACTGCACCCACGTGTAACATCAGCTGTTTAATCCCTGTGTGTTTAGACATAACTTGGGGGAGGAGTGATGTTATATCAGTGACTGTAGCACTTGGAAAGCTGCATGTAGCAAATCTACCGTTGTTTATGTCTCGGACAGCACCGTCTCCAAGCAGCAAGATATCTCTGACCTTCACTTTTGGCATAGATTGTCTGTCACTGTTTGCCTGGTGCTTTTCCACAGATTCATGTCTCCTGTTCTCCATAGAATAAGCTTGATTTACTCCATGTTTTTCATTTACAGCAGAGTTTTCTGGTTCATTCACCTTTAGCTCAGTCAGTGGTTGGAATCTGTTTTTTAGCTGGATGTCTGGTGATGCTACATATGCTCTTGTGATGCCAGCATTCTTTTTTCTAATCCAGTGCTGCTTTGGCTGGGCACCAAGTTTATGCCAGGTGGTATCATTTTGTTTAAATCCCTTTGCTTTGCTCAGTTTTGGGAATGACACTGTATCATCCAAGTTTAAATTCACAGTCTTACCACATTGTGTGATCGGTA
This sequence comes from Perccottus glenii, assembly GCA_024416835.2. Classification (NCBI taxonomy): domain Eukaryota; kingdom Metazoa; phylum Chordata; class Actinopteri; order Gobiiformes; family Odontobutidae; genus Perccottus; species Perccottus glenii. Next base: position 9,361,687 of record CM044547.2, on the reverse strand, counting down.
TTGTCTCCTGAAGTCCTCTTTCAGATTCCAAAGCAAAAATCTTTGTTTGTAGCACATTGATTTCCTGTTGATATTTCCAGCAATTTTGGCAGAAAGAGTTTGTAGTTGTTGTTTTCACCCCAGACATGTTGAAAAATAGATACCAAGGCTCCAGTCGCTCGGCGAGTCCAATGGGTTGTTTAAAAAGTAAAAAAAAAAAAAAAAAAACAAGTAAAAACATAAAAGCAAAATCCAGTTAAAAGAAAGTAAAAAGTACTGTAAAAAAGTTAATCATAAAATCATTGGCTAAATGTAGAGATAACTAAAAAAGAAAAGTAAAGCAGGCATGAGCAAGCAGAGGTGCGACTGCACTCTTCAGAAGCAGGAAGTAGATAAGGGCTGGCAGCTCAGCCTGAGTCCACTTTAGAAACAAGCTGGTGTAATTAGAGCTGTGGTGTAGTGACCCGGTTCATTTGCCCACTTTGGCTCATGCATGTAGTGCGGTACAGTAATGGTCAGTTTCCATTGTCAAAAGGGTTACAAAGCCTTCTTATATAAACTTACCGTAGCACTTCGATCACCTCTACACTCTGGTTCCAGTGAAGTACAGTCAATAAAAGGTGGAGCTACATTAAATAAAAACTGCAGTCTGATGATTGGATGGAAAATCTTAACATTAAAAAAAAAAAAAGCGTTAATGACCAAAAGTTGTGTTTAAAAACATTGCATTCATTGTCTACCGTACATTGCATTAACCATGGCATGAAAAAGTGAGCGCCTTAAATGTAGGAAACTGATGTAGCGCAATCATCTTTTACAGCCTCAGTTCACTAAAAACAAGGATTTACTGGGCTAAGTTATTGCAGTTAATGGCAAAAAAATCTAAGTTTTAATCCACAAAAAAAAAACTATTCATTTTGATTTTATATAGAAACAGGACGTCTGTGGCACTTTTGTTATTTCTGATGCAGACTGATGTGATTTTTAAATAAATATATATTTGTTGTACTTTTAAATACTCCAAATCTTCATATTGTTTTGTCTTGTAAGATGGCATGAGCAACAACAAGCTAAAAACCTTTCATATAGGAGCTGCTTGTTCACAGATGTTTCATTTTGTAGTTTATTACACTGCATGTTGCTAGCAGGGGTTTAACAGCACTTATTGTCAGAACTACAAGTAAAACTTTCTATAAAACATTTTCACTGCTGTTGCTGTTTAGAGTTAAATTCTTGATCCATTTAAAGACTCGTGCTTGTGTCTGTGCTGTAGCTGCTGAGCCTGACAGCTTCAGTCAACCATGAGCCTTTCTCTATTCCTTTATTTTTATGTCGTTCTTTCATCTCTTTTCTCTCCCTCCTTACTTTCATCCTTCACTCAGCATTTTAGCTCCTGTTTTAATAAGAATCCATTGTAGAGCTTGATACATGTGTACAAGTTGACAATGTCTTCATTTAAAAAAATAATGAAATGCTGTAAGAAATTGCTAAAATTGATTTGGGCTCACAATATTGATATGTATATAAAAAAAAACATATAAAGTTATCTTGTAACACTTCAGGTGGTTTAGTCTCACCACCAATGACTGGCAAGTGGTACATCACAATGACGTTGTAAAATGAACCAATTGTGAAAAGTGAAAATAGAGTGCTTTCTGCGCACTTTTGGTCATGTGTGGTGCTCATGTTGTCAGTTAAATCCAATAATACAAAAATCAGTTATCTTGCAATATCATCACTTTAGAAAAGTTGTAGTCAATGCTGCTACAATTGATGTCAACTGGTAGTATAATATCCTTTAATAGTGGTAAGTTCAATGGTCATTGTAAACAAACAAGTGACCCCAACCTTTCTCACAACATTTGTCCCAAGTTCTTTTTTTATTTACAAATGTGTCCAGACCTGTCTTTTTAGTTTCTTGTCTTTTTTAAATAGTTAATTAGTTGACGCCCTCTGATACTGTTGAGCTTAGTTGAATCTTAGTAAAACTACTATCAACACAAGTTTACAAACATTTGTTTTTCCATATTACTTTTTTAATTCTCTTTCTGTTCCTAAATTATTAAACACCTCAATGTAGCCTGTGTTTCAACTAAAATAGGAGAATTGCTCAGCAGCATTGTGTGGAAATATCTTCTGACATTCGGACATTTACAGGTTTCAGGACAGGTCTTCACTCAATCAACATCATATGGTCCCAGTTGGTAAATGCTAGAAACTGGTGATGAGTTTAAGGTCACATGGTTTTGTTTGTGCTGTAGCTGCTGAGCCTAAAAGCAAAAGTGAAAAGTGATGTCCCTTTCCTCCTTTTTCCTTCTCCATCTCACTGCCTTTTTCTTTATTCCCCTTCACTGTCTCATTGCCCAACATTTATTCTTCTGTCCACTGCTGGCCTTCTCTCACTCACTGCTCACGTGCCTCCACAAACAGCCTTGAGCCGATGACAAAATACTCCGCTCACGTGCTTAATGCTCCAATAACGAACTCAAAAACACACACATTGGAAACGGACGACTTTTCGGCCCCAAACTGCACCAATCTTCTTAAAGGTTTAGAGAATAATCACAGTTGCTCGTTTCATAACTGCAGCTTGGGGCACGGAGTGGGAATAAGCACTTTATTAACAAACACACACAGGACCAGGTGATGAGCTGCAGGGCAGACGCAGGAATCACGCCAGACCAAAGACTTATGGGAGAGGGCAACCACAAATGTCCAAATCCTGAAGGTGTGATTAATGTCTGTGTCCAAAAACTGTGTGTGGCACTTTATAATGATGTCAGATTGTTTTGTTACATTTTCCTCCTCCATAACCTTTTGCACACATAGTATAAATAGTAAAGTTGAAAATTAATGTAGAAAGAAAATGTATTGTGCATGTATTTCAGATATGTACAGTATATGGATGGTTCAATAGTTTTAAATATTTTTATGAGCTACCTGTGTACAGTAAAATGAATGCTACCTACTTTAGAGAGTTGTCAGTGAACTTGCAGTTTGGAGAAGCAGACAGGAGTAAAGACTAAATGGTGCTGCTGTAAATGGTGCCAGTAGAAAATGGTTTTAAAACATCCAAAGATCTAAAACACTAAACTACAATATAAGAGGTGTAACAAGACGAGATTTCTCCACTATTTCGGACGTGGCTGGTTAAAAGCTGTGGTTGTTCTGTGTGTTTGCTCAGCTGGTGTTATCCTCAGTGTACACCAACGTTTTCTTACAATGTTTACATATTGTTTATGTGTCTGTCACTTTTTTGCCATTTCTTTCCACCTGAAAACCAAAATGTTGCCACACAGATGATTTAAAAGAGGCAGGGTCATAGAATACTAATTTCACCAGATCACAAGAGTTTCGAGACAGCTTTTCATCTTGACAAGAAATATTGTTTTGAAATTTGATGTGAGATTTTGTGAGAACCCTACTACCATACAATAAACAGTCAGTTTAGTAGATGGAAACATATACACCAGTCCCACTGAGATGTCTCAACCTCTTATGCAGGGGAGTACAGGCAGTGGCTTATATGTTTAAAGTGGTACGGGCACTTTACCTTTGCAACAATGTATATTTTAGTCTTTGATGAGGAAGCACAGGTCCTAAAATCATCTGTGTTTAACTCTGTCCTCCTGGTAACTGTCCAACTGAACACGTTCCTAAGGCAACAGTGACTTGTAGCTTGTAGCCTTTAGCTGGCGTAGCGTAAATGCTTGTATAAATAGAGCAGCTGAATATTGAGCCACTCACAAATGTTCTCTAACTACTCACTGACAGCAACACACATATATTTCAAAATGGGTTGTCATCTGCTTTTCCTTGGCCAAAATGTGGTTGTAAACAGTGAACCATTTTACCGAAAGAGCAGAGTAATCAGTGACATGTGGATGAATAAAAGTGTGCAAAACTGGTTCATAAAGGTCAAAAGTCATACTGAGGCCGTGTTTTTGTGAGTTTAGCTCATTTTCCTGGAAGTGAATTGATTACTTTTCCTTTTGCCATTGATTCCCTCGTCCCCGTGTGCCTCTCAGTTTACACCAACTCACATTTAACTCCAGTCTCAGACGCCGAGGCCTAAATGTGTTACTTCATCCCAGTGTGATTTTAATGTGCACTGTATTTGTTGTCTAAATATAGTGACCCATTTTGAGTAACAGGTCAGTGGAAGATTATTGTTGAGTCTTGTCTTGCAGTTTATTGTTGTCTGTACAATATGTCCCACTTTCTCTGCAATATGTCCACTAACCTACATGTAAACCTACTGTCATATACAGTATGTACACTAAGCACTAAGGAAGTCCTCAAGCCTTCAACATTTACCAATCAATGATTATTTTCCCCTTGCTTCTTTTTACTGCAAAACATTTATTCCAGTGGGTATTATTAAGATTCAGGGATTTAATCTTTTATGTTCCCGAGGCGCTCATTGATGCATTGTTGCACCATTGAAACCAAACCAAAGAATACGTACAATATAAACACACACTGGATGATTTAAAAAGACAATGGGAGTGAGTGTTTTGGTAGAATGTACCTGTAGCCCAATTGAAACAATGTAAACTCATGATATAAAGCCCGGTCTGCTGTTGCACCAATAAGTGTAACTTATCTTTATATATCTATATATACTTACAGTTGTGCTCATAAGCAATACAATTTGTGATTGTTTGGCCATTTTTCAGAAAATAATAATGAATAATAACATTCATAGTTAGTGGTTGCCACCTTTAACATCAATGACAGTTTGAAGTCTTTTGTGGTAGTTGTGGATGAGGCTCTTTATTTTCTCAGATGGTAAAGCTGCCCATTCTTTTTGTCAAAAAGTCTCCAGTTCCTGTAAATTCTTGGGCTGTCTTGCATGAACTGCACGTTTGAGATCTCCCCGGAGTGGCTCAATAATATTGAGGTCAGGAGACTGAGATCAGTCCAGAAGCTTCACTTTATGCTCTTGTAGCCAATGACGGGTCGACTTGGCCTTGTGCTTTGGATCATTGTCATGTTGGAACATCCAGGTACGTCCCATGCATAGCTTCCGGGCTGATGGGTGCAGATTTTCCTCCATTTTTTTCTGATAACATGTTGCATTTATCTTTTCCTGTGCCTTTGTAGCTCACAAATCCCCAAAACATCAGTGATCCCCCTCCATGTTTCAAATTAGGAATGGTGTACCTTTTTTGGTCTCATCACTCCAAATGACTTTTGAAGTTTTAAGGCTTGTTCCTGTGCTATTTGGCGTATTGTAAGTGGGATGCTTTGTGGCATTTGAGTAATAATGGCTTTCTCGACCATGCAGCCCATTTTTCTTCAAGTGACTCCTTATTGTGCGTCTTGAAACAACCACACCACTTTTTTTCAGAGAGTCCTATATTTCAGCTGAAGTTGTATTTGGGTTTTCCTCTGCATCCCGAACAATTTTTCTGGCAATTGTGGCTAAAATGTAGGTTGGTCTACCTGACCTTGGTTTGGTTTCAAAAGAATCCATTATTTTTCGCTTCTTAATTAGAGTTTGAACACTGCTGATGCATTTTCAATTCCTTGGATATCTTTATACAGTGGGGATCGAACGTTTGGACACCCCAGGTAAAAAAATGTATTAATGTGCATAAAGACGCCAAGAAAAGATGGAAAAATCTCCAAAAGGCATCAAATGACAGATTAGACATCCTTATAATAAGTCAAAAAAGTTAGATTTTATTTCCATCATTTACACTTTCAAAATAACAGAAAACAAAAAAATGGTGTCTGCAAAAGTTTGGGCACCCTGCAGAGTTAATACCTTGTACTGCCCCCTTTGGCAAGTATCACAGCTTGTAAACGCTTTTTGTAACTAGCCAAGAGTCTTTCAATTCTTGTTTGAGGTATCTTTGCCCATTCTTCCTTACAAAAGTCTTCCAGTTCTTTGAGATTTCTGGGCTGTCTGTCACGCACTGCTCTTTTAAGGTCTATCCATAGATTTTCAATTGTGTTGAGGTCAGTAGATTGTGAAGGCCATGGCAAAACCTTTAGTTTATGCCTCTTGATGTAATCCACCGTGGATTTTGAGGTGTGTTTAGGATCATTATCTATTTGTAGAAGCCATCCTCTCTTTAACTTCAGCTTTTTCACAGATGGCATCAAGTTAGCATCCAAAATTTGCTGAAATTTTATTGAATCCATTTTTCCTTCTACTCATGAAATGTTCCCTGTGCCACTGGCTGCAATACAACCTCAAAACATGATCGATCCACCCCCATACTTAACAGTTGGACAGAGGTTCTTTTCATTAAATTCTGTGCCCTTTCTTCTCCAAACATACCTTTGCTCATTCCGACCAAAAAGTTCTATTTTAACCTCATCGGTCCACAGAACTTGTTTCCAAAATGCATCAGGCTTGTCTTATGTTCATTTGCAAACTTCAAACGCTGATTTTTGTGTTGAGGACGTAGAAGAGGTTTTCTTCTGATGACTCTTCCATGAAGTCTATATTTGTACAAGTATCTCTTTATAGTGGAATAATGTACCACGACTCCAGTGTCTGCCAGATCTTTCTGGAGGGATCGTGCAGTCAAACGTGGATTTTGACTTACTTTTCTCACAATCCTGCGAGCCGTTCTGTCTGATATTTTTCTTGGTCTTTCAGATCTTGCTTTAACTTCCACTGTTCCTGATGACTTACATTTCTTAATTACATTCTGAACAGAGGATATTGGCATCTGAAAACGCTTTGCTATCTTTTTATAGCCTTCTCCTGCTTTGTGAGCGTCAACTATTTTCAGTTTCAGTTTTCTAGACAACTGCTTAGAAGAACCCATGGTGCTGATTGTTGGGGCAAGGTCAGATGAGTCTGGGCATTTAAAACCTTTGAGATTGACATCACCTGCTCTATCCAGACGATGATTGAGAATAATCCATGACACTGTCAGGTCCAAGCTTGTCAAAGGGGGCAGTACAAGGTATTAACTCTGCAGGGTGCCCAAACTTTTACAGACACCATTTTTTTTGTTTTCTATTTTGAAAGTGTAAATGATGGAAATAAAATCTAACTTTTTTTGACTTATTATAAGGATGTCTAATCTGTCATTTGATGCCTTTTGGAGATTTTTCCATCTTTTCTTGGCGTCTTTATGCACATTAATACAATTTTTTACCTGGGGTGCCCAAACTTTCGATCCCCACTGTAAATCCCTTTCCTGTTTTTACAGTTCAATTACTTTTCTTTCAGATCCTTTGACTATTATTTTGCTTTCCCATGACTCCCAAAACTAAAAGTCAGTGCAGCACTGGATGAGAGATGCAAGGGTCTGTCAGGAGCCCAGAAACTCACTGACCTTTTAACCACAAACACTGATTACAAACAAACAGATCACAGATGAGGATGGTTACCTTTAGTAGCCATTCAAACCTGTTTGTGTCAACTTGTGTGAATGTTATCAGGCCAAAATCACTTTTGATCAGGGTCATTTGGGTAGTTTCTGTTGTCGTTATGATTTGATAAGAGTAAACACAATTGTCTGACAATAAATGCCTTCACTCAACCACTATCATTCATATTCTCTGAAAAATTGCCTAAAAATTACAAATTCTGCCAAAACTTATGAGCACAGCTGTATATATAAAATAAAAATAGATCTCCAGCAGTGTAGTGTTAATGCAGACTGAGCTGTGACAGAGAGAGATTGATGCAGGTGAACTGAAGGCTATGGACGAGCAGAGGTTATTTCTGCTGTAAGCCCTCATACCACCCATTCACCCCAGCATAAAGCGGCAGATACACTGTGGGGTTAATCCTACAATAAGAGCTCTATCAGTCACTGAGCAGCTCCTCTTCTTAATGTAACAGAGCAGAGGTTATTCTCAATCTGTTTATTGCAATTTCACCTAGTAAGTGGCAATGGATGGCAAAAACAATGCGTAACCTTTTCAGGAGTTTTGTGTGGGTAACTCATAGGATACTCAAGGGTTGTACAAAAACAACAAGACCTATTTATCTCTGTATTTTACTAACTTTTTCAGACAATGTTACTATTGTTATTTTGCTTTCTATCAAGCTTTTATAGAACACTAGCAGGAAACAAGCATAATGTACAGTATATTTCTTTGAGTCCTGGCAGCCTTTTTAATATCACAGCAGTAATGTTCAATTTCAGTGGCAACATTAAGCTGCTTATTGTTCTCCCTGAGTCTTTAGACGAGATCGTAAGCCCAAAGCCTCAAATGTAAATGTGAAACTTTACAATGCCTTCAATCTTGTTAGCACAATCATTGTGAAGCCAATCTTCTTTGTCTATTCTGGGCTATTTGAGGAGTTTGAAATCTAGGTAATGACACACAAACAAATGCACACACTCACAGCGAGAAGGTATGAAGGCAGTGACTGTATTTTACTTAATTACTTCTGTCCATTCAGCTTTTTAAAGCAGCAATTCCCAAAGTGAAGGTCGCGACCCCCCGGTGGTGGGGAGAGAGAGAGAGAGATTTGTTATTTAGTCATTATTTTTATCTTTTAAAGTCCATTTTGGGCAAAAAGCATAGTATAATAAAATCACCAAAACAAGTCTTCTTGTTAAGAATGAATAGTACACAAACATTTCTAAAACTGTAAAAACTGTCTTTCTTTCTTTTTTTTCGCGGATTGTCAGCAGTCTAATATTGGGGGTCGCGGTCTGAAAAGTTTGGGAACCCCTGTTTTAAAGCACTACAGCTCTACAACTTGTTCAGTCACATATCTAAAAGTTAGTGCACATTTAAAACTACAATGACTTCTACTATGTTGCATTACACACTATGCTTATTCAAGACCCAGGACTCGCTGGAGGGACATGTCTCTTGTCTGGCTTTGGAACTCCTGAGTATTCTCTTGTTGGAGGAACAAAGCTGGAGAAGATGGACATATTATTAGTGATAGTGAAGTAAAAAAAAACAAATTTCCAGATGTCATTCAGATTCAAAAACTGTAAGTGTGGAGCCATAAAACGTCTGCCGACCGGCCGCATTTCCATGTTGAGTTACAGAGCATTAGTCAAAATCTCGTCAGAAAATAGTATATTTAAATGGTACAGTGGGGCCATTAAACAATATTGGACCAATGTGCTCCGACAAATTAATAGTACGTGAAAACAAAAATGAGATCTACACAAACAAACTTTACTTTTGGCTAGTTAATAGAAAGAAGAAAAATCTGTGTGGAGTGTATAGCATATCATATGGACGCCATATCAAACAACATGGTCCTGCTCTACATGCTGTTAAAAAGCAAAAGAGAAAGACTTTTAAGATTTCTTTAGAGACTTTTTCTATTAATCTTGCTCAACCAGCCCTACATAGTTTATATTACTATAGATCTGTCCAACTGCATTCAGCTCACAGTATCACTCAAGACAGTTTAATCTCTCCTTCCTATAACTTTCTTTGATGTTTTGAAGTTTTCTGAGGAAAAGAGCATTTTGACATCAAAGTGGTAAAAGCCCTGCCTGGATGAGATGACATTAAGGGTCGCTCTGAGGATATGTCCATGGACGGGTGCACACCTGAGCTCACACAGAGTCCACTAACAGAACCGAGGAGGTATTTCTGTCGGGAACGATTGCCGCTGCACACTGCAGGGTCTGAGAGCTGTGGACAGAGTTCCCACTGTCTCCTGACCGTCAATCCAATATGGCTACTGGCAAGGACTCAAATTCGTTATTACCTTCCCACGGCTTAAAACTAGCAGCTCTCTATGGGG